>CAJQZJ010004381.1:8918890-8970579 GCA_907164525.1 Lophiomys imhausi
AAAAAAAAAAAAAAAAAAAAAAAAGAAGTAAGTTGGCCTGCAGACGGCTGGGGTCTCCCACAGAGAAGAAAGCATGAAGCCTTACTTAAGGTGAGACTGCAATAACCAACTTACCCTGACGAACCTGCATCTGAGAGATCCAGAAAAAGGACTGCTAAGTGCGTTAAAGAATCTACAACAAAGACTTGTTCCTGACGACTGAGGACCTGCCCCAGAGACTGTATCATTCTAAAAGGTTAGAAAAATAATTATCAATAGGTTTAGTGGATAGGTTAAAGGGGTTGTAAGAATTTATAGGATTAATAGTTAAGAAATTGTTGGTGTTTGTTATAAGTGAATTTAGTAATAAATAAATAAGTGATAAATAATAATTTAAAAGTTTGGTTACAGTCTTGTACCTTTCCTTTCTTTCTCCATTTCCCCTCTCTTTCTCTGTTTTCCTTCCTTTCTTCCCTATCTCTTTCTTTTCTGCATTTAAAAATGACTGGGAGACATGCCAGGGAACGCCACAACACTTGGGAGCCAAGCAGTTAGTATCACAAGATGAAAATGAAAATCTACTCTCTACCACGCTGCTCTGTAACGGCATACCAAGTGTTCTAAGTGCAATGTGATTGACAGCAGTGATCCAAAATCATACAGACAATAGAATCTTAAGCTTAAAAGACTGTAGGCAAATGAGAACTTCTGTAAGCTAAAAGCACATCTCTTAGCATTTATTCCATAGCTGTGGGGTGTTTAGGCTAAGTTTTGCAGTTGGGTGAATCACCATGGCAGTTGATGAATGTAAAAGTTCAATATGTATCATTCTCTTGTAGTTTAAAATTTCTCCATGTCTGTCTGTCTGTCTGTTACTCTGTTAAATCTAGGCAGCAAGAAGATATGCTCTCTATTCTGTATTTTAAAATGTCTGACTGTTGACTCCTGAAAAAAAAATGGAGTCCCTAGGCCACCCATCATACAGTCATACAACATTTATGTTAAACAACATTTTTATTTTTGTTCTGAGTGTGCTTATTTTCATATACTTGCAAGAATATGTTTTGGATCGGAGCATTACAACAAATAATCTATTTGCACTTTTTTTTTGTTTTACCGTTTGTTTTCTTTTCAGAAGTCAAGTTTATACACATGGCATAAATCACAAGCAGAAAGCCAGGTTGTATTTGTACAAATGACCCATGGTTCCAGAACTGCTAATTGCAGCTAACAAGAATAATATTTGCATGCTTTTAAATAAACTGGACCTAGCAGCCTCTAGCATAGAACTAACGCTAAGTGTCAGTGCAAAGTGACTGCAGTGGATTGAATGAGAATGGCCCCCATAGGCTCAACTATTTGAATACTTGATCCCCAGTTGGTAGAACTGTTTGGGACAGATTAGGAGGTGTGACCTTGTTGGAGGAAGTGTGTCAATGGGGACTGGACTTTGAGGTCTCAAAAGCCCATGTCATTCCCAATTAGCTTTCTTTACTTTTTGCTTGTGGATACAGATGTCAGCTCTCAGCCACTGCTCCAGCAACAAGCCTGCCTGCGTGCTGTCATGCTCCTCATCATAGTGGTCCTGGGCTCTGCCCCTCTGGAACTGTGAGGTGAAAATCAAACACATTTTTAAATAAGTTATGCTGGTCATGGTATTCTGTCGTAGTAATTAAAGAGTAACTAGGACAGTGACAGACATGAAATGCAGTATGTGTATGCCAAGGGTAAATCCATATATACACCTTCATGCAAGGGACCTGCCCCTCAAGGGGATTAGATCTATGATTCCATTTCTAGATATTTCCAGTTCCTGCTTTGTGGAACCCATGGAAGGAGAACCCACAGATGTGTGTGTGTGTGGCAGTTAGCCTTCACTTTTGACTTATTTGGATTTATAATAATCTAAGAGATATACTTCTGGATATGTCTATGAGGGTTTAACCGAGTAGGAAAGACCCGGTTTCACTGGACTGGAGTCCAGGGCTGAATATATCAAAGATAGCTAAGGTGGCAGCAGCTGCCATCAGCCTCTGCTACTTGAGTGTGGATGTGAAGTGACTAGCTGCCTCAAGTACCTGCCTCCATACCTTCCTGCCACAATGGACTGTGCCCCTGAATTGTGAGCAAAACAAAACCCTGTCTACTTAAGTTGCTTTCACTACTACTGCTGGCTGTGTGCATCTGTACACACCGTTATGTCTGTGTGTTCTTGTGGGTGCCTGTCTGCTGTGTATATACCAATCCCAATACCCATGCTAGTCTCTCACTAATGTCCTCCTGTTCCTATGTTTCTCTCTCATGAAGTGTCCTGTTCATTGTCACTGGCACTAGGTTGCATTCATGTCTCTAGATACAATGGGACATTCCTAACCCACTGTTTGCTCCAAGTAGAATTTTATTCTATAATCATATGTGTGTGTATATATATATATATGAAATAACCTTGCCATTATTTGAAACAAAGCCAATTATTACTTTTAAAAAGCTACCTGCTTTCAATTAAGCAGGAAATTATCTAAGAAGCCACTTAATTTGCTTTGGTCTGTGATCCCTCAACTGCTTTATGCTGAGTGGAGCATGAAATTAAATATGTAGCAACTATCTTAATGGTTGTGTTTTTGAATGCCAGCAGTTTAGAATCTTAGGTATATCAAATGGTGACAAATGCAAAAAAACAAAAACAAAAACAAAAAAAACAACAAAAAAGACCTTACAGGTCAAAGAATATGCATCGAATCTGAGAGAAAAAGAAAACATTATTGATATCGTCTGTATATTTTAGTTGTAAATTTTAATTTAAGAAACCTTTAAGCTTAGGTATAATTTGTCTAGATGAGAATAGCAGAGCATACTTGGGAAAAAAATCTCTCAAAGTTACAATGAAATTGCTACTTTTGGTTATGGGAAATTATATATAATTTTATCGGGTCCAAATGTTAAGTAGATTATGCAAAGACACAAAAAATGAGAAAGTTCTAGAAGATTGGTTGAAGATACATCACTGCTCGTTCTTGCTCGTTCTTGCTTGTTGGAGGAGTATGCCTTTGTTTAGGGCTGAGAACACATACCGTTTGCAGCCAAGGATCTGTTTATATCGACATATAAGGGCACTAGCTTATGCAGGAGATTTTAGAAGCATTGCTGAAATTACACTTCAATCAGTACTTAACAATGTTGTAAATGCTAGATGGTTCTCAGAGCCTCTTATTTATTTAAAACATTTTTTACAATTTCAAAACCATTTTTATACTAGACAAGTCTTTTCAAACACTAACAATGTTAGGAATAAACATCGTAAAAATCTGTAGAAATGTGAGTGAAAATATCCTTGCTTCCATCGTTACTATAAAGCCATTGTTTGCTTTCTTTCTTTTTTTTTTTTAAATTAAGAACACCCCACAGCATAGTTTTAGCAGAGTTTGTGGCAAATGAATAGAGACATTTGTCTAGATTTCTTCTCTTCCACACATGAAAAAGAATGAATCTGATGCTTTCAAAATGTGGGATAATGTTCAAGGTTCCAAATTTACTCACATGCATCTTTGATGCTAAAATGTTTAGTTTGGGGGCTGCTAAGATGGTGCAGTGGATAAAGGAACTTGCTGCCAAGTTGGATGACCTGAGTTCATTCCCTGTGCCCACATGGTGGGAGGGAGAGAACTGAGATTAGTAAGTTGTTGCATGCAGTCAATAAATAAATAAAGATAAAAAGATTAAAAAAAAGAATGTTGGGACTTTCATTCCTACAGAATCTGTCCATACTGTATGTATTGTTAAAATATTTTCCATCTTTATAAAACTATTATCTTTAAAAATTCTCTAGGAAGCTACAAAGATAGATACCATGCAACTTATGGGTTTGGGTATTTTTATATGACAAGAAGTTCTCCATTTTTGTCCTTATGTTTTAGTTCTTTATAATCAGGGTAAGAGACCAGAGCACAGTGACATGGAATCCTTGAGAGGTGGTGTGGGAGTACAGGAGAGCTGCCTAACCTCTTTCAGTTAGAGCCCTATAAACTGTGACAGTATTCCATGCCCACAGTAGGAACAACAATGCCTATTTGCTGGGACTGAGAAGATACTCTTGGAAAAGCCACTGAGAAATAAAAGGGCCTCCTCATTATGGTTTCACTTCTCAGTGCGTTGGTGAATCTTTTCATGTTCAAACTGTCCAGACATGGCAGAACCTATGGAGTTAACTCATGTTGGTTGTCCTATTTACTCAACTTGAGAGTTGGATGAAATTGGTCTTATATCTTATCTTACATCCAAGAAAAGCTGAGTCCAGACCCATGAGCCATTTCTCACCATTGAGGTCAAACCAAACAGGCTAGGATGGTGCTTTGTGTTCAAGAAAGCTATCCCCTGAGACTTGGCCCAAAGTTTTTCTGACTAATAGAACACACTTTCTTTTTATGGCCCCACAAAACACAGCTGCTGTCTAGCCATATGACTGCACATCAGGTGTCTGTTATCAGTCAAAGGACAGACATCTGGACATGGAATGGTTCTCAGCATAGCCATTAATAAAAATTAGTATGTTTCTATAGCTGGGAGTACAATTTACATGTATACCCGGGAGAGAATGGTTTTCAAATTAATGAGCGGGGTTTTGTGTACATGGTGTCCATAACTGCTAAAGGATAGTATGAAGATGGTGTAATGGAAGGCGGTATTATGCACGTGCTGCCCCTTGCCAGGAAGCAGATCTGTATATCATAATTTGTACGTGTGATATCACACCTATGAAATCAAGAAAATGAGTTAATTACATTCACAAATGTATGGAATGCTTGATGCTAAATATGCTTATTATTTTTGTTTTTATCATGGAATTTATCCATACTTACATATATTTTCTATTTTACAAAACTATTATCATTAAAAAATCTCTGAGGATCTATGAGAATAGACAGCTTGGGCACTTATTTCAAGAGCTAGTGAGTTCTGGGACTGGAGAGATGGTTTAGCCGTTAAGGAAGTTTACTGCTCTTGCAGAAGACCCGGGTTCAGTTCCCAGCACCCAGATCTGGCCACACACAATCACCTGTCACTTCAGTTCCTGGAGATCTGATGCTCTTTGGCCCCTGTGGGTACTTGTATACATGTGGTGCACATAAACCCATGAGGATATACAGACATCCACTTGAAAAGTTAACCCATTCTAAGGGAAACACTTAGGGGATAGAACAATAATTGCATGCTTAAAAAAAAAAAAAACTTGAAAGAAGGGATTTTATTGAAAAGAGTGAATCTGAGGACCTGCCAAAAACTGGAACCCTGAAGTTCACTGATGTCATATGCAATTTTGCCAAATGTTCATTTAGTTCTGAGAGCCCAGAGAACCCTACAGTAGCTTCTTATCATGTATTTTCATGGAAAACTGTCTGGAAAACATAATTATAAAATATTTAGTTTCAAAAATGGTAGCTGCTCCTCAAACTGATAAATTGTACTGGTTTTCCAAATAATAATATAATTAAAATAAAAATTAACTAATATTTATTTTTTCCCTATCAGCCTGGAGCCCTGTCTGACCTGGGCTTACAGACTTTCACTCTGGTCATGCCTGATATCCTTTGGCTGTTAGGTAAAGGAAACATAGGAGCACCCCCAAGCCATCCTTTGATGGTTTCTGTCTAAGACCTCATCAGACTCATTTGCCCGCCCCCCCCAAACAGAAACATGCTTTCTGTTTCTCACACACTCCTTCCTTTTTTGTTGTTCTAATTTGAGATACTTAGAGCGATGAGCAACCAAGACTTTAAAAATTATATATATATATATTTATATATGCTTTTCAAATTTGCATGCTCAATGGACAACTGCATCAGTAACAAACTCAACTTGAGTGGCTGAAAAGAAAAAAGAACGAATACATCTACCTGATGCCTCGCAGTTCCAAATTGCAATTATTGTGCTAGTCTCTCAATTTTATTCATATTGTGTCCTTGTCAACCCATGAGCATTGACCTTCTGTAATTAGCAGAGATGAGACGTGTAGTGAATATGCTCCAAGTTCACAAATGGTGTGTCTCTGCCCTGTCTCAGAGATATTTACCATTGTGGAAATCTGGAATGGTTACTAGGACATTTTTCTTATCGAATGTTTTATGACTAGAGATGCATTGTTTTGCTGCAGTGTGCTGTGTTATGCCTCAGTTTCTTTTCCTTAGAGAGATAGAGATAGAGATAGATAGATAGATAGAGATTTACTCTTTACTATATATGTGTTTTTATGTGTGGACTCATATGAGTACATTGCTTGAGGAGGCTGGAAGAGGGTGTCAGAACCTATGCAGTGGTGTATCGGCAGTAGTTAGCTGCCCCATGTAGATACTGAGTACTGAATTCTGGTCCTCTGGAAAAACAGCAAGTGCTTTTCACTGCTGAGCCATCTCTCTAGCCCTATGCTTCTGTTTCTTATGTATAAAATGTGTAGACAAACACCTGTGTCTTTTCAATGTATACATATACTTTATAAAAAATTATAATTTAAAAACAGTGATCTCTTTAACAAACCAAGCACTATGAAATAACCCAAATTACCATTATAAAGTGATTAGATGAACAATTAAAATAATATTTATTCAAGAGGACCTGTGTTAAGACTCTGTTGGTGAGGACACCACATACTTTGGTCAAAGGACATGAAAAAATCAAATTGGTACTGACTAAGAACCTTCTTCCATGATGATTATCTTTCATAGTACTGGAAGATGCTGTTTAGATGCTGGGATAGAAAGGTAGTCAACAGTCTTATCCAGCTGTGAACACTGAGCTACAGTAATGACTGGTATGACAAGATATGCCCATGGGTGCACTAGTGGCGTGAATGTTATGGGGTAGCCAACCAATTTGCAATTGGATTTAAGGCTCACTCCATAGGCAGAAATGTATACCTGGTATGGTGAATCTGGCTGAGAGCCCATTGTTAGTGACTCAGTTAGCTTCATCTGTCCACTTGACACAGCTTAGAGCCATCTGAAGGGATGTCAGCTAAGGGGTTGTTCAGATCAAATTGTTCTGTGGACATGTCTGTGACATGTTGTTTTGATTAATGATTGATGGTGAGGGAGGACTAAGCTCACTGAGTTGCCATCTTGAACAGATGGGCCATCCCTTAGCAAGTGGAGGTGGGGGGCAGTCTCTGACAAGGACTCTGTTGCCTGTTAGTGGAACATCTTACCCTAGCTGGGCTGCCATGTCAGGCCCTAGTGCAAGAAGAAGGTCTTAGCTCTCATGTGACCGATGAACTGAGGGCGGCTGATAGGTTGGGGGCTCCCTTCTTCTGAAGAGAAGGAGAGGAGAGAGAGGGGGAAGAGAGTGGGAGGGTGGGACTGGGTGGGGAGGAGGGAGAGGGCTTCCATCGAGATGTAACTTGAATACATAAATTTAAATAAGAAAGAAAGCTAGTCTAGCATGAGTCACAAGGCAAAGGAGTAAGCAATGTTCCTCTCTTGTTTCTGCTTCAAGCTCCTGCTTTGAGTTGCTGCCCTGACTTCCCTGAATGATGAACTGAGACCTGGAAGTGTATCCTCAATGAACCCTTTCCTCCCTAAATTGCTTCCGGTTACAGTGTTTTATCACAGCAACAGAAAGCAACACAGAACAGAAGGAGAGCTCATAGGCCCTAGGGGTGAGCCTACTCTGTGGTTTGACTAACTGGGCCGAGCATCAAATCTGTTTAAATTCCCATCTCTCTACTTACAGATTAGGGCCATTCTCAGACCTCATCAGGGAAGCGTCTCTGTGCAGTGGAGGGCGGTTAACACAGAAGCTCACCATAAGTGCGGGGAGTGAGTGGGTCTGTGAAGCTCTCAGCCACAAACTGGACTTTTACATTACACCTCCTCCCTACAAGGCTCAGGAATCATGGACAAAGAGGGGACAGAAAGAGTCTAGGAGCCAGAGGTCTGAAAGACTGGAGTGAAGCAGTGTCTTATGGTCAGCACAGGACTACTGTGTTCATGACCTCACTGCAGGTGGTGTGGCCTGCATGAGATCAAGCCAGTCAACATTCTGGCACTGATGGAGCAGGGGGCGGGGCTCTTCAAGCCCCACCTCTGTTGAAGAACTATTGACAGGTGGTGGCTCCTGGAGGATGTAGTCAGTTTCTGTGAGAGCGCCGCTCTTGGTAGGCGCACCATGCTCCAGTAGGTGGCCCCCACCCCTCGGAGTGTTTGGGAAGCACAAATTGGACACAGTGGATTATAAAACAACAAAAAAAGAGGACACGAAGTTGTGAAGAGTAGTGGATGGGTCTCGGAGGAGTTAAAGAGATGAGTAGGGGGTGAATTTGATCAAAGTACATTGTTTGCATTTATGAAATTCTTAATTAAGATATTATATTAAAAGCAGACCTGTGTGCAAACATTACTCTAGAGTCTTTTAAAAATTTATTTTATTTTTTATTTTGTTTATTTATTGCTTCAAGTTTCATCTCCATCACACTGCCCTCATTCCACCCCTCCAGGTTCCACCCTCCCATCCTCTCCTCCCTCTCCCACCCTTCCCACTCCATCAGCCCCTCTCAGTTCAACAGTCATATGCGGGCTAAGAGCTTCCTCTTGCACTGGGGGCACTCTAGAGTCTTAATTGATTCTCTGGTCATATCTGTTAGTACATGTGGCCTGGTCAGGGCTTAGTGAGCATGTCTTGAATGAATGGCAGAAACAATGAAAAACAACACAGAAGAAAGTTTTCCTTTTTCTTTTCTTTTCTTTCTTTCTTTTTTTTTGAGGCACTAAAGTGAAATATATAGAAAAGGGGTGGTGAGTATAAGCATACTGATGGTCCCTTTTTTATTATTTATTGTTTATAGCATTCTGACCAACTGAGACTAAAAGTGACCAAAGACTCTTAGTACAAGACCTCATGTTATCTCTATCAGCCTCTGTCTGCTCCCTGCCTTGTCTCCTGGCCTCTCCCTCTCTCATATACTCTGAGACAAACATTCATAAAGATGCATTTATTTGTGTACATATTGACTGATACTTTATATCTTTACAGTTTGTATTTATTGCACTTCATTTATCGTGAAATATTTGCTAACCCCCATTTTGTAAAGATGTTCTATCTTCTTAAAGATTCATTTTGTCCTTCATATTTAAATCTACATCTCCTCTGGGGCATATGTTCCTGTGTGTGTATTAGATGAGGTAAGAATAAAGATTGTTTCTTTATTGACTATCCAACTGACAAAGAATCATTTCTAGAAAATTCTTATTCCCATAGTGCATGGTCTGTCATGAGTCAAATGACCTCATGTGTTTCTAGACTCTATTCCTTTCCATTGGTCCATTACTCAATTTTTATGATATTTTGTTTTCTATTAATTATTATAGCCGTACAATGTCCTGCTATCTAGAGTTCAAGTTTTCTTCACTATGGAGCAACAGATTATTGTATTTAATTTTGATCTTTTGCATCTGTGTATACATTTCAGAAATTCATTTGTGAGTTTCAAGGCACACAAAATTTGAAAGAGATTAAACTAGGATTGTATTTGTCTACAGTTAAATTTGGGAACACTATTCGTTTTCTGATATTGAGTTTTATAGTTCATGAACGTGGTATAACTCTGCATTTATTTGTATCTTTTAATGTTTCCCTCAAAATACTTCGTAATTTTCTGCAAAATTACAAGTCTTACAGATTTTTGTGGTGTCATACTTAGGTATCAAATTTGGAAAATATTATTTTTGATGATGTTTTGATGTATAAAAAACTTGGCTAAACTTGAAAACGGGAAACTGAGAATGTTTTTCTTTGGGATAAAGTATTACCTATTCTGTTTGGCCTTGACATTGCTGTGCAGCTGGCTCAGTGACCTATGACCCAGAATGTAGTTTATATACTGCTGAGGATGTAACCCAGGGGTTTGAGTGCTAGACAAGCCCTCTACCAACTACATTGCACTCAGTCCAGAGAACACTTCTTAAATGATGTGTCATACACTGATTTTTACAGTAACTTGAGTTTTGTACCAAGCTGGGAGCTCTGTAATACATTTTCTCCCCATGGTTTTTAATAACTGTTCCTTGTTATGAACATTGAAGATCCATTAAAGATGTTTATATAGACTACTTGAAACCAAGAATCAGTTATTCGATCATACATGGATCTAGGTCTTTCTGGGAAGGAATTTTGCATAGCAGAGCCTCTAATTCCTCTACATAAGGGTGTTCACTATGGTCACCTCTGTGGACCTGGAGGACTAGGTAGAAAGCCTCCGAGCCTGAAGACCTGAGTCCAGTCCCCAGGATCTACAGTGGAAGAAGAGAACCGACTCCTCTAAGTCATTCTCTGCTTTTTCATGCAATCCATAGCATCAGCTCTCCTATACATACACAAAACACACAAGTAAACAAGTGAATAAAAATTCAATACAAATTTTAGTTAAAAAAAGAAAGAACAAGAAATGGGAAAACTTTGAACCCAGTAGTCCAACTACAGTCAAGGTAAACTGTGGTAGTAAGAGAACATGAGACCAGTGGGAGCCACAGCAATGCCAACTCTGCCTTTGGGTATCGCAGGAAGAATCCTGGCTCTTTCAATATGTCTCAGACATAAGGCATTTTCTTGGGAGAAACATTTAACTAGCTAATGCTCACTTTTGTTGATGTTGGACCTTGTAGAAGAAGTCTGTGTTTGTATCTTCATGTTACATAGTGATATAGAGAAGTGGAGCTTACATTTCTTCTTCTTCTTCTTCTTTTTTTTTTTTCCAGATAAACTACCTAAACCCAAGATGTCCACAGAGGCTGAGAGGTACATGTCTTGAATATTTCTCAAGTTTATATTTTGAGGAAATTATGAATGTTTATGTTTCCAAAATACATTTTTGTGAGCTCTTTTTCTTATGTGATTATCAAATAATATTTTGAGGTAGATAAGACAGTGTTATGATAATAAATGTGCTCAAGTGAGGAAGCAGGCTCAAGGCTGAATGTCAGCACTGTTTACACATAGCCGCCAGAAGCCCTGGGCACCAGCCATTGGTGCCTCAGCCAATGCAGAATCACCTACACAGTGCAAATCTCACTTTATTGTCTTGGCACAGTCTCTCTTCCCACAGTTTTTGGGCTGTCGATTTGGGGGGGAGGGGTGCCCAGATAAGATACAATCCTCCGGCTGTGTTCTTGAGGTTATTTCCAAAAGAGATTAGGATTTGGATGAGCTGATAAGGCAAAGAGGGTTGCCTTCCCCAATATGGGTGGACACCAGCCCGTGTATGGAGAGTCCAAGTAAATCAAAAAGTGGGAGGAAAATTCCTTTTCTCTTCTTGAGCTGAGATATCCATCTTCTGCCTTGGGACATCTGAGTCCCTGGTTATTAGACCTCTGTTCTCAAGGACTCACAGCTCCAACTTCTTTGCTCCCATAGATTGCATTGTGGCAGGTTGTGAAACTTGACATTCTCTGTCATTGTGTGACTCAGTTCCTATGAAGAGACTTTTTCTCTACACTTTCTCAAATGTAATAGATACATTTATCGTCTATGTACCTATTATCTATGAAGCTCTGTCTATTATATATCTATTTTTATCTATCTATAATATATCTGTCATCTGTCTTCATCATCTGTCATCTGTCTTTCATCTATCCATCTATCAATCATCTATTTATATGCTATCTACTAAGCATATAGTTTTCTATCATCTAGTTATCTATGTATCTTTGTGTCATCTATCTTCCTATGTAATCTATGTATTATCTATTTCTATCTATATCTATCAATCATCTATCTATTTATAGTATCTACTAACCACATATTTGTTTCTTTGAATCTATCATCTGTTGTCTAGTAATCTATGCATCTTTGTGTTATTATCTGTGTGTACTCTTCTATCATCTATTTATCCACAAATATTTGTTTTACTTATAATCT
Source organism: Lophiomys imhausi (assembly GCA_907164525.1). Taxonomy (NCBI): domain Eukaryota; kingdom Metazoa; phylum Chordata; class Mammalia; order Rodentia; family Muridae; genus Lophiomys; species Lophiomys imhausi. The sequence goes on from CAJQZJ010004381.1 coordinate 8,930,768, forward strand.
ATCCTATTATCTATCTATCTATCTGTCTATCTATCTATCTGTCTTTCTATCTATCATCAATCTATCTTTCTATCATCTATCTATCTATCTATATCTATATCTATCTATCTATCTATCGTCTATTTGAATCATCTTTCATCGATCTGTCTTCTATAACCTAGGCATCATCTGTGTACCTCATTTTCATGTATTAATCTATCATATGTTACAAATTTATTAGTTAATCATTCATCTACCTGCCCTGTTGATTATATTTCTCTGGTGACAAGTGATTAATACAAGCTTGTAACTCCACCTTCTGAGTCCAGCTGTCAGGCTTGTGGGGTTTTTGGATCTCTGTTCTTAGGGTCATCACATATGGAGTTAGGCTGCATCTGTAGGACTCGCATGTACCTAGAGCTGCTGAAGGAGAAGCTCGCCAGACGCTATCTGCTGAAATAAGTGACTCTCTTCCCTGGCAGGCAGGGAAAATAAATTTTTAAATAAGGTGAGACTTTGGTCAGATTCTTCAGATAAAAGGAAGCCGGCTCTTGACTCCACTCTAGACATTTCTTCATCTGAGGGACACTCAGTCCTTCCTGCAGAGACAGAGCTACTTGGGGAACAGTCTTCTGTTCAGCTACCTATGGGGAATGAACAGGTTGTGCTAACAGCCATTGTTGATTGAGTGCTGGCTCAGAGAGGAAGTCTCAGGTCTACACTGTGTCCTTAAGACTTCTGAAGCTGCATCACAATGACACAAGGAGAAAATGAGGCCAGACAGGATAGACCAAGGAACTGTAATTTTTTTTCAACATTTATTTTTTTCTTCGAGTTATATCTCGATCACAGTCCCATCCCTCCTCCCCTTCCCAGTCCCATCCTCCTACCCTCTTCCCCCTCACCTTCCCATTTGCTTTTTAAAAAAAAATGTAAGGTATATCTTTTCCCCCCAACAGCTCCTCCTTTTAGTTCAATAAAAGGCTCTTTTTCTTATAACAATAAATACAATACAAAACAATAAGAACAATTAGGCCACAATTATGAAAACTGTAAAGTATAATATACATTACCAATGTTCAGTCCGTATGTATTTGGCAACTGATATTAATATTCTATTATCTATCTATCTCGAGTTTAAAGTTCTATACCTAACTCAGTCTCCATTCTTATTTGCATTACCAACTGAAAAGCATCTTCTTAGACCTAGAACATCCTTTTAATTCCTAAACAACTTAAAATGTAACTGTGAGACTATAACTATCTAGTCTTCATCTATATCAGAGACCTGAGAAGAATAAATATATCTGAATTAACAGGAAGTACAGAGCAAGCAGCTTCCAAAACTAAGAAATGACAGACAACTGGCTGCCTGGACAGTCCCCAATTTCTCTCAATACATCGGAGCATCTATCTTCAGCCTTTTGACCCAGTATCTCTGACAGACATTAATTGTAAAGCAGGAATGAGAAAGCCCTTGCTTCAACTGAAGACACAATGCTGTCCAAAGAGGACAAAACTTGGAGGCAGGTAAATTGGCAGACTAGCTCTGCCAAGACAGGGTAGGAACTGTAAATTTTTAAGGTAGTCATGAGCCTGAGTAGAGCCTAGGCATGCATGTAAATATGTGCGTGTTTGACACCTGTTCAATTCATTGAGTTTCAGTTAAAACAAGAGAGAAGCCACTTACTACTGAACTTGGAAACTGTTTTTGAGCCACGGATAATGCCACCACTGAACTGATTATGGAGGAATCTAAGTCCTATATCTTTCTATTAATTACCCTTATAGGAAGCCTTGCCTCATACCCAGACTCTCCCAAGGTATCCATCCTAAGGTGAGGAAAATGCTTTTGAAGCCTAGTCTTTAATGGGCTTCAGCTCAGAGCTACCAGGCCTACAGTGAACTTAGGGCTACTGTGAGTCTTCCCAAAGAAGAGGTCATTAAAAATCTTCTCTAAGAGCTTTGGTCTTTGGGGAAAACATCACATTCAAATGAAACAGTTGGATGTTTTTCTTGATAGATGCTGATATCTGACAACAAATGCATATAGTAAATAATACAAACTATGGATAATTGTTTTTAAAATGTAATTAAATATGCTACATAATAGAATCATGGTCAGAAAAATGCGTGGTAAGACTTGAGAAGTTGCAGTGAGTCTTTGGCCAGGGCATTTGTTCTGATATTAATAGCAACATTGAAAGACATGTTCACAATGTGCTCACATACCAGCTACTTTAAATAATTTTGATATGGATTTGTGGGGGTCATTGTCAAGAGCAGCTCATCATACAATTTAAAAATTCTGGATAAAGTCACGTGAAAGATACTGTTTGCCATGTGTAAGTGTCCCATGAAGTAACAGGAATGGTGTTCTGGGAATATTCATTAGCATGTATGAAATCTACCAAATTTTAGATATTCTGTAAGAGGATATCTGATGCTGCTATTATTTATTTGATGAAGTAGCTGCTTGCCTTTTAGGGAATAGTTCAATGACTATGTTATATAATACACTTCTGAAGTTGAGTTATATCTGGCAGTGTATAATCTTTACTACAAAAAATTACTTTTACTGTCTTTTTTTTTGTCAGTAAAATGTTTTTGGAGAAATGCATGGCTAGATCAATAACTGTCATCCCTCAGGTATTTTCTAGCAGGTTTTTCCCCTCCCATAAATCCATACATTTTTAAAAGCACAAGTATACTTTTTAGTAATTCAAAAATGTTATTCAGGCACTTGTTTATAGTCAGAGTCTGTTATCTTGCATGAACATACTCCCTGAACACGCACCAGGCATATTTCTTGTATTTCAGGCTGTCAATATGAAGTGTACTTACATTTTCCTACTGCATCAGTTTTTTGTTCAATTTTCAACACATTTCATATGCTTCGATAACAGATAATGCCGCATTCTGCAATTACTTGCCAGAAAATGACTTCTGTGGTTTTGTACTTTCAACTCATATTAAAAATACACTAATAAGCTTGTTGTCACAGGAAACTCTCTTTGTGTCTAACTGAAGGGCTGTCAAGACAAAGACAGTTCCAGTCCTGAACGCGACTGATATTTAGGTGTTGAATTCGCTGCACAAGGAGGAAGCATCCTGGGCTGTTGTCTCACTCGACTCTTTGTGGAAGCCCAACAACATCCAGGTCAGACCGCATCCCAGGGTGTGGAAAGGACTTCCATGGTCAGCAAACTTGAAGTCCATGATTGACATGGTGGCCTGGAAAACCTTCCAGGTGTGATGAGTTAACTCACTTGAGATGCCTTTCCTGGGAGAGTGGTGTGTATGTACCTGGTGTTCCTGTCTGTATACTGAAAGCCAACATTATATAAACAAAATGTCCTCATAAAAAATAAAAACTTGGGGATTATAGGAGAGGATAGAAAAGAAAAGGAAGCCAGGAGACTATCCATGGGCTATCACTGTCAATATTTTTATGTGTCTTATGTTCTCCTGTACATATTTGAAGATCACTGAGATGTGTACATATCATTTTGTACCCTTTAAAATATTTCCCTTGATGATCATTTGTTATTCATTTTCATAGTCATAACTGACCACACAAATTCTGGTAAACAGATTCCTGGAGTTTAGTCTTGACAGTGACAAACTGCATTCCCATTTAATTTTCTTCTAGAAATATTTTGTTACATGTATTTATTTGTTTAGGGAAATGTAAAGAACTAGGGCACACACGCTGTGCTCAGAAGACTGACTGCAGGAATCAGCCTTCCCTTGCAGTGTGTGGGTCCCAGGGTTTGAAGTCAGGTCATCAGCTTTGACAGCAAGTGCCTCTCTAACCACTGAGTAACTTCTGGTAACTGGAAACCTCGGAGCCACAATACAGTAGAGATTTATGAGTTTTACTTTAAGACATTGTTGCATACCTCAAGAATTTGTTTTCTGTTTTCATTTCACTTTTAGATGTTAATAACATTTTTTGGTATGTTTGTATCTATGTGGTATGTATATATGCTCTCTCTCTGTGTGTGTATGTGTGTGTGTGTGTATGTGTGTGTGTGCATTTTGCATGTTCCTGTAGGTATGTGTATATGTACATTGTATGTGGGGGTAGGAGATCAACATCTATCACTCTCTATCATATTTTTTGAGATTGAGTTCTCATATTGAACGAACAGTTCATTCATTCAGATGGGCTGGATGGCCAATGAGTTGGAGTTACAGATGTGTGCTATTTATTGTTCTGGGCATTTATGTAGGTGCTGTGGATCTAAACACAGATCCTAATGATCATGTGACTGTGCTTTACTGGCTGACCCATTTCCTCATTGCTCAATAATCTTTTCACAAAAATGTGTGGATGGATGTGTTAAACTATAAGTGAGGCACTGGGCTGGCCTTCCTGTATATTACTGATAACTATTTTGAAGAAGCCTGGAAAAGTACAAACTCAAACAAACTCAAAGCTGGTTTACTAGTGCTGAAAATCTCTTCATTTTTTGTTAGAGAAGACCTTATATTTGTGATCACAAGTTGTATCTGTTCTATAACCCTGACATCCAAACTCAAGGAAGAATTTTACATCATGCAGATCACCATAAAGATAACTAAGTGCACGGAAGAGTGTGGACTCAGCATATTGCCAGGTGGCTTTTTCTGTATTGAAGTTGATAGGCTATCCGGTTAATTTCAACATTTTAAAAAATTCACTTACTTTTTATTTTATTCATTGATTCATTCATTGATTGATTGATACATTCATTCATTCATTCATTTGTTTATTTAGTCTGTGTGTGTTCTCATGTGTACCATAGAGTGCATGTGGAAGTCAGAGGACAACTTGGGGAAGTCACTCCTCTCATTCCATCATGTGTGTGTCCTTGTATCAAACGTAGGTCATCAGGCTTGGCAGCAAGTACTTCTATCTGCTGAGCCATCCCCATAGCCCCAGTTTTGAAATGAAACTCCTGGGAATCCTTTTCTGAGCCAAGCAGTGGTGAGGAGGAGGTGCCTGCTGGCCCATGTATGATGCTGATCGACTGACACCATGTTCCCATTTTTCTGTTAGCTTTGTGGATGTATGACTTAGGTATAATAAAATTTAATTTTAAGCATAACATTTTACAAGTTTTGACAAATGTTTATAATATTGTAACCATACTACTCTGTGATACCTAATCTTGCTTGTTAACTTGATATGCCTCGGAAGAGAAAACTTCAACTAAGGAATTGCCTGAATCAGATTGGCCTGTGCATACGTCTATAGAGGCACTTTGTTTTTTTTTTTGATTGATTGATGATTGATGTAAGAGAGCCCAGCCCACTGTGGGTGGGACCATATCTAGGAAGGCAGGCCTTTGGTTGTATAAGAAAAGTAGCTGAGCATAAGTCTGTGAGAAGCAGTAAACAGTGTCCCTCCATGGCTTCTGATTCCAACTCTTTCATGAGTCCTGCCTTGCCTTCCGTTGATGATATGTTAACCTGTAAGCTAAAGTAAACCCTTTCTTCCCAAGTTACCTTGGTCATGGTGCCTATCACAAGACAGAAAGCAAACTGGGACATAAATTGGTATCAGAAGTGAGTGTTGCTATAATGGACTTGACCATGTTGTTTTGGGGAGGATGTAGAAGGGTTTTTGGACCTTTGGACTGGAAAAGAGATTGAGTACTCAAGAGCTGCTGGTGGATGATTCTATGAGAGCTGGAAAGCTAGGAATGCTGGAAGAAATGCAGACAATAGAGGCCTGGTTGTGAAGAGGCTTCTGAGAGAAGCAAAGACTATATTATAGTCATTTGTGTGATATATTTGAATCAAGCATCTGTGGAAGTAAAATGTTCTGTGCTTTACTGGGACAAGGGATCCTGGTTAGCTGGAGTGGAAAAATCAGTGGTGATTAGTAAGAGACCAGAATCATCGAGGTAAAATCTTCTGGGAAGTCTTCTTCAGAGTCAGCACACAAAAACTGTGGTTCAGGGGGGTCACAGCTGCATCTCAAGGTAGCATCCAAACTCGAGGATGCATGTGATACTGGTTTTGAAGGCAAAAGAGACATAATATTGAGTAGATTGTGGAGAGTGGCTGAGGCCCAGTTCCATATGGTAGGGTTGGAGTCCCCGAAGAGAGGCCACCAGTAAAAGTGCAACCTCAATTACAGTGGAGACTCCATGATATCGTAAATGACAGGACCATGGGACGATTACCAAGGACATCAGCAAGTATGCAGTGGAGCCAGCATGAACGTATAAGACAGGGTGTATGTTGTCCATGTTGGATGGCAGAGCTGGAGAAGTGAGATTGGAAACAAGAAGATTATGAGCGAGTCCTATGTATCTGACATTGAACTTTTTATACTGTTTGATTTTGCTGTTGCTTTGATCTGATTATAACTATGCCCTGGCTTCTGTCTCGGTATATAATGTAACTTGTTTTTGACTGTACAGGGTCCCACAGTTAAGAGACTGTGGATTTTTAAAGAGAACTTGAACATTTAAATCATAGGGAATTCTTAATGATGGTTGGACTTTTAAAGTTAGACTGTGATTTATAGTGCAGTATTAATGTTAACATGAGTTCTTGGAGGCAAGAAAGGAAACGTTAGGTCGAAGGAAGATGGCAGCGACCTACACTGACGCATTTTGAATGCGGGGGAAAAAAGAGCCATAAAAAACACAGAGTTATTGGGCACTGTGCAAAAACCGGAAGGGCTAGACCCCCCAGGGAACACTCACAGCTCCCAAGGGACTGTTAAAAGTCCCAGGGTAAGGCTCTCTCCCCATCTCTCGCAGACACGGAAGCCACTAAACCCGGGATTCGGGAACTCCCATTTGGAGAGGCGCCTGGTAAGATCGACCCCAACTCACAGCAGGCAGAATCAGAGGACACTTGGCGATAGTTCACTAGCCTATTGGACTCCCCACACCTCAGGTAGAACTTATACCCACTTAAAAAATTTTGCGAGATAGTGGAAGTCTTAGCAAGGAACAAACAGGGGGCTCAGTGGGTGGTCCGCAGCCGTTTGTGAAGCGGAGGGCGGGAGGTTCCGACAGAGCGCGGGAAGACGGGAACACAAAGGTGGGCGGGAGGGGCCGAATCCCACGCACTTACAGCAGAGGGAGCCTGGCTGGCAGGGCCAAATCCCCGCAAACCCACGGCAGGACAATGGGGGAGAGAGTCAGGCGTGGGTTGGGCCAGGGATCCGCACACCCACGGCTGAGCTGCTGGGGCGAGAGGTCCACTCAGGCGGCCGGGGGATCTGGGGCTCTGTGCACCCACGGCCGAGCAGCCAGGGGGGGAGATCCGCGGCTGCGCAGACAGGGAGGGAATCAGGCACAGAGGCCAGACCTGTGGCGAGAAGCCTAGTGAGAAACCAGAAATTGGGACCATAGCTGTATTCTGGAAAATCCAGACATATTAGGTGTGGAGCCAGACCCTGTCAGCCTCCGTGACGACAAACAAAGCCCACAGAATCTGTGCCTGGGCAAACAGGTCCATACCATCAGAACCATTACAGGCTGATAACTCAGAGTGCAACATAGAGAAGTCTGAATTGGGAGCAGTGAAACAATTCCGGTCCATTACTCACAACCTGGGAATAGGCTGCACCAGCTCACAGTGCCTCAGGCAATTAAAACCACAGTGACCTTGAAATCCCCCTGTAAGCAACGACAGATAGCCAAGTAACTCGTCCCCTGCACCAAAGCATCCACTGTGGATCCAAGCACAGAAAACAACAAGAACAGACAGCTAAACGCACCCAATGGCCAAAGGTAAAAAAAAAATAGAAATCAAGGAAATATGACTCCAAAAAAGCAGAATTATCCTAGCTCATCCAACTCGGATGACCTCACACCAACAGAAACACATGAAAACGTTGACAATTCTGCATTATGGAAAGTGATAGAGTCCCTGCAAGAAGAACTTAAATCTATGAAGGAATTCAAAGAAGCCACAATTCTACAAGTCAAAACAAGGAACAACACCATTAAAGAGCTCCAAGCCAAGGTGACAGAGCTTGAACAGAAAAAGGACAAGGCTATGAAAGATTTTCATACAAAAACAAGCAAGCTGGAGAAGGAAATGTACAAAACGAACAAAACCATACAAGACATGAAAATAGAAATAGAAACAATAAAGAAAACACAGTTAGAATTAAAAGAGGAAGTGGAGAACCAAGGGAAGAGAACAGGAACTACGGATGTGAGTATCAACAATAGGATGCAAGAGATGGAAGACAGGATCTCAGGCATGGATGATTCAGTGGAAGAAATCAGTACAACATCCAAAGAAAATGAGAAGGCTAAAAAATCTCTCACCAACAACATCCAAGAAATCAAGGACTCAATGAAAAGACGGAACCTAAGAATTATAGGTATAGAGGAAAGAGAGGACTCCCGACTCCAAGGTCCAGGAAATATCTTCAACAAAATCATAGAGGAAAACTTCCCAAACCTGAAAAAAGAGATGCCAATAAAAATCCAAGAGGCTTACAGAGCACCAAACAGATTAGACCAGAAAAGAAACTCCTCTCACCACATAATAATTGAAACTCCAAATGTACAGAACAAAGAAAGAATATTAAAAGCTGTAAGAGAAAAAGGTCAAGTCACATACAATGGCAGACCCATCAGAATTACACCTGACTTCTCCTCAGAAACTTTAAAAGCTAGAAGGGCCTGGTCAGATATACTACAAGTCCTGAGAGATCATAGGTGCCCATCCAGACTACTTTACCCAGCAAAACTCTCTATCAACATAGATGGAGAAAACAAGATATTCCATGACAAAATCAAATTTAAACAATATCTACCCACAAACCCAGCCCTACAGAAAATCCTAGAAGGAAAATCCCAACCCAGAGAAGAAAACTCCACCCAAGAAAACAAAGGGAATAGAAAACCCCTCAGCAACTAAACCAAAAGAGGCACAGGACCACCACCTATACCAAACTAATGGGAAATAACAACACCAGGTCACTAATATCCATCAACATCAATGGACTCAACTCCCCAATAAAAAGACATAGGTTTACAGAGTGGATCCGCAAGCAAGACCCTTCCTTATGCTGTATACAAGAGACACATCTAACTACGAAAGATAAACACTGCCTCAGAGTAAAGGGCTGGGAAAAGGTTTTGCAAGCAAATGGACCCAGGAAGCAAGCTGGAGTAGCCATCCTAATATCAAACAAAACAGACTTCCAACTGAAGTTAATGAAGAAAGACAAAGAAGGGCACTATATACTCATTAAAGGGAATATTCAACAAGAGGAAATCTCAATACTGAACATCTATGCCCCAAATACAAAGGCACCTACTTTCGTAAAAGAAACACTTCTAAAACTTAAAACGCACGTCGATCACAACACATTAGTAGTGGGAGACTTCAACACCCCACTCAAAACAATGGACAGATCATCAAGACAGAAGACAAACAGAGAAATATGGAGTCTAACAGAGATCATGAACCAGATGGACCTAACCGATATCTACAGAACGTTTCACCCAAACACAAAGGAATACACCTTTTTCTCAGTACCCCAGGGAACCTTCTCCAAAATCGACCACATAATTGGTCACAAGGATAGTCTCAATAGATACAAGAAAATTGAAATAACACCTTGTATCTTATCAGACCACCACGAAATAAAGCTGGTCTTTAACAGCAAAAGAATCAACAGAAAGCCTACACACACATGGAAATTGAACAGCTCCTTACTGGATGACCACTGGGTCAGGGAAGAAATAAAGAAGGAAATCAAAGACTTCTTAAAATCCAACGACAATGAAGACACAACATACCCAAACCTATGGGATACATTGAAAGCTGTGCTACGAGGAAAGTTCATAGCACTAAGTGCTTTCAAAAAGAAAATTGTGACAGCTCATATTAGTGAACTAACAGCTAAGCTGGGTGAATTGGAAAAAAAAAGAAACAAACACTCCCAAGAAGAGCAGAAGGCAGGAAATCATCAAACTTAGGGCTGAAATCAACAACTTAGAATCAAAAAGAACTATACAAAGAATCAATGAAACCAAGAGTTGGTTCTTTGAGAAAATCAACAAAATAGACAGACCCCTAGCCAAATTAACTAAAAGGCAAAGGGAAAGAACACAAATCAACAAAATCAGAAATGAAAAGGGAGAAATAACAACAGACATTGAGGAGATCCAGAAAATATTCGGACATTACTTTAAAAATATATATTCCACTAAATTTGAAAACCTAAGTGAAATGGACAATTTCCTCAATAAATTCCACCTACCAAAACTAAATCAAAATCAGATTAACAGCTTAAACAGCCCAATAACACCCAAGGAAATAGAAACAGTCATTAATAATCTCCGAACCAAAAAAAGCCCAGGGCCAGGTGGCTTTAGCACGGAATTCTACAGGACCTTCAAAGAGGAACTAACACCATTACTTTTCAAACTCTTCCACCACATAGAAACAGAAAGAACACTGCCAAACTCATTCTATGAGGCCACTGTCATTCTGATTCCTAAACCACACAAAGACCCAACAAAGAAAGAAAACTTCAGACCAATCTCCCTCATGAACATAGATGCAAAAATACTTAATAAAATACTAGCAAACCGAATTCAAAAACACATCAAAAGTATCATACACCATGATCAAGTAGGCTTCATCCCTGGAATGCAGGGATGGTTCAATATACAAAAGTCTATCAATGTAATTCACCACATAAACAAGATGAAAGAAAAAAAACCACATGATAATCTCGCTAGATGCAGAAAAAGCATTTGACAAAATCCAACACCCCTTCATGCTAAAAGTTCTGGAGAGAACGGGCATACAAGGACCATACCTAGAAATAATAAAGGCAATATACAGCAAGCCAGTAGCCAACATCAAATTAAATGGAGAGAAGCTTGAAGCATTTCCTCTGAACTCAGGGACAAGACAAGGATGTCCACTTTCACCATATCTCTTCAATATAGTACTTGAAGTCCTTGCTAGAGCAATAAGACAACTAAAGGAGATCAAAGGGATAAAAATTGGAAATGAAGAAGTCAAATTATCCCTATTCGCAGATGATATGTTAGTATACATAAGCGACCCCAAAAACTCCACCAAAGAACTCTTACAGTTGATAAACAACTTCAGCAAGGTGGCTGGATACAAAATTAACTCAAAAAAATCAGAAGCCCTTTTTTATACAACAAACAAGTATACCGAGAAAGAAATAAGGGAAACAACCCCCTTCACAATAGCCACAAACAACATAAAATACCTGGGGGTAACTCTAACCAAGCATGTAAAGGACCTATATAACAAGAACTTCAAGCCCCTGAAGAAAGAAATGGAAGAGGCCTTTAGAAGATGGAAAGATCTCCCATGCTCATGGATAGGTAAGATCAACATAATAAAAATGGCTATCCTACCAAAAGCAATATATAGATTTAATGCAATTCCTATCAAAAAACCAACACAATTCTTTATAGACCTGGAAAAAGCTATTCTCAACTTCAAATGGAACAGCAAAAAGCCCAGAGTAGCTAAATCAATCCTGTACAATGAAAAAACATCTGGAGGTATCACCATCCCAGATTTCAAGCTGTACTACAGAGCAACAGTAATAAAAACAGCATGGTACTGGTATAGAAACAGAGCAGTGGATCAATGGAATCGAATTGAAGACCCAAACATGGACCCACACACCTATGGCCAACTTATCTTTGACAAAGAAGCCAAAACCGCACAATAGAAGAAGGACAGCATCTTCAACAAATGGTGCTGGTCCAACTGGATGTCCACTTGCAAAAGAATGAAATTAGACCATACCTATCACCTTGTACAAAACTTAATTCCAAGTGGATCAAAGACCTTAACATAAGGCCGGCCACACTAAAGACACTAGAAGAAAAAGTAGGAGAAACCCTCGAACTCATTGGCACAGGTGACAACTTCCTGAACAGAACACCAACAGCTCAGGACCTGAGATCAACAATCAATAAATGGGACCTCATGAAACTGAAAAGCTTCTGTAAGGCAAAGGACACTGTCATTCGAACAAAATGGCAACCAACAGTCTGGGAGAAAATCTTCACCAACCCCACATCTGATAGAGGGCTATTATCTAAAATCTACAAAGAACTCAAGAAACTAAAAGCCAAGAAACCAAATAATCCAATCAAAAAATGGGAGATGGAGCTAAATAGAGAATTCACAAAGGAGGAGTCCCTAAGGGCTGAGAGACACCTGAAGAAATGTTCAACATCCTTAATCATCAGAGAAATGCAACTCAAGAAGACCCTGAGATTCCACCTAACACCTGTTAGAATGGCTAAGATAAAGAGCTCAAATGATAGTGTATGCTGGCGAGGGTGTGGAGAAAGGGGAACCCTACTCCATTGCTGGTGGGAGTGCAGGCTTGTGCAACCACTATGGAGGTCTGTCTGGCGATATCTTAGAAATCTAGGAATAACCTTGCCTCAGGACCCAGCCATACCACTTCTGGGTATACACCCAAAGGACCTCTCACGGAGACATAGGGAAGTCTCTTCATCTATGTTCATAGCAGCCTTATTTGTAATAGCTAGAAATTGGAAACAACCCAGATGTCCCTCAACTGAAGAATGGATTAAAAAATTGTGGTACATCTATACAATGGAATATTACTCAGCTATAAGAAACAATGAAATCATGCAATTTGCAACCAAATGGATGGATCTAGAGGAGCTCATCCTGAATGAGCTAACCCAGTCTCAGAAGGATGCACATGGCATCAATTCACTTATAGTAGGATTTTAACTATATCGTACAGGATATCCGTACTACAACCAACACACCAAAAGGAACATGGACATAAATTTTTTTTTTATCTTTTTCTTTTTCCTTCTTTTTTTCTTTTTTCTTTTTCCTTTTCCCTTCTCTTTTTCCTCTCTTTTTTTGTGGATAGTCTTTGTTTTTGTGGGTTTGTGTGTTTGTTGGTCTTTTTTTTAGTATTCCCCCAGTAGCAAGGAGACACCTTTCACTGGCAGTACTGCCTCGTAGGCCCCCGTAGAATGAAGAGGCTCTTGGCCCTCATATGACTCCTGATCTGTGGTGAGAGACTGTTAGGCAGGGACACTCCACCCCAGAGGAACAAGACGGAAGGGTCAGGGGTAGAGCATGGGAGGGTGGGGCTGGCAAGCGGGAAAAGAGGACAATATGATAAGGATGTAACCTGAAGCAACAAACAAATAAATTTATTAACTAAAAAAAAAAAAAAAAAAAAAAAAGGCAGGTGGCAGGGCTGAAACACTGTGAATGGAATAGAGGATACAGCCATTCGTCCTGGTTTTGTAGACCTCCAGGTGTTGAGAAGACGTGGAGCTAAGGTAAAATACAAGAGAATTGTGGTATTGGCCCATGCCTTTGACTTCAGCGGAGATGGGGGGGAGCACCGTAGAGTTGGTGGTCTTATGTATTCTGGAGTCATACGGAGCGGGGTGGTGAGGGTGCATACTCTTGGTCCCACCATTCAAGAAGAGTACACCCTTGTCTCAGCTCCCAGCACACTGGAGACAGAAATGGGCAGATCCCGGAGCTCAGGGTCAGCCTGATGCTGGGCAAACTCTAAATAGAGAAAGACTTCGATCCAGGAGTGGTGAAACACATCTTTGATCCCTTCAGAAGGGAAACACAGGTCTCTGATCCCAATAATTAGAGTTCAGAGACACACACATGGGATTTGGAGGGACCTAGGTTTGGAGGTTACTTACAAAAGGCCTTCTCGATGCAGGCAGATTGTCCTTTGGGATCTCAAAATATATACACTAGAGCTGGTTTAGCTCCAAGGTGACAGAATGATTTCTTCTTTAACCCGGATTGAAAGATAACGCTTTGTATGTTGTCGGAAGGCCAAATTTGCTTCAGGAGAAGTACTACCTAGCCCCCCCCCCCAAAAAAAAAAGAGGGCAATTGTCCCAGGGTTGGGATTGGGGCAGGGCTCTGTTCTTATCTTTCCAGGAGAATCGAAGCGTCCATTAGGGGAGCCCGGGGACGGATGGACAGCGGAAACCTCAGCAGAGAGCAGAATCAGGCACCAAGGAGGACGAGTGACCCAGTTGATTCTGCCTGGCAGACTTCCTCAATAGCTGTCTCCATCAGGGGCCTGCAACCACCACGGCAATCCAATGTCGCTGGGACCGTTCAGCTCTACACAATGCCCCGGTAGGAACCTCAATGAAGCCTGCAAGATCAGCTTCTCCCTACAAACCCCTTAGGTCATCTAAACAACTGAGAACAGAAGGAATGAACATAAAAGGAGTGTACTAACATTTTTAACCATTTTTTCCATTTGGGTTCGGGCCCAAACAGGTCTACTACGACCCAAATCAGCAGGAAGTCACTTTAAGAGAGCTATGTCCCATGCCCAGAGGGTGGGGAAGGTGTTTCTCCGCCCTTCTTTTTGGTTATTTGAAGGATAACTGAAAACTCCGATATTTAGGGGAAGAGATTACAAGCTGATAAATGGTCCTGTTTAATGGGTTTTGGAGGTTAGCCCCAGGGACTTCCTACTTTTCCTTTTCTGTATCCTTCTTCCTCTCCTATGTAGGAGTGCATAGGCTTGAGAAAAATGAGATATAGACATAGCACAGGAAGGTCCAAGAAGAAGGGGCAGATTATTGGATATGCCCTTATACCTTGTATATTGATACAGAATTAGTAGTTTATTTGGCTAAAGTGGTATTGACCATTGTTTATTGTGCAAAAATAAGATTGTATTGGATTACATCGGTATTGATCTTTGTATATTGATACAAAATTAAGATTATAGTTGGCCACAATGGTATTGACCCTTGTATATGGACGTAATATTAAGATTGTATTGGGCTACATAGGCATTGATCTTTGTATACTGATACATAATTAAGAGTATATTTAACCACAATTGAATAGATCTTTGTATATTGATACAAAATTAAAGGTAACACTTCCTAATGGTATCATACCTAGAGATACTTAAAAATAAAATATGAAGCTCTGGCCTCTTGATACCAACCGTCTAAAACGGTCTAGGATAGTTAAGTAAAACAAACTCCTAGTCATGCAAACATGTCACTTTGTTAGCTACTATGACAGTCTATCACAGATATTCTCTAAACTACCCAGTAATCAAGTTGCTAAGAGACAAGCAACATTTGCTTATCTAAATACAAGAGATGGATAGGGCATCTTCAAAAACCCCAAGAGATCTGCAGAATATGGCATTTAAAGATGTTATCTTAAATTAAGCTTTTCTTTTTTTTATATCGAGACATATCAGCTCCTGACAGCACCCCCTATTCTACTCCAAGTAGAAGATAAGCATCAAAGAACCTCCACTGTAAGATGGTTGAATTAGTGGCAAGCCTCTCTCTTGGCATGAAAAAACCCCTTGCAACAACTGCAGACAGACTGCTGTCCAAAAAGGACAAAACTTGGTAGCAGGGAAGTCGACAGCCTAACTCTGCCAAGACAGGGTAGGTAAGTCCTTCATAATCCTGGTTGTACAACAAATGTCTGTCAGAGAAACAGGACCCAAACGCTGAAGACTGATGCAGGAATGTATGGAGAGAAAATGGGAACTGTCCAGGCAGTCATTGGTATGTCCTTTCTTAGTTTTGGAAGCTGCAGGCCCTGCACTTCCTATATAAACAGATATATTTATCCCTCTCAGGTCTCTGAGGTGGTTGAAGAATAGACAGCTAGAGTCTCATAGTTAAACTTTGAGTTGTTTAGGAATCAAGAGGGTGTTATAGGTCTAAGAAGATACTCTTAAAAGTGTGTTGCAAGTTAGTATGAATGTTGAGTCAGATATAGACCTTTAAACTCATGGAGATGGTTAGATAGTAGAATGTTAAAGTCAGGGGCCAAATATGTATAAACTGGACATTGGGAAGGTATACTGGGCCATTTAACTCTCATAAATGTGGCATACTTATATCTGTTGTTTTGTATAATACTTACTGTTATAAGAGAAGGAACCATCTGTTGGACTGAAAGGGGAAACTTCTAGGGGGAAGAGGGTGGAAGGGCGGGATAGGAAGGGGGAATAGGGAGGGGTTTGTGACTGAGATGTAACTTGAAGAAAAAAAAAATAAAGTATTTTTAAAAAAAAGAAAGAAAACGTTATGGCTTAGCAGTGATGCGTCTGTGTGTCAACTTGACAAGGGGTAGACATGATGGCTAATCTTGGTTGTCAGCTTTACACACTTGGGAAGAGAGAACCTCCACTGTGGAATTTCCCCCATCAGCTTGGTCAGGTGCAGCTTCGGGTCAAATCCCCTGAACCTGGAGTTACAGTTATTTTAAGTCCCCCATTGTAGGTAGTAGGAACTGAACTCAAGAGCAGGAAGTGCTCTTAACTGCTGAGCCATCTCTCCAGCCTCAGTCAGTGTTTTCCTCATCGTACTAAGGATGAGAGTTCTTACATTTGTCTTCCCTGGGTCTTCTTTAAAATGTTTGTATTTATATTGAATTGTTTGATTTTCTTATGGAGTTATAATAATTTCTAACCTAGTCTGTGTACAAAGTTATTTATAGATCCAGGTTTTATAAATGTTTCCCTTGAGCTGAAATATACCTTCTCATTTCAGTAACAGTGTTTTTAAACTGTCAAATTTAGCAACTGTTTTAAATTTTGATAATGTCCAATCAATGTTTTTGGTAGAGAGTTCATAGTTTAAGATAGTCACTGGACCCATGAACAGTAATATTTTTCCTATATCTTTCTCCAAAATTCGGGTTTCATATTGTGATCAATAATCTATTTTCAGTTAATTTTTTTATTACCAGTTGTTGAAAAGCTTTGTATTCTTTTGTTAAACTACTACAGCATGTTTATCAACAACCCCATTTTTAAAATGTGTGTTTCTTTCAAAACCCTCTGCCACTCACTCATTTATCTGTCTTGATTCATTGGGCACCATGTTGGTTACAGCAAATTTTATATAAATCTTGAAACTAGATATTATTAGTTCTATAACTTTATTGTCTTTCTAGATATTTTTGGTTATTTTGAATTTCTGTGTATTGAAGAATGAATTGATGAATAACCCTTAAGAGAGAACTTTAACTCCCAACATGTAAAGAACTTTTATCTAGAGTGTGTAAAGAACTCTGGATATGTCATATACACTCATAACAAAAGTAGAACAGGATGGAGGCAAATTTTTATCTTTAAGTTTATCCTATATTCCTTTAGCATATCTATAATACTTATGCTAATAAAGGTGCCCATTAAGGCAGAAGTTCTAGGATATTGCAGGCAATTCTTAAAACATTAGAAACATGAGCGAACATTTGCTCCTCAGAACTGTTTGGGATCTTGGTGGGTTGTGTATAATCTGGACTGTATCTTTTTGAGTAGAAGAAGGATTCAAATTCTATATGTCACTGTCCAAACGACTGTGCATGTGTTGTGGGAGGTCATGCATATTTGTACATGTTGATTGGTGTCCATTGGTTTTCTCAATCTTACTCTACCTTATTTTTGAGGGTTTCTCACTGATCCTGGATCTCATAGGTTTGGCTAGGCTGGAAGTTTTTTTTAATGTTTATTTATTACTTCAAATTACATTTACATCACAGTGCCCTCTTTCCACCCTCCCAGTCCCACCTTCCCACCCTCTACCTCCTCTCCTTTCTGTCCTACTCCTCCAGAGTGGAGTGTCCCTACATATCAGTCCCCTACCCCAGTTCAGCAGTCATATGAGGGCCAAGAGCTTCCTCATGTACTGGGGGCCTACATGGCAGCACCACTAGGGCAAAGTATGTCCTTAACAGGTAACAAGGTCTGTGTTCCTGTTCCTTTTGGTGCATTGGTTATAATATAGTGATCCTGTACTATATGGCTAAAATTTGATTATAAATGAATAGATGCCATGTGCATCTTTCTGAGTCTGGGTTAGCTCACTCAGGATGAGCTTTTCTAGTTCCATCCATTTGGCTGCAAATTGCATGATTTTGTTGTTTCTGATGGCTGAGTAGTATTCCATTGTGTAGATGTACCACAGTTTTTTTTTTTAATACATTACTTATTTGAGGGACATCTGGGTTGTTCCCAGTTTCTAGCTATTACAAATAAGGGTGCTATGAACATAGATGAGGAAAATGTCCTTGTGGTTTGGTGAGGAATCATTTGGATGTATACCCAGAAATGGTATTGCTGGGTCTTGAGGTAGAGCTATTCCCAGTTTTCTAAGATATCGTCAGACTGATTTCCATAGTTGTACAACTTTGCACTCTCACTAGCAATGAAAGAGTGTTCCCCATGCTCCACAACCTCACCAGCATGAGCTGTCATTTGAGTTTTTGATCTTAGCCATTCTGACAGGTGTGAGATGGAATCTCAGAGTCGTCTTGAGTTGCATTTCTCTGATAATTAAGAATGGTGAGCATATCTTCAAGTGTCTCTTAGCCATTAGAGATTCCTCTTTTGTGAATTCTTGGTTTAGCTCTGTTTCCCATTTTTTGATTGGATTATTTGATTTCTTGGTTTTTAATTTCTTGAGTTCTTTATAAATTTTGTATATTAACCCCCTGTCAGATATGGGGTTGGTAAAGATCTTTTCCCAATCTGTAGGTTGCCATTTTGTAGGAATGACAGTGTCTTTTGCCTTATAGAAGCTTTTCAGTTTCATGAGGTCCCATTTATTGATTGTTGGTCTTAGAGCCTGAGATGTTGGTGTTCTGTTCAGGAAGTTGTCGCCTGTGCCAATGAGTTTGAGGCTTTCCCCTACTTTCTCTTTTTTAGATTTAGTGTGCCGGGCTTTATGTGAGCATCTTTGATCCACTTGGACTTAAGTTTTGTGCAGGGTGATAAGTATGGTTCTATTTGCATTCTTTTACATGTTGACATCCAGTTAGACCAGCACCATTTGTTGAAGATGCTGTCCTTTTTCCATTGTACGGTTTTGGCTTCTTTGTCAAAAATTAAGTGACCATAGGTGTGTGGGCTCATTTCTGGGTCTTCAATTCAATTCCATTGATCAACTGGTCTGTTTCTATACCAGTACCATGTTGTTTTTATTACTATTTCTCTGTAGTATAGCTTGAAATCTGGGATGGTGATACCTCCTGATTTTTTTTTTTTAATTGTACAAGATAGATTTAGCTATTCTGGGTTTTTTGTTATTCCATATGAAGTTGAGTATTTTTTTCCAGGTCTGTAAAGAATTATGTTGGTATTTTGATTGGAATTGCATTCAATCTGTGTATTGCTTTTGGTAAGAAGGCCATTTTTATTATGTTGATCCTACCTATCCATGAGCATGGGAGATCTTTCCATCTTCTGATGTCCTCTTCAATTTCTTTCTTCAAGGACTTGAAGTTCTTGTCATATAGGTCTTTCACTTGCTTGGTTAGAGTTACCCCCAGGTATTTTATGTTGTTTCTGGCTATTGTGAAGGATGTTGTTTTAAGAATTTCCATTAAAGTCTATGCTCAACATTAAACTCTGTCTTCCTTTAATATCTCCCTGGAATGTGGTATACATTGCAAGTTCCAAGGATCCTCATTTCCTCCTCCCCAGAGTTGGGATTATAGATGCACATCACCGCATCTGGCTTTTGTGTAAGTTCTGGGAATTGATCTCAAGTCTTTTGGTGGTTTAGACAAGAATGACCCCCATGAGCTCATACATTTGAATGTTTGTTTTCCAATTGGTGGAACTGTTTAGGAAGGATTTAGTGGTGTGGTCTTGTTGGAAGCCATGTATCATTGGAAGTGGGCTTTGAGGTTTAACAAAGCCCATGTCAGACCTAGTATCTTTCTCTGCTGAAACTTGCAGATCAGTTGTGACCTCTTAGCTACTGTTCTTATGTCTGCCTGCCATCATGCTTCCCATCATGATGATCATGGAGTAACTCGGTAAGAAAGCACCCAATTAAATGCTTTCTTTTATAACTTGCCTTGGTCATGGTGTCTCTTCACAGCAATTTAACAATAACTAAGATAGTTGCCTCATATTCATGTTGGCAAGAAATTTACCAACTGAGCTAACTCCCCAGGCCCACAGCATAGGTTGACATCTCATTCCATCTTTAGCTCTTCTTTCTTACTGGGTTCTTTGTCAGAAGATAGGAGCACTGGTTCATTGAGGTTTTCCCCTGTGCTATGATTAGAATGCATATTTTCAAGCATGTCTTTTATTTGTGCACCAGAGATTGACAACTACAAAGCACTCAAACTATTATATCCCAGTTATCAAAAACTCAAGGCCCTAAAATAAGATGCCTGAGACAACATATTTCACCTTCCAGCATCTCCTTTAATGATCAATGTGCTAATCAGTATCAGTGGTGACAGCATAGTAAATACTTGTGGAAATAAACTTATTAAAAATACATTAGTTCTAAATAAAATCTTGTATTGATTTGTCATTTGTTCTATTAATAGGGAACTTTACACCTGCTCTCAAATCACCTAATCAAAAATACCTGTTTCCCAGACAGGCTGAAGTTAAATGATTAGTATAATTTTTCTATGTGTGGAAGAGTGGGAGGTAGCTCATCAGCATACACCATTTGGCCTGTCTTACTTCCAGAAAAGCAATGAGGAGAATAATTATGGAAGGTAGTTGAGATTCCTGAATAGGGTACAATGTCTATAAGAATGGGGAAAGGCAACCCTTCCCTTTTGGGTAAGTGTATAGATGCACCATAAAGGTTTGATATTGTATGTTCCCTCTGTTTAGCTCTGTTGTCATCAGGAGCTGAGAAAACAAGAATCTCTAAGCAACATATTAAGGTATTCAAACCTAACCAGAGACCTTTGTAACAATTAGCAGTCACCCAGAATGGAAACAGTGACTATCCCACAACCAGAGAGGGTTTACATAATGGATTTTCAAATGTAGAGGAGTATCTCTTTAGTCTGACTTTGTTGCTTACTGTTGTTAACTTACTGCTGCCTGATCTTTTTTTAGAAAGTGTGTAAATTGGGTTGGTTTAAAGGTGATCAGTTAGGTGATAGTTTTTCTTTTTAATTAAGCCCTGTCTTACTTCAATATCTCTCTAGGAGTCTGATATATGTTGCAATTCATTTTTTTGGGCTTAAACCTACTTCCAACATTCCTCATTAAATTTTAAGCATAGAAGATCTCTATTTATGTAGCTTTATTTTTTTTTAAGCAAGCCTCTACATCAGATCTTAGAATAGTTGAAGAATTATCAGAAGCACGTGAATGCGAAGTTCAGGGCCTTCGCTTTGCCAAGATAGAAAGGAGCCTGCCAGATGCTGTCTAGTCTTCTGATGAGGACCCATCCCTTCTGCACAGCTGCACCACCTGCTCGGCAGCAGCATCTTCGGTGGGAGTCTAAAGCCACCCTTGGTGATTTGGAGCTCACAAGCCACACTGGATTGCTGGCTAGAGCCTGGTACCCAGGTTCCTGCTTCACACATAATCCTTCTTACTCAACACTTATCAAGAGAGAGATTCTCGTAGCTCTCCAGCCAGAAGCAGAATACCAGCATTCAGAAGTGAAGAAGTGAAACACAGGAAGAAAACACAGTGTCTCACCTGGGTCAACCTTGAACTCTCATTTACTGACACTGTTGTGACTAACATATTTTGAATGAATCTGGTTCTAGGCCCTGGCTTTCAGAGGATTTCTTTTGCAGTCAATCTAACCTGCTCCTCTAACTAAAAGGCAAAGCCAGTACCGGAATCTAGCTTTCAGTACCATGCTCCTTCCACTAAATTGCACCATATCTGCCTTTGGAACCTCCTTGTTCCATTAAAGTTGATAATGCACCAAAATGAAATTTCATTTCCTATCTTGGGGAATAAGCCATGGTGATTGGGTAGTTACTGCTGGGTCTCTTAGAGGAGACTCTTTAGGCAGGGATGATTTATACGATGAGCTAGGCCACTGTTTAGGGAGCAGAGCCCCGGAGCCTTCTCATGACCTTAAGTCGACCATTGAAATGTCAGGACTTAAAAAGTTCAGAGCCTTTGCAGAGGCATTAAACAAGGGGCAGCTGAGGACACAAAGCCTCCTACTCAGTGAGAATTTTACTTCTCTGAGGGAAACAAAAATCTTCCTTAAGTAACCAGTACAGTTTATTTATGTTTTTGTATGTGAAAAGTCTCAGCACACAGTCTTTTAATCTGCTCGGGGTGTGATCTAGATCATATGGTCACATGACTGGTCACATGCACTAAAGGCTAGAAAATCAATATCCAAATTTTTATCTTTAGAAAGGGGGGGTATTCTAGCTAGGGTTGACTGTCATCTTGCCAGAGCCCCTCAACCCAGAGGGGCGTCTTAGTTGAGCGATTGCAAAGATTAGATTAGATTGGCCTGTGGCTGTGAGTATTGGGGGATTGTCTTGATTGGTCAATGATAGAGGAGGGCTCAGCCTTCTGTGAGTGGCATCATTCCCTAGGCAAGTGGCTCTGGGCTGTTTAAGAAAGCTAGCTGATCATGAGCCTGTGAGTCAGCCAGAAAGCAGTGTTCCTTTATGGTTTCTGCTGTATGTCTTTGGCTGTGGGTGAGTTCTTGTGTCAGAAATAATACTGTGTGGATTAGCAAGCAGGCCTGACTTCAAGTTCATACACTGACTTCTTCCAGTGATGACCTGTAAACTGAAATAAACCCTCTCCTCACCTAAGTTGCTTTAGTCATGCTATTTAGCACAGAGACAGGACAAAACTAGACAAGTAAGAGAAAGAAGAGCAAAGAAAGGTGGTCATTTCAGCCACAGATTTATTTCTCATCTCTTCATTTATTTAGTTTCCTAGGCAGGGGCCCAGAACTTCCAGCCTATTTATGAGTTCTTCACAGCTACTCCTTACTTTATTGGTCATACTTTTCTAATCATATAGTTGGTTGCTTAGCATTTGTCCTCCACAGATGGGATACAATCTAAGTTCCAGGTAGAGGTGTCCGAGAACTTCTATGCTTGTACCTAGTCCTCCTTTCTAGCCACCTCCACTTCTGCTTCTTCATATGCTCTGGTAAGCTGACACCCACGTTGCCCATGCTGCCTTGATTACAGAGGTGAGGGTTACTCATCAGCCAAGGCCATCTCCATTGGGGTCTTTTCTGGGAAGCCTTCTTAAAGACTTCCCAATCACCTGCAGATAGCAATGGCTGAGCATCGTCATGATGGTTTTCTTACACACTTGTCTGTTCCAATATCAGAGGATTTCCTATCTGGTTCAATAGATAAGTCTAAGAGCAGAGTCTGCCCAAGGCAAATATACAATAAATATTTGGTAAAATAGACTGTAAGATACCTAAGGGAACAAACCATTGTAGAAAAAAATAGCTAATTAAATTATTTACTAGTGTTCATATTGTATTTAATTGGTTTGGCAGTGTTAATCCTCAACCCGCCACTATAAATAAATACACACAGACACCAGGTGGATTTTAACAAGCCTCGGCTTGGGTTGTACAATCCTAGCCCATCTAAGCTAGTTCATAATTCTATCACCCAAATATGAACCCATATATACATATGTCCCTTTGGACTGCTATTCTCCATGTTATGCCGATGTTCCAAGCCACATGGAAGGATCTTCTTTAATCTACCCCATGATGTGTCCTCCTTGTTTGCTCCTGGCTTCTCCTGCGAGCTTCTTCTTCCCAAGATGCTCTCTGTCTCTCAAGCCCTTGCACCTTAGTCCCACCTATCTCTGTCTTTGCCCAATCTCCAGGCTTCAGCTTTTATTTAACCAATCAGAGACGAAGTAAGTAACAGACAGCAAGCAGGACCAATCAACATTTAGAATGCTTAATACCACCCCATCAAACCATCTTCTGCTACTTCCCCTTCATTCCCAAACAGTCTGAGTCAATGGCATAAAAGAGTCTGTCAGATACACCAGTTTTATTGCTTGATTAACCAAATGTGCAAAGAACCTAATAATGCTGGTTGTCTTTGATGGTGTCCTTACCTCATTGCTTGGTAATTATGTATGCTACCAATTGCCCTGTGGAATGTAATAGCTACACATGGATCTCAGTAGCTGTGCATGTTGGTGTGGCTTTCTTCTTTTTCTTTTTCTATTTTCCTCTGCAACAATAGCAATCATTTCATTTCCCTCCTTGTTCACCTGTTCATATCTGATTAGTGTCACCACATAGAAGGCTTTTCTATGAGTCATCGGTGCAGGACATTTTTATATCTAGAAGCTGAGTCCAACTGTCCTAGCACAAGTGTCATTTGTGTTCACAAATGGTATAAGAGAGGAAAAAGATGAACGTGCAAAAATATATTTATTCTTTTTAAATAGTTTTAAAATTGTATTTACTGTGTGCATGTGTGCACGTGTGCCACTGTGCACATTTGGTGGTCAGAGGATGTCGTATGAAAGCTGGTTGTCTCTGTCTACCATTTGAGGTCCCAGGAATAGAACCTGGGTCTTCAGGCTTGATGGTAAACACCTTTCTCTACTGAGCCATCTCACTGGCTTTAAATTTTTTAAATGTTTTTAAATTTCTCAGAATATTTATTTTCAGTATACAAGCTTGTTTGTATTGGAGCTGAGCCTATGATGCTGGTTTTGCTGTTGTTACTGTCTGACAGTATCTAGCCAGAGCAAAACCAGCAAAACCTCATCTCCCTGCCTGACTTAATTTGGACTGTTTGGGGACAAAATAAATAAGCAGGTGAAGTTTTGCCATCCCTCTTTCTTTGGTAAATACTTATTTAGTGGTTACTGGGGAATCCTTGGGGAATTAGTCAGATGTGGGATGGAAGCCATGTTTGGCTGTGTAGCTCTGGGAATATTGCTCAACACTTTTAAACTTTGGTTTCTAAAATAAGGCTAATGTACCTTGTGTTGCATGAATGCCTATGACTGTTCAAATTGTTATTCTTCTTCTTTCTGACATGGCTCCTGATCTGCATTACACATGGCCTGGTCCTTGCTCAAAAGGGCTTTCATCTGGCTTGAAGAAGAGAAGTAAATATGGTGTAAAATGGGATAATTCCAGGGTAATAGATGGGTGTAAACCAGACATTATGGGATTAGAAAGTGCATACATTTGGACTATACAGAGATGGTGGAGAAGCTTCCTGAAGTTGAAGGGTCTTTACTGAGCCTCAGGACTATGGAAGATCTTACGGAGAGAGGGGGCAGGGACTGACTGTCATTAGGACCAATCTGCTCCTTCTCTAACCTGCTGGCTTTCCATGGTTTCCACTGTATTCCTCTTCCTTTATGTATCCAGCATGATCCTCAGAGAAGGATAACACTGTCACCTTCAGAGACATATCCAGTATGTGTGTAAGTCTTGTGAGTAAGGCACAGAGCAGCCCTGTGTCCTTGAGGTACTGGTGTTTTGAGTGGGTTTGTATTAAGGTCCTATTGGACTTGAATGAGACTTGGTCAACTTGGGAAAAAATGTTTCAGACTGGACAGAAAGACACCAGAGAGATGTTTTTCTTGATGCTGTATATAAGATTATTATGGAGAGGTAGTTCCCGTTGAAAATGTGAAAATAGACAGAGAGGTTGTGAAGACCTTTTAGCACACTAAATAGACAAGTCCTCCATGTGTCCCTTAAGGTTTTGCATAGCTGGGATTGCAACTCAACTATGTCCTTTGCCAGTGATTGATCTCAGGCAGGTTGGTGGTCTCCCTGAGTTTAGTGCCATTGATAAAGCGTGGACAACACATCTCCTCATATCACTGTTGTGGGGATTAGAGAACAGCTACCAGACAGGTAAAGCCCTGTGATGTGAAGCTGTAGGGTCTCAGTTTCTCTTTCTTTCACAATTTTCCTGTTCCCACCATCATTGCATATTTATATATAGCAAACATGAGGGCTGGGAGTGTAACTTCATGGTAGAAAGCTTCTCTTGCATGGACAAAACTTTGTAAACAATCCCCAGAAAAGAGAAAGTGAAAGTGGGAAGAGAGAGAGAAAGACAGAGAAAGAGAGAGAGAGAGAGAGAGAGACAGAGAGAGACACACACAGAGAGAGAATAGCTAGATAAGTGTTCCAGTAGCTATCAGTCATGATAGAAGGCATCCTGAATATTAACTGAAGAGCAGCTTTCAGAGGGTTAGCATGTTGGTAGTCATGGTAACCAAGGGTTGCACTCCCTGTCCCTGAAGAGGTAAAGTTCTGAGAAAGAACAGCATGGTCAGGGTCCTTACCCATGCATGGCTTATCCTGTTCACTTCCCTCACTAGGAGACCCCTGTCCAGTGCTGAAACTGGATAAAGGAGCTTCCCTAAGTAAGGACATGTAAGAAAACCTATTCCTCAGTGTAGGAATTAAGTAAATGGATTCCTTCTCTCTGTGACATTTTGAAAGAGAAATTTTGTTTCACAAGGAAAAAAAAAGCACTAAGAATGTTCTGACAGTTGGAGGTTTTGTAGGAAGGATGATGGAAACAGACTTGAAGGAGCAGAGGTATTTACTCAAGGTCACTGGACTCAGAAATTAAACATTTACTTTACCTGCGTATAAGTGGCTCCGTCATAGTGGAATATAATTTCCCGTTTTTAAATTGCTTGTTTAATGGGCCATGGTGAATTGTGCACACTGGCTTTCTCTGGCACAGCTAATGACATATTCTTACAGCTGGCCTAAAGAGTGCATCCTCACTTCATTATCTGCTGGTTCTCTGCTCTTCTTCACCCAAATCTGCAAAAGGCAAGTGAGCCAGATGAGGTGAAAAAGCTAGGGGGGAAGACACATATGTACCTAACATAGGTTTGGGTCGCATCTTGGTTCTCACTTTTCTTTTCCCATCTGGCTCAAACACCATGTTTAGCCAAATAAACAAACAAACAAACAAACAAACAAATAAATAAATAAATATCAAATAAATCATAGTTTCTACTGTGAGTATGAAAGGATGGCCCATTAATGAATAAGAAAGTCTTGTTTAAATTTAACCCAGAGCTTTTTGGTTGGATTTCAGGCTTGCTCCACAAGAGGAAAAATTTGTAAATCTAGCTAAGAGCCTAGGGTTGTTGAGTTCACAAACCCCATGGGTGAAGTTACTTCTTTTGTTTTCCTAACTGGACAAAATATCAAACTGCCCTCTAAATTCACATCTCTCTACCCGTAAGTTGGTGCAGCTCTCTGACCTCATCAGAGAAGTTTCCTTGTGCAATGGATGGTGGTTCATACAGAAACTCAAAGTACAGAAAATAAGTGTCAGCGGAGTGCTCAGTCACAAATGGGACATTTAAGTCACCATCACCCCCCTATGGCTCAGGGCCCACTGTGTAAGGAGACAGAAAGACTGTATGGTTCAGAAGTCAGGGAGCACTGGAGTAAAGAAATGTCTTTAGGACATGACAGGACCACTACACTTGTGACCTCACGGCAGGTGTGGCTGCTGCTGAAGATCTGCAGAAGGTCAAACCAGTCAACATCTGGAGGAAGTGGGGAGAGGCCTGTGAACCCCCTTCTCTAACTGAGGAGCCATGGACAGTCGATAGCTTCTAGGGGAAGGAGAGTGAGTTTTTTTCAAAGGTGTGGCCACGGTAGGTTGGCCATGCTCCAGTGGGTATCCCCGCGCCCAGAGGCTATGATCAGCAAAAATTAGACTTAAGTTGCTTTAGAAAGAAGAACATGAAGCTGTTAGGAGCAGGGAGATGGGGGGGGGGTAGATCCGGGAGGAATTAGAGGGAGGTATAGGGAATGTGATCAAAATATATTGTATAAAATTGTCAAGGAAGTAATGAAATGGTTTTCAAACTTCAATTTGTGTTTGACAAATGTGTGGACCGCTGTGCTGTGTGTGATTGTGCTGGTCATAGCTTATGGAATATACAACTAAAAGGTTCTGCCATTGGATAAAAGTCACCAGCAAAAGCTTGTGAGGGAAACTCTTCTAATTCTGTAAATGCCACTACTGGATACATCACAAGCCTAATAAGTTAGAGTTAGGAGGCCAATGGTTTGCAAAATTAAACATGCATTGCATGGAAACAACCAAGCCTGCGGAGCCTGCTTGAATCTCAATGCCACCTGTGCCTCTCGTCAAAGATGCTGTGACAGATAAAAAGATGGTATTGAGAGAGACAAATGTGCATCAGTATGGCTACTTAATAATCCACCATTCTGTTCGCAGGCCATTTTCTTTTTAAATCCTTCACACAACTCAACAATAGTTTCTGGAGAATTTAACCTTGTATTATCAGCATTAAAGGAACAGGGAAATGGCCCAGTCAGTGAAGAGCTTGCTATGGAACAACGAGGCCCTGGGTTCAATCCATGTAAGAAAGCCAGTGTGCTTGTGTGTGCCTGTAACACCAGTGTGGAGGGGCAGAGACAGGAAGATCATGGGGGCTTGCTCACCAGCCAGTCTAGCTAAATTGGTGAGCTCCAGGTAGAGTTAAGGACCCAGTCTTGAAAAACAAAATTAGAGAGTTAATAAATAAGACAGCAAAGGTTTGTCTCTGGAACCTCAACACACACATGCACTTACACACAGGCATGCACACACATGTGTGCACACATGGACAGTACAGATACATGGACATTTGCACACAGAGAGAAAGAAAAAGAATAAATATTTAGGATAGTTTGTCTCATTCGTGGTTGAATATCTTAATTCAAAATTTAGGCAAGTTGAAAGCTGGGCGGTGGTGGTACACACCTTTAATCCCAGCACTTGGGAGGCAGAGGCAGGTGAATATCTTAGTTCAATGCCAACCCAGTTCACAGAGTGAGTTCCAGGACAGCCACATCTACACAGAGAAACCCTGTCTCAAAAAACAAAACAAAACAAAACAAAAAAATCAAAAAAGGAGCAAAAAACTCCCCCCCGTTTTTTTTTTGTTTGTTTTTTGTTTTTGCAATTGACACAGTGATTTTTAGAGTCTGTGGTTAATAGAGGTCACTGCCCATTCTGTTCCAGGTTGTCTGAACTCACTGTTACACAGTGGGAGCATCTCTCCTTCTCCATTGTATTTCGCTGATCACGTGGTACCACAGTGTGCTTATCAGCTATTCTCTTCTGAGTTTACCATTCCTTCTGCCTTTATTTTCTTTACTACACACATATAAATAAAAAAATATCTCCTATTCTGTTGCTTATCTTGTTGCAGCAAATCTGTCGTGGAAAAAAATGTTATCATGAGCAGAAAACCAAAACAAAACCTGTTTCACATCTTGCTAGTTGTCTCATCTCCTATTCAGGAGCTAGAGGCTGAATGAAAGCCTGACTCTGTGGAGAAGAGTGTGCAGGTGATCTGATGTAGGTCTCACAATAGGACAGGTCAAAAATAACATTTAAAGGAGAAAGAAACAACATATTATAGTCAGCCCTGGGAATACGGAACTCCTTTCTCCTGGATTCATTGTTTAAACTCTTAGATGCTTCTGCCTTCACAAAGTTTTCAGAGCATAGAGGAAAGTGATAGAGAAATCCATTCCGTGTACCCTGTTGGAGTGACAGGGCTGGTATCTATCATTGGTAGCACAAAATATTGCACTCATATTATTTTTGGCTCTTAATAGACATGAGGCAATGTAGACTCCTAACTGTTATCTAGTTTGCTAGAAGGTTGTTTAATCATTCCCTAATTAAGAATACTGATAGACAAGTTTAAAGACAAATGTAGAAAGTACAATGTAGAAAGGTCAGGAGGGAATAGGGAAATGTGCTAGACATGGTCTTTGCTGTCAAGAAAGAAAAACAGGATTGAGGCAGCTCAGTTGGTAGAGTAGTTGGCTAGCATGTGTGCAGCCACAGGTTTGATTGACAGCATGGAATAAATGGGTGTGGTGGTGTGTGCCTATACTCTCAGTAGTTGGGAGGTACAGCAAGGAAGATCAGAAGCTCAAGGTCATTCTGGGACTACATAGTGAGACTAAGGCCAGCCTCAAATATGTAACATTGAAGGCCAGCCAGAGCTACACCATAATAGCTAGAAACTGGAAACAACCCAGATGTCCCTCAACCGAAGAATGGATAAAAAAACTGTGGTACATCTACACAATGGAATACTACTCAGCTATCAGAAACAACTAAATTATGCAATCTGCAGCCAAATGGATGGAACTAGAGAAGCTCATCCTGAGTGAGCTAACCCAGACTCAGAAGGATGCACATGGCATCTATTCACTTATAGTCGGATTTTAGCCATATAGTACAGGATAACTATACTACAACCAATGCACTAAAGGGAATATGAACATAGACTTTTTTTCTTGTCAATGAGACACTTTGCCCTAGTGGTGCTGCCTTGTAGGCCCCCAGTGTACAAGGAGGCTCTTGGCCCTCATATGACTGCTGAACTTTGGTGGGGGACTGTTATGTAGGGACACTCCACTCCAGAAGAGTGGGATGGAAGGGATAGGGGGTAGAGGGTGGGATGGCGGGACTGGGAGGGGTGGAAAGAGGACACTATGATGGTGATGTAACCTGACATAATAAATAAATATTTTTTTTTTTTAAAAAGTGAAAAGCTATGGATGTATCCCAATAGTAGACTACTTACCTACCATGCAGAAGGACTTGGATTCTGTTCCTGGCACTAGGGTGGGCTTGGGGGAACACCAGGATGTCCTTAACAGAATCTACTACTGATCTAAATGACTTGTTTAAACACTCCTACAGATTGCTATTGCATTTCATTTCAACCTTTATTTTTCTTCAAGAGGTTCAGGATGTAGCAACAAAAGCCTCTTTATGAACTACACCATTTATCATTATTTCCAATCATTTAATCTTATTTTACTCATTGTTTGCTAATTGCAAGTACTAAAAGGCACTCTCTTTCATGTGTGTACCTGCCTATTCATATGGATGAGGGTGTACATATATGTACATGTGAGTAGAGCCTAGAGGACAACATTGGGTATAGTTCCTTGGGAATGTTGTTCACCTTATTTTTGAGACAGGGTCTCTCAGTGAACTATGGGTCATGAAGTATGCTATACTGTGTGGCCAGTGAGCCCTAGGAATCCACTTTTGGCTTCCCCACCTCTGGGGTTATAAGCACCTGCCACCGTAACTGACTCTTTCATGTAGGTTCTGAGTATTGAACTCACACCCTCCTGCTTGTAAGGAAGCTCGTTCCCTACTGAGCCACCTCTCCAGCACCCCTGATAGACACTTCCTCATTGCTTTCATATTTAGAGCACTGTACAGTTTCATATGAATGCTGTTTTCCCAGCAAGGCACTCCTCTATGTCTTCTAGGTAAAATAAACAGAATCAAAGGAAGAAAAATATCCCTGTCGGTGTGATTATTTTCATTAGCAGGGAGTCTGACTCCTGTGTGATTGAGATGCAAGCCACACCTCTAGTTTGCTCCTAGGAAACAGTCTCAGTTGTCTGAAAAGTCAACAACTTCCCACAGGCACCATCTGGACAGCCATTCCTTAGCTCCCACTGCAATCCCCTTATGTGTCTCTCTGCTCGTGGACAGTGACACTGGAGAGAGCTGCAGTGACTTCCAGTTAGGATCCTCTAGGAATCACCAAGCAAGAGCCCATGGGCATGAAGACCCACTAAGAAATAGGTTTCTTTCTCTTTACTTAGTGTATTATTCTTTGGCAATTCCATGCATATATATATGCATAAAATATTTTATATATATATATATATATATATATATATATATATATATATAATGTATTGTAGGTACATTCACTCCCCCACCTTCAATTATCTTTTCTTTTCCCCTCCCGTACCCACTAACTCCCTCTTGTTCTTGACTAGTCTAACTCCCATTTTCTTGTCTTTTCATTGTTGTTGCTGAGGACAGTTTGGGACCTGCTGAGTTTAATTAAGGTCGATTGCAAGAGCATGAGTAGGGAGGATGGCAGCTTACCAGTGGTTACACCACTAAAGAAAGTGACTTCCTGTCACCAGCAACACTAACTGCAATAGTTCCTCAGGGAGGCACAGTTTCTCAAGGCCCTCCTCCACAGGATGTGGGTTTCTTATGGAATTAAATTTAATCCTTGATGCAATCTTATAAATTTGAAGTTGAGGGTTGTAAATAGTAAGAGAATAAGCAGATCCTAAGTCATGAGAGGTATTTGGTTTGGCTTGAGGGTAAAATTTAGTAAATTATTTGGCTGGAATCAATGTTTGGAGTTACCAATGATCAGATGTGTGAATGAAAGACACTCTGTTATATCTGAAGTCTCTTTCTGTCCCTTTCTCCCTCCCTCCCTTCCTTCTTTCCTCTTCTCTTTTTGCTTACTTCTTTGGTTTCCCCTCACTCTTTCCCTTACTTCTTGGTTTTCACAGTTTGTATCCCAGGTTGGCCTAGAATTTACTATGTATTCCAGATTGACCTTAACACATAGCCATCCTCCTGCCTCAGCCTCCCAAGTGCTGGAATTATAGACATAAATCCCCATGCACTTCTGCTTTCTTGCTACTTTCATTTTTTCCCCAACTAGTTTCTTTTGCTTTTCTTTTTATTACTCGAAGGTTGTATTCAGTGGAAAGAAAGTAGGTGTGAGAACTTCAGTAGAAACTAGGCCTCTTTCTGTTTGTGCAACCCTAGACAAGCAACCCAACTCTCATAACTGCTCTACCTCCCACATACTTCCAAAAGCACAATTTCTATGGTTAGAAAGTAAGATGATGCATATAAAACTCTTTGCAAATTATTAGTACCACACATCTTACTTGTGGTTATACAGTATTACACACATCTCAAAACAAAGGATAAAAAGCTCAGTCTTGGGAAGCTTACTGGAGTGACAGACACAAATAAAGGTAATTGTGACAAAACATTAAAATTAAAAGAATCAAGATCTGGACAGCAGTAGTGATAACACAGGGGAGGTCTACAAAAGGGGTCAAGGCATTTCCCATAGAGGGGCTAGCCTAAGGAAAGAGAGGAGAGAAACAACATGCTTCTTCGGGCATGTTTAAGTAGTTGAAATTGCATGCAAATTTTTGGCAGGAAAAATGGTACACATTCCTTCCTGGTGCATCAGAAAAGTGGTTCCCAGACAGTTTCGTGTGCTGTGCAAAGCCATTGGGTTGAACCCTGTGAGTACCAAGTGGATGTTGCACAGTTTGGAATAAGAGGAGGTGTTTAGAAATGTGTTTATCAGGGTCAGCTGCTAGAAAGCACCTGATGGAGGAGCTCAGGGCCTCAAGAACCACCCCTAAGGAGTCCAATCTGCTGGAAGAGAGGAGTCAGACTGCTAAGTGTTATTCCTCAACACATTTTATAGGAGCAGAGCTAACATCCCACTCCATCTCTCCTCTTCTCCCACCCTAATATTGTCTTGTGACTGTAGTGTTTGTCTTAGCTTTTGCTCACTATGACAAAATACCCAAGAGAATCAATGTATAAGAAAGGAAGGTTAATCTTTGGTTTGTGGTTCTAAAGATTTCAGCTTGTGGTCAGTTGGCTCTGTTGCTTTTGAGATTGTGGTGATCAGAACACCATGGGTGGGAGGGTCTGGTGGAAGAAACCTACTTACCTTATCATCAATGACCCAATTTTCTCTCTCCACTGACCAAATATTCCTCTTCCTTGTGAGAGTACCAATGGCCGAGCACCAACCCTGGAACATCTAAGAGCCTTAACACAGAGTTGAAGTTGAGGGATAAATAGTTAGACATGAGGTTCCCCACTCAACAAATTGATTGTTCTAGAAATTTCTTCATCTTTTCACTTGAGTGAAGTCTGGGTTTTCATATCCACTCCACATCTGTTTCTTTAGCTCCTCATGGAAAGCAGATTCTGTGAGTTAATTAATTTAACAGTAAGCAGTAGCAGCAAGACCACAGAAACTTCAGCTCATTGAGAACATGGAATGGGGTTCATTTGTCTCTCTTCCTGGGTGAACTGCTACTGCTGTCATTGAGAGACACTTGATAACCGTCTGATGATCTAATTCCACATATATATGGGTATTATTTCTAATTAGATATGTACCTGTGAGCTCTGGGTTAAGAGAACTCTGTTCTCTTTATTTTCTGTGAATGAACGGAACTGTTCTTTTAAAATATATTTAAACACAATACTGACTCATGCTTCCAATCCAAATTTACAAGCATTTTTTTGGACAATGTTGTTCTTTACAATTGATTAATACCTCTTTTCTTAAGGATGTACTTATTCCTGGAACTGGAGAGATAACTCAGCAGTTAAGACCACCTGGTGCTCTTGCAGAGGACCTGAGTTTCGTTCCTAGAACCCAAAGGGCAGCTCGCAACCATCTGTAATTCCAGCTCCAGGGGATCTGAAGGTATCTTCTGGCCTCCAAAGGCACTGTGCACTCTGCAGACACACGGTCCACACACATATGCAGCAGAAGTCTCACATGCACGGAATAAAAATAAATATTTAAGAATTTACTTATTATTAGCAGGATACTATCACAAAGAAAACAATTACCTATGGCTGTGTAGAGAAGAACGTTTGCTTGCCTTTTTGTCTCAGACAACGGTAGTATATTTCTATAGATTCTATAGTGAACTGGTTTTTACTTTCTATCATTAAGTATGGTTCTTTTTCTAAATGCTGATTTTGTAGTTTATGATACCTCAATTGAAAATGTCATTAATGTGTTCTTTTCTTTTCTTTCCTTTTTTTTTTTTTTACAAACACTGTGGCTAGTTTAAAAAGAAAGAAAGAAAGAAAGAAAGAAAGAAAGAAAGAAAGAAAGAAAGAAAAGAAATCACATGGCACCATTGCCCTCTAAACTAGATCCCTTCTCTTTTTGTGATATCCTTGTGCCTTGCACTTTGATTTTTTTTTTCATTTCACCTCCAAAACTGCATTGAAAACATCTGCTGAGGGCTTATTTAAACAGCTAGTTAATGCTTTATAAAGCTCAGAGGTGCGCCCATCTGTTCTGGGAGCGTTGTCTTCTCTCAAGAGCTATGTCATATTTTCTACCCATCTGACAGCTGCTTTTTGCCTCAAAACTCTTAATTTCTCTTTACATCTAGCAGTGGTACGGCACCTTACTTCACAACTGACAACTGATGTTTTCCCATGTTGTTTTGCTCTGAGCATCCCTAAGACTAAGCAAGCCATTTCCTTCCCCTTTACCTACATATCATTTTGTTTTAAGTGTTGCTTTTGTTTTTTCAGTCATCATTCTGATTTTGGTGTGTGTGTGTTTATGACATAGAAGTTAGGATGTATTTCTGATAGGTTAACCTCTAGAATCTTGTCCCATGGTCCATTCTGATGTGCAGTCTCAAGGGTTAGCTTATCCCTGGTTCATAGGAAACCTTTATAGACTTTGATGGAGAATAAAAGCTCATCTCAACAGCAGCCTTGCCTCTGTAGATCACTTCAGCTCCCTGGATGAGGAAGTAGGACCAACCTTTGTGTTGCCTCACCATCTCTAGCTGTGGAGAGAGTCCTAAAGAAGCTCTTACTTATGCTTGAGGTGACACGACTGTCCTTACTCTGCCCTTTTTTTGGGTGGATAGATGTAAGATGCAACTTAGTCTATTTGCAATTGTTGTAAACAAATACTTGAGACTGAGAAATTTATGAAAAAAATTAGAAGTATATTTATTTGGTTCATAGTTCTGGAGGTTGGAGAGACCAAGAGCCTGGTCTGGGTATCCATTTAGGACTTTATACTGCATCATAAAATGGTGGAGGACATACCTTGGTGAACAAGCATGCTAGCACTGACCTCTCACCCTTGTCTTATAAAGCCACCAGTGCTATTGTAGGACCTCCTGTCATGATCTCATCTAGTTTAGATTACTCCATAAAAGTTCCACCACGAGATAACATCATCAGGAGAATTATATGAATGTGGGGCTTAAGCTTCCAACAGATGGACGTTTGGTAGACACATTCGAACCACAGTAGCATCACAATGGCCACCTACCCTGACTCTACTCACTGCTCCTGTCTTCCTTGGCCCATCCTTTCATGTTTTCACAATGAGTAGGAGGGGATGGGAGTCACAGAAACACTGTTCTGGCTTGTTTCTAAACTGTACACGTGGCAATCTGACTCATATGCTTTAGCATATCTGTCATTGGGCATGCTGGAACCTTCAGAGGCAAAGTGAATTCTGATTTAACACTGTTACATCCCTCTCTCTCTCTCTGCAGTTTCTTTATGGTGACAGAAATCAAGTTGTAGTCATTTGTGTCTTACCTTCATTAGACAGAGGAATCTCTGTGGAACTCACAGGGATCCACCTGCTTCTGCCTCCCAAGTGCTGGGATTAAAGGTATGCACCACCACTGCCTGGCTGGTAAAAGGCATATTTACCCATAGCCATCCCATTGGCCCCAGCCTTTTACAGAAAACTTGATGACATGTCACACCCACTGACCCTGCAGGCTCCGAGAGACTCATTCTCTCTGGGTGGGGCTGCTTGTGTTCTGATATAAGAATCATAATTCCCTTACTTGTCCTTGCATGTGACACTTTCCATTCTCATGGTCTTCATGAGTCTCCTTCAGGCAGGCACACACTCACTATTTGCTTTCTTTTGCCTCCTCACATACAGGGAACACTGGAAGGGGTGGTCATACAATTTACACTGACTTAACCTTTGGAAAATTTTTTATTTTAGGTTTAATTTGGAGATTTAAAATAAAAAGGTCTATGTGACTCCAGTTTTTTTTTTTCTAAGAAAACAGTGTTCTGTCCCTTGGTATTGAATTCTTTCTCAAAATAGAGCCCCTGTGTCTCAGAAACCAACCACAATTTCCTATCTGGTTTTCAATCAAGGAAAACACTGTCTGTCCCAGTGAGTCAAATACAAGACTGTGTGTGAAGATTCACTGGTGCGTGCATGTATGCATACACACACACCCCCATACCACACATACAGATACATAAATATGTAATAAACATACATACATATACATACATATACATATAACATATAGATATACACATATGGAACACATATACATACGCACAATACAACATTTGCAAATATATAAACATATATCCATATCCATACATACATAAACACACACACACACTACCCAACTACTGTTCTAGGTGGTAATTTCTAAGGGCAAATCCAGAGGGAATTGAAGAGCATACCTATTTCACTCATAAGGGAGTGAAGGACTCTCCCATGCACACAAACAATAAGAGCCATGTTTCTTTCTCTACAGGCCAGTGTCCCAGGAAAACTCGTGACAAACCAGAACTGATAATGGAGCTGGGGGGTGATTTTTGACACTTGTGCAACTCTTGTGTGGTGGGCTGGGGACGTCTCGGGTTCTGAGGACCCATGCTGTCCAAGGACCGTTTGAGACAGGAACTTCTTGGTAGGCCAGTTCTTGATCTGTAAAGTTACTTGAGTAGTAACTGCAGGCCTGCTGTGGAGCCTCTTGAGAATGGAGTCCCTGGTGAGCTGGGTGTTTTCTGCAGACGCCCTGAGTGAGTCAAGGTGCTAGAGGTGAGGTGCATTGTCTGGCAGATGGCCATCTCCAGGAGCGGAAGTGAAGGAGGGTATACATGCCATCTGAAGGATGTCTGGATGGACTTTCCTTCTGTTTGTCAATTCCTTTTTGAAGGCTCAGGCAGAACCAAGGCCTTTACTTTCCCACAGAGCAGATGGAGGTAGACCAAAGGAAAACAGGCTTTCTTGCGTGTTTTGGGGAAGTGTCCAGCGTTTCCACTCTATACCCTGCTCTTGAAGTCATCATTAACATAGAAGACAAGGAACAAAGTAAAGACTAGTTGTGTGACAAGGCTGTGTGGCACACAGTTTCTTCTAACTTTGGGAATCCTTGCAGCTCTTCCTATGAGACAGAGTAGACAGTCTCCTGTAAGAACAGGGTAAAATGAACAAACTATGAAAAATATATAATTTCAGTGATTCTGTTTGAAAGCTAAATGTTTTTCTGTTTTCATTTAATGCTGGCATTGTACAATGTAAGAGTGCATATAAATTCATGCTAAGACTTTAATTATTTTAAATTTACTTAGAATAACAACATATTTATTTTTTGGTTTTCTTGAAACAAAGTTTTACTCTGTAACTCGGGCTGGCCTTGAACTTGCTATCTTCCTGTGTCTATTTTCTAAGAACTAGGATAATAGACATGCACCACTGTGTATAGCTTTATTCAGAACAACTTTAAATAGTGAAAAGAAAAACAAATAACAACAGAAAGATGCTTAATTAAGAAAGACCACAACTGAGGAAGAGAAGGGAGGCTTTGGTGATGTGTTAATGGCACTTCCTCTGCCTTTGGAACAATGGAACCACATTTTCCTTTTGTGCTGGTCCTCAACATCTATGTAGTTGACCCAGGTGGGATGCCTGGCTTCTCTCCCTCAAGACAGACAGAAGCCAAATGTGAACCTGGTGAAGGAGATGGGTTCATCCTCTTCTAGAGGCATTGAACAATGCGGGAATGAAACTTGTATGGACCAATGAGCTCCCTAAGAAACAGCAAGCTTTCCTCTCACTCACTCTACAGAAGCTCTCTTCAAGTGATGCTCCATCCCCCCCCAGGCCTTGGGGTTCCCCCCGCTTCTGTTTTTTTTTTTCTTTTCTTTTTTTTTTTTTTTTTTAATAAACAGCCAAGAACCTCAACTACCTGAGGAAATCTTCCAATGGAGTCAACAGATAAACATCAAGTCCCTGGGGAAAAGGAAGAATGTGAACAACTTATTTGACATGATTGAGCATTTGGGGGAAAAAAGAATCACCAAAATTATTGCACAATTTTTTTGGGAAATCACTGTGGCTGGTGCTAGAAAACTGACCAGTAATACTTCAAAAGTGAGACGAAAGCTGATGGTGAACGGGAAGGAGATATGAGCATGCAGGAGCATCTGGCCGTCATAGAGCCTGCACAATGGGAGCACTGTGGGGAGCACTATGTCATGACTGTTTTATAGTGCTGGAGATTGAACCCAGGACCTCATACATGCTAGGCAAACATGCTACTACTATTAAAAAATTGTCATATAACTATATTTGGAAGATGTGACTAGGACATGTAGAGATGGGGGAGAGGAACCAACTTTTCACTCAGCATATGTGGAAGCCAGCAGGTGTTTTCTAACACTGGTAAATCAGTGACTATCAATATTAAGGATATGGCTGAAGAATAGAGAGGTAAATTTCAAAAGAAGTGAACAGATTAAATGCGATTACTTAGCTAGGTCTGAGGATTATGCCCATTACTTCACTCTCAGGAGGCTGAGACAAGAAGACTACTGTGAATGGGGTCACTCTGGGCTACTTAGTGGTTTCTAGGCTACCATGGGATAGGTGCCATTTGAGACTCTTTTTTTTTTTCTTTTAAGTGATTACTTCCTGGGGCAGGCTTTGAGGACAGAGTAACTGATGAACACGCCAAGGGAAAGAATCTTCATGTATTGTTTCATCCATCTGATTTTTAATATAATTCTAGTAAAAGAAAGACAACACCAGGACAAGAAAACGGTGCTAGTTTTCCCACTGAACTTCCTGGAAGGCTAAATATGGGTATTTAGTATCACTTGGTAGTTGAAAAGGAACAAATACAATCCTGGTGTGGACAGGTTGTTCCTTATTGACAGTGGAAACCTCAAGTGGTGCTGCCTGTACCCCAGATCCCTGGAAGACACAGTAGATAGAACGTATTCCCTGCTCTTCCTGTGTCTTTCCATCATTGCCATCAGCTCCAACACCTTGAGTAGTTGCATCTGATTGGCTGAAGCTAGACCATGTGCTTATGAACCACTTCCAGCTTCACGAAATTCACTGGGGAAAAATGGCATTTGGGCTTCTCTACATGGAGGGATATGCTCATACTTTTAGAGGTTTCAGTCCATGATTGCCTAGTGTCAAGGCCAACTATCTATGGAGGCCTGTGGTGGAGTGAAACTGCTCACCTCATGGCTAGGAAACTAAACTTATCTATCTATCATCTACCCCTATCTATCTATCTATCTATCATCTATCTATCTATCTATCTATCTATCTATCTATCTATCTATCTATCTATCTATCTATCTATCTA
>CAJQZJ010004381.1:8970775-9004999 GCA_907164525.1 Lophiomys imhausi
TTCTAGGCCACCATGGGATAGGTGCCATTTGAGACTCTTTTTTTTTTTTTCTTTTAAGTGATTACTTAAAAGAAATACTGGAATTCTGTATTCCTATTTGGAGGTATGTTACCAATCACTCAAAGACCTCCCAATAGGTTCCACCTTTTAAAGACATAATTCTAGGTCATCAGCCTTTATTATATGGGACTTTTAGGGGACATTGAAGATCTAAACTATAGTCCAGGGAAGTTCTGAATTGAATGCTTTGTATTTATTTGGCTTAGCAAACATTATTTTCCATTAGTTAACTTTTATTGTAGTGATATGTGGCATTCAATAAGAAACTAAGACTGATGATGGACGCCTGTCAGGGTTTTGATCTATTTTTCTAATTTGAGCCAATGTAAATAGTCAGGTTTAGGAAAGGGAAGGAGGCTATGTGCCAGAAAAATCAGCAGTCCTTGAAAATGACCCAAGGAATGGGATGTAGGGGGCTAGTCATGATCATATAGTGATTACTTATTCATATACACCCATAGAAGAAATGTATATATGCAGATACACACAGTGATATCTTATTTGAGCGAATAAGATGTTTTCAGCTTTCTAGATCTTCCAAATTCTCTAGCGTCCGGGTTTCTTGTGCTGTAAGGTTTTCAATAAACACTTCAGAGCAGACTCCTCCACCTGGATTCAAAGTAATTTGCATTTCCTCTAGTATGAACCCAACTCACCGCAGGTATCGGACTAAGTAATTACAAATATCAGATGCAATTTTAGCAATTGCATGTCTTGTCTGAAAGTGGCATTTGCAGGAAACATAGCCTTGGTGGGGGGGGGGGGGGAGATAGCCAACATGGGTGCTTGCTTGAAGAATAGAGCCCTGGCAGTCTGCAGCTCTGAAAGTTTGAACAGTTTAAAGGTGTAGGCTGATCCCTGCATTTAATGCAGCCCATGAAGAAAAAGTCATTAACTCAGAATTTGGGTTGGGGGTGGATACGGCTCACATTGGGCACAGAGGAGAAAAGGATTTAAACAGGTGGCCATGATATTTGGGAAAAAGCTGGGTTGATTTTAAACTGCAATCTCTTGTGAAGAACAGAATGTTGATACTAGCAGCGTCTGGCAGGCAGTTTAGTGGAATATTTAGCCTTGCTAGAATCGGCTTCCTACCAGTCTGATGAGGTTTACTTCCATAATTGGATATTTGGCAGAAATATAGGAAGTTCTATGTGTGTTTATACCCTATGTTGGCCCAAAGTGTTTTTTTTTTTTTAACTTCTACTGTCTTACTGTCTCCAGGTGACTTGGAGGTGATGGGTAGGTATGGTGGAGTCACATATGGAAAGAAAGCCAGGAAGGTTCACAATTAATTTGAAGGAAATAAAACATACTTCTCACCTTTAAATGATCTAATGGGGGCTAGAGAGGTAGCTCAGTGGTTAAAAATCCCTTGTTGCATAATCATAACGATCAGATTTCAGATTCCAACATCCACACAAAAAGCCAGGCAACCTGTGTGTGCCTACAGCCTCAACTCTGAGACAGGCACAGACAGGACGATCACAGTGGTTTGCTGTCCTCCAGCTTAACTGAGAAAATGTTTGTCCCTGACTAAGGGAGAGATCCTGCCTCAAAGGAATAGGTGGGGAGTAATAGAGAATGATACCTGATACCTTCTGGTTTCTATGCCTTCAGAGAGGCACATGTATCCTCACATACACTGGCATCTACACTCAAGCTTACATATACCCTTAGGCAGATAGATTATAGATAGATGGATAGATAGATAGATAGATAGATAGATAGATAGATAGGTGGGTAGATAGATAGGTCATGTAAATAGAAAGTTTCTGGGATCTGAAGACTTCAGATCCAAGAGTCTAATTGGCTCTTCTGCCACTTGAGTATTACCTGGTTATGTTACATATGTGATCTGAGTTCTACTTCACAAGTCTACACAAAAAAGTCTACTTTTTCCCCTTCCAACAGCCCCTCAGGCAGCTACAATATGTTTTATAATCACCTGGTTTGAAGATCAGGTATCCCTTTTTCCTTTCAAAAACAATTTCTTGCAGACACCCCAGGGAAAGACCATCTTTCCCCTGAATTCATTTATTCATCAGATAGTCATCATGCACTCAGTACATGCCAACCATGACCAGAGTTAGGTAACAGACACATTTAAGACATTGTCCTCTCTGGGACAAATGAAAAAATAAATATGCTAAGTGCTGTGAGTGTGCAGGCTTATGAGAAAAGCATTTGGCTTTTTGATGGAGAAACTAGCAAAGCTTTCTGGCATCATTTGATGGGGAGAGAGGAGAGAGGGCTTCCTGTATTTCACAGTTTTAAGAAGTCTCATCCATAGTTATGTTTAGGCACCATATTCCATATCTATTGATATTTATCTATGGCTATCATGTCTGTCAAATTTGTCCCTTTATGGATTTCTTAAAACTTAGTATTTGTATCATCAAATGTTTCTTCTGGCTTTCAAACAGTATTTTCCTATTTTAGCAAACTTTTGAGATTCTTAATTTCAATTCATTTTTATATCCAGGGGATTGTTTGAAATCTGTACATTTCCTTTAGTTGTTGTTTGGGTCATATTCTGTAGGTTTTGGTGAATGGGGCTCTATGATTACTTAGTTATAAACAATGTGTAATTATTTCTGAGTTGTTCCATAGTTCCTCAACTGGGATCCTATGTGTCATGTCCATGTGAGGCCCCAGGATTCCTGCATGTGCCCAGGGTCCCTGCAACCATCATGAACTCTCTCTGAAGCATCTCTGATCTCTCCCTGGAGCATCCCCTTGACCTGCACAGTTGTTCTGAAAGGAGAAGTAGCATTGCCTTTAATTAGAGCAGATGATGAGGGGAACTGGCAAATGGGTTTGTTTTTCTTCGCTGTGTTGCCAACATGAGAAATTTCAGTCCTGGAAAAGACCCTTGCCAGAACAACCAGTTAAAACAAGAACAGGATTGCACTTGGATTTCGTCAGAAGATGACGAGGTTTCTTGTTAAGTAAGTGGGATGGGGCTGACCTGAGTACGTTCATTCTCCCATTCATTCAGAACATGCGTGTGCACAGAGGAGCCCAGAAAGCTAGGATTCAGGTGAACCAGATGAGTGGTATTTCTGAAAATGCTGGAACTCTGCCCTCCCTTCCTCTCCTTTCCCCTCCCCTCCCCTCCCCCTCCCTTCCTCTCCTTCTTTTCTTTCATTTTAATTTTCACTTCTTTTTTTCCCAACTTCCTTCTCACTCACTCTCTCTTTTCATTCTTCCTGACAGGGTCTCCCTCTGAAGTCCAGGCTACCTTCAAACTCATGGATCTTCTTCCTCTACCTTGTCTGGGTGCTGGGATCCCAGATGTCCACCACTGACCCCAGCTCCCTTTCTTTCTTAAAACTACTTCATCTTGGTATTGGCAAGATGACTCTGAAGGTAAGGGCACAAACTGAGTTTGATCCCTGGACCCAAATGATGGGCAGAGAGCACCTACTCTCAAAAGTTGTCCCTGACTGGTACACATGCACTGAAGTTCACACATACCCA
Organism: Lophiomys imhausi; assembly: GCA_907164525.1. NCBI lineage: Eukaryota > Metazoa > Chordata > Mammalia > Rodentia > Muridae > Lophiomys > Lophiomys imhausi. Next base: position 8,974,319 of record CAJQZJ010004381.1, read on the forward strand.
TGTTTACTGCTCCTCCAGCCCCATATACAACAAAACATAATTAAAAAACAGCACCTTTCCTTACCAGTCTTCCTTCAGACTATGGTGGTTTCCTGTTTCTTAATGTCTCCCCTATGGAAATTATGTAATTACAGCATTTGGGAGTTGAGACGAGAGGATCAGGAGTTCAAGGCCAGCCTTAGCTATATAGTGAATTCAAGGCCATCCTGGGCTACATGATACCTTGTCTCAAAAAATAGTGAATAAAAAGATTTAAATTCTGAGCTATCACTGTGCAGTGTCTCCTATACTGCCTCACCAAACCATGTGTTTTAAAAGAAAGAACATATGAGCAACTATTTGGAGGTTAGGATTGAGGATTAGACTCCAAATGCTGATGGTGCTTGTCTAGTACCAATTTTGGATGAAGAGGGCCTGTGTAGGAAAAACAGTGATTCTGGAGCAGCAGGCACTTGATTTCATCCTCTGTGGGCTAGGGAGAGAGAGGGATGATGATGACAAATAATACTGTCCGAAGTCATTTTTGATTGTTACAATTTGGAGTGAGGATGCTACTGGTATCCAGGGATGGGAGGCATGGGTGAGCTGAACATTCTGTGGTGCTGATCAGCCATCCACCCTAACAATGAAGAACTGGCCCAATGGTGAGGCCTTAACTTCATGGGCAATCTGGGGGATGATCTGTCCTGTGAGGTTCTGCTATTCCAGGAATCCAAGGTGAGTCAGGAGAAAAGGATAAGGATGATGACTTATCTCTGTGCCTTCAGCTAAAGTAAAAGGAGAGAGACAGACAGGCCATGAAGGCAGAAATACCAGGCTTTTGTTCTGCTGAAGTTTCCTGTGGGTCCAAGTGTGTGTGTGTGTGTGTGTGTGTGTGTGTGTGTGTGTGTGTGTGTGTCTGTGTGTGTTTCTGTGTGTGTATATCCATCTTGGTGTTTTAGATATGGTCTCTCACTGGGACCTGGGGCTCTCAAATCAGGTTAGGCTAGCTGGACAGACCCCAGGAATGTGTCTTGCACTCTTCAGTGCTGGGATTGCAAACCTGCACCACAGTACCTAGCATTTTAGACTGGGGATCAAACTGAGGTCCTCACTCTTGTATAACGCAAGGCCTCCACTGACTGACTCATCTTGCCAGCTCCTATGGAGGCAATTTGACTTCCTTTTAATAAATCTTGATGTTGATATATACTTTTTGTTTTTAAACAGATTCTGGCATTTTTGTTTTCTTACTAACCTAACAGCATTGATTATCGAAGAGATTAAATAAGATAATACTATGGGAAAGTTCATGGTCCCATTGTAGAGTCATTCTGAACTGGGACTTTACTTGACTGCCTACAAAGATGAGTGCTCACTGTGTGAATGAGACCATAGGAATTGTTTTCAACTGTGTAGAATTACTGACCAGCAACTGGGATAATGAGCTGAGTTCACCGGCTTGAATTTGGAGAGTGAACACATATTCTTTGTGTCTGGGAGGTATGCTTGTGATTTCCTTTGTCTCTCTCTGCTTTGGGGAGAAGTAAATTTGGCATGGCCTGTGAGTGTTTGCCTCCCCCACACTTTTTTTTCCCCTCCAAGTATGGAAGCTTTGTAAAATTGCCTTGTTAAAAACAAGCACCATCTTCACGCCTGCTGAAACTCTAGTCTCCTGCAGAGGAGAGATGATGAACACAGGGGGGCGGTGACACCCAGGGCGCAGACAGCCGGGCCCACGCAGGTACACTGGCCAGGCTGTGCAGACAGCAAGGGAGGGCTTTTGTAAAGAGCCTTTTCTATTGTGCCCAGCACCTCCCCCAATCCTGCCCCAGCCGTGAGAAGAGGAGTGTTGTCAATGAGACAGGCCAATTTTACCCTTTTCACACAATGGTACATTACAGACTTTTCCAAGACAGGGCCATTCAGAGCGAATCACCAAATGTGGATGAAAAGGTTTTGATTTGCAAAGGCGCCTAAGCAGCTCTCTTTTTCTGAGCTGGAGAAGGCAGGGAAGGAACCCCCATCCTTTTTTGGGTCCAGGTGTGCTGGCAAGTTCTGCCTGCTGGAGCAGGGTAAATGCACCCAGCAGCCCTGCTGCCTACAGAGACTTTGTCTCACCCAGGGTACCAACGCAGTGGCTCATGAATACCCTATAAATGGGAGAAGAATGGCGGGGAAGAACGGGAAGGTGTTGGTGACGCTGGAACATCGAAGCTAGAGAAACAGTATATCAGAAACTGTAGATTAATAGCAACGGAAACAGATGCTAATGAATGTGTACAGGGCTGGGAGGTAGCTCAGTTGGCAGAGTGCCCACGTAGCTTGCACAATGTCTTGGATTTGAAGCCCTGCATGGGCACAAACCTGGTTTAGGGTAGCACTTGCCTATACTCCTTGCAATCCCAGGACTCAGGAGGGGGAAGCTGGAGGATCAGGAGTCCAGGGTCAGTTTGGATTGGAAGAGACCCTGTTTAATTCATAAAATAAACAAAATCACAAATTCTCAAATGGTTCTCAAAATCACAGACTATCAACAAAAATAAGGAATGAGAGAAAATACAATTATAAAATATTAGGATTAAAAGGCTTGAGAGATATGGACTGGACATTGGAAATGTATGCTAAGCCATATAACTCTCATAATTGTGGCCTATTTATTTCTGTTGTTTTGTATTGTATTTATAGTTATAAGAGAAAGAACCATTTGTTGGACTGAAAGGGAGAGGTGTTGGGGGGAAAAGAAATACCTTAAACTACAAAAAAAAAGGGAAAAGGATGGGGGATTGAGGGGGAGGAGGGTGGAAGGGTGGGACTGGAGGGGGGAGTAGGGAGGGGATTGTGATTGAGATGTAACTTGAAGAAATAAAAAATAAATTATTTAAAAAAAGGCTTGAGAGAACTTTTTTAGGCTACTTAGTATAATGGCCTCATTCTATAGATGAACAAAAATCCGATGTGGTTTACACACTGATATATATGCTATATATGCACAGCTATCTGTTGGAATGAGAATATATGCATATATATGTATATATATGGTTTTTAAAAAACATATAAACTATCATCTTAATAGGAGATGGTTTATTTTCAATATGAAATCTAGAGTTTGAAGACATAGATAATTTAACTTCTCTAGGAAATATGAGTAATAATGTAGAACAAATAACAGAGGATATTTTAGGGTTATCTAGGAGAGACGAGAGTAGTTAGGTAGGTCACAGGATCACAGCTTGTGCAAGGCACAAGCCCCAGAGGGCAGGGAAGCACGTCTGATGCTGCAGTGTATAGATGTGTGTTGTAGATATGTATTGATAAGTGTTTGTAGACCACCAGCAGAGGAGGACAGTGAATTACGGATACTTCTTTCTACAAAATTCCTCTTGTGACCTTCCTCTATCATTGGCATTCCATCTTGCTCTGCATTGCTCTCATTGACTTGAAAGAGCAGAGTAGAGCCAGTGGGCTTATGAGTTGGTATTTCCCTTTCATAATCTTATCTGTAAGTAGCAGAAAGAATGAACGTGTTTAAATAAAGTCTTGGATTGCATTAGTAAACACATTGGGTTTAGGTTGAGGGACATGTAAAGATGGGCTGGTTTTCACACACTGGGAATATCTCACCAGTTTCTATCACTGGGACAATGATCATCACGCCTTCAAAAGTTAGAGCCATCTAGATAGGAAACATTTTTCTTCATCTAACCATCACGAAATCTTTATGAAAGAGAGGAGGAAACAGAAGATCAGAAACGTGAGCCTAAGGAGAGTCACTGAAGAGAGGAACTGGGACTTAAGGTCAGGGCATCTCCAACTTCCTGTGTCTTTACACTGTGATACTAAATGTATCTGAGCAGCATTATTTATGCAAGGCATCATTGTAAGTACAATGTACCCATGAGCTGGGAAGCATCCATCATTCCCTTTCATAGATGAAGAAACAGGGGAAGCCGGGCTGCCTAAAGAAGCTCTCTCTGGTAGCCTGAACCAGGTTTGACTAGCGAGCTCCTGTTTAAATGGCAATCGCTGTAATGATTTATATTGTGGTACTTGAAAGAGTGGTGGTAGGATTTAGATAGATGCTCCAAGAACTAGCATCAACAATCGCTTCAAGTACACATGATCTGATGCGATGTAGCAAATGCCACTGTTAACAGAATAGAATAGAAATTATTGCATGTAATTAGGATATAATTGAGTTAGCTTTGAAGTTTTTTAAGTATAGAGTTCTGAAAATAGTCTGTCCTTTTTGAGGCGATTTTATATTCAGGACTAGGTCATTTGGTTGATTGAAACTGTTGTGTCCTGCAAAGAGAGAAGACACTGGAAACTCACTTCATTTTCATGTGCCTTGATCTCCCGTATGTGTATCCCACCTCTAGCTCTTCCATTTAAACACCTAAACTGTTGAGTACTGTGGATAACAATTTTTTTTTGTTCATATTTGGATGAGTAGGCCTTCTAAGTCCTAATTTAAACTATGTGTTTCCAAAGCCCTACCTAGATGAAGAACTATAGCAGATAATGGTTGCTGAGAGAAGGAGGTCCAGTCTTCTCTAGGGGTGATACCCTGATATGTTATCCATCCCCAAGTGGTCAGCCCTAAACACACACATATATAAGGAACATTAAAGGACCCAGCAGGTTTGTTTGTTTTCTATTTCTCTTTCTCTCTCTCTTTCTGCCCCTGTGCATGCATGTGCATGCGCGCACGTGTGCGCGCGCACACACACACACACACACACACACACACACACACACACACACACACCTCAATAATTGAAGAAGAGGTCATGAATTTAAGGGACTTGGGAGGGCATGGGAGGAGTTGGAGGGGAAATAGGGAGGACTGTAAATAATATGAGTAGAGTACTAATGAATGGAATTTTCAAAAAAAATAAATCATTTTTGAACTATTAGAAAAAGATGTATTTCTATACCTTTCCAATTCCTATTTTATGAATGTTAAGTTACCTGTATGTAATAGCTATAATCCTAGTACTCAGGGAGCTTGAAGCAGAAGAATCCTAGGTTTGAGGAGAACCTGGCCTATATAGAAGGACTCTATATGAAAAACAAACATTAAGTTGAATAATAAATGTCAAAATTTAATTTAAAAATAAGAGCTTGATCATTGTATTAGGTTCCAAACAACATTTGATAACCTGAAAGCCTGTGTCTAAAAGTCACAAGTAATAGTTGGTATCTTTGACCATGTGAAGTTGGGACAATATTTTCCTACAAAAAGCAGTAGCTTAAAATTTTGCAAAGTTAAGACAGGAGCCACTGTGAGCTCTGTCTGATCTGTTTTGAGAAATGTAAACAAAATCAATGTTTACCCAGAAAAGTGTTTTCAAATGTCCCTTCCTCAACTTTGGCTTTATTCAGAGTGGAAAGAGAAAGGTGCTTTTAGTAACTTGAATCAGTAAATGAACTAATGTTGCTTTGGAAATGAAGGTCAGGAGCCTCAGACGGAGAGACAAGCCTCTTCCACTAACACTGGGCACTTTCTCTTTTCTCCCCCATGCCCTTTCTTCCCCCATTCCTTTCCATCCTTCTCGTGTGTGTCTTCTCATTTTGGAGATCATTGGTTTCAGAACTGAGTCTGTAGCTGTTTATTTTGCATGTGTCTGATTTTATGGGTTCATGGAGATCCTGAAATTAAATTAATTTTAAATGGGCTTTAATTACTAATGCTCTGGGCCATTGCCTTCAGCAAAGTCAACATCACAATCAGGGTTACCTTAGTTTGTCTCTTTGAGGAATGCACGTTCATTTGGGCTCATGGTAAACAGCAGAGCTCTCTAACTAGAAAAACAAATAATATAAAACCACGGCTATATCTGAAGGCCTGGCTGCTATTTCTCTTTAAAAAACAGGCACTCTTGAGTTAAGAAGGATTTTTAAGTGTGCATAAAGGGATAATTGTTTGTCCGGGTGTCTTGCTGTTTTTCCAAGACAGAGAGATGGTACTAGCTGTAATGTTATGCTATGTAAATGCTAAAGGGAGGGCTGAATCCTGACCCCAAGGCTGGCAGTCAGCTCTTAGCTAGGCACTGAGTGCTCTGCATGTGACCACAGAAATTGGCTTAGTTCTCAACACAGTGTCCCTTGTAAATTAAGGGCAATCAACTCCTAGTTCAAAAGTGAAGGGATAATGAGATAATGTTCAAAATGGCTTTTAAGTTTCTACCTATGAAGGTTGAAGGTGAAAAGAGAACATCCTGATGTCTGTGGTTCCCCACTCCAGGGAGGAGGGGAGGCTGCTTGCCATGGTCCTTGTGGAATGTTCTGTTCAATCAGAGGCCATCACTTGAGTGGTTTGATAATAATAAGCGCAGATTGACTGCAGATAAAAACGAGGAAGGTTGATTAAGTCATTTAGTCCCTTGACAATTTTGCAAGCCAGACAATTCTCCTCAGCATCCGCCTTAAATTGTGCACTACTCAGACTGGTCAGAAAACTAAGAATGCTTTCTGAATATTCTAGGATCTTTTTTTTACCTACAAATCAGTCTAGCTATACATGATTCTGACTGGCAGTTCGTAAGTGGCCTTCATGAGTTCCCTCCTCTCAGTTGAAGAGTAAGTATACCCACAATAATCTAACCGCCGTGGTCACAATCGGGCTAATTCATTAATTAATTAAATTTATGATGTAGTTTGATAAATATAGGGATCTGCTAAGCAGAATATTAAATCTATACCCCATGTTTTATTCTAGTGTCCAGACATTGGTGTAGGAAATTGTAAGTGTGGAGCACAGTGTCATGTGGAAAAGAAAGAGGAATTTGAAATAAGAACTATGAATATTAATTTATTGGGATAAGTTCAGAAATAGTAGAGTAATATTTCTCTTTCTTATTTCTTTGTGAACTTCATCTTGTGCTCATGTTTAAGGCAGTTTCCCATTGTATTTCCTTCATATGCTACATCAATGTGCAAATATGCATAAAATGCAAGGACATTACTTATCAATTAAACAATTTTTTACATGTGTCTAATGCTTTACAATTTCCAGGGACAGTGAACCAATGTGTCTTTATTGACTGTATTTGCTTATTTTTGTCAAAAAGATTTTTTTTAAGTTGTCTACTTATAACTGTTTTATCTTCATACTATCTTTGTGTTTCTTATTTGTTCATGACTTGTTGGGTTCATGTCTAGCTGAGAAATGTAAAAGTGGGTGATGTTAAGAACACCCCTCATAGCATAGATGTCATGGGTGTGTGTCAGCAATGCCACAAGCAGCCACACATATACACACCCAGACACTTATACCAGCATTTACTGTGTTGGAGCTGGTAATTATAGTCAGAAATTTACAGAAAAAAAGTTACTTTCTCAGGTGAACAGAAATCACAGAATTGGCCACAGGGAACCCCAGACATGAGGCAAGAACAGGAGTCACTGCGAAGTAAATAAAGATGTTCTTTAGGGACACAGGACACAGGACTCTCTGGACATAACCATGTGATCGCTAACTCTCAGAACTTGAGAACTGAAGGGACTACAAGTTCTTCATTAGTTTCTTTACCCAGCTCAGGTAATTGTAAACGCAGGGAGACGTTTGCCTACATCGTATCTTACACTGTTCTGTTGCTCTACTGCTCTTTAAAAAACAAAAACAAAAGCCAGGTGTGGTGGCCACGCCTTTAATCCCAGCACTCAGGAGGCAGAGGCAGGCGGATCTCTGTGAGGTGGAGGCCAGCCTGGTCTACAGAGAGTTCCAGGACAGCCAGTGCTGCACAGAGAAACCCTGTCTTGAAAAACCAAACAACAACAACAACAACAACAACAAACAGACAAACAAACAAAACCCCAAAACAAAATCCCCAAAACAGAAATATAACCTTTGAAATTGTTCAGACTTCTCCTGCCTCAAAACTTTTGCAAATATCAAGACATTCACCAGCCAATGCCCTGACCTGGACGGTGCTTAGCCAACTACAACCACTGATGACACAGCAAGTTCTACAGACACAAGGTGACCCACAGGACCCTATGCTATTACAACACTCAAGTGGGACACTAGGGAATGCTGGGAAGAGAGTAGAGAACAAAGGGGGTAGATGACATGCCATCAAGGACTCTTATTGCCAAACAGCAAGAGGAAGAAGAAGCAACAGAGGAGATAGAGAGGCAGTCATGGAAACAGGGGTATCAGCTCAGGGCAGCAACTTAAGATATAAAAGTGCTTTAAGAAAACAGATACAGTCAATATCTCATGGATACTGTGTTAGGCACAGTGCCTATACCTAGAAAGAACTTTACAGATTTTATTTTTGCATTCATTCTGTTCTTTATTTATTCAATCATCCATTGGCTCTCTTGTTCTACAAATTTTCATGTTTAAGTATTACTATGCCATGAGCTATGAGCACAACAGTGAACAAATGGACATTATCCTCATTGTACTATAAAACTTACGTTCTGGAGGAAGAAGGAGTGGAATGAGAAAATAAAATTAATGAAGTTAAAATAATATACAAATTAATCTTGTGTAGTGGTAAATTCTAGAGTAGGATGTACATTAAGGCAGAAGAAAGGTTAGTGTTTCTTTGGTCAGGAAAAACATGAAAAATTGGGTGGGGTATCTAGATGGAGAACAGATTGAAGTCAGATATAATGGATTTGCAATGGGATGATGATGATGTTAATGGGAATGATAGTGGTGATGATTAATATGATAAATGGCGATGATACATTGTGATTACGTCAGGGGTGGAGGTGATAAAGGTGATGATTAACAGTGATAATGAAGGTGGTATTGGTAACGGCAATTGATGATGCTGAATGTGGTGGTGATGATCACGAAAGCCTGAAGAGAAAGTGTCAAGGTGATTTATAAGGAGGCGATGATCAAACATTTAAACCTGAGAGAGATATCAAACTCTGACAGGGACAAGAGAGTGATCATTGGATTATTAGATTTGACTGTGAAGGTTGTGACTTTACACGGTGGTGGGAATGACTTGTTTGGAAAGACCATTGCCCGCAGTGGATGAAGGAGGAGGAAACAGCAGGAAAAGGCTTCAGGGGAGATGTTTTCAAAGAGTTTGGCAATGAAGCAAAGTGGTAGGTAGGTAAACACTAGACACAAAATGGTATAAAACTAAGGTTTGTTTGTTTGATCGAATTTCCCTCCCGGCCAGTTTGTTTGTTTACTTTTTAAGCTTGAGGCTATTGCTGACTTGTGCTGGCTAGTGAGGGGCTGTCCCATGAGTGGAGGGCATTTAACAGCTGGCCTGGACTAGACCTCTATAAGCCATGCCTTTGTGTGGCAGTCACATGTGGCTCTAGTTAGATGTCTTCTGGAAGCAAATTTGTCCCTGCTTGGGCATATCTGCTCTACAGTGTCCCCTATGCATGTTCTCAGCAATGGAGAAGGAACACTGAAGAGGGAGGGAAAAAGGAAGGAATTTGGTTTGGGACCCCACAGTCCCAAATTCAACATGTTTCCCTGAGAGTAAGAAAAGACAGAAAGAACTAGGAAAGTTAATAAATTCATTGTTTTATGAGTTGAGGAACAAATGTTGTCATCCTAAATTAGGAAGGGGCATTCAAGCTGAAAATTAAAAGAATAAGACATATTTGTTTTCAACAATTTAGAAGTCAGCATGCAAACTTTCAAGGAAATGAAGTATTCTCAAAAAAGAAATCACCAGTTATCTTTTAGTGTTAGGTGGATTATGACAAATGAGCTATGGTTTGAGTTGGTAAGTAGATCATGTTCTAAAACTTATCCCTTAATATAGGATGACCTTATTTTTGAAGTCAGATATTTTTATTTGTTACTTTCTCTTGGGTATGAATTTAGATAAGTCCTTTTACCCCCTTCGCCTGGTGACACAGGCATCATGTTTGCACAGGATGAGCCTTCTGGAGTCTTACATTTGCCTCACTATAGTGCCTGGTAAAAATACACCACTTGGTTTCTCTGGACAGAATATACTTAAGAACTCTAGGAGGGTGGGCTGGGTTTCTGGATTAGGTATATGAAGTTCATAAATTGTGGAGGGGATAACAGCGTTTTAGAATTGGGAGGAATTAATATGATTATCTTCATAAACATTGTATAGTCTTTCAAGTTGCCAGTACAAGGATGGTACAGTGAAAATCTACAAAAGTACCTTGGTAAGGTAGCTTGTCCCTGTAATCTCAGAATTCAAGAGGCTGAGGCAAGAATCTTGCAATGAAATCAAGATCTAACTGTTCCATTCCAGTATTTGCTGTAAACCTGCTGTATATGGGGAATAGTGTGACATTTTCAGGACCTCATTATAGTTCAGCAAGCCACATACACTCAGATTTATGCAAATTCACACTAAAAAGCCCACCAGTGTAGAAACAATTATTTTATGTGCAAAGTTTGTCTTTGTATATTTTTCTGCAAATGACTTTTACAGTCTCTGATGTGATTTCAACTCTTTAAAACTTCAAACACACAAACTGAAATACGGCTTGCCCGGTACTCATGTCATATATACCATCTTGCTAGTTCCTGCCTGCCCAGTTAATGCAATGAACTTGATTTTAGCTAAAACACTTTGGTAATGGCTTTTGAGGATTAAACCAGTTGTCATTAACAAGTAATTTTCTTTGAGATTTGGAATGAAGAATTGATGGGTCTGGGGATATGACTTAGCCACTTAAGTACTTCCTGATCAAGCATGAGGGCTTTGAGTGCGTCTCCAAGTGCCACGTGAGAAGCCTGGTGGAACAGGCTTCTGCTGCAGATGCCTACAGGGGAGAATCCCTGGAATTCAGGGCTCAGTGACAGGATCCTGTCTCAAAAAATAAGGTGGTGAGAGATTAAAGAAGACACTTGACATGATGACCTCTAGAGTATGTACACATATGCATGGGCACCTATGTGCACACACACACACACACACACACACACACACACACACACACACACCATTAAAAAAACGAAAGAGTTTGGTTTGCATATGAAAAGGCAGTCAAGACTTTTTTTTTTTCTTTCAAGACAGGGTTTTTCTGTGTAATAGTCCTGGCGTCTTGGACTTGCTTGTAGACCAGGCTGGCCTCGAACTTAGAGATCCACCTGCCTCTGCCTCTCCTGAGTGCTGGGATTAAAGGCCACCATGCCCAGCTAGAACAATACTCTTTTAAATTAAGAAAGTTTGTAAAGCATGTTTGTTATGTTGCAAATTTGTTGGGATTTTTGACTCTTAAAAGAAAGCAAGCCCTTTGATCATTAATGTCTTATTAATGGTGGATTTATATTATAAGGACCCTCCCTTTCTTTGTGTGAGATACTCTAAGCTATGTACTTCCTTAACTCTCCCAATAGCACTTAGCATGTGCTATTGTTGGGTAGCCACATTTTCATGTATATCTATTATTTCAAAGATTTAGTTATTACTAGCTTGCTTTTCCTTTGATTTCTAAGAGCCAAAATAACCCACCCAAATCTGTCTATTCTATTTAGCTCCCAAGGAAAGCAATGCTTCAGGGTTAGCCTCACCCGTCTCAAACCTTTAAAAAGGAATACACAGAAGTGATCTAAAACAAGATTCTATAAGGGGATATAAGCTTCAGAATATCCAGTGCAAGCCTTCCTGTGAGTCTCTACTATCTGTCAACTGAAGAAGGAATCAGCTCCAGTGAGCTGGTGGGTAAATAGTTTCTGAGGCACAGGTGGGTGGGCTAGTAAAGAAGATGGAGGAGTGACCTTGGTGGTTGTGAGGTGACCAGGCAGAGGGACAACCCCCTCCCCCCAACTCCCATGGCCGTGTGTGCCACTCTTCCTCTACACAAAGACAATTTGCTTTTCATGTAGTAATGAAGAACAATGTTCAACAGACAAAGGAGCTTCTAGCTTACTTTGTGCTGTTTTTGACTAGCGCTAGATGCTGGGAAAAATGGTAATTCTCAGTGTGAATGCTTCTCTTTTTCCCGCCGTACGGGTTATGGCTGAGGCTGTACATTGTATATTGCAGATGGTACAATAGTGAACGCTGTGAGAACGAGCAAAGAATGAATTACGACCTGTTTTTTTTTTTTTCTCTTGCCAGCCAAGAAACCAAGAATGTCTTCACAATGATTTTTAGTAGTGTGCGTGTGAGGGACTCTTTAGCAGTGTGCACTGTTGGATTCCAATAGATGGTTTTAGATTTAGAGTGTTTCAATTGATGTCTAAAACCTACCGCGGTGCTCTGAGAACACCTGTGCTGTTCAGCTCTCCCCCAGCACACCGATGGAAGGCACAGGTGATGCCTCATTAAGTTATTTCATGCAAATAAAAACATATTGCAGAGTTTCTCCTCCTTAACTACATAATCACTGAAACATGACTGCATTGATTAACGAACAAACTTTGGGAGGGAAGAATTCTGTACCTTTTGACAATTCCTCTGCATTGAAGGAATTTATGATCCTTGTAAATCTGATTTAAATGGAAAGTGATAAGAATTTGTCTTTCTTATGCAAAATAAATAAAAATGATCCCTAGTTTTCTCTCCTATTGCATGTGTGCGTGTGTGTATATGTATATATGTGTGTATATGTGTGTGTGTGTATGTGTTTATAGGATGCAGAATTTGACTAAGGAACACTGAGTACCTCATGTTGATAGAACGACTACAAACCCACAGGACTGATCTCACACAGTAGGCATACATGTCTTGATTTAGTGTTCAGATATTCTCACAAATGATTTCCAGAAATTGACACTGATTTGCTCTGGAAGCCATGATGGAAAAACAGTAAATGTATGTGAGAATGCTTTTAGAGCTGGGAAAGCATCCTGGCCAGTGTCTGAGGAGTCCCAGGCAATTATAAACAGTCCCAGGCAGTATTTGTGAAGGTAGTAAGTCTGCTTTTAAAAGTCTTTTGCAATATGATTTCTATGTTTTTAATTTATTGAATTAAAGCCAGATTTATTCAATTAAGATAATACACTTCAAGGTTAACTGCCATTCGCTGTTCATTTAGGCAAGCTATTGTATAGTTATGTAAATTTCATGAACAGAGACACTACTAGAGTGTCTTAATTACAAGCAAAAAGTGCCATTTAAAAATGAATTAAACTAGTTCTTGCCTGCATTTCCTGTTTCTGAGTTTTATGTCTTTCTAAAACCTAAGTACCCAAGGACCTACATTGCTTCATAAGATTTTACTTTTTCCTGTGAATGAAAAACACTCCTCCTCTTGACTCTTATCTTAAAGAAAGTAGGGAAACATGCACCAATGTGAGTTTTATTACATTGATCAATATCTGAAAAACAAATCCAGAGTTTTCCTGTTAGCCAATGAGAACCATTTTCACAATTGTTACTGAAGTTTAAAATGACCCCAGCTTATATGAGTTAATTTGTTATATATGTCCTTTACTCAAGTTTGTTAGATATGCAACTTCATATTTTTAAAAATCTGCTTTAAAACAACTCACTTATAATGTATTGAAACAATACTATTTTCAGAGTCTATTAGTAGTGTACGTGTGCGTGTGCGTAACATACGCATGTTGTATATATGTATATAAACATATATTTACCATTCCTCTGTATCTGTTGGAATATTCGTTCTAAATTTAGAACTGTCAGGACTACAGATGTGTTTAGAAAAAATGACCCATGTGCTGACCTTGTGCTGATTTTGGTCAACTGGTTCTTCATGCATCTCTTGGATTTACAGACAGACACTGTTTTTGTTTGTCTCTGTGTTTTTGGATGGTTCCTGTTTATAAGAATGACCTAGAGATAAATCTGGCATTAATCAGGAAGGAAGGGAGGGATTTGCAATGAGTTAATGAAAACCACACTGGGTTCCCTAGAGTTGATTCCCAGCTCCTGCCTGGAGCCTGGGACACAGCCACAGCCTGGGAAGATGTTCCCAGAGCCCCCCAAGGTGGCTCCTACCCGCTCCCCAACCCCCTAAGAGTGAGAAGCTCACTATTCAGCTACAGCTTGCATCATCCTTTCCAACATGTTCCCACTGATACATTAAAGGAATTAATTGCTCATAATGATCTCACCATCTGTTAACAGAGGTTCATACCTACAGGCTGGTGGCATGTGGTGGTTCTATTCAGGGATCAATAGGCAACCGGGCGAAGGCTTTCCCACATTGCCTGTCTTTGCTTACTGAAAAGGGGGGAGGGGAGCCTGGTGCTGGCCATCTGCTCCCTGTCTTTCTCTGTGAGACCTTGACGCTGTCCAGCACAGCCCTGATCTGACTCCCGTCCCATTGGAATGTGGCTGATGTGAGAGCCTCTCAAAGCTGTGAAAGTGAGTCAAAAGGAGATGCCCATTGTCCGGCACGGCTGAAAGAAAATGATCACTTTAAAATTCATAACTCCCAGGTGCCTGCCATCTATTCATGGGAAAAAACCCTCTGAACTTCTCTTCATTAAAGAGAGGGGAGTCCTGCTAAAAAGAGAGAAAAGGAAGTAGTTTGTGGGAATGTGTAGGGGGGTTTTCAGGCTAAACAAATGAGGAATTTGGAATTTTCACTTGCATTAAGGGAGCTGAGCAAGGGGAAGCCTTAGTTTTAAAGAGAGGGAGACAGGGTGAGGCTGGGGGACTCTAGGAATGAATGAAGAACACTTGAATATTTCTCCAAGAAAAATTAAAGATCATTCTGTACTTTAAAGAGAGAACTTTGCCTAGTTCTGATCAATATTCTAATTTTCATTCTTGTTCCACAGAGGAATGGAAATTAGACAATGAATGGGAATTTAAGGATGAAAGGGAGTCTGGGAAATTCCTTAGTGTGACACAAGCCTTATGGACATGGCTGATCTTAGATTCATTGGGTGTTTTTCTTGGACGTTTAATCAGAGGGGTTACCTACATCCACTGATGCATCTGCCTTGGACAGCACAGGAACATAGAAACAGTACAGACAAAGGAAGATATCTGAGTATAGATAAGAGAAGCTTCAGCCAGGGTCCCTGTGGTGTGGGAATCACAGGCCTGGTGGATCTTGGCCATTGGTCCTTGCAGAAAATCAATGTTACATCTGTCACACATGGATTCAAATAAGATTTGTGGCTTAACATATGGAGAGAGGAACAAAGGTGTGGCTAGTGTGTCCTCCCTCTTGAACATCTTTCATCTCTTAGACGACGACACTTCAGCCCCAGAGGTGAAGTGGCATATTCAAAGTTACACAGGTCTCTCCGCAGGAGCTGAGCTGTACCCTTGCCTGGTGGCAATTTTCTTTCCAATTCTACTATCATGTCTCCTTTAATGATGTAGGTCTTAACCTATTTTTTCTTTTTTTGCTCAGCTTTCAATAATAACAGTAATGATGACGATAGTGACTATGATAAAGAGGAACTTTACTAAAGAATTTAACGGTTTCTTTGAAAGTAAATTATGAGCCATAGGGATGATTATGATGACCAGAATTCGTCAATGACACACATGTAAAGAAGCAAACATTTGTCTCTGTACTGTTTCCTGTGTTGTCCAAGGAAGAAACATCAGAGGATGTAGCAAAAGGATCAAGTAAGATACAAACGTCAGACCAGAAACATTGCAACCAAGCACTGAGTCCTTTGGAGAGGAGTGGCCACGCTGACTTCTCTTAGTCACCAAATGAGGAGGAAGGAAGGGTAAGGCATGGCTGTGCTCAATGGAGAGTCAGAGAATCATTCCTTAATAAGAAGGGAAAACCAAACAAACAGTGCTAGAAAGGAGATAGGAGATTCTAGAAGTAATCTAAATTTCTGGAAACGGGAAAAGTATTCGAAGTGAAAAAATGTTAATGATTCTTTTTGATAAGAGTACTCTTTCCAAACCATGCTTGTTTAAATTTCTCCATTAGGTCTGCTGAGAATCTGGTTTTGTGTGACTTTTTCTCTGTGAGAGTCTACTTTTAATTTTCAGATCAGTGGGAAGGGCCAAAAAAATTCCTTGGATAGAATTGTTACATACTGCATTTCTAGTAGACTAAGAGAAGAAAATGAAAACAAGGTCCACTCTAGATTGTTTACAAATCCATTTGATTTTTTAAATTGTTAACTTATTTCAAATTAGAGTTTATATACTGTCAAAATCCTGTAATTTATGGAATTGGAACTGGAGAGGCATAGAGGGATGCTAGAGGGGAGAAAAGGAGACCCTGGATAATGCAAGTAGACCCAGAATTTAGGTAACGATTGACATCGGCTAAAAATCAATGACTGATTTTTTTTTCAAGTATGTCAGTTTTATACTGAAACTCTAGGGGAAATTGAGATTTATTTCATGCAAAGTAAAAAAAAAAAAAATTTGGGAAATTCTAAACAAGGAACAGAATAAAATGTACCAACATCCACGTCTGGGTGCTAATTACCACTAACTTTGTCTAGTATATATTAAACAATAACAAGGTCCAATCATAACATTCATCCTATTGTACCCAGCACTTCATTTGAGATATGCAATTGAACTATTTGAACTGTTTTGACTTTTGAAATGTGAGAATTTTCAGATAGGTCCCTTAAATAATGCTTTATTTATTGTGTAGTTGGGGTTGGGGCAGGGTGTCAGTATGTATCTCTGGCTGTCCTGGAGCTCACTGTGTTGACCAAGCTGTCCTCAAACTCAAAAAGATCCACCTGCCTCTGCCTCCTGAGTGCTGGTACTAAAAGTGTGTGCCATCATGCCTACAAAAAAAGTGCTTCATTCAATGATCTTACTTTCTCAATAAAAAAAAATAAAAAAAGCCCCTTACTTTCTCAATAAAAAAATAATTCATCTCTCTCTCTCTCTCTGGCATGTGTGCATGTATGTATGCATGTTTGCATGTTTATGAGCACATCCGTGGGAACACATAAGCACATATTTGTTTACACATGCTAAGGTCTGAAGTCTTCCTCTTTGCTTTACTAAATGAATAAAGGTATCCTGCTGAACCCAGGGCTCAGCATTTCTGGCTAGTCTAGCTTGCCAACTTGCGTTGGGGCTCTCCTGCTTCTGCCTGTCAAGTTGCAGAATACCTGCTTGGCCATTCACATTGTTGCTGGGCCTCTTCAATTCTCATGCTGTGCAGCCAGGGCTTTATCCACTGAGCCATCTGTCCAGTTTCTTCCCCCAGATCTATTTTAAATGGACTCTTGCATAGGTTAAGAACTTTTGGAATAAGTCCTGAAGGTTCTCAGAATCTCAGCTCTTTTTGATGTTGGATTCAGAACTATATGCACATTTCACAACTGAACCACAGCCATTTATGTTGAAGGAACGTAGTCCATTAGATGTTTGCTTAAAAAGCTAGTGACTAGCTAGTCTTCAATGAAACACTGGCCTCTTCCCATTAATTAATAGATTCCCCTTTACTATTCAAAGCATATTATGGGCCATGTTCACAGATATTAGAAAAGGAAGAATATGAGAATGCCCTGTAAGAATGAAGCTTAAATAAGGATAGCTAATGCAAGGAAAACACCCTCACAAACAACACACCCCAAATTGGCCAAACAACCAACAACAATGCATCAATGAAGCACAACACAGATCCAAGGCCCATACTCTCCTCAAGGGGCCTGAGGGAAGAACAGGTAAGGTATGTGACAACCAGTTGCTGGGACATTTAGGTCCCAAGGACACAATATTTAGACTTGCAGAGGAATGCACAGACATCAACTCCAACTTCTCACTTATCCCTCCCTGTCACGTGCTGTCTGACACTGGAGAGCCAGGTCATTCCATCATGTCCTTGTTTTCCAGATTTTTTTCTCACAGATGTGACTAGACCCAGAAATGCCTATTGTTTCTAGAGGGGAAAAGAAGCCCTGGCCCCTTTCTAGGACCCCATAGGAACATTGCTTCCCCCTTTAAACTATTCAGTTTTTGAATTTCCTTTTAAACTTGACAACTGTCCTTGCTCTCCATTCACACATCCTCAATCACCCTGGACTCAATTTTGTTTCCCCTTGTGTTCAAAATCAGTAAGTAGGGAGGGTTTTTAAAGCAAGATCAAATGCATTGCACTGCACTCCAACCTGCCCCCCCCAGCCTTCCCACTCTCACAAGCACAGGCCTTGAAGGGTTAGCTGATTCCTGGGTTTTATTATCTTCCCTCTTTTCTTTCTTTCTTTCTTTCTTTCTTTCTTTCTTTCTTTCTTTCTTTCTTTCTTTCTCTTTTCTTCTCTCTCTTTTTTCTTCTTCACTTTTAAAGACTGGTGCAAGGAAAGTAAAAGTTTATTGGGACAAGGGTTCAATGACTGTTTTTCCCTTGAACAAATTAATCTTGTATAACCTGCATTATAGAGGCGAATTTTTAAAAGAGGAGGAAATGACCACTGGGGCCCTGATTTGGAGCTCTGAGTTCACATTTGCACCAGCCAGAGATTTTCAATTAGCAGTGCCTTAGAAAGCAGGGAGCTGGGCCTTTGTCAGTGTCCCATACAGGGACAAGAGCAAATAAATTGGAAATGGTCTTAGGCTCAGGTTCCTGGGAAAATGTAACAGGTGTTACAGCTATGCTGGGTGTGAGATTTATTAAAAAAAAAAAAAAAGGCCCACTCAGGCTTTGCCCATAGAATTCTGCTTTCTAGCCAGGGCTTCAAGTAGGAAGAAACTAATGACTTCATTACCATCTGAATTCTGGGAAATGCAGGCCCCAGACCTGACTCATTAAAGGGAAGGTATAGACCTTACAATATCAAGACGTTATTTAGAGCAATGCCATTAGTGGGGGAGGCTAACCCAAAAAGAAGGTATCCTCTAGGAATAACACTGTGGGCAAAAAATAAGAAAAAGCAAAAATAAAAACAAACAATGCAAAAAAAAAAACCTCACAAAAAAACCAAACAAAACAAAAACTAAAACTAAAACAAGCTCAAGCAAAAACTGGGGAGGGAAACAAAAAAAAAAAAAAAAAAAAGAAAAGAAAGAAAGAAAAGAGCATATTCTGGCATATCACACTGTTCGGTTTCTTCCACTCACGGCAAAGAGCCACCATTCCTACTGCTCCTTGTTCTCCTGTGTTGTGACACATTAAGCGGCTCTTGTTGTCCCATTTCTAGTAGATTGTAATTGGGGATGAGCTAGAAGGCAGGAAAGATGTCAAATTTCCACGCAATGGAAAAGGAAAGAAATCTCTTCAGTCCTAATAGGACTTAATTGGACTAACTGTAGTTGTGTTCAATTAATGGTAATTTTTTTATTACATAATTGCCTCTCTTATTAATCTGCAATGGGAAAAACATAGCCTAGGAGAGTCTGCTCCTGTCCTGTTTATTCTCACAAAGAATCCTTCATAACCATTGTACTGCATTTTACTTCACATCGCCTTTCTACTGACTGAAAGAGAACTTGGCTAGGGACCGACTGGCAATTCCAGTAACCTTCTCACAGTTCATTTATCTGTAAATGCCAGTCCCCTGGTGGGGGTCCTCCATCCCCTTATAGTCTTTCTTATTACGCTCCCTACATGTCTGCCCTCCAGAACACCTTTGAGAAGAAAAAAAAAGTCAAAAGACAGACCCAAAGCTTTAAGATGGTGAACTTGCTTTTGACCTCCCCCCATCCCCCATTCCTGAGAAATGAACTCCTCTGGTCACAATTTCCCTTCTATAGTAATGTAAGTCATAAACACAATTCCCTTCCCAATGGAAATGAGTGCCTCTAAGTTCTGGAGACACACTTGACCAGACCTAGAAGGCTGGATCTCTTTGACTTTTAGGCATCAATGCCAATGGTGGTGGCAGCTGCTGAGTGAAGCAATTTGGATGCCAAAGCGGCTGGATCTGTCCAGCAGAGTTGCCAGGTGACTCAGTTAGTTGGCAGAGAGCTTGCTCAGCTTCCACTCCCAGGCCCAGACTAAACCAGGCATGGTGGTACTGGCCTATGATCCCAGGAGGTGGAGGCAGGAGGATTAGAAGTTAAAGCTCATCTTTGGCAGTGAGTTCAAGGCCAGTCTGGCCTATATGAGACTCTATCTCAGATTAAAACAAAAACCAGAATAATGTAATAGGTGTCTTTGGAAGCTATGTTTTATCTCCTGTCCCTTTTGACTAAAAACAAAACAAAACAAAACAAAAAATCTAGCAACTGGAGGTCAAGTCTGCTGTGATGTTCCAGCCATACAAGAGGGAAGAAGGCTCCTCTGTGGGTGAGGAAGACCTTTCAAGGTTGTTGTCATTGCACCTCCTTGTTTCAAGTTCCTCACATACTGAAGCACCCAAGGACAGAGTCTCCTCTGCTTTGTTCTATTTATAGATAAACCTCGTTTCTTTCCACAAATTCTGTGCTCTGGGTTTCCCAAGAAGTGTCTCACAGCACACACCTTGAAATATGATAAATTTTCCAAAATTACTCATTATAGGGTTTGCCACACCTAGATGCTACATACCAAGCAGCCTGACCATCATGGTGACTTCTGAGTTTCCAATGCAAAACTTAATCTCTTTGCTTTTATTGCAGTTTTGGCCATTTTTCTCTCGTCACATTGGCGTGGTGGTGGGAATACACTTGTACGAGTAAGCTTTGCCATTCAAAAATTAAATTCACCAACAGACACTTTCTTTCAAGCTCTTGGCAACAGGTTCGAGAACTAACAAGAAAAGAAGTATAACAATCATAGAATTTGTCACTTAAGTGTCAAACCCAGTTCTCCTGTAGAAGTGGCCAAAGTCACAAGCTCTAGAGGACAGTTCAGTAGTGTTTCCCATGCAGATTTTTTTGGTTGGTGTGGTGATTTGAATAGGAATGGCCCCCATAGACTTGTGTGTTTGAATGCTTGGCCTATAGGGAATGGCACTGTTTGGGAGGTGTGGCCTTGTTGGAGTAGGTATGACCCCAGTAGGTATCACTGGGGAGGCAGGCTTTGAGGTCTCCTATGCTCAAGCTATGCCCAGTGTAGTGTAGTGTGGCACACAGTCGTCCTTCTGCTGCCTGCAGATCAAAATGTAGAACTCTCAGCTTCTTCTCCAGCACCATGTCTGTCTGCATGGTGCCCTGATTCCCAGCATGATGATAATGAACTAAACCTCTACAACTGTGAACCAGCCTCAGTTATATGTTTTCTTTATATGAGTTGCCGTAGTCACGGTGCCTCTTCCTTCTGGTACTCCGTCCATCGCCTGGTGTGTGTTGAGTGCTGGGCTAAAGGTCTCAGTTACGCCATGAATGCTTCTGGCATGTTACGCAAGCGCCTGCTGAGCTAGGACGCTGGTCACTCACTTCTTTTTCAGTTTTACTTTTTGTTTGAAGAGGCCTCGGCTGGTCTCAAATTCACAACGATCCTCCTGCCTCAGCCTTCCAAGTGTAACCTCAATTTATTAGGTACTGGGTGTAGAACCCAAAGCTCTGTGCATGCTAGACAGGCGCTCTAAGAACTGAACCGTGTCCTCTCTGTAAGGTTTTGATACAGTCTTAAAGCTCCTGTTCACAGATCTGAACAGAAATCTGATGCATTTTACACTGTGACAGTCAAGGAACACCTTTTCATTTTGTTTTGCTCTCTGCCCCTTGTGTAGGCTCAGAAGCAGGGCTTTGAGCAAAAAGGTAATTAAAGTTTGTTTTAATGTCAGGCAGGAGTTAATGATTCATACAATACACAGAAAGCTGATGCAGCATTGTAGTAAACCAACCTCACAGGGAAAGACATTAAGGACTAGAGTTGTCAATGGAGGAGGATGTGTTGGTGAAAACAGGAAAGCCTTGAGGATGTCCTCCTGGGAAACCAGCCTTTAAATGATCACCATTGCTTTGTGCTCCTTCCTTCTGGCTGTGGAAATAAGACATCCTGGGTGCTAAGTGAATGGCTAGAAAGCCTGAACAGAGAGAGGATGTAGGCTCTTTGCTCTGTTGGTAGAAAACAGTCAGAGTCTGAGGCCCTTTCATAGGTGCTAACTCCTGATAAAAGAGGAAGACTAAGAGGTTTGATCAACTTCTGAAGCTGGGAGGGGAGCTAGGAATCTATGGATAACTAACAACAAATACTTGTCCCCACCAAAAGAAAGGACACTGAGAATAAAGGAAAGGGAAAAATGACTTGCTGAACTTGAAAAGTCGTTTGCTATTCATTCAAACCCATGCAACAGCATCTTAGAGGCACAGCAGGTTGTAGAACAGAGGTCTCCAGTATCCTACCTCCTTCCCACCCCTGGAGCATCAGCTTCAGCAAGCATCCATCTACAAGGGTCCAGGAAGCTGTGTCTGGGTGTGGCATAATGAGACCATTGATGAGGGCTCCAAGGGCAGTTTCTGTTTCTTGCATTACTTCTCCCCCAAATTTCACAGACCAACATAATTGAGGTATTGCTTGCTGTGGGAAAGGGTAAATTAATCATAATACTTTATCTTAAACCCCAGTACTGGGCTTGCCACAGTAAAACCCAGGGCTAGGAAGACCCATTATAACCCCTGTCTTTATGATGGTACTGACAGGGGTCCCAAGATGTGCCTTTGCATCAGAAGACAACCTCAACCTCTGAGAGACAGACCTGACTAGGGATGACAGAAAAAGACAGGACAGTCTCCTCAATGATATTTGAAAGCTATATATCCACATGTAGAAGGATTCAACTAGATCCTATTCCTCACCGTGCATTCAACTCAAAATGGGCTAGAAATTTTAAGGTTGAAGTATGAAACCACTACCATGACATTAGTCTAGGGGAGAACTTTTGGTCACATTTACAAAGCATAGGCAACAACAACAAAATGGATGAATGGGATTATATTAAACTAAAACTTATGTACATCAAAGGAAATAGCCAAGAAAGGTGCAACCACTGAGTGGGAGAAAATCGTTTCACATTGTCTACCAACAAAAAAGAAGTTAAGATCTATGAGGTACAAGGAACTCAACTACTTGATTAAAAAGTAAAACAAAACAAGATGTCATCAAAACAATGACAAAAATCCAAGCAAATGAAAATAAAAAGCAGATAATTAGTTAAGATAATAGATAAGAATATGAATAGATAATTCTAAAACGAATGTATACAAATGGCCAGCAGGTATACGAAAAATGTTCTACCTCCCTAATTAGCAGAGAAATAGAAATAAAAGCACATTGAGTTACTACCCAACTCTTGTTAGAATGACTGCTATCAAAATGACAAAATAAAATAATGTTGGTGAGGATGTAGAGAAAGGAAGCCCCAGTATACCCTTGGTAGGAATGCAGATTAGTATAGCTAGTGTGGAAAACAGTCTAGAGGCTCTTCAGAACATGAAAACTAGAGCCACCATATGATCCGTGATCTCACCGATAATTCTCTTTCTAAAGAAAATAAAGCAGAGTGTTGTGGAGGAATCCCTGTGTGCATATTTATAACAGCACAATTTGTAATACCCAAGATGTGAAATCTACATAGATGCTCCTCAGCTGATGACTAGAAAAAGAAAATGTGCTTCAGAGAAGCAATGGCATACTTCTTAGGTGTGAGAGGCAAGGGACCCTGCCATTTACAAATGGATGAATGAATCCGAAGGGCATTAAAGTAAAAGAGCCATGTGCCCGAAGAGAAGCTGCACAAGTCATTCATATGAAATGTCTAAGGAAATGACCTTGTATAGACAAAGGAGAAATGACAGTCCCCAGAGGCGGGTGATTGGTGAGAAGGAAAGGATGGAGGGATGCTAGTCAAAAGACACATCAGCACAGAGTATAAAAAGGATCAGTTGTCCCTTATGGTGAGAATAGTAAGTGATACATTGTTGAAATTGCAAAAGGAGTAGATAGTAAGTGTTCTGGAAAAAAATGATAACTATATAAGGTCATATACTTTTTAGTTAAATTTAACCCTTGAAGTTATTGAATTACACACACACACACACACACACACACACACACACACACACACACACTCACACACACACTATACACAGTTCTGGGACCTGAACTCCAGTCCTCTGCATGAGCTGCAAGTACTCTTAACCACTGTGCCATTTCTAGCTCTAAGATACCATGTTTTATATGATAAATAAAATGTTGCCAATTAAAAAATTAAGGTAGTCCTGATTTATAACAATATTAACTAAGTAGAACTCTAATTAGGGAACACAGCTACTAGCTTGTTAACAATAATACCTGTTTTGTTTTTGTTTTTTTTTTTTTAACTGTTTGCCCCAACAGGAGGAAAACAGATGAACAAGATTCTCTCTTGCTTTTG
Source organism: Lophiomys imhausi (assembly GCA_907164525.1). NCBI lineage: Eukaryota > Metazoa > Chordata > Mammalia > Rodentia > Muridae > Lophiomys > Lophiomys imhausi. The sequence goes on from CAJQZJ010004381.1 coordinate 8,998,383, forward strand.
GGATGGGAAGCAAGATGAGTTAAATTTATGGAGCATTAAAAGTTGACCAACAGAATGCCAACATGGAACATCAATTGTCCACTGTATAATGGGGTGACCTTTAGACTGGAGTTCCTAGATCAGCTTGCAGAAGCTTGGGTACTTCATGCTGGGGTCTTAAAGTTTATTTCCAATATGTGGTCAAGAAAGGAAATAGTGACTAGAGGGTGCCGAGGTGTGGGGACTGTTCTCTTCTCCTTCAGTCACAAGCCATTTCCAGATCTCGGTGAAGGTAGTGTGCCAGATTCAAGAGTAAGTTATCCTGGCACAAGTATCACTTGACCATTTCACAAAAATAGAAACAATGTCACTATGCGCTCCTTGACATTTCTGCTTTTTCTGATGATATCCTACCAAATAGCTAAAAAGGATGCTACCGCCAATTATCAGAGCTGCATAGGAGCTTTAGAAGTAGTTTAGAGGAGTTTTTTTTTTTTAGATCTATTGCTTTGTTTTTAGCTGACACACTACTTCTGTGTTGGTTTTCATACTTGTTGTTGGCAGAATCAGGATCCCTGGTATGTTACTACTTCCGGGTTAGAATTTGGGTGGCAATCTACTCGGAGTGTGTGCTGTTTCTCCTTCATCTTTCTCTTATCCTCCCTTGCCAATGTCTAGGAACATAAATGTATTTCCAAAACATAATGGGGCAGGTGAGAGGCTGGAATAGAAATGCCCCTCCAAGAATTGTCTGTGGGTATGTTCTCATAGGAAAATGTCTTCTTCATCTTAAATACTATATCATTTTCATAATTATGTATCACAGCATAATGCTTAAATTCAGGACATGCAAGTGTTTTATTTATTTGTTTATTTAATATATTTAAGAACAGTGGATTAGAAAAGGAATTCAAAGAAGGATCATATAAAGGAAATCTAAAACTGTAAGATCATGTGTGACCAACCTTATTTGCAGACACTGATGCTGATGTGTGCTCTTTCTTATCTATTTGCTTCTCTTGAGAACTATGGGGATACAGGTATTTCAGCTGCCTGTTTGGATGACTCACTGTTCAGTAGCTAGCCCAGTTTGCTTTCTATTGCTGTCATATAACCACGACCAAAAGCAACTTGGAGGAGAAAGGGTTTATTTGGCTTATACAATGTGGTCACAGCTCATCATTGAGGGAATCAGGGCAAGAACCCAAGGCAGGACCCTGGAGATATGAAACTCAAGCAGAGACCATTAAGGGACACAGTTTACTGACTTGTAGTCCATGATTTGCTCAGTTTCTTCTTTAGACAGCTCACGACAACCTGCCCAGGAGTAGTGCCACCACAGTTGGTCAGGCCTTCCAACATCAATCATCAATCAAGAAAATGCCCCCATGGACTTGCCTACAGGTCAATCTGATGAAGGCAATTTCTCAATTGATATTCCCCTTCCTGGATAGCTCGTGCTTGTGTCCGGTTGACAAAAGCTAACTAGCATGAGAGTGTCTTACTCACACAGACTAAACTTTGCTTAGTAATTTTTTTTGATTGACTTTCTTTTTTTTTTTTGGTTTTTCGAGACAGGGTTTCTCTGTGTAGCCCTGGCTGTCCTGGATTCACTTTGTAGACCAGGCTGGCCTCGAACTCGCAAAGATCCGCCTGCCTTGCTGGGATTAAAGGCGTGCGCCACCACTGCCCGGCCTTGATTGACTTTCTAAGGCTGCTGTTGAAATAACAACTCAATCCCCTGTTTAGCTGTTAGCTCTATTACTCATTTGTTTGTGTCATTCGATTATGTAGTATAGACTGAGGGGAAGGTTTAAAGTTGGTTTTGAGAAGCTAGAAACTAACAAAACACTGAGATAACAGAGTCTCAGTAATACAGACAGCATTTTGTGTAAACTTCAAGGCTTTTGTGCTAAGGGACAGGTACAGAGACACAGGGAGAACAGCATGCCTTTTGCTGAGGAGAAGGCTGGGAAAAGGAAGCACCTTCTAGAAGTGTCAGCCTTGATTACAAAGAAAGGGCAAAGAGTAAATTTCTCATGAACTGGGAGCCCATGATATCCTAAAAGGGCATTCAGCTTGCCATCTGCCAGTGTGTGCTGCAGTTCTGCCTGTGTGCCCACCAGCTTTGGAATTGTGGGAAGAGTCTTGTTTTTCTTCTGAACCATTATTCTCATCTCTTATACTGGGGAATGAATTCCTAAGTGTCTCTGAAGGATTAGGGTACTAAATGGATTACATTGCCTTGTGAACTACTATAAAATATGTTTTTGTTATTATATTATTTTGAGCTCAGCTGTGATACTTGAACACCGAAAGTGCAAAGTAATTACGATTTTCTATTGAATGTGGGGAAAGTGATTTTATTGCAATGTATTCTTATAGCATGCTTATAATTTTACAGAGATACAAGGTAGGTCAAGACCTAGTTGTCAATGATAGCTTTATCTAGCACGGGAAATAAACACAACTGTTTCACGTGTGTGATAGTCACTTTCTGAAGGGGCTTCTGATGTCACAAAACTATGTAGAGGTGAAGAGGTCCTGTTGAGTGTGTCCTACTGAGCCTCAGGTAGGTTTCTGGCCTACAATTTTGGATAGAAATGTGAACTTGCTAGCCTGGAATTCACAAAGGTCTGCCTGCTTTTGCCTCCCAGAGGCTGGGGTTAAAGGCACGCTCCACCGGCCCCTGACTCTCGTATTGTAGCTGTGCTATAAAATAGTTCTGAGTTCCTACTTCTCGACAGCAACAAGCAGGTCAAGGGACCGTGTGTATTTATGTGTGTAACTGTGTGTAGGTGTCCACGTGTGCATGTGCGTAGAGAAGCCAGAGGACTCTGTCAGATGTCACCCACTGGTACTACCCACATTGTTGTTTCAGATAGTCTGTCATTGGCCTGGAACTCAGGAAGTAAGCTAGCCTGGTCAGCCAGCTAACCCCAGGGGTCCTCATATCTCCACCTCTACAACTGGGTGCTACCACCTAGCCAGCTTGCCCCTGGGGTCCACCCACCTACACTTCTAAGTGAGTGCCATCATCAAGCCTGGATTTTCTTCTCCCCCTATGATACCTGGGGATTAAACCTAGGTTCTTGCAAGCACTTTACCAATGAAGTTCTGACTTACTTATTGTGGAATCAAATCATCACCCCTTTCCTTTGATAGTCACGACTCCATTTTTCTTCTTGCTATACTATATCTTTGATTGTTTCTTTCCCACTCCTTGTCTTTTCACACACAGTGAATGATGGAGTTGGGCAGTCCTGTCTCAATTATTGACCAACTCTATAGCTCTATTGGACAGGTGATTAAAATTCTTTGAGCCATTTTTGTAGACTGTCAAACTAGACAGTATTTCCAGGCTGGTAATGCTATTGAAAATAGGAATGGGAAAACATAGATTAAAATGTGGCATATGCTGGTTATTCATAAACACGAGATTGTTTCCCCTAAAAGTCAATGCGCTGTGTTTGTATTTCTGTCTCTTGTGGTGCCTCGAGCATCACAGGTGCCCTCGCATGTTTGTTTGGTGATGGGTTTGCCACTGACTTCTGATCCACAGTGATCAATCCATGGCAAATGATCTTCTTTCTAAGGGAGCATATTTGCTGTGGGGACCGTTAGACTGTATTATGGCTTCTGGTCTTTTTTCTGCTCTACAGACAGTGAGATTTGATGTTCTAGTTTTCACAGAGGGCTTTGACATACCTGGGCCAATGACAGGCAAGACACGGGAAACATTGCTCTTGAGACAAGAAAACTCACAGCGGCCATCAGAACTCTAAACATGCCAAGAAACACTGGGAATGAAGAAAACCAGACATGATACTTAAAATCACTGGTTACACGATTGTCTCAAGACTCTGAGATAACCTAGGACCAGTAGAATCCATGTAAAGGACTCCATCATGATGTCTGTCCAAGCCCTCTCTGGAAGCCCAGTCCTCTAACACAATCCAAGAGAGGTGTTGATAATCTGGAGACTTTGTTTGCAGTGGGTTGGGGCAGTTTTATGGCTGGTCTCTTAAGACATTCAACTCGGCTTTATGTTCGAAGGAGCATCTTTCTCCCTCATCTTATGAGAAAAAAATAAAATAAAGCTCATGGAAACTTCCTAAAGGCCTTTGCAAAGTAATTTGTATATTTCCTCATGTTGTCACATGATATGCAAGGAGACAAGGATAGACTAATAGCGACAGAATTTATTTTCTTGGTGACTGAGAAGAGCAGAGTGACAAGTGTGAAAACTATGCAGGTAGCATCCATCCTCCACTGTGTCCCATCACTCTGCCAACTTCTTGAAGCCTCCCTTCCCTGACCAACCTTCAGCTTCTGTTTTCCCTTACCCAGACAAAATCACCACACATTCTTCAATAATGCCATCACCATCATTCATAAAAATCATGGAGGGATCAAGGCTATCTGTAGGAGTCAGCTTGTGATCTACTACTGCTGACCTGAGTTTGGCTGTTGAATGTGTCAGAGAGATGGGAAAAAAAGAAGCTCCAGTCAACAGTGCAAACACTCACTGCCACTCTCCTGCAGGTGAGAGGGAAGCTCTGTTTGCCATCAGTAGAACATTTGACACCAAGCAGGATGTCCTAGCACTGTGATTCAGTCATCAATCTGAACATCTTTAAATAGAACCAAAACGTGTTAGTCACTGGTTAGGAATTATCCACGAGCAATTGAAGATAGATGATTAAAATAGCAGAATGTGAAATTGTTTCCATACTCAGTGAAGGAAACATGGAACAATCCATAGGTGAGTCAGAGAACCTGCAAGATAAAGACCTCAAATTTGGATCTAACACCTATCCTTTACTTTTTTTTTTTTTTTTTTAGGGATTATAAATAGCTTCAATGTGTAAAGAGTCCCTATGTGTATCCACTTTTCTGTCATGGCCCGTTAGCTGGGAGAATCTACCTAATTCAGGAGTCTGTGCTCTGGTAACATTGTCTCTCCTCCCCTCCCAACTTCACGTTATGCATACGATTTCTCCCTTTTCTCTCATCTCCTACCACAATCTCGCAGGGACAGGCCCCGTCAAGAACCCGTGATTCTGTACATTCTGTTTTCTCATTTTCCTGCCTGCTCTCTCCTGCGAGAATCATACCCACAGTCCCTTTGCTGTGTACCGTGCTCTGCAGTATACCGTGTTGAGTCCACCTTTCCTTAGGTGGAGAGAGATGTACTTCTTAGCTTTCAAAAGGAAAGCACTGGTGTTTCTCTGTCTCAAAGGCCTGTGCCTAATACAAATCACAGTGATTAAAGATCCTGGGAGTACAAGAGAACCTTGAGTGTAGGCATGACACAGTCCTTTGAAAAGACATGCGCAGTGGAACAGATCCAGAAGTGATGAGAAATCAGTACATGATGTGATGTAGCTGTTTACCATCCACAGGTGGATGCTGGTTAGTTATTGATCTTTTTGTTTAGAACAGTTACATAAAATATGTTCTTTGTCATGATAAAGTAGTAAAGATTGCTACACATTTTAGCAATAATATTAAGTGTTAAGCAAGACCTGCTCAATTATGAAATACTCTTGTTACCTAGCAACTGTAATTATTACTACCAACAATGTCATTTAATAACTAATGAACACTGGTTACTTATGTGGCTTGATGCTATATTAAGTATATCATGCATATTTTCTCATTTAATATTCCTAATAAGCACAAAGGGCTGTAGTTCTAATGTCTATCTATGTTTCTCAGATGAGAAAATATAGGCAAATGAGTTGAAATAAAACACCAAGCTTTTGTTTTTTGAAAACTCACAGAACAGACAGCAAACTGAAGCCCTACTAGCACAAAACCTGTCCTCTGAATCTTTGGCAACTGGAAAAGAGGTAAAACATCTCCAGGGAGTGATGTCAGGGCTTAAGGACTTTACACTGGGTAAGAGGTATTTAGAAATGAAGTTTGTGTCTGTGAGTCTTGTACATATTTAACCTTAACTGACCTTGTGTGATACCGAACATTCAAACTACTATAGCTGAGTTACAAAAGCTGTTATTTTTTTTTTAAAGAGGGGAATGTTTCATTATAAACTTTTGCTCTTCCCCAAATAAGAATCTTTAAACACAATGTCATTTGAATGATTTGGCATGTGAATGGCCTCCTGGATGTCAGGGTCCCCATCCCTTAAATGTGCTACCAAGATCTGAGAAACTCTGTCCTTGAGTGCACAGGTAAAGGGAGGTGGGGACAAATCTGGACAAAACATGAGCTGACTGAAGCAGCAGAGACTAGTGGTAAGGCTAGCCAGAGCTGTCAGGGCGCTGCTGGAGTCTTCGCCAGTGTGTAAAATCTTGATTGCCTCCCTCCTGCTAAGATAAAGGGGATGTTCTCAAGGGCAAGAAGCTGGGGTTCTGACTTGATTCTGCATGGCCAAAGATATTTCCCACAGTGCTTGTTTACTCTTTAGCTTTGTCCACAAATACAGACCAAGATGAGTCTTTTTCCTAGGTAATGCAATATTGAATTAACACCACCTGTCCCACTTCCAAGGTGGCTCCCGTCTCTATATATCCACCAATTTCAATTCTACCATGGAGAGTTGCATAGACATAGTGCTTAGGATACTGTGTGTGTGTGTGTGTGTGTGTGTGTGTGTGTGTGTGTGTGTGTGT
>CAJQZJ010004381.1:9005009-9030802 GCA_907164525.1 Lophiomys imhausi
TGTGTGTGTGTGTGTGTGTGTGTGTGTGTGTGTGTGTGTGTGTGTGTTTTCAAGGTAAGATTCACTGGATCTGGTTTTATTGTTACTAAACTGCAGCATTTAGATGCTGGGGTGGGAGCTGTGGTGTCCTGGTGTGTGTGGCTGCTTTGCTCCCTCCCATCCCTGCACAAAGCAGGCCCTGGGACTGGTAAGGAGAACTACAGAACTCATAGAACTCATTGATCAAAAAGACAAGCTCACTAAACCTCCAAGTGGTCAAAATGAGTGCATAAGAACCGATTGCAAATGTTCACTGAGGGGATGGAGAAGTGGCTCTCAGGGTAAGAGGACTGGCTGCTCTTCTAGAGGACCTGGGCTTAATTCCCAGCACCCACATCAGGCTGCTAACAACTGCCTATAACTCCAGCTCCAGGGGATCTGACACCCTCTTCTGACCTCAGGTACCAAGCACACAAGTGACATACAGAAAATTTGCAAGCAAAACACCTGTACACAGAATACAAATAATTCAATCTTTAAAAACTCTCAGGGCCATACATGCTCATTTGGTGTTAACATATGCTGGAAATTCTCAGGTAAGAGGGAGATTTCTGCACCTCAGTGGAGTAAGCTACTGAAGGGATAATTTAAGCAAACTCCTTTAAAAAAAAAGTTTTCTATGTAAGAAAGCACTACTTACCCACTAACATTCATATCTGTATCTCTATATAATATGGTGTTTATAGAATGTATACATTTACAACATATATGAATATTAATACAAATATCAGTTAAAGTTGGAGTGGGGATATGGGTCAGTTTGTAGAGATATCACCTAGCATGCACTGAACACCAGGTTCTATTCACAGTACTGCCTAAACTAGGAGTGGAGGGGCATGACTGTAATCTCACCACTCGGGACATGGAGACAAGAGGTTCAGAGTCTGAGGCCATCCTTGGCTGCATTGTGAGTTCAAAGCCAACCTGGGATATATGACACTCTGTCTCAAAGAAAGTTAATAATTTCTATCATTAATGTAATTATCATAATACCATTCATAAAAGTTATTAATATATTGATTTTATTTTATATATTAATTATATAATATGTTTCTGATATATGAAACATGATATTATATTGATATATCTATTAACATCTATTTGTCTATGTATCTAATATATAGATTAGAGATGAACATTTCTATACAAATATATGAGATAACAGACTGAATATATCTTTGGACTGTGTGTCAATATGCTTATCCTCCTTCCTTAGTTCTAGACAAACAGAATTTTCTGGAGAAAGGAAAAGGACTATTTAATTCTTCCTTTGAAGTTCAGCAGCAGTTTGATTTATTATGAGGAAGGAAATTTCATTTAACACTTTCTTTGAATTTGGTGTGATGACTGTCATGCGGGAACTGCTGGGTAAAGGCAGAAAATTGCAACCACTTAGATTTATCTTTTTTATTCATTGTTTTGGATGGAAATTGAGTGCTGACTCTTTCACTGGCTCTACAATTTCCTGCTTATTAGTTTGGGAACGTAAGTAGCAAGTCTGTCACTCTCCACACTGCATGAGGTGACAGTGTTTTGTTCTATGGATCAGATTTACAGAAGTCTTTTTGAAGCTCTCTTGACAGTTTGGAAGTGTGTCATCCGTATTTGGGTTTCTTCGATTCCACTACTCCCTGACCACTGGTTCCTTTTATTTGCCTCTGATATTCAAAAGTGATTTCCAAAGAAAGTATTCAAGGGAAAACAAAACAAAATAGAATGATGTCTGCACAAGGAGAAGAAGAATATGCACTGAGCAGTTTCACTGGATTAGTAAACTTGTCTCTGCTAAAAGCTTCTTCCATCAAATGCCAGCCCTTCTTCCTCTTCCTACTGAGAGTCTAGCAGAGTGGGACTTGAATTGCATTATGTTTGATAATTTCCAACTGCATTAGTGAGTTTCCATTTGGCTATATAAATTTCTCAATGAAGCCTTATTTTTTCCCCTTTGGTTATGGGGCAAAGTACAATCTGGTTCCATAGTCCCTTGTATTATCACTGTAGCTAACGTGATAGTATGCGGCATGTTGTTACAGAGATTCTATGTGGCCATGTTCATTTCTGAAAAAGGGCAGCAGTCTCAGAGAAAGAAAGAGCAAAGGAGAGACACAGAGGACGGGAGCAGATCAGCAGGACATAACCTTGAAAAAGCCAACTGACTCCCCAGCTGTGTAATGCAATTGTTTCTCCTGGGAAGAATGAAGAAGCCAGTAAGCTGTTCCCCTCCACATAAACCAAGGTCTCTGAGATCACAAATCACTTGCTTTCTGTGTCTAAGGAGACACTTGTCAACAGGGGAAGGTGATGGAGATTAGTTCATTACTTTAGCTTGGCTACCTCACTTCAATTGAGTATAGTACAAAGGCATTTCAAGTTCAGTACCTCTATTGAGCACCTACTGAGTACTATGTTTGATAGAGAGGCAAACAATGACTACAAGTGTGCTCACTGCCCCTAAGCAGTTTGCAGCATTTAATAATTACAGTCCCGCCCAGTATAGAGGTTGATGTGTAAATAAGTAAATGACCGTAAAGCATTGTGATAGATGCTTTCTAATAAATAAATATATGATAAAAAATATACAAGAGACATTAACGAGATGCCTTGGAAATGGAGTAGGAGCTCCAGATAAAAGAAACAGCCTGGGGTGTGTGAGCCAGGAGGGAGGGAAGGTCTCAGAGGAAGGTAGATAAGAGCCGAATATGAAGGGCATGGTATGTTTAGAGAAATACCAGAGCATTATGGCAAGGGTCAGACAGCTGGGAAAGTGGTTTACACAGCTTCTTCAGAACAGCAGCAATCTTTCAGTTTTGTGTTTTTGGATTCAGAAGGAGGAGCTTGGAAGTGGTATGCAGGAGAGGAATAGTGACTGCCCACAACTGCAAAGAGGAAAGCCAGAGGTTGGAGATGGTGGCAGTCTAAAAGGCAGACTGTGTACCAGATTTGAAGAATGTATTTATAAAAATGTATACTAACACATTAGTACAAAATGCACATCTTCAGATTTGGTCTGTGTATACAGTTTACCCAAAGACAACTGACTTCAGGGGTCTAGCGAACTGCGGAGCTTCTGGCTTGCGGGTGTAGGTTACTGGGCAGCCCACATGGCTGATAAAAGAACACTTTGGTATGGTTTTGGATGTGTTGAGTTGAGGTAACCTTCAGGATATCCAGGTGGAAGGGCCCAGATAATTCTCTATATAGGCATTTGTTGCTAAGGAAACTTATAACCTCATCCTGGCAATAGTCAGAGGTCAGGAGAGGGATGAAATAATCCAGACACAGTGGAGAAGGAGAAGAGGACTGGGAGTCTGGGAACTTTCTCACACCCCATCATCAGGAAGTACAAGGAAGAGACCCAGAGGTGAAGGGATGGAAAGAAGAAGGTACACACCAGGAGCTTAGAGATCAGAATTTTTTTGGTGAAGGATCCAGCTGCAGCAGAGACTCTTGGGAAGTTGAGAAAAATAAAGGGGTGGGGAGAATTTATTGACAGAGACTCAGGAGATGGGGGTACAAACCACAGATCAACCATGAAAGGGTCAGTTGTCAGGTGGATGCAGAGTGAACAGAGTATTTATCTCTTTTCTATGAAAGTAAGTCATTCATTTCAGTATTCAAATACAGGAAAGTTTGCTCCTCAGAGCCAAAGACTGTCTCAACTGAGGCTACCATCTTGAGAGTATATATTATTGTTCATAAGAATTTCTGGGTGAGGAATGTGGTAAATTTACTATAGATATTAACTCAGACTCCTTAACAAATGCCATCTTTGTGGCACGTAAGCAGAAACATATCTTCTTAGTGTATAAGAAACTGGCTGTCTTGAATGACAAGGTAGCCTCCTGGCAGTTGTTCCCATCTGACCTTCAGGAGAAGATGTCATTTCAAATAAGCCCATCACTAGAAGCCTCTTAAAATGTCACAAAATTAATGTTGGTTTTGTTTGCTGTAACAGATACTTGAGAAGATCAATTTTTAAAGGTTTATTTTGAGTCGCAGACTTGGAGGCTCTTGTCCATGACTGCTCTGAGCCATTTCATTGGACCTGTGGTGTAATGAGACTTTACACAATAAAGGAGCCCATAAGGAAACAGATACTTCTCACCTCACACTACAAGGCAAAAGAGGAGTGAGGGCCTTACAGTCAACCTGAATGCAGAAGCCTCAATGACGTAAAGGCTTACCACCTGCCTTGAGAGGTCCCATCACCTCCCAGCAACTGACACATGAAGGCACAAGCCTTCACACATACATGCCTTTGGGGAACATTCAAGATCCAATCTCCTATTCAATATTCACTTTTTATATGTGTCTCTGGAGTCCTGCACAGATATTGTAAAATAGTATTGAATACAATGGTCTAAGGCACTGAGAAATGTTGTCTCTTCTAAAAATCAAGTTACAGACAGATTTCTACAAATTAAGGAAAGAAATGCTAGAGCTTTAAGTAAGATTTTTAGTGGAGTTGAAATAAGAAGTATCTTTCTGTTGAACTGAGGTGAACCAGGAAACAGTTTACTATAACTTGTCATTTTCGTTCATTTTAGAACATTCTAGATACTTTAAATTTTATACACAGAAAAAAATAGCGATTACTCAGAATTAAGTTTTATTCTTCCAGGAGAAGTTATAGCTGGTCACAGATTTGATCTTGGTAGATATAAAATGGAGGGCCTTTTGTACTTGAACATGAGTGTTTCTCTTTAAATACTGTCTGATTCACTTAGATTTTTCACATCTGCATGTAAAACTATGTTATTAGAAAGTCAGTGTGGGGGCTGGGGAGATGGCTCAGAGGTTAAGAACACTGGCTGTTCTTCCAAAGGTCCTGAGTTCAATTCCCAGCAACCACATGGTGGCTCACAACCATCTACAATGAGATCTGGTGCCCTCTTCTGGAGTGAATGTGTACATGCCAGCAGAACACTGTATACCCAATAAATGAATAATCTTTAAAAAAAAAAAAAAAAAGAAAGTCAGTGTGCCTTGTTTCATAAAACTAAAAGGCAAATCCCATTGACATTGTGTGACTGTGTTTACTCTCAGAACTGTGAATGTATTGAAGTTGAAATTTTTTACTTTTTAACTTTTGCCACTTGGTGCAAAGTGGTCAATGGACTCTTTGGGAAAGAAAGGCCTGAGGTAGGTACATGGATGCTCGTTTTCATTCATTTATAACTTTGGCAATTTACATATTTTGCCCTGTTGAGAGATGTACAGCTCTAACTGTGAAGGGCTTTGGTTAGAAGCAGACATAAATCGAGTAGCTAAACTCTAACAATTTTAGTTGCTTAATTGATAACTCTGTCATAAAATATCTTTATATGGGCTGGTGAGAGGGTGCTTGCCACCAAACCCGACCATCTGAGTTGGGATTCCCGTGGAGAGGAGAACCGGCAGCTGCAAGAGGCTCGTATACTCATGCTGGGATATTCCTATGAATGTGTGAGCACACAGACAGTAAAGCAATGACTCTGGTAATGGAATGTATGTAATTCAAGGATGGTGGTGTGTGCTATAATCCCAGAACTTGGGAAATGGAAGAGTTCAAGTTCATCTTTGGCTGTGCAGCCACTTCAAAGTCAGCCCGGACTTCATCTAAAAAGTAAAACAGACAAACACAAGTCAAAATCCTCCCCATGTATAATGGCACATAGGTTAGTGTTAATATGTATAAAACACAGCACACATACATTAGGTGTATTTTTTTATGATATCATCATATTTCTGCCTCTGGTTATCTTTGCTGTGTACTATTGACAAGTCATGCACTGAGCCAAATCCCACAATTCTTATTTGTCATGCAAAATGTTTGTTCAAGATGCTCTCCAAGGACCTTTAACATTTAAAGGCACCATCTTCCATAATCATTGCATCTAGCCTCAACTTTCTAATTCTGGATCATTCTTTTTAGGTCACTTCCTTCAGTGAACACACATTCTCTTTTTCCTTTATCATTTATAGTTTATCCCCATGAGTTCTTTGTTCATATAGAAAATAATTTAGTGCTGAAAATCTATATAATAATAATAATCACTCAGTGTTCAGAAATCTATTGAAAATTATCAGTTTAGTGATTTTCATCCATTGAACCAACAGCACTCTTTAAAATCTCTCCCATGAACTTGTTGGCTTTCTTTTTACCTCTGGCAAAACTCTTGACAGGATTGTCTATGGTGGTCTTTCTTTCTTCACTTTCCTTTTTCTTTCTTTTCCCTTGGTTTGTTGCATTGTTGTTCATTTGTGGAACTGCTGACTGGGCCTAGAGCCTCTGGCAAACTAGGCCAACATCACTGCCGAGCTACAACTTTAGCTCACTTATTCACGGTTCATCCTGATGTTAAGTCCTTCCTACACCGGCTTCCATCTGCATAGTTTCACTGAAACACTTCTACAGACAGTGACATAAACCCTCATTTGTCAGATCCATTGGTCAGTTCCCAATCTACGTTTTACTCCTGCAATGTGGTTAACTGTCCTCGCCTTAAAGCAGCTGTTTCTGCCCCATCCCTTCCCCACCTTGCCTTGTATTTTCTCTTGTTTTACTAGACAGAACCTACCAGCTTTGTTTCCTCTCATTCCCTAATCAGTATGTTCAACAAAAATATAACACGATCTACATATCTGATTTTAAATTTCCTACTGTTTGAATTCCATGTTGTCAGTAAAAGAAAATGAATGAAATTAATATTAATAACATATTTAAATTAATCTGATATGCCCAAAATATTAAAATTTCAAGAAACAATCAACATAAATCACTACAGTAGTAAGATAATTCATATTCTTTTCAAAAAATATACACATAGTTCTCAAAATCCAGTGGGTCATCTGCCCTTTCAGAAGAGATAAGCTTGGATGAGCATATTTTAGTGTCCCCATAGCCACATGTGGCTGCCATATTGGATAGGGTAGCTCTGCATGCTAGGATTCTCCAGGATTCAGCCCCAAGCCTTTTCTACATTCTGTCTGTAAATCTTTTCTAAATGACCTAGGTGAGCATAAATTTTTTTATAGACTGATTTAATTATTTTGTAGGTATATATCAAATTAATAGGGTTTAAGTACTGGGAGTACAACAGTGAACAAAATAATTGAATAAATAAGGAAGCAGTTTTCCTTCCCTAGTGGAGTCTGTTTTCTAGTAGTAAAGGAACAGATGACCAGCAGGATAGCCCAGTTAATTATATGACACAATGGGAAATGCTGGGTGCTAAGGTAGGGGTGTGAAGTCAGGGAAGCAAAAGAGGGCCAGTGATGTAGGGCTCTTTGTGGACCATTGAAGTTGTAGAGGAATTTTAATTCAGAACATGGCTGTTCTGGCAAGAGATCACATCCAAAGACCTACTAGGTCTGTGTGATCCAGCTGAAATACAGGCACACACTTACCACAGACCTTTAATCTCAAAGAATGAAGGTAAAATTAGTTTGTAGAAAGAAGCAACCATGTTTGAAAGTGATGTCTAATTGAGTGGCAGACAAAGTGATGAATCAGAGAAAGATTTGACAGACTAGGATATGCCCAACTTTCATGAGAACACAGAAGAAAGGGAAGCTACTTCAGGGAGCAGCACAAACAGGGGGAAGAGAGAAGGGGCCAGTTTTACAAGGAGAGTTTTACAGAGATAGGTTGAAGAGTGAACAAGCTGGACACAGCTGAAGACAGGATGAGCAAGAGAATGAGAATGAGCCAGAAGATTAGAAAAGATTATTAGACTTAGTTTGAGGCCAAAGAGAGCAATTCAGAGAAGCTGAGAGAAGCCAGATTGATTCACTCAGGTTGGAGAGCAGTTTGGGCCAGAATAGCTGAGTTGAACCAGCCATCCAGAGTTCAGAAAGAGGTAGAAAGGGTGAGCTTATTCAGCAGTAAATCCCAGAGGTTGAAAACATTCTAGGCCTAGATTAGGTTACAGAGAGGCTAAAGGCTTCTAGGACTAGACCTAGGTTAGCAGATGAGGCAATAAGCCTCTAAGATGACAGTTACTTCTGGTGAGTAAAAGTTACTTTCACAGAAGTGACTTTGGCTTTTACTGTATTGAGACAAGGAGCCACTAGAGGGCTATACGCAGAAAAAAAATGGATGCCAAGGCTTAAGTTGTGAAGATTGGTTTGGCTAGTGCGTCGAGAATGTATACCGGAAGGTCCTGGGGAAATGTGGCCAGACAGCTGTTGGATGCAATGATCCAGGCTGAGAATGATGCTGACTGTGATGGCTCATCTCGACTGTCAATGTGACCACACCTACAATCAAAAGCAAACAAGCCTCTCAGTATGTCTTTGAGGAGGATTCTATATCAGGTTAATTGAAGTGGGAAGAGCCACAATTGTGGATGGGAGCATTCTGTGGGCTTGGGGTCCTGGACTCAATAAACAGAGAAAGGAGGCCGAAGAGCAGTGTTCAAAGTGAACAAATGAATGAATGAATAATGAACAGACTTCTTTCCCTAGTAAAGTCTGTTTTCTGAGATCAGCAACCTCCCCTGCCACAATGGATTGTACCCTGTGGAACTGTAGGTCCCAACAAACCCTTCCTGCCTAAGTTGCTTCTTGCCAGGTATTTGCTCACAGCAGTGAGAAGAGTCACAATGAAGTGACTTTGACCTGTTACCTGCTGAAGTGGTGAGTGAGCGCTCTAAGAAGTTTTTTTCACATCACACGGGAGTCAGGTACACATATCAAAGTGGTTTAGGGTGGTAGAACAAACTTGTCCCGCTGAATAGTTGCTTGGCTTTTAATTAAATTAAGATTCGGATCCTCACAAATACTATCCTTGCCCTAGTTCAAGCGATAGCCTCTGCCTCGGACACCACAGACACATAGTGTTTGTCATTCTAGAACGCTCTTCTCAACAGCCCTGACATGGGCAGAAGGGAGAATTCTGTACTGTTCTCTAGTCAGCTGCCTGCAGGGAGCCTCGCGCCATCATTAGGTTTTTATTACATTAATCTATGTCTAACAAACATCTCATGGAAGGTGGCCAAGATACCCAATTTTCGTCTTTTTATCTATATTTCCCATGGCCCATCTGCTTTGCTTTCATTTTTGCTTATTCGAAAAGTAGGTTCGCTCTCTACACTGTTGCTGCTCCGAGCTAGGGATCATACCTGCTCCCTGTCTTCCTGTCCATTAGCATGTTAATTTGCTTCTGTCTCCATGATGATCTCTGAGCACCTTCCATCACTGGTGGAGGCTGTAAAAACTCTCACTTGGGCCACTGGGATAGTTCCTAAATTAGTAGTTTTAACCATGAATATACATTAGAACTGCCTGGGAGTTAAACACACACACCTATCCCTTCAAAGTTCTTCTCCACCACAAAAACAATGCCAGGGCTATGCTTCATGCATTAAGGTGGGGTCTGTTCCTGGAAGAGCTTCCTATGTGATTTCACAGTGCCCCCAGGCTGGTGGACCACTCTTACCCACTTCTAACTCCCACTGTCCAGCTTCCTCTGCAGAGCTACCTTACCCTTTCTAAGTCATCAGGTAATTTCTAAGTAATCAAATGCTTTTCTGCTCAAAAGGTTCATATGATCTCTCATTGCTCCAAAAAACTTTGGAACTTCTGACCTCCCAAAATCTTGTCTAGCTTGTGTTCTTACCTAGCTGGCTTCTATCCATGTCATGTCCTTGGAGAGGTGTCCTGTTCTCTTTGTCACACAGGGCTGTTTTCTCCTGTTGTGCATACACCAGTCACCCTCCCTCCCCAGCTCCTTGCTTAATTCTCTGTCTGGAAGTCATTGGTCTGGAATGCTCACATTTAAGAGTTTTTTTTTTTTTTGTTTATTGTTTTTCTCTTCTACCCTATGGCTACAAAATCAATTCCCTGAGAACACTTCTACACACCATATCCTGATGGTTTGTCCAGGAAACCTGACAGGGGTGACTTGGGAGAAGCTGGGATCGGGTGGGCTGTGCTCACTTAGAGGGAGAGCACTTGCTACCTTCCAACAACCACAAACATTTGGGTGCAGCATCAGAGGAGGGTCTAGTTAGTCTCAGAAGACCTCTGTAGGGCAACAGTCTCATATTGGAGCCATCAGGGAGGAGGAATCTTCGATTGCTAGTTTTGCACATACTGGTCAGTCATTTGTAAACACCAGTACTTGGATCAGAGAAAGGCTCTGCCATCCCTCTGGGTCTCATAAAAGGCTTGGCCACTCCTGTGAGCCTGAGGCATTGGGATCTTGACTCAGCTATGCTCGGGTCAGCAATATGCATTCACTCAGGACTTCCTCTACTCCCCACCATCATGTTTATTTTCAACTGCTCATCTCTGGTAACTAGAATAGATCTGACAGCCAATGAGTATATCCGAGCACCTTTCCACATATTTAAGCTGATAATTTGAGCAGCTCAATCATCTTGGGAGTCTTTTGAGATGGGTACCCCACATCCACTTTACAGATGGCAGCACTCTGGCTGCATAGTCTCTGAATCAGAATTTAGCTGATCTACCAGGGAAGCCAGAGCTGGAGCCAGAGTCTGTTCCAGGCCCAGTTCCTGCTGTTGATAAATAAGCAAGCATAGCTTGTAGCCATTTAATAAAGACTTGGGAAGGGAAGAAATGAAATGGCCATAGGTGCATTTTAGAAACTTCCATGTGTGGATTATTTCTGAGCAGGGCAAACAACTTTACTTTTCATGTGGGTACACCTCTGGGGTCACTATTGTGCCATTTTTGGCACCGTGGAGGACTTAAGTGCTACTGTGCATTCCTCTTTCCTTGTGGGTTTTTTTTTTTTCTTTCTGTGCAACATGTCATTTGGTCTAAAGAATTCCATCTCCTAGCAGCTACCAGGGTTACTTGCAGCCTCAATGATCTTCTTTGAGGAAAGGAAAAAAATCGCTGAACTTTGTAATACAGTCCAGTGATGCATGAGAAACCTTTGTCAAATCCAGGAGGAAAAGGAAAATAAAAATACCGTTCTCCTCTGGAATGTCTGCCAGGATAGGAGGGGAATGCTAATGCTGACCACAGGGAAGTGCGTTGCAAATCAAAGCACCCTTGAATTCCATGAGAAAAGAAGTTGCAATGAGTGAGCACTGTGGATGCTTCCTGGGAACCTAGCAGACCCCATAGATCGATCTCAGGGTGGGTGAGCATCTCCCAGAATTGTTTCCCTGGAACTCACTATAGAGAGCAGATCTTGTGAAAAGGTAGAGGGACATGAAGGTTTTCTAGTGGGAATTTGGGATTCCCCTCCTCCCCCCCACTTGTAACTAAGCTACTTAGCTTGGTGTTTTTGTTAATGACTCCAAATTTAATGTGACTAAGCGTGCTTACATTAGAATTGACTGGATGGGGGCTCGTGATACTCATATGAAAAGTGAGCCAGAGCACTTGCAAAAGATGCCTTCCTCCTTTATATCATGTGGGCACAAGCAAGGACACACACACACACACACACACACACACACACACACACACACACACCTCAGACACACACAAGCAAGCTCTGACATGTACATGCACATGCTTATTCACACATGTTCACTTATGCATACATTTGCACATGACACATACCACATGTATGTAGATAAGCTCATACTCATATATACATGAGCACATATCCTCATGGACATACCACACACGAATACCTTCATGGAATACTGACATGCTCACACAGCACACACGTACATACACACACATACATGCATGTTCATGTACACACACTCCCACAGGACAACCTTTATCCTACACCCTGCAAAGCTCAGGTGCTCCACGGTTGAGGCTCTTGCAGCCTGCAAAATAGTTGGCCCTTGGAATGTGCCTTGAGACCTAGGGATGCGTAGTCTGTCACCAGGGACGCCTCATTGCCGCTCCCACAGACTCGACAAGGAAGCAGCGCGCATGCCTGCATTCCTTTCCAGCAGGACCTGGCGCCTGTGCCAAGGGTCTGGGGGGCGGAGCAGTGCACAGCCCGGGCCCAGATGGCAGAAGAGCCGCGAGCTGGGACATTTTCTCAGGCTTTCAAAAAGAGCACTTTCTTTCCTGACTAATATTTAACTCCTTCAAATGCAAATGGAGAGGTTGTGCTCCAAAGTTAGCATGACAATTATGGGAAAGCTTTAAATCTGATGCGTTTGTTTACTCGGTGAAAGGCGGGCAGGACCCGGGAGCTTGGAGGCCCCGGCTTTTCAGCAACTATTTTCTAACTAGTGAACTGCGAGTCAATTTTCGATCACAAAGAAATCCAATTTATATCACGGCGTAGGCTAATTTTGGAGGGAGTTCCACATTATTTTCATTTTCTTTTGAAATGACCGCTGCTGAAATAGAAAAAAAAATCTTTCTTGATGTGAACTTTGGTGTAAGCTAATTAATTGGTGTTAGCGATAGGCAAGAAGTTTTTGTTGTTGTTTTGTTTTTTGTGTTTGTTTTTTAATGGACAATGAGAATTCTGAATGGTACAAGCCGCGATAAAGAATTTTCTAGAGACTGCAATAAGGGGTACGCGATAGATTTTTGATATGAAAGCGTAAAACTATCTTATGTCTATTAAGGAAACTGTTTACCAGTTTCTCCTCAGCTTAAATTTCTTTCTTTTTCTTCAAAAGCCTTTAATTCGTAGGCAGTGAAAGTGAGAGCGGGTCCAGGTCCCTGTGTGAGGAGTCAGAGTTCCTGAGACCCTGAAGCTGCAGGGAAGCCCTATCCTGAGGAAGCCCCACTTCTCCACCTTCCTCCCTGGTCTATTTGTTTCATTTTGTAATACATTACGACCTAGAGTGTTTACAAGTTTGGAAGTGTATAATCTAACAACATTATCCTATTTGAGGGAGGATTTACTGATCATGGAAAACATGCCTTTTTTTTTTTAAAGACAGGATTTGTAGCCCATACCAGCCTAGAACTGGTGGCCCTCCTGTCCTGGCTTTCCGAGGGCTGGGAAAACAGTTGTGGGCTACCGTGCTCAGCTGATGTAAGCCATTTTCTAGAAGATGGTTCAAAACCATTTTTTTTTTCTTGTCATATTTACGCAGACGAGTCCAGATGCCTTTTCTGGCAATGGCCAACATAAGCCTGTGTGCCTCCTGGCTTGGCAGGAATGAGGCAGGGATTTTTCAACTCCAATGGACAGCCAAGTCTTATTACCAGACTTGTTAAAACAGAATTGCTGCGCTTCACCTTACTGTGCGGCATTGGGTAGGTTTGGGGTGAAACCTGAGAGTCTCTGCTTTCACAGGTCACCTGATGTATAGTAATTAGTCAGGGTTTGGCGTTACCCATCAGGTTCCCTGTGTCTGATTGTCTGAAGGGAGAAGGACTTATATTAGCTTTGTGTTTCAGAGGTGTCGGTAAGCCAAGCTGAGGGGGATGTGGCAGAAATCACAGCTCATGGAAAGAAATGGAGAAGTGGAAGCCTGGTGTTCAGTGGCTTCCTCCTCCCGCCCCTCTTATGGCATCCGGTCCCTAGCTCATGGATTGGTGGCATTCACACTTAAGGCACGTCTGTCTTCTCTCTTGAAACACCCCAGCAGACCCACCCTGGAAGTGTGCCCCGCCTTCAGAGGTGACTCTAAATCCAAACAAACTGGCAATAAAATTAACCATCATGGTCAATGGGACAAAATACTCCAGCAAACAATTTAAAAGGAGGAAGTAAGTATTTTGGCTCATGGTTTTAGACATTTCAGCCCAAAGTTGGATGGATCCGTTGGCTTGGGCCCAGGAACGACAGGTGACAGGAATATGAGGAGGAGGCTGCTCATCTTCCTGGCTGAGAAGAGACAGGATCAGGTAGAAGAAAACATATCTTTACAGAAAACACCACCCACCCCCATAAGTGACTTACTTCTCCTAATGTCTCCTAGCTCCCAGTACTGCCATTGTATTATGTATGAGTCCATATAGGGATGATTCCATCTGTAAATTAGCATCCTCATGATCCAACCCTACCCAATAGCTTAACCAGACTGAGACTTTGTTGTTCACTCTCACAATCATGAGGCTGGCCCAGAGTGGTGGCTCACTGATGCTGCAGCACCATCAAGAGAAAGGATTGTAGCATGTGCCACTAGCCTGGGAAAAAGTAAGCTCAAGGCTGGGTGTGGTGGCACACCCCTTTAATCCCAGCACTTGGGAGGCAGAGGCAGGCGGATCTCTGTGAGTTTGAGGCCACCCTGGTCTACAGAGTGAGTTCCAGGATAGCCAGGGCTACACAGAGAAACCCTGTCTCAAAAAACCAAAAAAAGAAAAAGAAAAAAATATTAAAATTAACCCCTACCCCCCAATAAAATCTCGCACACCTCAAACTATGTTTCCTGTTAAGTGTACTTCAATTTTGCATCAATGTGAAGTAAAAACCTGAAGTCAAACCATTGTAAATTAGGGTCTTCAGCAGACACATAAAACAAATAGTATGGGGGCTACGTATGGTAGTGAATACCTGTAGTTCGGCACTTTAGAGGCAATGACAGGCAGATTGGTTCAAATTGCATCCCAAGTTCCAGGACAGCCAGGCACATACATGGACACCCTGTCTCAACAAGCAAACAACATCAACACCAAATGGTTTTCTGTGCTGATAACGATTTCTCACTAATGAATTGGCACTAAGCTACTTTCTGTTTGTCTCTGGGGCCCGTGGGTAGGAAGTGTCTTGGGTGTGAAGCCTACCCTGTCCCAGTCACTTGATCTGTATCACAGCAGCTGGGAGGCAGACAGGAAATCACCTGTAGGAGGAAGCTTTCCACGTTGTATTTTTGTGCTCACTAAGGGGCCGCAGAGCTGAAGGGACAACACATACATCACTTTGCACAATGAATGAACATTTACAGTTCACCCTTGTTTAATGTCATGCTACCTAGTAGGGAGTGTAGATCCAGGAGGGAAGAGTTCTCCCAGGAACTGCCTTTGTCCTTTGGATGTTGAGCATGGGGACAACGCTGCAGAGTCATCAGCAGCGACAGGACTCAATGTTCTTTGTACTTTGCAATGTTTTACTTAGAACTGCCTTATATATGCCCATGTCAAGGGTCAGCACTGGTTTAAACAGGTTCCTCTATTAGGGCGATGCTGTCAACAGCCATTAAAATCCTTGATCCCTCTCCTGTCACAGTCTCCTTGGCTTTGCTCTGTTATTTGTGCGGCTTCATAAGTGACTCTTGTAAGTGTTCTTTTGAGCAACTGCTCACTCTGCTTCAACATCTGAGTGGAGACATTTAATTTAGGGACAGAGCTGTTCTTCACCCTAGTCATCATCCTGTGTCACAGCTGACTGCTTTCGTGTCAATAAAATGTAAAGGACTTTGCTTTTACTGGGTGAAGCACTGAGTGTCAAAGTCATTCCTATTAAATATTAACATCATTTTACTAAGAATATAATTAGAAATAAAATAAACCAGCATAGGAAATTTGTATCTTAATCATCCTCTGGTCTTATTCAGGCGTTGAAAAACAACTTTCTCAGTGCTGAATATAGCTAAGGGTTGGAATTTTAAAGCTATCCGTAGGTCAGCAGGGAGAGGCAGAGGGTATTTCTGCATATTTTGAGAGATGTTTTTAAGAGGGCCAATGAAGAATGTGCCAGAAGTGCGAGCCTGTGTATGCAGAAGTCAACAAACAACAGCTTTTATTCTTCAGAAGGAAAGAGTTAGCCAGAACATACTGTAAAACACATCTGGCAAATCAGATGAAAACCATCACCAGGAGCTGGGGAGAATGCTCTTTTGGTAAAGCATTCATCGCACAAACATGAGGACCTGAGTTCAACTCCCAGAACCTACAGTGAAAAAGCCAAGTGTGATAACATCAATTGTAATCGCAGCCCTGGGAAGCAGAGGGAGACAGTCAGATGCTCCAGGCCAAGCAGTCTAGGTGAATCTGTAAACCCAAGGCCAGTGTGTTAAAAAACAAACAAATAACAACAACAAAAACAAGGTGAGGCTGAGCTTGGTGGTACAGGCTTTCATCCCTGCACTGGTGAGGCGAAGGCAGGCAGGTTTCTGTGAGCTCTGTGTCTGTCACCCTCTCTCTGTCTCTCTCCTAATCCTTTGAGGCAGGGTCTCTCTGTAAACCCAGAGCTTATGTTTTCTAGGCTGGAGCCCCAGTGATCCCCCTGTTTCTGTCCTCTTGGTGCCGAGGTTGCAGGCATGTGCTGGATGCTGGTGTGTGAGCTGGAATCCGAACTCCAGTCCCCACGATCCAGCACTTTCAACAAGCTGAACCAGCACCCTCATACAAGGTTTTGGTGAATACTTGTATTGCAAATCCTCTTTAGGGTTTTCATTTGGCTTAGGTTGTTTGTTTAAACAATAAGTATCTAGCTATGTAGCCCAAGCTGGTCTTGGACACCAGGTCTCTTGGCTCTGCCTCCTAAGTTCTGAGATTGCAGGTGTGTGCCTTCTGGCTTAGCTTGACAAACAGGAGATCTTTTATGTTCAATGTGTTTTCTTCAGTTTCACTTTTCTACTTTTTTCTAAAAGATTCACCTTTGTGTAAAAGTGGAATCACCATGCTATATCCCCAATGTTGCTAAGCTCTCAAACTATAGAAATTTCCATATGAGAAGCAAGGAAGGGAGCCACCGACCTTTTCTTTATCCATGGTATAGCTGACCACTCCAATCTTCCTTGCTTTCTCTCAGAGGGTGACAACACATGCTGTACTTGGGTGTGTTTAATGCTCTCTTCTCTTCTGGTACTGCGCTTGACCATATCTGCCCTAGTCCTGTGTACTCTCTACCGAGAGTGGCCTTCCATCTCCACATCTGCCAGAGGGCAGATGGAGTCTTATCGTCTCTTCCTTGGTAGAGGGCTTTATAGACATTTTAGAGTCAGCTTGATCTGTTCCTACAGAGCCCCTTCTGAATTTTGGCTGCCATGTATTCAATGTGGTTCAATGGGAAAGATGGCTTGGTCCTCGAGGTTGCCATATTGAATTTTCTAATCCCCACACATGAGAGGTCCCTCGTGTATCTTTATCTTCTTTAATGTCTTTAAACAAAAGGTTATTTTTTTTTATTAAGAGTTCAAATGCCCTTGATTCTAGATTGATTAGTTGTTTGATTGTATTATAGATGGTATATCTTAAATGTGCTAAAGACTCTGCTAGCTGTTATTGTATGGGAGTGTAATGTCTTTCATATATTGTTCTAGTTTGTGGTTGAATGCTGTGAGAAACACCTTGACCAAACGAAACACGGGGGGAGAAAAGAGTTTATTTCACTTTACACTTCTAAGTCACTGTTTGTCACCAAGGGGAGTCAGGACAGGAATTCAACCAGCAACTGAAGTAGAACCCTCAGAGAAACACTGCTTAGTGGCTTGTTCACTGTCTCAGCTTGCAACCCAGACCCACAAGCCTAGGGATGGTGGTGCCCACAGTGGGCTGGGCTCTCCTACATCAGTCAAGACAATTCCATATATATATATATATATATATATATATATATATATATATATATATATCCACAGGCCAATCTGACCTGGGTAATTCTTAATTGAAGTTCTCCCTGCCCAGATGACTCTAGGCTGTGCCACATTGACAACAGAAACAAACCAACCCATGTATCAATCACATGTAACAACTTTTACTGAACTACTTTATTAACTTTGTAGACAACTATGGATTTGTGTGGGTATTTTGTGAAGAGCATGTTATTATGTGAGAAAACAAGCTTGCCGTTTCCTCTCCTTTTGCCCTAACTTTTCCTTCCTCCTCTTCTTCCTCTTCTAAGGCCACATCACCGCATTTGTACTGTTAGACTGTATGTATATGGAAGTGATGCTGGCATGCTTTACCATGACTTTAAAAGGAGTCCTTGTAATGTTTCACTGTTGAGTGAGTGTGCTTTTATTTTGTTTTTGTTTTCAAGACGAGGTTTCTCTGTGTAGCCCTGACTGTCCTGAAACTCACTCTGTATGCTAGGCTGGCCTTGAACTCACAGAGATCCACCTGCCTCTGCCTCCCGAGTCCTGGGATTAAAGGCATGCACCACCACTGCTAGGTCGAATATGCTTTTTAAAAATTGTGTGTGTGTGTGTGTGTGTGTGTGTGTGTGTGTGTGTGTGTGTAACTACTAGTTTGACAAAAAAAAATTGTTATTCCTTCCTAAAATAAAAAATGACTATGGGTTTTCATATTTTTCCATTTCTTACAACTGTATTATCTCCTTTAATTCGTTAATATGAAAACTGTTAAAATTATGTTATTATTTTCCTATCCTCCTTCCTTGTCCTTCAGTCCCCCCACTTCTTTTCTCCTTTCTGTGTCCCCTTCTTTCCCCCTCCCCCATGATGGAAAAAAAAGCAATACTTACAGAAGAGAATGTGCTTTGGCAATAAAGGAAAAGAAATTAACTTTCATTCCAGGCAAACTGTGCATATGTGATTTCTTTTTAAGCAATTTCAGATTGCTGGATACATTTATAATGGTGATTTTCAGCCATCACTCGTGTTTTGTATTAGTTACTTGGCTTTAATGGGCCATTCCAATAATGCTTTTGCTATTAATTTTTGTTGTTTTTAGTGGAAAGTAAACAATATTTTGTTATTATTAAGAAAGGCATAGTGTCTCTTAATGATCTGTTGTGAGCATCCTCATTCTTTCACTGTATATGGTGTCTTCTAGTTAGTATTGAGATGATACTGTTATTTTTATCAAGTTGATCATAACCTCCTAGGTTGGTTGTATAGCAATCTTTTGGCATCTTGTGATTTACAGCCTTTTAAAATGACCACATGTTTGAGGCTGCTACTCTAACAGAAACCATGCCATTTGGCCTGAAGCCAAAATATTGAAATTTATTATTGGAAAAGTGAAACACGCAGTTATGTGTGAGTTACTGTACAGTTTGATATTCATGGCTTCATTTTTTTCTCATTGTTATATTCTTGTCTATCTTCAAATGAGTAGTTTGTTACTTGAATAGGAAGGGTAGGGCATCATTGTTTTCAGCTGAGTTGGAAGCTTGTTGGTGTGTGGGTAGGGTAGGGTAGACAGTGTCATTGGGTTTCAGTAAATTAAAAGTATAATCTACAATTCAATTCCACTCCCTATGATGGCAATACATGCTGTCCCAGTCTAACTGTGATAACTTGAAGGCTGTTAAAACACACTGGTTTTTATCTAAATTTTTGTACACTTTTGTGAATCACCTATGTTAAAAAATAGTTATTATTTGCATACTGTGTAGCCCAGGCTGGCCTGTAACTCATTACATAGTGCAAATTGATCTCCAACTCATGAACCTCAGTCTGTTGAGTGCTGGCATGACAGGCCTGGGTTGTCACATTTCATTTTCTACACCATTTGTTTGTTTTTTTTTTTTGGATAACATCTTTTTATTCTTTTACCAATACAACAAATATTTAAAGGTAAAGAGCTCATAAATCCTAAGATTAGCCAAAGAAAAATCAGTTCTTAAATCTGTTATATAGGGTTTTAGGAAGTGTGATTTTTCAGAAACAAATTTATGCTTGACTCCATGCGGTAAGTCCATTGGCACCTTTAGCTGAATGTAATGACTTGTCAACTTGATGTGTCAACATGGTCATTTGGAGCTACATCTCTGTACCCTTGCCCAGAGAGGATACCTATCTATCCCAGTTGCTCACATCTGACTCTCTCCCCGTCTCCAATCCTGCCTAGTTCCATCATGAGTCAGCAGGCTGCAAATGGTTTAGAAGGTGTTCATCTCCCGGTCATCCTGCTCAGCTTTTCTCCCAATCCCATTTATTTCCGACTCTTCTTATCTGCCAAGTATCTCCCTACAACTCCTGTCACTGTCTTTGCAGATGGCCTCTCATGCAAACTTCAGAACAAGCCTTGCAGTAGCTCCCTCTCCCCGGGTTTCTCACCTGACCTGACAGATGCAGCTTCATGGTTTTCTACACCATTTGTAACAGAATACACAGTGATAGTTTCTTTCAAGGAAAAAAAGTACATTAAAATTATTGTGGCTTGAAACAAAGAAACAAATGGACAAACGAACAAACACACAAGCCAACCAACAAACCCTAAGCTTGCCTTACATGATTACTCACTTCCTTTATTTTTGTGAAAAAACAAGTGTTTGGATGTAACTGGGGTGCAGAAAACCAAGATGAGGACAGAATGGTGGGAGGCCCATGTGCTGTGGAAAAGTGAGAAGTGAGCTAAGACGCGGAATGGCCCTTAGGAGCAAAAACTGAATTCTAACTGAGAAGCTTTTGACATAGTTTTTGAGTGCAGTGATGGGGCAGGATCGGGGGAGGCAGGCTGTGTGTCCTGACCCTACCACACCACACTTTTGATATTCTACCTCCAGTGTTAATAAGCTCCCAAAAGACCTCAAATCTACGACCTCTGTTCTTCTGACATTTGACTTTTGCAGGTTTCTTTTTCTGTCTTATTTCATTGTTGTTTCACATTGGCTGTATTCCAGAGTCTCCAGGGTGGTTTATGGAAATACCCATGCTATCCCAATACTAAGGAATAAGAATTTTTTAGGATATTTACATTTTGAAAGGCTTCTCTGACTAATTATGGTAGTTGTGAATGGGTGATCCCTCACCCATGAATACCATCTAAGGTAGTCTTCTTGGGTTTGTGAGTTCATGTTAGAAGTGAAATCAATTCAAGATTTCAGATCTCCCAGTTATCTATTGATCCAGCTGATACATTGTTGGTGTGAGAATTAAATACACATTAATAAATAATCTCCAAACATGAAATAAATGGAATTTTTGATTAATTTTTATACCTAAACAGACATAGGTAAAGACTTAGTCTTTGTTTTGGAAATCTGTGAACTGAATAACCATCAGTTACAGTATTAGTCATTGACTACATCAAGTTGATTTGCCTTTACACAAATATATATTGTTCTTGTTGATTTTCTAAATAGAGAATAAGAGAGTTGTTTAGGAAGCACATTTGGGGTCTTCTTGTACCCTCTGTACAGCAGGAATCATGTGAGAATGTTCCCATTTTGAGCTTCGCTCCTCTGTGCAGGTAGATGTCTGCCATGAGAGAAAAGACATTCTTAAAAAAATATTAACACATACTCATATCATTATCAATTTTTTAAATTATGAGTTTCATCTGGAACTTGTCAGCATGTCAAGGGAGAGAAATCACTATCTAATTAGTCCTGGAGGTGTGTGTGTGTGCAGAAGGAGGTAGAAATAAGGGAAGAAAGGCTTTTTACTTAATTCCCATATTCTCTTAGCATTTTCCCCAGATTCGTTTTTCTTTGTGATTAATTTTCTCAGACTCACTAGTAGGGTCTCATTTCCCCCACAACCTCCTGTTTATTTATTTGATTTATAGACAACGCAGAGCTGTCTTCTCACTTCTCTATAGGCCTTTTGGATATTGCTGAATTTGGCCTCTGGATATTGATGCATTTACTTTTTTGTCTCTAGACCTGTTTGCAGATTTTTGAATTTGTATTTGAAGGTTAGGACCTCTGTAAGTTCTAAGTTAAGGGTCTTTTCAATGTGCGCATTGACAGGAAACAGGATGGTTTCAAATTCTAAGAGATTCAGAGAGCCAAGAAAGGCTTCTCTTTAAACTATTCTGCTTGAGAAGGAAAGAAGTCCCTATCGGGCAAGACAATACTCCACCCCCTTCCCCAACATCCTTCATCAAAGCAACACAAAATCAAACCAGAAAATGGTTTCCTAAGTGGTGCTGGGAAGGTAAAGCTGCAAGAACTCTGCAAGCTTTGCTTGTGAGATGGAAACTTAGTAAAACAGTGTCCAATTTCAAGTAAAGATAAATTTAGATATCTACGACCTAATGATCCCACTCTGCTGTATGCCCCGCAGCAAAGTAATGGCATAGATCTACGACTTCCAGAAAGTATCATAATGGATGTTAAAATTTTGGTTTGCATATACTCGCTCATTAGAAACAAATCTGAATCCCCATCAACAATGCAATGATTAAGTCAATTGTGATACACTCGCACTAGAATTATCTGTTGTAACATAAATGAACAAGTTATAAGATATGCAAAAGAATATGGGTTGACCAGAAAGACTTAAACTAGACACAATGGAAAATATTCAGTATGAATTGAACTACACCAATAGAAAGCCCGGATTCTGCTGGGCTATGCAGGGTTTGCTTAAGTACTCTTCTCTATGTGGATAAATGATTTAAAGCAAAGTAACTAAACAATTAAAAATGAAATCAAGACACAATAGCAGATATTGAGATAAAGAATGCTTTAGTTTCAGGTTTAAACTCACAAGAGCAAAGACAGTGTCTTCTAATAACAATTTACTGTACCTCTTCTTATGATACGTGAGATGAACCCAAGCATACTGGGGAGTCCCCTGCAATAGTTTCCGGGGATAAAACAAGGCCGGAGAAAAAGCCTTGTGTCTGGGTGAGACTGAGTCAGACTTCATGTTACCAAGGCACAGGCATGTATATGTGTGAACACATATGTGAGTGTGAATGTGCTCCTATGTCAATAACACTTCAATGTAATGAAGAAATTGCTGGAACTCAGAAACCAGCCATGTACCTAGTACATGACCACCATGACTATAAAATGCTGGCCATTAGAGATTTCAGTAAAGACCCTCTTCATCCTGGCACTGGAGACATTAGCAGTTTCATTTGGATTCTCAAAGTGTGCTTGACTAGAGATTAACATGTGGGTGGGTTGACTTCTCTTGTAAGAGCTGTTGTTTTTGCACCAAATGTGTGAAAAACAAATTTCAAATAGCTGCCCTATTGCACCTGTTTTGTTATTCATATTATCACCCTTTTAGGTTTCTCAGCAATAATGACACTTATTAAACTTACTCAGGCTTCCCTCCATCCCTCATGTTTCCTCTAAACATCTTTTTCCTTCCCCCTCTTTGGTCTTCCAGGGGGTAGAATTTCCTGCTAACAGAAGGGTTAGTTTGTTCGTATTTCTCATACTGTCAGCATAACAATCCTTTGATTGACTTGTGTTCAAGTCCCAAGAATGTTTGAGAGAACAGAGGAATCTGTGGGTGCTTTGTATATAGGTCATTTTTCATTCCTAAGGGGAAAAACACCATATTGTATTTTTCTCAGCTTTAAAATTTTTTGGACACATATTTTCTAAATATATTTTTCTAGTATTAGTTTTTTCATGATTAATATTTCCTATGTGTTGTCTTATACATGAATATATATGTCCATATATATCCCTATATATATATATATATACATATATATATATATATATATATATATATATTGGTTATAGCTTTCAGATTTAACAGAGAAGGTTCTTAGCAAATTCTAAATGTTCCACAATTAAAGATAATACCGTTGATCCAAATGGGCCCACACTTTCAGACTCTATGGGAAAGATAATACCTTAAACTAGTTTTCCACTCTGTAGTGTACATCCCTTGTGCTGTCTTGAGTTGATGAAGGGGAGGGTCTCTGGAAAGGGGGAGAATACTGACTCTATGTGTGCTGGCATTGATCCTTAGGCTGGGGGCCCAGAAGGAATAGAGAGGGAAGGAAGAAGACTTCCTTGTGACCAATCTCTCCCTCTCCCTCTTTTTCCCCTCCCTTGGCTTCTGGGATACCAGGAAATGAGCTGCTGGGTCCTCCCATGCCATCTTGCTGTGATGGGAGAAACCTCCGAAACCGTGAGTGAAAATTAAATCTATCTTCCCTTAAACTACTTCTCTTAGGTATTTGTTACAGATGAAGAGGCTGAGAAATGTAGAAAATTGATACCAGAAAAGTGTGGTTTCTATGACTACCTGAACACGTGACTTCTAATTCTTTGGAATGGGCTTATGGGAGGAATGTAGAAAAGTTAAGAGAAGCAGAGTAGAAAACTTTAGAGTATTCTAACTGGAGTATAATCAGTGACTTTGGTGGGATCTCAGAAGATGAGAATGATGAAATAAATGTGGATGACGATGAGTGTGCTTAGAAGATTTGATGGTGAAATGAGGGATTTGTAATTTCCAATACTGGGAATTAGACTAGAAGCCATTCATATTACATTATGACAAAGTAACTCTCTTCATTTTGTTCATGCCCAAGAGCTTTTAAGTAAGATCAAATTTGAGATTAGGAGATTTCAAGCTAACACAGCAGTAAGGGCTGTGCCATGGCTAATGCTGGCTGATTTTAGCCACATTTACAGCGAGAATTGGGAATCGAAAAACAGAATAGAAGGATATGAAAAAAATGTATAGGTAGATCTTCACCTTGCTGAAAGTTGTGGACTTCACACTAACACAACAGGGAAGATGTCTTGACAGCATGTCAGGAACTGACTGAACTCCCCCCATCACAGGCTCAAGAATGTCAGGAGTTAAAAACAAAACAAAACAATGCTTTGATAGAGAGCTCTTAGATATACTGCTTGAACTTGACCAATTAGGAAATTATTTCCCTAGGTTCAGCTTCCAAGGCACTCACAAGTTTCTGATGCTGTGGATGAAGGGGAGATTCGGCTGCTGGTGGCAGACGTTGGTGCCTCTCACACAATTCTGATTTTGCAATTACGCAGAATGTGAGAGTTTCAGTATCATGAAAGCTCCCACCTTGATTTCAGTGGAAAGTCTTGGAGGTCAAGTGGCGTGTGCAGCATCAGTGTTCCTGTGGGCAAACTTAGCTGTGAGATGAAGCTAAAGATACAGTGAAAACCCCAGGAAGTGAAAGAAATAGGAACGTGGAACTTCTGCTGGGGAAATTCACAATAGTAAGAAGAGCCAGTTTAAGAGAGAAGTCAGATGGGCAAAAGCCAGCAAAGTGATGGGAGCAGGGGTTCCCAAGATGGTTAGGGCTCACATCATGACATTTGTCCTACACAGTGAATATAGATTTAATGTTTGCCTTGCCAGGCTTGGGTCTTTCTTGGTCTCATCCTTCCTTTGTGTTCTTAATCTTCCTCTTCAGAATGAAAGTGTACATTTCATTCCACTGTGCCTTGGAAGTAGGTGAATTTTTTCCTCATTTTTAAAATGAGGGCTCACAGATAAACAGGCCTTGAAGTCTCAGAGCAGGTTTTAAACTTGCACTTTTGGACAACACTAGAGTTGTGAAGACTACAGGGATTCTGAGAGACAGTCTGAACCCATTCTGCATTATGAGATACACATGAGCCTTTCAGAGCCCAGGTCGAGTATGACATAAGGCAATGTGCCTGGGGCTCAAACTGACAACAGGTAGGTTTGTGATGACTGATTTTTGTCAACTGGGGACTGGGAGACACATAGGATATGAAGTAAGTCTATTCTGGATGTGTCTATGGGGTGGTACCCAGGGAAGATTAGCTAGACATTGGGGCTCTTCTTGAGTGTGGTATAACACTCTGGATGAAATAAAAGTGAAGAAGGAAGATATTGGCTAACATAGGTAGTTTTTCCTCTTGCTCACCCCTCCTTCTTTTCCTTCTCCCTGCCAGTCATGTGAATCTGTTCTCTGGCATGCCCCTCCTGCCATGGTGGATAGAAATAGCTAGCTGACTGTTAGCCAAAGTAAACATTTCTATTTCTAAACTGCTTCCTTTAGTTATTTGCCACAATATAAGAAAGTTGACCAATACCTGTTTATAACTGGTTTACATTTATTTTAAATGTTCAAAATTATCTAGAGGGAATCAAACAGCTTCTATTGATTGGTAATGGAATCCAACACAAAAATCAAATAGACACTCAATGGAGTGTGGGCAGATGAAGACATCCAGAGACCTACCTGTCTCCATCCCATGGTTGGCCATAGACACACTCAATGGAGCGTGGGCAGATGAAGACATCCAGAGACCTATCTGTCTCCATCCCATGGTTGGCCATAGACACACTCAATGGAGC
>CAJQZJ010004381.1:9033893-9047968 GCA_907164525.1 Lophiomys imhausi
TATCTATCTATCTATCTATCTATCTATCTATCTATCTATCTATCTATTTTTCTATCTATCTATCTATCTATCTATCTATCTATTTCTCTATCTATCTATCATCTGTTTATCTATCAATCAATCATCTATCTATCTATCTATCTATCTATCTATCTATCTATTTATTTACTACTTAATTTTTGGGCAGTGATATTAGAGATTAAACCTAGAGCCCTTGAGTGCTAGGCAAACACCATCACTGAGCTATGCCCCTAGCCCTCTACTTCATGTTCTGAGATGTAGTCTCTTTCTGAAACTGGAGCTCATGGATTTAGCTAGACTGGGTGACCAGAAAACCTAAGAAGCACCCAGTCCCGGATTAAGTGTGTCTGCCATCATACCCAGTTTTTTCACACAGGTGCTGGGCATCCAAACTCAGATCCTCATGCTTGCATAGCAACCACTTTTCTGACTGAAACATCTTCCCAAGCTTCCACACAGAGATGTTGAAGATGTCAAAGAAAGGCCAGAAGACAGATTTCCTTTAAAAAAAATTAATTTTTCCCCCAGTGCTGGGGATGCTAAGTAAGAGTTCCACTTCTGTGGTGCATGAGTAGTCTAGAGAGAACACATTCTGTTTCCTGTTCCTAGGATGCATATGTGTCAGCAAAGGACACCTGAAGTTCTGGGTCTGCTCTGATCCTGGGCTGAATCTTGGGTGGTCTGCTGAGGTGAAAGGCTTTGAGTGACAGGTATGATACTCTGAGAGCTAATAAGCAACTGCTCTCTTCCGGGGTGTTGGACTTCATCTAGGTCTGTGAAACGCTATTTCTCCTCCAGGATCAAGTTTCAGGCAAGTCTCTCTCTGCTGCCCATGACTCATGAGGGGGTGTAAGAAACAGTTCCGAAGGCATGTTGGCATCTTTGTTTGGAAAGAAGTTCATTAGTTCCTTAAGGAGATGCTCTTACTTTGTGGCCCCCCCCAATGAGGAGCAAGGACCCTGACTGTTGAGAAGCAGCATGTACTTGAGGGGTCACCTGGTGATGATGGGGCGGGAAACGTGTTCTGGTCACTCTGCCATGGGCCTTCGTCCCACTAGTCTGCGGCTGCAACTGAGATCTAGAATGGTGGTTTTAGTGGAAACCATTCATTGCCTTGATTTGCATATGAGTGGGAGAGAGTTGTGCAGAACTGGGGGACCTCACTACAGGCTGGTTTTCATCAGAATTCTAAAATAAAAATGTGTAGTTTGAGTCCATCTATTGTTCCTCTTTGTGTATATGGAGTGTGTGTGTGACAGAGAGAGAGAGAGAGAGAGAGAGAGAGAGAGAGAGAGAGAGATACCTGTGTGTGTTTGTGTGTAAGTGTAGGTGTTAACAAGTCACAGCATCATGTGGGGGTCAGGAGGCAACTTAGAGTGTTAGTCCTCACTGTCCACCTTCTCTGAGATAGCATCTCTTTTTCACTGATGTTCATGCCAGCTTAGCTGACCTGTAAAGTTCCAGGAATTCTCCATGACCCATCTCACTGCAGGAGAGCTGAAATTACAGATGTGAGCGTTCATGTCCAGATTTATGTGGGATCTGAACTTGGATCTTCATGCTTGTATTACAGGTGGGCACTTTGCCCACTTATCCATCTCTCCAGCTCCCAAGTTCATGTTGCACATGCAGTTTTTGTTTATTCTAGGAGAAGATCTGTAAAGCTTTGGAAAACACACAGCTAGCCTGACACAAAACCTTAAAGGAGGTTAGTTTTTCGAATGTGTTTTTCTCTGTTTGGTACTGCCCTGATTTTTCTTAGATGACTAATCATTCCAGGTAGCCAGGGATACCTTCCCGGAGAGGTAAAAACCATCAGATAACAGTGCCACAGCTGTTTTTAGGATGTGAGGAGAGCTGAACTTCCTGATAAAATCTGGAAGCATTTGCATTTTGTAAAATAAGATATGGTTGCTGTGGTTTTCAGAGTAATAGACCTTAATGACAGATCGTGAAGTATTTTTATACCTGGGCAACAGAGATAACTGGGGATAAGAAAATCTTGAATTACATCCTTTGGCACATAGCTTATAGTTAACCTATGAGGTTAGTGTGAGTCATAGGTGAGTTATATCCAAATGAGTGGTGTTAGCAAATGAAACAAGAATGCCCCAGAATTACCTGTGATTTTCCCATGGTTAGATAAAGTTAGTCTCAGGCACTGTATTTGGCTTTTTATTTTATCAATAAAATAAAATAGCCTCAAATCCTCTCTCTCCCTCCCTCCTTCCTTCTCTCTGTATGTGTGTGTGTGTGTGTGTGTGTGTGTGTGTGTGTGTGTGTGCTTGTGCTTTTGAGTGCAAGTGCACAATGGAGGCTAGACATCAGGTGACTTCCTCAATTGCTTTCTACCTTGTTTTTTTGAGCCAGGGTCTCTCTGTGAATCCTAAGCTCACCGACTGGATAGTCTGGCAACCCAGGTATTCTCTTGTCTCCAGATTTCCAGCACTGATTATAGACAAGTACTTTTGCATCCAGCCTTTTAGGTGAGTACTGGGGATCCAAACCCAGCCCCCACATGTTCACAAAAGCACCTCACCAGCTGAATTGTCTCTCCAGCTTCTTGAGCGTGTTTTTCAGGGTCCCTTAAAATGGCGATTAATGAAAACTTAGGCTCCAGATAATGAGACTTGAAAGGTTCTTGGGCCTCATTGAGCAAACAGTTCCAGCTAAAGGAGATTCTGAGCAAAACCAATCAGAGTCCCCCTCATCATTGTCACATCATCAGCTTTATCTCCAATGGCATCCAAAATAACAGGCTGCATTCATATGGCCACTCTTCCAGAGATGTCAGCATCGGCAAGTAATTTGCTTGCTTTTGTAACATCCCACTGATAACAGAGAACATTGCGGGTTAAGCAATGATGATGATTATCCCTCTGTGAACTCTGGCTGTCTAGTCTCGCCAATCCTTCACTTCCTTTTTCTTGTGTCATCTGGCCACCAGCACTTGGTATCTACAGCTCTTGAGTATCTCTACTTACAGTCACTGTTGCAACATCTCGCTTGATTTCTGTTCATTCTGCCTCCTCTTCCCATGTTCAGTACTTTGTCTTTTTGTGTGTCGTTCTTATTTTCTTCTTTTTCTTGCTTTCTGCTACCTGGAACACACTAATTTCCTCTCCACTGGCAGTTTATTATTTGTTTTGTGCTATGAGCTTATGGTGGCTAAACTAGGGACCTAAAGATACACGTAGGGAGACAGCTCTTTTACTTTCATAAGCAAGAAAAGGGACTGAAGATGTAGCTTAGTTGGTAGAGTTCTTGTCTATCATTCCTGAAGCCCTAGGATTGATTCTCAGTACCACATAAAATGGGACTTGGTGGAACACATCTGTAATCTCAGCCTTTGAGGTGGATGCCAAAGAATCAGAATTCTGATTGGTCATCCTCAGCTACAAAGTGAGTTTGAGACCAACCTGCTCCAGGGAAACCCTGTTTCAGAAAGAAAGAAAAAGGAAGGAAGGAAGGAAGGAAGGAAGGAAGAAAGAAAGAAAGAAAGAAAGAAAGAAAGAAGGAAAGAAAGAAGGCAGACAGACAGGCTAATCTGTGACCTTGATGGGATTTATATAACATCATGGAAATGAAGCTCTTGGCAAGTTTGTGAGGAATTTTCTAGATTAGGTTAACAGAGGTGAGAAGACCTGCCCTAAATATGGGTGGCACCATCCTATGGACTGGGATCCTGGACCAAATAAAAATGAGAAAGCAAGCTAAGTGCCAGAATTACAGCAGCCTTCTGCCTATATGCAGGACATGACAACAATCACACAGTCTCACTGCCGTGACTTCCCACAGTGTTGGACCACTGCCTTGAACTGTAAGCCAAAAGAAACTCTCCCTCCGTAAATGTTTTGTGAGGCATTTGCTTCCATCATTGT
Organism: Lophiomys imhausi; assembly: GCA_907164525.1. Classification (NCBI taxonomy): domain Eukaryota; kingdom Metazoa; phylum Chordata; class Mammalia; order Rodentia; family Muridae; genus Lophiomys; species Lophiomys imhausi. The sequence continues at coordinate 9,037,796 of CAJQZJ010004381.1, forward strand.
GTGAAGTAAATAATATAGCGAGGAAGAAAATGACTTGTTCTGTTTATAGTTTACATTGGTGTTTTTTTTTTTCTTTTTCTAAGTTGATTATTTTCTGCCTTTGGGGACTATGGACATGATTTTAGTAATTTGGTCATATAGAAGTGACTAATAGTAGATCAGCTACCTTCTTAGTCCGTTAAGTTTCTATAGAAACTGAAATAAGAGAAGGAAATTTGATTTTCTTTTCCATAATTTTGAACTTAACATGCCTAAAACCCAAGGACAAGGACTCGGGCATATTTTGGATTGGAGAGTAGGGGTTGCCTGTCATTTTCTATCATGCATGAGGTGGTGTTTCTGGAGAGGAGATAGACTGAAAGCATCATTAAGCAATCAATTAGGTAGTAAAAATGCACCTTTCTCTAAAATACTCATTATAACCATGCAGTTTTAATATTTCTGATGTTATAAAATGAATTATAATTATCTGTCCTTTGGTAAAAGTTGAATTTGTGTAGAGTCTGATAGCCCTGAAGAAATGAGAAAGACTCAGAACACAGTCCAGTGTTTCCTATAGCTCCAAAATGTTGGTGGTGGACTCTGGGGGATTCACAGAAGCCCAGCCTATGTCTGGGGTTTATTATGACCAAAGCAAAGAAGCTTCTAGGGTTATCTTTGCATGCTTATTTATTTTTGAAGAAGAAAAAAATCCTTCTAAAGATGGTCAGTACTGGCAACTATTGAGAAAAGATAATCTTACAATACAATGCCAAACAAACAGAAAGTCAGACTGTCTTAAAATAAACAAAAACAAAAACAAATTATATATATGAAAATGTTTCCCACATGATAAAAACTTGCTTCTCTTGTCATCTCATGGAGAGATTATGATGGTCCTTCTTTACTTCTTTGAAAACTAACCTTTTCTATTCTATCGCTTGTGAATAGTACCTCTGACTTGTACTTGGCCTCTTCCACTGAATTGGAAAATTTGGTTCCATTCTCTCAGCGAGTAAATAGCTTTAAAGCCATTCATGGTTTTGTCAGGGCAGAGGAGAGCAGAAAAGCATTACATATGTTCCAAGTCAAGAGAGGCCAATCTTTCCCCGTGTTCAAGTGCTTCCTCCCCCTCCCTTCTTCTATTAGGGGCTTCTCCACAATGCGGCTTTAATCAGCTTCATTGATTTAAAGCTAATTTGCACTTGGCTTCAAGGTTAAGGTCCATGGCACAAGCTGAAGACCTTTAAATCAGAAGTCACGATGAAAAGCTTTAGGTATATCATATTGTCCCTTGTGCCTACGAATGACAGCTCTTGATGGCTGTGAATTAACTATTGGGGAGAAAAAGGCACAAAGCCAGGTTTTCTTCTGTGTTCATCCAGACTCTGCCAGCTGAGTTACACTGCACTTCTCTCAACAGTCCTGCCTCTTCCGTGAAGTGACAGAGTTGGCTGCAAATATTTCTGTATTGTGATGTTTGAAGCCATCAATTTCTGCTTGGGTTTAGTTGGATTTCAACCTAATTGCCAAACTGATTCCATCTGTAATAACTTTTAACATTTATTTCTCCCAAAGGAGGAAGAAAAAAAAGTCTTGTCCATGTTTTGCAATTAAGAAGGTGATGAAATATTCAGTGTATGTCTCCAGGCTGACTAAATTCTTTTGTTAACTTTATCAGATAAACAATAAAATATTAACCAGGCTCCCTGCTTGAGCATGTGAAGATGATATAATAACTACCATGCATATTCTTAATATACATTTAATTTTATAAATTGAATTAACTATTACATGGCTAATTGCCCCCTCTCCTTTTCAAATTGATGCAACTAGCATTAGGTGATTGGCTATGTGCTGCAATAAAAAATTTGTGTATAATTGCATAAGCTTAGCTGTGTATATAATAAATAACATTTTCTCCAAATGTAGCCACACAAAATCAAATCAAGCAGAAACAATACTGTTTTCTAAGCAAAATTATGCTGAATTGCAATGTTGAAGTTCTTGGCTTTTCCTTTTTTGACACTGATTTTCTCTTCAAAATTTCTGGAGCACTTAAATAGTTAAGTCAGTTTAAATAGGTAACTCTAATTTGCCAGAAATCTTACCTTAAATATCCTTAGCTGTCATCTCCCCAGCAGCCCCAAATGTGTTAATTTAATGGCTATATACTACTTCAAGCATTTTGTACTCCTCAGAATGTGTTTTGGACTGAATCAAGGTCAAATACTAAATCAGGATATAAGGCTCATTTTAATTAGGAGTCATAAAGAAGATACTTTTTGAACTGAGGAACAAAAACCTTGTGTTGGGGGTAGTGTTAAGCATTCTAAATGTTAACTAATTGGTCCTGCTTGCTGTCTGTTACTTACATTGACTCTGATTGGTTAAATAAAATGCCGAGGCCTGAGATTGGGCAAAGACAGAGAAAGGTGGGACTTCCTGTGATTAGAGCAGGAAGCCTGCACTTTAGACAGAGAATTAAGTACATTCCAGCCAGGAGCAGGAGGAAGAAGAAGACACACGCCATGGGTTAGAAAAAAGAACCTCATTCCACATGGCCAGGAACATCGGCATAGCATGGAGAATGGCAGTCCAAGGGGACGTATGTATATATGGGGTCATATTTGGGTAATAGACTTAAAGAGCTAGCTTAGATGGGCTAGGATTGCACAATTCAGGCCTAGGGTTGTTAAAATCCACGTGGTCTCTGTGTATTCATTTACAATGGCTGTTTAAAGATTAACAGCTGCTGAATCAATTAAATATAATATAAATACTGTTTAAATAGTTTAATTAGCTATTTTTCTTTTTACAACCTTGATTATTGGTGAGCTGCTAAAATATGTAGGTGAACCTGTTTAGCAGAGCCCAGATTCCTATGAGGCTGATTTTCATTCGGTGTTACCCAGGAGTTCAAGATCCATCTAGTAAGAAGAAACGCAACAGTCTTACCTTCTGACACAATGTGTGTTCCATAGACTGTGCACTAAAGGGGGTGCATATGTAGTTCCCAGACTCTGGGGTAGAGTTATGGGAGAGATGATCACTTAACCAGGACCTCAGTGGCTGCCAATGTGGACACAACCTGCAAAGAGAAAGAAGGTCATTCAGGTATAGGTGACAGAGTGTTCAGTGACAAGTGTGTATGTTCCATGGGCCATGTGCAAATGCTACATGCATTGTGTGTACTGAGGAGTGGTGAGAGAAAGAATGATAAGGTGTTCCATCTTGTACCCCAGCTGTGGAAGAAGCAGGCTCTGCTGATACCTTGGTCTGGTGGTCTATGCAGCCGTTTTCTAACAGACACTGTGAAGGTGTTGTCTTTTTCTTTTCTTCTTCTTCTTTTTAATGTGGTTCTTTTTTTTTTCAACATTTATTTCTTCAAGCTACATATCAATCACAGTCCTCTCCCTCTTTCCCCTCCCAGCCCTACCTTCCTACCCTCTTCCCCCTCTCCCTTCTATTCCGATTTGTTTAGATTTAAAGGTATCTTCTCCCCCAACAACTCCCCCTTTTAGTTTAATAAAAGGCACTTTTCTTGTAGCAATAAATACAATACAAAACAATAAGAACAATTAGGCAACAATTATGAAAATTATAAGGTATAACACACATTCCCAAAGTTCAGTCCATACATATTTGGCAACTGATATTAATATTCTATTATCTGTCTATCTCGATGAGTTTAAAGTTCTATACCTAACTCAGTTTCCATCCTAACTTGCATTATCAACTTAAACACATCTTCTTAGCCCTAGAACATCCTTTTAATTCCTAAACAATGTAAAACTTAGCTGTGAGACTTTAACTATTAGGGAGATCACTATAGAGTTAGTCTTCTAAATTCTGGAGTTACAGTGAATAGGGTGGTGATGGTTCACACCTTTAATCCCAACAATTAAGAGGAATACACTGTTAATTCCAACATCCTGGAGACAGAAGTATGCAGATCTCTGATTTCAAAGCCAGCCTGACACAGAGCAAGTTCCAAATAGAGAAAAAAACCTATATCTGGGGGGTGGGGTGGAGTGGGGGGTGGTTCATACTTTTGATCCCAATCCCAACACATGGAGGCAGAGGGATGCACATAGGATTTACAATGATTTAAGTTTAAAAGCCGCTTGCAAAAGGCATGCTGAAACTCAATGTGAATTGTCCTTTGTGATCTCAAAATATATACACTTAAAGGTATGTTTACTTCCAAAATATCAAAAGATTTAAAAAAAAATCTCAATTGAAAGATAATACTTTTTATATAGTCAAAAAACCCAATTTGCTCTAGGAGAGATATTACCTGCCAAAAAAAGTAGCACCCCAGAATTAGGATTAGGGCAGAGTTTTGTTTTTATATTTCCAGGAGATTAAAAGCATCCATCTAAGGAGTCCAGGGACAACTGGACAACTGAAACTTCTGAAGACAAGTGACCAGACACCAAAGAAGACAATTAGCCCAGATGATCCAGCCTCTCAGACTGCCTCAATAGCTGTTTCCTCAAAAATCTATATCCAGAACAACTTCAAAACGGCTAGCTAAGATGGTTCAATCCCACAGACTGTTCCAACCAGGACTTTAGTAAAGTCCTGAACTTTCCCACCCAAAGTTCAGCTTCTGACTGCAAACTTCTCAGGACATTTAAATAGTTGAGTACAAAAAGACTGGACAACAAATGTTATTACTAACTTGTTTAACCATTTTTCTATTCTTATTTGGGCCCCCAAACAGGTTTCCTACACACCATCAGCAGGAAACAATCTTAAGAGAGCAACAACCCATTCCCAGAAAGTGGGGTGGGTGGTTTTTGTGGTCATTTTATGGATTATAGATGTTTGTTGTTATTGGATCCCTGGAAGAGCAGAGCCCAGAGGACAGAACGCCCCCTTCCCCCCCACATAAACATACAATATCTCTGATGCTGAGGCTGCACCCTGGAGTAAACGATGCCCTTCTGAGAAACAGCTTGTCCTCTGCTACAATAAAGACTTAAAGAGTGTATGGCCTTGAAGACCTGGAGCCCAGGAAAGATGGGCAGAATCACATCTTGAGTGGGACTGCTCAATTCTGCATACCTCTTACCCCAACTCTTCCTCCATTTAACCATAACCCTGAAAACAAAGTTGGGGGTGGTGGTCATTGGATCTTTTTATTTGTTTCTTTTCCCAAAGCTTGATTAAGTGGCTTCACTTTGCTTTATATGCAGATTTTATATGTTGGTGTATTGGGATGGGTGGCTGAGCCTAGTGCATTGTCACAGCTGGAGCCAAGGCTTTTGTCCTCAAACTCTTCCTACAATAGGAGTAGGATGTGCTGGAAGCTATGCAGCAGCAGGCAGAAAGCAAGTAATGGAGAGGATAGGAATGGCAACTAAATTCCTTGAGGTCTCAAGAGATGACTCAGAGAACTGTATACTGGAAAAGAATGGAATTCAGTAATGAACAAGGCTGGGGGGAGGGGTGGGCATTTAACACAAGTCATTTTGAATAGGGAGTATGCTTTTGGACGTCAAATTGGTGAACAGGAACTTAGTAGCTACATGTTTATATCAGTGTCAGAGTGTGTGACATGATTTAATTGTGTCTCACTGGACACTCAAACATAGTTTTGGGAGATGCTCTTTACTGCTGCTGATTGATTACAAATTGATTATAAACACTCAGAGACATGTCATCCAGTGATAGATTTTCAATATTTTAAGAATACCAAGCAATCTCACTCATGAGGAGTAGAACACAGGGAAGTCTGAGATGTTCAGGTTCTTTTCCAAAATGAAGAGACATGTTGGATGCCTAGGAGTAGAAGAGAATGAAGCTTCCAGGAGCTTTCATCGAGGTGGAGGACTCAAAGCATAGTGCATCACACTGTAAACCACAAAAGCACCACATTATTCAAAAGAACACCTCTAGGGTGAGAGGGGATGATAGCTGTGCATGTAAGGAGGGTGCTTACAACTCTGCGCTTCGGCATTGAATTTACGTACTTTTGAAGTAATGGTCTGAGGTGATGCTGACAAGCCATTTCAAGTTGGGGTGTATAAGTCGAGCATAAAACATACCTTTCATAGATAAGTTGAGATGATAATGATGGGCTTTCTCAACTGAAGGAAAGCAGATGATGCTAAGATGTTCCTGCAAGATGAGAGCAATGTAAAATGGGAGTGCTGACGAGCTATCACGTGAAGAAGCGGTGGCATGAATGATGACAAGATTTCCCCTAAAGCAAGACTGTGAGTTTGAGGGAACTAGTATCTTAGCATTGTGTTCATTTATAGCATTTTGACATTAAACATCTCTAACTCCTGGGGTAGGTAACACAATCCTTCTTCAGTGATGATTCAGAGAGTCTGTGGGGTGAGACTGGAGAGCATATTCAGTTCCCACACTCCTCAGGTGCTTCTCTATTATATTGGTCATCAGCACTCAGGGTTCTGGGCTCTTGCCACCACCTGAGAGTCCCCTATGGACACACCTGCTCTAGGAAACACAAACAAGCAAAAATTTACATGGAAGTGATAAGATGGAGAAGTTGATCTTTCGCTCTCTCCATGGATCAGTCAAAGTCACCTGTGGACAGAGGGTGTGGCTACGGGAAGGACACTGGCTTGCATTTTTTGGACATTCAGCTGAGAGATGTTTCTTTCACCCCTAAGGTCACAACTGGGACACAGTCACCTACCCTATTTATCCTTCTTGTCACCTCTTATCTGAACCATGACAATGACAACTTTCTGGTTAGTCTACTCATCTTGTAGACTAAGTTGAGTTAAGAAGATTATATAATCCTGTGCTCAGCTCCAGAGACAGCCACCTCCGAATATTGGAATATTGTAAGTTGAGGAATTTGAGGAAAGTTACAAAAATAACACAGTCTTGGTCAGGTTCTCACCTCCTTCCTCCTTAAGACCAACCAAACCTGAGACAGCGTCTGACTTTCTCAGCATTCGATAAGACCCTTGTGTGAGACATGGCCTCTCTGTCCCCAGAGGAAAGTGACACACTAAATTCTAAGGGCAAAGGGAAGACCCTCAGTGGACAGAACCTGCAAAGTCTCCCTGCTTATCTGCATCATGTTATACTCTTCCTTTTCTATCAGTTCTTCCCATCAAACACTGCTTAACAGCATCTGACTCTTCTGTGACTTTAGGTAGACTGAGATAAAACTTAAATAGATTTGCATTCTTTTTTGGGTTAACAGAGTTTTTGATATAAGATTCTCAACTATGGACCTAAAAAGAGAGAAGAAAAGATAATTCCCTCCTCCCCCCCCCTCATTTATTTGTATAGCAGAGTAGTAGTCAAGCTTATTGTTGCTTACTTGGTTGCTTCTAGGAGGTATTTGAATAAAAGCTTTTCTCTTACCGTATTCCTCGGCACTGTCTAAGCCAACTGCTACAGAGTTAATCTGGAATGTCCTTCAGAGGTCCCTGTGTTAAGTTGGGGTGCCTATCCACGCACCATCAGGAGGTGATGGAACCTCTAAGAAGTTGTGCCCAATGGAGCATCTTCAGGTTATTGGGCTTATACCAGCAAACGGCACTGTGGGACCAGCTTCTTCCTCTCCGTTTCATTTCCTGATCATGAGAACAGTGGTGTTGCAAGTCTATACTCATCCACCATGGTGTGTGGTGGCCTCACCATGGGCCAATTGACCATCGTGTGCAACTTCCAGAACTGCGAGCAGACATTAATCTCTTTGCTTCTAAGTCTGCTATCCCAGGTGTTTGTTACAGTGATGATGAGAAACTGCCTAACACACCCAGTAAGCCCAACCTTCCCTCACTGTCTCACATCTGCCCACATCTGTCTTCGCATCCATACTGTAGCTTTGGAGCCCAGACTCACTTTGTGCAGCATTTTTCCTTCTAATTCTGATTGGTCTGATCAGTTGCTGTGTATTTCCTGATGTGTGCTTTGGAGGCACTTGGATGGCAAATACTACCATTGCTCTGTATTTGTTGGTAAACAAAGAACAACATCCCACTAGCTCCAGCTTACTCTCCCAGTAAATATTTTACATATTATCAGTAATTAGACCAGGCAGTCTTCACTCTCATTTTGTAAGTGAGGAAGCAGAAAAAGATAGAATATAGACTATTTGACCAAATTTAGCAAGGAAGTGGTGGGACAGGGATTCTTTGCTTTGCCTTCTTTGTTAGGGATGCCCCTTTCTAGCCCTTTTATATTATTTGGGCTCTTACTGGTCTGTGGAGGAAGAAGGCTTACTTTTGTTGTCAAGGTTTTTTATGAGTCCTGAATGCCTAGTAAACATGACTTTCTTTGGACCTGCCCTTTAAAATTAAAACCAGAAGATTTAGACACTATTAATGTGACAGGCATTCGCAAGCATTGCTTAATTCACCTCACTGCAGTCTCTGGTCACATGGCAGTAATATAACTTCACCCGATTGTAGCCACATAAGAAACTGACAAGTCAATGCCCTGGGAACAGAATCTTATAGTTAAATCCCCCATTTTGTAGATTTATGAAAATTTCTCTCAAAGCATCAAAAATAAGAAATTATGTGAGAACATTAATGGACCCGTCCATCTATTGATCATGTATCGACATACAGTTAAACCTATCTGGGTTAAGCCAAGGATAGACCAGGAGATAAAAGGAAAAGGAATAAAATATAGCACCTTAATTGCATTTGTGGCCAAGGGACCTACATTATACTGCAAGCAGCGTGTAACAGTGTACTTCATGTTCCGTGATTTACCTTGCTGATAATTGCTTTGCACTCCTAATAAATTAACCCACAGAAAATCCATTCATCTGCATCTTCTTTTTATGCAGAGCTAGAGGCAAAAAGGACCAGTATAGCAATGTGAGTGGCAATCATGCACTGATTGTGGGAAGAAAGTAGCATGGTGAGAGTCTTGAGCGTGCTGAAAGCATTTCTTTGTAAGAAAAGGGGGGGGAAAAAGAAGAGAGAGCTTTTGCTAATTAAGTTCTGGTTTTTGTCTTATTTGCTATGGAAAATGTATTATGTTCTAGGTCAAAACCTCTCATTTAATACAGTACATTTCTCTTCAGAAATTTTCTTTTCATGTCATTAGCTTATTTCTTTAAATATTCATAGGAATTTCTCATTATTATGCCTACAGTTCTTGGAGGGAGGAAAGAATGTGTAAATATGTTATCAGGTTCCTATAAGGGTCTTTCCTTAAATATTATTCCATGCTAAGTCTCACATCCAAAGCTGCCCAGGTTTTGGCAGGGGGATTCTGTAATGTGAAGCATTTTGATGCTCTGGTGTACTTTTGTTTGAATGCGTTGTGTGCTTGCCATACCATGGGTTCTGGGTCTGCCTTGACATTGCCTAGCTGGCTTGACCCTGACAGCCAACCCTGTGGTATGCAGGGAATGCTGAGTGAGACAAGGCTCTGGTCTCCTCCCTGCTACTAAACCAGGCATATTCTCGGGCACAGTGTTTTACCTTCTGGAATCCAACTTTTCTTCATCTTAGTAAAAGGGGTGATAGGAAGTTCCTTAGGTCCTTTCCATATTGAATAGTATAGAGAAAAGAATACCACAGTATTCTTTGTGGTATTTAGTGACTCAGGTTCACAGAGGCAGGTGGTAGGACACAGATGGGAATGGGTTGTGGCAATATACTAACTTAATACTGTGACTGACCATCCTTCAGGAATCAATTGAGAAAAAAAAGCTGATATAGTCCTTCAAAGGCCCCTGAGATGCATCAGTGAGCTGGCAAAAAACCAAGACTTTCTTCAGTACAGGGTTACCAGAAGAAAAATGGCAGGAAACACACTCAAATTTGAATTTCAAATAAGCAACAAATAATTTCTTAGTATGATTAGGACCAGGCATACTTATGACTAAAAAACCCACATGTTTATGTGACATTCAAATGTAACGGGGCAGCCTGTGTTTTTCTTGCTAAATCTAGCAAGTTACTCAGAGGCTGAGAACTGAGGGCAGGAATCTGGGGGTGTAAACTCCACTCACAATGTTTTGACCATAAAGGTGTTTGCTGTGTACAGATGTCATCCAGTTCTGATTTTTACATTCTCACAGAAGAGGGGAGACCCAGGAGAACTAACTGGAAACCTGCTGAATGCATCTGAGACCACAAAGGCCATGCTTTTATTGTATAAGAATCTAGAACTAAACCTAGTCCCTTTCCTGGACTGCATGTGTGTGTGTGTGTGTGTGTGTGTGTGTGTGTG
>CAJQZJ010004381.1:9048368-9071066 GCA_907164525.1 Lophiomys imhausi
GTGTGTGTGTGTGTGTGTGTGTGTGTAAGCACTATCAATACCAATGTAATCCTGACTTCAAGCCCAGTGCTAGCTGGGAAAAAGAGAGGATGTTAATCCTAGGAATTTATATCTGAATTTTGTACCTGGATGGTCACAATAACCTCAGGAAAATAAGTTTTAAGGTTAGCCTCCATGAACATGGCCAGGCATCAAGCAAGACAGCAAAGAGTTCACAGATAAAAGTCCCACATTCAGCCTGGACCTCTGAGCATTCCCATGTGTGACACCTATGGTTGTCACTCTTTGCCAAATGCCTGAAAGAAACACTTATGGAGAAAAAAAAATATTTCAGAGTTTTAGCCTACTAAACTTTAGACTATTGGGTCAGGGAAGAAATAAATAAGAAAGTCAAAGACTTCCTAAAATTCAATGAAAATGAGGGCACAACATACCCAAACCTATGGGACACAATGAAAGCTGTGCTCCGAGGAAAGTTCATAGTACTAAGTGCCTTCAAACAGAAAATTGTGACAGCTCATATCAGCAACTTATCAGCAGAACTGGAAGCGCTAGGGAAAAAAAAGAAGCAAACACTTCCAAGAGGAGCAGATGACAGGAAATTATCAAACTCAGGGCTGAAATCAACAACTTAGAAACAAAAAGAACAATATAAGAATCAACAAAACCAAAAGTTGATTCTTTGAGAAAATCAACAAAATAGACAAACCCTTAGTCAAATTAACTAAAAGGCAGAGGGAAAATACCCAAATCAATAAAATCAGAAATGAAAATGGAGAAATAACAACAGACATCACGGAAATCCAAAGAATCTTTAGGTCTTACTTCAAAAATACGTTTTCCACAAAATTTGCAAACCTAAGCATAATGGACAATTTTCTTCATAGATTCCACCCACCAAAGTTAAATCAAGATCAGGTTAACAAATTAAACAGTCCTATAACCTATAAAAAATAGTAGCAGTCATTAAAAGTCTCCCAACTAAAAAAAGCCCAAGGCCAGATGGTTTCAGCACAGAATTCTACCAGACCTTCAAAGAAGAGCTAAGACCAATACTCTTCAAACTCTTCCACAAAACAGAAGCAGAAGGAACACTGCCAAACTCATTCTATGAGGCCACAGTCTCCCTGATATCTAAACCAAACAAAGAAAGACCCAACAAAGAAAGTGAATTTCAGACCAACTTCCCTCATGAACATAGACACAAAAATACTCAATAAAATACTTGTAAACCAAATCCAAGAACACATCAAAAGTATCATACACCATGATCAAGTAGGCTTCATCCCAGGAATGCAGGGATGGTTCAACATATGAAAATCCATCAATATAATTCACCATATAAACAAGCTGAAAGAAAAAAAAACACATGAATATCTCATTGGATGCTGAAAAAGCATTTAACAAAATCCAACACCCTTTCATCTTAAAAGTCTTGGAGAGAGCTGGCATACAAGGACCACACCTAGAAATAATAAAGGCGATATACAGCAAGCTGGTAGCCAGCATCAATTAAATGGAGAGAAACTTAAAGCATTTCCCCTAAAATCAGGGACAAGACAAGGATGCCCACCCTCCCTGTATCTCTTCAACATAATACTTGAAGTTCTAGCCAGAGCAATAAGACAGCTAAAGGAGATCAAGGGGATACAAATTGGAAAGGAAGAATTCAAATTATTCTTATTCAGAGATGATATGATAGTATACATAAGTGACCTCAAAAATTCCACCAGAGAACTCCTACAACTGATAAACACCATCAGCAAGGTGGCTGGTAATTCAAAAGAATTATAGCCCTTCTTTACACAAAAGATAAGTGGGCTGACAAAGAAATTAGGGAAACAACACCCTTCACAATAGCCACAAATAATATTAAATACCCTAGAAGTAACTTTAACCAAGGAAGTGAAAGACCTGTACAACAAAACTTCAAGTCCTTGAAGAAAGAAATTGAAGAGGATATAAGAAGATGGAAAGATCTCCCATGTTTGTGGATAGGTAGGATCAACATAATAAAAATGGCCATCCTATCAAAAGCAATATACAGATTCAATGCAATTCCAATCAAAATACCAACACGATTCTTTACAGACCTTGAAAGAACGACTCTAAACTTCATATAGAAAAACAAAAAACCCAGACTAGCTAAATAAATCATGTAGAATAAAAAAAAAAATCTGGAGGTATCACCATTCCTGACTTCAAGCTATAGTACAGAGCAAAAGTAATAAAAACAGCATGGCACTGGTATAGAAACAGACCAGTTGATTAATGGAATCAAATTGAAGACACAGAAATAAACCCACACACCTATGGTCACTTACTTTTTGACAAAGAAGCCAAAACCGTACAATGGAAAAAGGAAAGCATCTTCAACAAATGGTGCTGGTCTAACTGGATGTCAACATGTAGAAAAATGCAAATAGACCCATGTGTATCACCTTGCACAAAACTTAAGTCCAAGTGGACCAAAGACCTTAACATAAAACTGGACACACTAAATATAATAAAAGAGAAAGTTGGGGAAAGCCTCCAACTCATTGGCACAGGTGACCTGAATAGAACTCCAATAGCTCAGGCCCTAAGGCCAACAATCAATAAATGGGACCTTATGAAACTGAAAAGCTTCTGTAAGGCAAAGGACAATGTCATTAGACCAAAACGGCAGCCTACAGATTGGGAAAAGATCTTCACCAACCCTACATCTGACAGAGGGCTAATACCCAAAATTTATAAAGAACTCAAGAACTAAACACCAAGAAACCAAATAACCCAGTCAAAAAATGGGGTACAGAGCTACACCAAGAATTCACAAAAGAGGAATCTCTAATGGCCAAGAGACACTTGAAGAAATGCTCAGCATCCTTAATCATCAGAGAAATGCTACTCAAAACAGCTCTGAGATTCCATCTCACCCCTGTCAGAATGGCTAAGATAAAAAACTCAAAAGACAGCACATGCTGGCAAGGTGGTGGAGAAAGAGGAACACTCCCCCATTGCTGATGGAAGTATAAACTTGTACAACCACTATGGAAATCAGTCTGGCGATATCTTAGAAAACTTGGAATAGCTGTACCTCAAGACCCAGCCATACCACTCCTGGCTATATATCCAAAAAATTCCTCACCAAGCCACAAGGACATCTCCTCAACTATGTTCATAGTAGCTTTATTTGTAATAGCTAGAAGCTGGAAATAACCCAGATGCTCTTCAACGGAAGAATGGATAAAAAAAGCTGTGGTACATTTATACAATGGAACACTATTTGGCTATCAGAAACAAGGAAATCATGCAATTTGCAACCAAATGGAACTAGAAAATCTCATCCTGAGTGTGCTGACCCAGACTCAGAAAGATACACACGGCATATATTCACTTATAACTGGATTTTAGCCATATAATACAGGATAACCATCCTACAATCAATAGACCCAAAAGAACAGGAATATGGACTTTGTTACCTGTTAGTAGGACTGCCATGTATGCCCCCTGTGCAAGAGGAAGCTCTTAGACCTCATTTGACTAATGAACTGAGGGGGGCAGATTCATGGAGGCATCCCACACTGGAGTGGTGGGATGGGTGGGAACTGGAGGTTAAGACCGCAGGTGTATACTATTAACTGCCTCATGAGCTAGCAGGAGCATGGCCTAACCAGCTGAGGATGTTTAACTCTGAAGACTTGAGAAGAAAACAAAGCCAGAGCTCTTAGGACAGGGGTGCAATACAAAGAAAAAGAGGTTGCTGCTCTCCCTGATGCTGGCTTTTCCCGTTGCTGTTTCCTGGTTTGCTGGACTTCTGGATATTGACTACTGAGATTGGTATTGCCCCCAAAGAACCCATTGACCCTAATCAACATGAAATAGCTCAAAGAGATACCTTCTTTCTCTCCTACATTGGTGTTGGGGGGGTTAGAAGGAACAAACGCTGGAAGGGAGGAATAACAAAGAGTTGGAAGGGAAATAGAGGAATTAAGTGTAGTAAAACAATTACAGTAAATATTAAAACAAAATTAGTAAAAGTTGCTTTACTACACAGGGGCTGCTGGTAATGGTAACATGGGCTTTAATTGCAGGGTTAGTAGATATGTATTTTACTCAGTCTTACTAGTGTAGATATTTGTAATTGTTTCCTTGGATCTGTTTGATATTCAATAAAGACTTTTTTTTTTTTTTAAAGAAAAAATGCACTAAAGATCAGACTTTTGGTCCTGTCTGCAGGGCTCATTTTGTGAACTATGTAATGGTAACTGGAGTTACTAAATTTTGTGTATTCTAGGACAGTTATGCACACAGATAGGCACCTGCTACCCAATTGTACTGGGTTGTTGTCCTTGTGTGATCAACGCCTTTCAAAGGCAAACATTTGATTACTTTTCAGGCTTAGTCCCCTTGCATCCCTGGGAATGAAGAACACGAGCTAAGGCTGGAGTTAGAGAAGAACAACTTGTGGTGCAAATGCACAGAGAATGAGCAAAGAGTTGCCAGCAGGGATAGTCGGTAGAGTGTAGAAGTTGCAGGTTTAGAACCCAAAAAGACATGAACTTTGATCCTGACTCTAATTTGTGTTTAATAACCTTGCCTGTAGAGTTCTGACCCTCACAATATTTTCAGAAAAATTTAACTATGTTTTTATGCATGGGTCTGCTCATGGGGCCCAAAAGGATCCCGTGGAATCAGACTTACAGGAGGCCGTGGGACTCTTGGTGTGGGTGCTGAGAACTGAACTCAGATCTTCTGAGAGAACAGTAAAGGCTTTTAACTGCCGAGCCATCTTTCCAGCCCTCGGAGCCTCAGGGTTACAGAGGACTCCATGAGCTGGTATAGAAATGCAATTGATCAACTGCCTTCGTGAACTCAATATCAGATACTTGATAGCTGTCAACAATACTATAAAATGTTAGTGAAGGGTAAGAAAGATAGAAAGTTAGTGCACAGAGATCCTGGAAGAGGCCAGGGATCTTGCCTTTGACTGCCTCCCAAAAGAATCACATAGTTGACAGTCTCTTTGATGTGGAGGCCCCTAGTAGACAAATGGTGGCAGCTTTATCAAAAATGTGACTCCCAGTATGGGAACACAGTTCAGTTGGTACAGTGTTTGTCTTGCAAGCATGAGGTCTTGAGTTCAGTTTCTAGAATCTTTCTAAAAAGCCAGGCATGGGGGTGTGCATTCTCAACCCCAACACTGGGCACACAGACACAAGTAGGTCTTTCAGGCTGGCTGACTGACAGTCTAGCTCACTTGGTGAGTTCCAGGCCAATGGGAGACCATATCTTAAAGCACAGAGCACGGACAGCACCTGGAACAATGACATTAGGGTTGTCTTCTGGTCTCCACATGCACCTGTACACACATGAACACACACAGACACCAGGCACACAGACACACACTCAGAAATGTTACTTTATTTTCCAAGTAGGAAATTAACATAACTCATTTCCTTCACTGTGTGCAAGTGTTGTCTCATCCCACCCATTATGATGTCACTTTCCTCACCTGAACTATGGTGATACCAACACCTGTCTTCTGTATCCTATTGAGTCTTTCTGAACTCCAGTAGGATCATCTTCAAACAATTTTACTTAATAAGTAGGTCATCACGATTATAACGTTAAGTACATATTGTTGGTGCATCTTTTGCTGTTTTCTGAGAACAAGCAGGCAAATGTTCCTGGTTTTAGTGTCATTATATTTTCATGACCTCACCATCACTGTTGGATCTGCATAGATGTGGTTGGGTAACCCATCACAGAGCCGCAGGCCCTCCCTCCCTAGCAACAGGATGAAGCCAGGTACCAAAGCATGTCCCCACAGAGAATCAGTCAGGAGGAAGTGCCTGGAGCTTCTCAGACCCTTAACCTACCCAGACATTTTTCTCGGAACCAACAACACCCCAACAAAACCTACCCCTGAGCTGTTGTCTGAGAGAAATTCTATCAGTCTTGCCAACATTCAATTCGATTCAGTTCTGTTATGAATTCCATGCTGTCTCTCACTTCAATGCAAAATCAAAAAGGTCAGACTCATCTAGGTGACTTCCATCTCCATGGTCAATGTGAAGCAAGAGGAATGAAATAACCCCCAGGAGAAAAATCTTTCCCTGTGGAAACTAACTCCGCAGAATATAGGGGTATGACTTGGCACTTGGTGAGGGGTGATTTATTGAATGTGCTGAAGAGTTAATTGATCTCATGATGGTGACTAGTTTGCTGTGAGAGCAGTGCAGACTCACCCAGGGTACGTTGGCACAAATTCATTATTGGCTTACTTGTCTTAGGGCAAAAGGATCATGCTTGCTGTAATGAAGGATAATTACACAGTACGGATTTCTGCATCATTGTGCTTACCAGCTGATGGACCAGCGTTTTTAGTAGGTATCCCTTCTGTTTTGATAGAGATTAAGAAGTTTTGAAAGCATTGAAAGGTACTCTTCAGGGAGTGCTTTATTCAATCCATTCTCAGACCATGGCTTGTACAATGTACCATTGTATTGCACACCAAGTTGAAAACATGCTGCTAATTAAATGCTGACACAATGTATTCTTACCACCTAAGAAGTTTTTATTTCATACCTGTCGACAATGCTTAGTTGTGTTTTAATCACATAACTATTGTGATATTTTTCATAAGGAGAAAAGCCGGATAGCAAAGCTCCTCACATTCAGAGAGTGGCTCTTCCAAAGCAGTTTTGATGTCTACAGTGTCTCACAGAAAGTTTTCATCTGCGCAGAGAGGACTAGTAAGACAGGAGGGTTATAAAACTTACTAATGATACTAGCCTAGACTTGTAAGCAAGTGACAATCTGAATTAAATTTAATGTTGATGTAAACTTCCCATAAACTGCCTTCCCTTCCCTTTCCCTCCCCCTCTTCCTCTCCCCTCTACTCTCTTCTTCTCCCTTCCCTTTTTTGAGTTCCCTCCCCTTCCCTCCTCCAATACATGGGATGTATCTCATTTCTTTTGCTTCTCTAAATCCTCCACATTCATCCACTTGATTTCCCACATCCATCTCAGAACAGGCACCACTATCCTCCCCTCCTCAGATGATGCCCACTATTCTCTAACACAGGAGAAATCTGTGACCCTGTTACAAGGGCAAGAGGAGCCTTGTCTTTTGTGCTGAGGAATTCATGATGATTAAAGTAACCAGAGCTAGGATGTTCAACCTCTGACACACTTTCCCACCTAGTAAATGAGGACAGTGCCTGCTTACGAAGGTTTTGGAGAGAAAATGATACATTTAGAACATCTAATAGAGAACTGACTCATGGTAATCATTAAATAGATCAGTAGTTACTGCATTATTACCATGTAGACATTGGCAGGTCGTTGGATAAGTGCTGAAAACAAGAAGACAAAAAGGTCTGGAAGTCTTTGAAAAAAATGACGACTCAAGCATCCGAGTTGAACTCATGGGACCACAAATGGATTTTGAGGTTTTTCCCTCAGGTGGAATGAATACCGGTTTGTTTGCCGTGTGAATCCTCATTCAAGTATGGCTGGGTGGACTGTGGCTCCAGGAGCAGTTCAGCAGGACTGACTGCGGTCTGAGGGGCCCAAGTGACAGCATTTACCACTAGTACTTTAGAAATACCTTCTAAATATAGGGAGGAAGAAGACTTTGCACACCGCTCCTTCTAATCCCCAAGGGAGCCCTGAGGAGGGTGGTGAATTTGTTCCTTTTTATAAATTACCAATTATATAAATAAAATGACAACTTAGTGTTCAATTTGCATTTTAATCATCATAATGAATGATTATTTCATATATAAATGGCATTTTTTCTTCTGTATATTTATTTAAAATTTTTGCCCATTTTTAAAATTAGCATGTTTAATATTATTGACTGGTGAACATGGCTAATAAACTAATATATGTAATATATACTGTAAATATTTTCCAGGCATGTTAGTTACTATTTTATTATGATAAAAGACCATGACCAAGGCAACTTATAGAATAAGTAGCTTATGTTGGGTTTCTGGAAGCATAAGCCAAAAAAATAATGACAGGGACAGCGTGGCACTAGGCAGTTGGATGGCAATGGGAACAGGAAGCAAAGAGTTCACATCTTGAGCAACACATGTGAAGGAGAGAGAGAGAGAGAGAGAGAGAGAGAGAGAGAGAGAGAGAGAGAGAGAAGGTGCAGTCTTTATCTCTCAAAGCCCACCTCTAGAGACAGACATCCTCCAGCAAGGATGCACCTCCTAAATTTCCCCAAATGCTGTCACCAAGTGGGGACAAAACATTCAAATGCTTAGGACTCTGAGAGACTTCTGTCATTCAAACAATTATACTTAGGTCATTTGTCTTTAAGTTTTATTTGTGCTTCCCCCTTCCCCCATAAATTTCAATATTGATAATGAAGCAAGTACTTTATTTTCACATGGAAATAACAATCTTTTATAGATTCTATCTAGGAATGGAGACTTACTAGGCCATTATAATCTTCAAAACCAGAACTGGCCCAAAGTCACAGACCTGAAGCCCTATAGTCAGAAGAGTTCTACTTTGGTGTGCATTCTATGTATTATTATCAAATTTCTATAAGGGCAGTTTTCTTAAATGACATGGTGATTACAGTCATGTTGGGCAGCTTCATTATGCTTCTAAGATGCAAACACTAAGTTTCCCTGTATACTGATCCGTGTTCATCTTCATTCTATTTAATTGCAAACAGCTCAGTTTGGAGGCAAGGATAATAATATTTTGTATTTCATCACACGCCATATAGCTCATTATATTGTCTTTTACCCTTTATAAGTGGGGATAGAACCTATGGCTTTGAACTCACCCCTGAGCTTTATTCCAAGCTTTTGTAAAGTAACTTACCACAATCGACTAGCTTGTGAAAGATTGATTCAGAAACTAGTTGTAAAAAAAAACAAACAAACAGAAAAATCTCTCAAAAAACAAAACAAACAACAATAACAAACCTAGAGAAATCTTTGTTTTCAGTTTTGAATAAAAACACTCCCAATTACAAAGGCAACGTCTAAAGCAGTGGTTCTCAACTTTCCTGATGCTGTGACCCTTTAATACAATTCCACATGTTGTAGGGATCATAAAATTATTTTCATTGTCATTTCATAACTGTAATTTTGTTGCTGTCATGAATTGTAATTAAATATCCGTGTTTTACAGTGGCCTTGGTTGACCCCTGTGAAAAGTCTGTTTGACCCTAAAGGGGTCATGACCCCCAGGTTGAGAACCCCCGTCTAGAGTGCATCAAAGGATTCCACGTATAAATGAGTTTCAAACTACAACAGATCAAGACCACAGAATGCAGAGCGAGCAAGTTACTGGCTGAAAACTGTGAGAATCTAGTCTCATTTCCTAAGCAACAGTAGGCTGTAATTTGGAGAATAGTAGCAGGTCTAAGAGACTGCGGAGGTGAGACTTGCCTTGCAGACCTCCACCTACTGCCAATGAGACTCACAAGGCTCTATTTTCTGGGCTCTGCAATCCCTACCTTTGCCTACAGATCACACTCTTCCCACCAGTTTCTTCAAGACTCAGTGCAGAAGAAGTACCAACTATACCCATAACCAAATTGGCTCAAAAACCCTCCAATAGGCTTGCCCAGACTCTTTAATGCTATATGATAACTTTGCTGCCTTCCCTATGCTCTGTTGAGGTTCTCTCCACATTTTCTCTCAACCATAGACATTTCCTCTATTAAAATCCTTGCATTGATTATTTTTTTCTTTTCTTTTCTTTTTTCTTTTTTTTTTGGCATTACTTGGTAGGAGACCTGGAATAACACAGAGGGAGTTTGCTGGTCAATTTTCTTATTCATTAGACATTCTGACTAAGTTTTTTTTTTTGTGTGTGTCCCAAGAAATGGCTAAGAATCTTATTGAATATTTTTGTCTCTGGTGGATGGCAACAGAATGCAAGTACATAAAAATTTGCATGCAATTTTAATAGATGAGTAGAAATTTTGGAGACCGTCAGAGGATCTTTAGACAACTTACTCTACATCAGGTCAAGTATCCACGGAGTACTTTCTGAAGCTATTGATGCCCCAGACTTTTAGCATCCCACCCCCCAGGTAGGGAGATGCAAGCTGTGTATGAATTCATACCCTGTGTGTCAAGTTACTTAATAACCAGACAGGCAGGATACCTACAAATCTCTGCAACAGGACCTGGTTCCCACCCTGCACTTTTTCCATTATTGGTGTTGCATGAAATTGTAATAGTTCTAAACTTAACATAGTTTTCTCATGCATAGCACAATTTCTCAACTGTGAAATATTCAACTTTTATTAAATGCTAACAGGGCACATAGCCTTGCATGGGAGAAAACTTCAGAAAAAGAAATCACATAAAGGAAAGAGAACACCAGCACGATGGGGTTGTTTTGCAGGCATAACTTGCAGGATTTAAACTTAAGCAAGAGTTTGCACAATGCTATTCTTCAAATAGCCAACAAAAGGTTTTCCAGGCAGCCATTTTTAATTGGTCCAATCCTCATTCATATCTTTTGAAAACTGCTAACAATTTGTGTTGAACTGTGTGTCTACCTTCTTGTTTTCCAATGCTTTGGTTCACTGTGTCTCTTGTCTTTCCCATATGGTTCAAAAAAGCACTTAGGCATAATGCTTTTCTCTCACATGCCCCTTTGATTCCTAACATTCTTTTGCAGGCCTTAACTCTGCAACCATTACCTGATCATGGAGCTTTCATGTAGGATTAGGTTCTGCATTTCTATTGATCTTCTATGGGCTTGAATGTAGTAAACGAACCTCCTTGCTCCCAACAAATTTGCATGTAATTGCCTGTGCAGTCCTGCACACTGAATACTGGCCTGGAAGAACACACTAGCATGAAGAAAGCTAAAAAAATTGGTTTTCGTTCAAAGGCTCTGCTCCTTTGTGAGAATGGAACATAGTGGGGTGGCAGGGGGAAGAATGGAACACAAGGTTTGAGAAAATGGTGAGGTGAGGGGACATCTCAAAAGTTATTACTAGTCTCTCAAATCATTATAAGAACAAATGCATTTTCTGAATTTAGAGCTAGAAGTCCCACCTTTTTGATCACTGGAAGGTTCTGACCCACATTTATATAACCCATAAAGAGAACCAGACTACTTTAATCACCCCTTCTGTCCATTTTGGTTTCTTTAGTTGAGTTTTATTATGTAGTGATAAAAAAGTTTCATCTACTGCAACATTAAAGGATTCAATGATCAATCTTATCCAGAGTTATTGCTGAGTTCTTATGCATCAAAAGTGTTTTGTTTTAAGTCAGACAGCTTTTATATTTTATGTAGTCATCTATCATCTATCATCTACATATCTATAACATATCAATCTGTATCTATTATCTGTCAGTCATCTATTTAGCTATCATCTATTATTATCTATCATCTATCTATGTATCTATGTATCTATCCATCATCTATCTATGTATCTATCATCTGCCCTCATACTTCCTTTCTGACCTGTTACTGTGGGCAAGATATGGAGTTTTAAAAGGAGATATAAAATTTATACAGAGAAATGCATGATTGTTGTAACTTTATCATAGTTAATCACCAAAATCCTGTACTGTATTGTTCCAAGGCTTGGCTGTTACTTCAATTATGTGTGGCAGTTCACTCTGTCCCCCATGAAACCCTGCTGGGTAGCAATAATCTATTTAAAATATTGCATGATAGACTTAAGATAGAGAAAAAGAAATTGTTTAATTTGCCCTGTAACAATTGGGGGACCCCTGCAGTGTCTCCTGTCAAGAAGCTTGGGGATTGATTCTTATGAGGAAACCTCTTTGTTCGCTTTGGGAGAATCAAGGAGCTTCCAATTTGGATGGAGCACTTGGTGTGTGACTGGGAGAAGGGTCAGGGTTATTTTCCGGGTCTGCTATATTCAGTCTGAGGAGCTGATGAAGTCAGAAGCCCAGAGACGCTTTGCAATGATCAAGAGAGATTTCTTAGTAGGAGGTGTAGTTGTGAGGAAGTGTTGAGAGGATTTTTTAAATTGCACTAATAACTGATGAAGTTGAAGCATTATCCACATTGACAGGAATACAGCTGAGTCTCTGGTAACATTCTCAGTTTTTATTCCATCCCAATAGAAGTGGCAACAATAGCATGAATTTGAGTTGAAGTCTCAAGGGTCCTGTTTCTGATTAGTTAAAAATATGAGCTGCTAATACCTGCCTTCAGAAGGAGACATGAAAACAGATGGGATGATTTAAGACAGTAAGTTCTACTGTTTTAAAGTGAGAATATACCGAGAGTGATTCTTGCTGCTGCTGTTCCATTAGTGGTGCCCAGCAGATGTCATTTGACCTGTGACAGTGCTCTCAGGCACTGTGCTCAACCTGGTACGTGATCACCAACTGGCTCCCATCTTTAAAAGCATAGCATCACTAGGTAGTAAACTTTTTTTTTTTTTTTAAGATTTATTTATTATGTATACAGTGTTCTGTCTGCAGGTATATCTGCAGGCCAGAAGAGGGCACCAGATTTCATTATGGATGGTTGTGAGCCACTATGTGGTTGCTGGGAATTGAACTCATGACCTCTGGAAGAGCAGCCAGTGCTCTTAACCGCTGAGCCATCTCTCCAGCCCAGGTAGTAAACTTTTAAGGTGAAACCAAGCCTTAGGGAGGGCAAGGACCTGCCCGGAGTTCCCACCTTGGAAAAGATGTCTGGCTTTGAACATTGGTTGGTAGATATAATCTTGCTAATTTAAAATGAACAATCAGTGCTGTAACCTATACACCATCCCCCACTGAAAACCCAGAGTCAAAGTGAGAAGAATCCAAGTGAAGAGTCAGATGTACTCTTATTCGGACACTAATCTCACTGTGCCCACAATCCACGTTTTAGAAAATTTCACCTATATAAACTAAAGGAAGGCAAGGTTTTACCATGAAGTCTGTATCTCCTTCCTTCCGGACTTTACTTTTGCCTATACATTCTTTAATAAGTTTACGTGAAGAAATGTATTTCTTAAAAACTAAATGATACTGTTTATGTAGAAAGACATTTTAAGTTAATATAGTTAAGGTCAAATTAAAATACTACAAAAAGGAATATTATTAAATTCTCTATCATTTTGGAAGGACAGTAAATATTTAACAAAGAATAAGAATATGCCTAGCTTTTGGAAATGAGTTTTTATATTTATATTTTTATATTTTTATTATATATTTATAGTATATTATAAAATGTATTTGCTATCATTATTGTTCTTGTTGGTTTTAATTTTAAAGATTTGTTTTTCAAGATTTTGTGCATACACATGTTGCATGTTGATTGTTATATTATTACTACTACTACTATTATTATTATTATTATTATTATTTTCACACAAGGCCTAACTTCATGGCACAGATTATCCTCAAACTCACAGCCCCATGCCTCCTAAGTTCAGGGATTGCAGGTATGAACCACCACATTGTTCCTAGGATACACAGGAAATTTGCAGAGTTATTGCTGGAAATGTTTTCAGACTCCACAGAGAAAGGGAATAGTGCTGAAGGGAAAATATTGACTCACTGACCATAAAAGAGACAAAATAAGTATTTTTAAACAACAAAACTACAAAACTCCTGTAGTAGGCTATGGAAGGGACACTTTATGGAGGGACAGTCACTTGCAGACAACATGGTTTCACCAACAACTAGTGTCATCAAGCTCACTCATTCTGCATTGACCTCATGGGCCAGGATATGGTCACGTGGCTTAAACTAGTTTGCAGGAACCTCATCAATGTAGTAACTTATCTGGACAGATGTCTGCTGGGGCAATTGGAGTTTGCTTTTTAAATGAAGCCAGCATGCAGTGAGGTCACTCTTTGTAGTAATGGGTAGTGTAGATGACTTGACCTGGAGAAAGGATGAGTATGGGAAAGCTGAGAGACCAAAGATGGAGCTTCACGGAACTTGGAGTCTTCTATGCTCTTGGAGACATGGTTTGTAGATTCTGCCTCCTTGTTCAGTCCCATAGCATTACAGCTGGATTTTTCTTATCTTGCTTCTCTTCAACCCTTCTCTATACTCCTCCCAGCACCAGGTTCCCGGACCCCATACATGTGACTATACTATCCAATACAGAGCAGGAAACATAAAAGGAAGTTCATTGAAACATCTAGATATTTTTCTGTTCAATATTAAAAGTAAAGTATGTTTGAATCTATGAAGAGTTTCAAATTGTAAACATGACTATTTATTTATTTATTATTTATTTTGTGCAGCCCTTTTATTCTAACACTTGGGAGGCAGAGGGAGGTGAATCTTTATGAGTTGGAAGCCAGCTTGATCTACATAAGGAGTTCCAGGTCCACCAAGGATACATAGTGAGACCTTGTCTTTAAACAAAACAAAACACAAAAATCAAAAACCAAAAACCAAAGTGAAACCATTCTGAATCCTTTAACAGTGATCAGAAACACACTACCCTAACTTGACGGTCACAAAACTTGAAGGCATTCTGTTAAACTTTCTGCAAATCAAACGGTCTATGTAATGAGCCGTAGGTGATACAGAATATATAGATAGCACCAGCTCCAGAAAAAAAAAAAAACAAAAAAAAAACAAAAAAACCTTTACTTTGTAATTAACTGATACCTGTGCCTTACGTATTGAAGTTCACATGCATTCTACCTCACAGTAAAATTACAGGTTTTTCTTGCATAGGACATTCATTTTTGTTTGTTTTTGACTTGTGATCAGTTTTGTTTTCTGAGGGTCAGACATTTTCTTATATCTCATATGGGATACATATGAGATAAGTGAAATCTAGAAAAGGAACAATAGATGGGCTAAGAGTGAGTGAGACATGTTTTTCTTTGTTTCGGGTTGGAATTTTTATTGCCACATCTGTTACACATTGGCCAATGAGGGCAGCAGAGGTTTTGGAGCCTTTCCTAGTCCTTTGGTTGTAAGCACTGGGCTTGGAAAGTTCTGTTCCAGGTGCTTCATATGGACAGTCCATTCACATCACTGTGTGCCACCAGGAGTCTCAGAATCAGCTGACTCCAGGCAATCAGCTAACACACCAGACCAGGCATCACAGACATACAAGGAACCAGATTTACTGTGGCATCAGGCAACTTGCAGTGACATCTCAGAAGATAATGGTCAGTTATGTTTGCCTTTGTTTCATTAGCAGCGAGGCCAAATATTTTTGCACAGCTAACTGAGATATTATGGCATTAAATATATGGTGGTATTGTAAATTGTTTTATTTTTAAAAATGCCTGTTTGTGTCAGGACATAACTGACACTTTGGCAGACCTGGGCAGGGCTCTGGAAATATTGAACCGATGCAATCACAGGAAAGGCACAAAAACAGTAAAGTATTTCCAGTAGGTATTTGTTTTTGGGATCCTGCGGCTTCGTGGTTAGAGCTGGGTATCGCTGGATGCTAGCCTAACTACTTTTGTGTATCCAATCTATGTGTTCATACATTTATTCACCACACAAATTATATAAATGCCTTTTATCTATGGATGCGTATTTTGTACCAGATTAAGTGTTATGTATACTGAAAAGCATCCTTGAAGTGTGGTAGGTATAATAGAGAAATGATTCCGTATAGAAATCAGGAATCAGAAATGATTAAGAAGGTGCTTTTAAAGCACATATACATAAAAGGGATATTTTGGGTACTAAATTTGCTAAACCAAGGTGCTATTGAATCAAGATTTTAGAAGTGACAAAAACCAGTCAGAAAATGTCCAATGCCCTCCTTGAAATAAAAGATATGAAACAGATATGAAAAACATATGAAAAAGATATGAAAAAGATATGAAGGGAATGGGGAAGGAAGAAGGAGAGATAGATAGATAGATAGGTAGGTAGGCAGATAGATAGATAGAGATAGATGATGGATGGATGGATGGATGGGATTGCATGAAGAGAGGCAGGGGCACTTACCTGGCAGGGGAGATACCATGATCACGAAGAGAGGCAGGGGGAGAGAGAGAGAGAATATGAATTTGGGATAATGCCTTCAGGTATTTTGCATATTATTTTTTCCCATCTCAGCCCAAAAAGAGAGACTAGTTGAGCTTACTCCCTCAGTTAATAATGAGATCACACCAAGACTGACCATGTTTGTGGCAAGGAGACTTACTCCTCCCGAAGAGAAGTAGCAGTTAAGAGGTCCCCTGGCTGCCAACCATTGGACACACTGAGGAAGAAGTGACTGTATTGTAAACAGCCCATGCTGTTGGGTGTGGATTGAGAGGTGTAAGGTTCTTGTGAATTAGACTTGGAACTCAGGAGAGAAAGAACATCAGTTTGGGACCATCTCAGATTCTCAGAGCAGTGCATCGCTGGAGGCAAGCTGTTGTGGTTTGGATGTCAAATGTCCCTCACACTTTCATGTGTTCCAACACTGAGTCCCCAGTGGGTAGTGTTGTTTTAGAATATTGTGGAATCTCTTTTAGACATGGAGTCTAGCAGGGAGTCATAGGTCCATAAGGGCAAGGCTTGAGGGTTCTAGGCCAAGTTCTTTGCTTCTGTGGGCACAGCAATCAGCTGCTGGACCTTCCTCCCTTGATGTATTATGCTCCCTGAACTGTGAGCTTACCTGTCCACACCTCAGTTGTTTCTGTGAGGTATTTGACCACAGTGAGAAAAAAATGAACTAATATTCAAACAGACTTAAATTTACAGACACTGTCTTTCTAGTTCTTTGCAGGGGTAATCAAAATACCACTGAGGGTGCAGTGGGTAAGGGTCCTTACAGTATAAGTGTGAGGATCTGAGTTTGGATCCTAGCATCCACCTAAAATAGAAAATAGAATGGAGTAGAACAGAGTGGAAGTGAACGTGGTCATGAGTACCTGTAATTTCAGCACTGTGGGGAGCAGTTAGAAGGGTCACCAGGGAAAGACTAACTCCAAGTTCAGTAGGAGACTCTGTTTCGAGGGGACGTGCAGAGAAGAGTAGCAGTAGAGCTGAGTGTGCTTCTGTGGCCTCTGTATACACAATTGTCCCCACCCACCTGCACATATAAATGTATGCACACACTATGAATTGTATTCATGCATGATACAATTTACTCCATCTAAGTAAAACCATTTGGTGGGTTCGAGTATAGTTACAGATATGTACAACTATCCATGCAGTTAATTCTAGGATCATTCCATTGCTACAATGTGAGGGAACTTCCAAGCCCCTGTCTCGTGTTCTCTGTCTTAATCCCATAGCTTTAAACAACCCAACCACTAATCACTTTTCTCTATATAGATTTGCCTGTTCCAGACATTTTATGTAAATAGAAGTCTTTGACACACATTGTGTGCATCTAGTTTCTTTTACTTAGAATCACACTTTCATGTATTACCCCGGCAAGAGTGTGTTAGCCAAGACTTTGCTTCCTTTTAATGAAGGACACTACCCCATTGTATGGACACACTGTATTTCCCTAACTTTTCACATGTTGATGGATATTTGGATTGCTTCTGTAATACACCTTTGTTTATGTCATTATATCCCAACTGTGAAGTGCACCGGATGATGTAATTAATTTTATCTTTGGATGAAATCACTTTATCCATATACCAAACTCACCCGAGAGAGCAATGCCACTTAGACAATAGTAGATAATAACCAGCAATAACGCAAATGCAACCATAGCCCACGATGTGCTGGGGTAATCAGTTTCAAATGTTACAAAGTGAACGTGGAACCAGCAAAACTGGAGAGAGTTCCCAGGGCCAAGGAACCATCCCATCTTCTTGGAATTTTGGCATACGTTTGGATGTTCCTGGCCTGCAGCTTCAACACTTCTGTGGACTGAAGTACAGGCAAGGAGGACCTCATTCAGAATTTCAAAACTGCAGATTCTTTACCTACTTTTTAGCTGAAACCAGTATCTCTACCCCAAAACACAGGCACTTTAAATTGATTGCCAAAATCAGAGAGAGCAGGCTTTTTCTTTTCCTTTCTTCCCGCTTTGTCTTGGCACAGTGTACATAAACATACAATGCCTTGTTTAAATATTCATAGACTACCAGCTTGCAGTACAGTAACTTAATAATAAAATATTTTGAAGAGGGAATGATGCTGTGGAGGCTGTGATACCACTAATGGGTTTGAAGAGGATGCTAATGCATTGCAGGAGGAAGCGAATTGAGCTCTCGTGTGTAAAGGAGGATTATAAAACATAATTATAAAAAGGCAATAGTGGCAGGCTTGGAAGTCCTGTTGATGTGTGGGTACTACAAACGACATGTTTTGTTGATGAGAAAGAAGGCTTAGATGGATATTTACTGTGCCGACAATCTCCGGAAACATGGAATGCATTACAAGAATGGCCATTTTGTGAACTCCAGAGTAGAAATTAAATAGCATAAGATGGAGGCCGACAAGGCTCATGCAGCCTTTCACCACGTATAACAGTTGTCAGAGCAGACCAAGCTTTTATATCAAGAGCTTCATGAAGGCAAAGGGAAAAATGGTGATGTAACTGTCACATTTAAGCTTTAGGAATTATAGAAAATTAAGTAAGTCATGGTGTCCTGCTGGGAACTGGAAGACACATGGGGAGGTTGTAAATATAATTTATTGGGTGCAGCTGTATAAATTGTGGGCATCAGTCAGATAGTAGCTGATCTGGGCATACCATTAAAAGTTGTCATTCCAATGTTGTTGCCTAAAGTCTGTCTCCTAAAGCAAAAAGAAGAAATGACCTTAGATATTAACCTGGTGTTTACCTGAGGAAGCAAAGCACAGTGCTTAAGGTAAGAACACTGAAGAATGGGGGCAGTGAACGTGAATGATGTATATATAAAAATATCTTAATGAACCCATTGGTTTGTATGCTAACAGCTAATTAATTAACTAGCTAGCTAACTAACTAACTAATTAGCTAACTAACCAGCTAAGAGAATATTGAAAAGATATATCCTAATTCATATAGATGTATTGTCAACCCATAACCGGTTCGCTTCCTGGAAATTCTCAACAACAGTCTTAACATCAGGGTTTTTTTTCTCCAGTCTTTACTTAAGAGGCGCACATGAAATGGCAATAAATCGGGTTTTTCAGAAGCTCTTAACTAAAGGAATGCTGCCTTTAAATGGAGATACTGGGGAGGATAAATGGGTCTCCTAGTAGGTTTGACATTGTTTAAAACATTTATTCAGTGCTATGTTTCTGTAGAGAAACTGTTTAAAATTATGAAAAATTCAAACACATAGAAAATACTCACAACAGCAACTTTAAATAGATGCCATCATTTGCCGTGTGTGGTTCAGCTCTTCTCCCTCATTCTTGTTTTATATAAATAGCACTCTATTGATATTTCTAAATTCTTTTTTTTAATAATTTATTTTTTATTTCTTCAAGTTACATCTCAATCACAATCCCCTCCCTACTCCCCCCTCCAGTCCCACCCTTCCACCCTCCTCCCCCTCAACCCCCCATCCTCTTCCCTTTTTTTTTTTTTTTTTTTAGTTCAAGGTATTTCTTTTTCCCCCCAACACCTCTCCCTTTCAGTCCAACAAATGGTTCTTTTTCTTATAACTATAAATACAATACAAAACAACAGAAATAAATAGGCCACAATTATGTGAGTTATATGGCTTAGCATACATTCCCAATGTCCAGTCCATATGTATTTGGCACCTGACTTTAGCATTCTACTATCTAACCATCTCCATGAGTTTAAAGTTCTATATCTAACTCAGCTTTCATACTAACTTGCCTCAAAATTTTAAAAATATCTTCTTAGATCCAGAAGACATTCTTGATTCCTAAACAACTCAAAATTTAACTATGAGACTCTAGCTATCTATTCTTCAACCACCTCAGAGACCTGACAGGGATAAATATATCTGATTTTATAGGAAGTGCAGGGCCTGCAGCTTTCAAAACTAAGAAATGACATACCAGTGGCTGCCTGGACAGTTCCCATTTTCTCTCCATACATTACATCATCAATCTTCAGCCATTTGGCCCCGTTTCTCTGACAGACATTGATTGTAGAGCAGGAATTATGAAGGACTTACCTAACCTGTCTTGGCAGAGCTAGGCTGTCGACTTACCTGCTTCCAAGTTTTGTCCTTTTTGGAGAGTAGTCTGTCTACAGTTGAAGCAAGGGGTTTTTCTTGTCAAGAGAAAGGCTTACCACCAATTCAATCATCTCCCACTGGAGATTCTTCGATGCTCATCTTCTACTTGGAGTAGAATAGGGGGTGCTGTCAGGAGCTGACATGTCTCCATATCAAAAAATCTTAAGTTAAGAAAACATTTTGAATGCCATATTCTGCAGATCTCTTGAGGTTTTTGAAGTTGCCCTATCTATCTCTTATATTTAGATAAGCAAATATTGCTTGTCTCTTAGCAACTTGATTTCTGAGTAGCTTAGAGAATAACTGTGATAGACTGTCATAGTAACTAACAAAATGACACGTTTGCATGACTATTAGTTTGCATTTCTTAATTATCCTAAACAGTTTATGATGGTTGGTAGCAAGAGGTCAAAACTTTACATTTCATTTTTAAGTATTACTAGGAACAATACCTTTAAGAAGCGTTACCCTTAATTTTGTATCAATATACAAAGATCAATACCAATGTGGCCAAATATAATCTTAATTTTGTATCAATATACAAAGATCAATACCGATGTAGCCCAATACAATCTTAATTTTACATCAGTATACAAGGGCCAATACCATTGTGCCCAAATATAATCTTAATTTTGTATCAATATACAAAGATCAATATCGATGTAGCCCTATACAATCTTAATTTTGCATTAATATACAATGATCAGTACCAATTTATCCAAATATAATATTAATTTTGTATCAATATACAAAGGTATAAGGCAATATTCAATAATCTGTCCTTTTTTCTTGATCTTTCCTATACTATGTCTATGTCCCATTTTTCTCAAGTCTGTTCACTCCTACATAGGAGAGAAAGAAGGATACAGAAAAAAAAAAAAAGAGGGAAGTCCCTGGGTCTAACCTCCAAAACCCATTTAACAAGATCATTTAACAGCTTGTAGTCTTTTCCCCTAAATAGCAAAATTTTATATTATCCATCAAATAACCAAAGGGGGGGGGACACCCTCCCCACCTTCTGGGGATGGGACGTTGTTCTCTTAAAATGACTTCCTGCTGATTTGGGACGTAGTAAACCTGTTTGGGGACCAAAAAAGAATGGAAAAATGGTTAAAAATGTTAATAGAATCATTTGATGTTCAGTCCCTTTGTGCTCAGATATTTAAATGTCCTACGAAGTTCATAGACAGAAGCTGATCTTCAGAACTTTACTGAAGTTCTGGCTGGAGCAGTCTGTGGAGCTGAACAATCTTAGCGATTTTGAGTTGTTGTGGTTGTAGACTTTTGAGGAAACTGCTATTGAGGAAGTCTGCAAGGCTGGATCATCTGGGCCACTGGTCTTCTTTGGTGTCTGATCTGTTTTCTGCTGAGGTTTCTGTTGTCCAGTTTTCCCTGGATTCCTTGAATGGATGCTTTAAATCTCCTGGAAAGATAAGAACAGAGCCCTGCCCTAATCCTAACTCTGGGACCATTACCTTTTTTTATGGGGGGGGGGGTCAGGTAATATTTTTCCTGGAGCAAATTTGGTTTTTTGACAATATATAAAGTATTACCTTTCAATCTGGATTAAAGAAGAAATTATTTTGATATTTTGGAGCTAAATAAACCTTTAGTGTATATATTTTGAGATCTCAAAGGACAATTTGTTTGAATTGCAGCCTGCCTTTTGTAAGTAGATTTTAAACTTAAATCCTTCCAAATCCTATGTGCCTGTCTCTGCATTCTAAGTTTTGGGATCAAAGACATGTGGTTCCCAACTGATGGGATTAAAGATATGCTCCTCCACCCCTGGATCAAAGTTTTTCTCTGTTTAGAGCTTGTTTTGTATCAGGCTGAACTTGAGCTCTGAGATCTGCCTGTTTCTGTCTCTAGTGTGTTGGGATTAAGGGTGTATTCTTCTCCAATGATGGGACTAAGGGTGTGGACCATCACCACTCTGTTTGTTGTAACTCTAGAATTTATAAGACAACTAACTCTATAGTGATCCTCCTGTCTCTGCTGGAGGTAAAGGCATGGGCTAACACCATGCATTATTTTACCTTAGCTCTAAGTTTTTTCAACTCTTGGAGGTTTGGAAAACCAGGTTGAACAGCTGTCACCTTTAATTTATTTACACCTGTTACCTGCTTTTTAATGCCAAACCATGGAAATATCCTATACCTCTACAAAAAAAAAAAAAAAAAAAAAGAACTTTTAAGCTGCTATCAAGTTTGTGCAATCTCTGTGGCTACCTGCAGTCTAACATTCTAATCTGAAATTAAGGCCATTTTCCTTTCATGCCAGTAAGGCAATTATACCTTTGGTAAATTATAGTTTGAAAATTTTACATTGTATTTTTAAGTTTATTAACTCTTTTCTTTAAAAAGTATTATTTACTTCTAGAACATAGTTTCCTCCCTCTTCCCCTCCTGGCCCCTCCCTTCCTCTCTCCTTTCTTCCCTCTCTCCTTCCCTCCCTCCCTCCCTCCCTCCCTTCCTCCTTGTTCCTCTACTTGGTACTCTCCTTCTCAGATGAGGTGGGCCCTCACATATGATACTCCCTCAGATCTTGCATCATGTGAGGGCCAAGAGCTTCCATTTGTACTGGAGCTTGATAAGGCACACCATCTAGAGTGTGGTGTTCCACTAACCTGCAGCAGATTCCATGACTCACTGGTGG
>CAJQZJ010004381.1:9076066-9103928 GCA_907164525.1 Lophiomys imhausi
CATTTCTTCAATTTTATCCTCTGAGCCTGAAATTCTTTCTTCCATCTCTTGTATTCTGTTGGTGATGCTAGTGTCTGTAGTTCCGATTCTTTTCTTAAGGTTTTCCAGTTCTATGGATGTCTCAGATTGGATTTTCTTCATTGCTTCAACTTCCCTTTTCAGGTCTTCCATTCCTTTAAGCGCTTTATTCATTTCCATCACCTCCTTTGCATCACTTTGTTGTTGCTCTCTGAGGTATTTTATTTCCTCCCTTGGGCCTTCTATTATTAATATAAGCATAGGATTAAGGTCATTTTCCTTTGCTTCAGTTGTGTTCGGCTGTCCAGAGTTGCCTGTATCATTATTGCTAGGATCTGGAGACATCCTATTGTTTTGGGTTTTTTTTTTTTTACCATGTTCTTGCGCTGACCTTTTGTCATCTGATGGACCCAGGTGTTATCTGTTTGTTTCTTTTGTTACCTGACCTTGGTGCTCAGGAAAACTCCCTGCCCTGGGGGTTGGCTGATCCTGAGATCCTGGTGTTTACCTCCAGATGGCGGGCAGGTTCCTGTAATAGACTGACTGGCTCTCAGAGAGGAGGGTGGCTGCCGCTCTCCTCAACTGCTTGTGACCCAATTGGACCAATATAGAGGGGATTGGAGTGGGGAGAGGGCTAGCCTCTGAGGACCTGGGAGCTGACAGGTCTCCTCAGAAAGGCAGGTAGAGCTGTGGTTGGGTCTGTGTTCTCCTCTCACTGACCCAGTCATTCTGGCTCCCCAGCTAGGCTGACTATGCAGTCAGGGAGCTCCACCCACAACAGATGCCGGCCTCAGTGCGCCTGTTGCTGACTGCCTCAGATGCTTGGGTGCTAGGGTGAGTGACCCACCCACCCCAGTATTTGTGGAGAACACACAGTCGTGGGCTCTGTTTGCAGGCAGTCTTGGCTCCTAATTGCTTTGCTGTGACTGGGTTAGGTCTCTGCCTCTCCGCTACAGTGCACTCTGTGCCGCCATGTTGGAAACTCGGGAAAAAATAACCTCACTTACCTTTGCTCTTGTGGTGCGGCTGTTTTTCCCTCTTGGGTGTACAGGTCCGAGTGCAGGCTGGATATCAGAAAGACAGGCGGGACCGCTGGTCTGTGGCTGGAGCCATGAGCTGGATCCAGTCCTGGGCTAGATCTCCTCTAGCCGGAGCTCCTCTCCAGACCGGTGATGGAACTGGCTGATCTCAGGGTGGTGTTCCTGGGAACTGCGTGGGCTGTTTTATCTGGTGACCGGTCTCAATGTTCGCCGTGGGAATTCAGACACCGTCTGTGTTTCACTGTTGGCTAGGGGACCTCACATTCACTCCACAGTGACTAATCTCATTCACCTACTACTCAGATGCACTGCTCTATGGTCAGCGCCATCTTGGATCTCGATATTTCTAAATTCTTGCCTTCATTCTCTCTCCTCAGAAAAAGCCATTTTGCAGAAATTGTGAACTTTTCCACACATTCTGATGCTATTGACACTCATGAATGTATGATACTCACTATTATTTATTTGAATATAATACAAAATATGTAAATGTATGCTCATCTTTTTCTATATAGTATTCCATTGTATTAATAAATTGGATTTGCCCATCAATTTCCCTGCTGAAGGATGACATATAAATACAAATATATTTCACAACTTTTAAAAAAATATTTTTTTTGTATCTTGTGCTTTTAGTTTTTTAACAATTAAAATTAAGTCACTATTCTTTCATGTATAGTTCTGAAAATTACAAAGTAAACTTTTGTATTTAGGTCTTTGTATTAGTCAGGATTGTAGAGTAACAGAATTTATAGAATGAATCTCTCCATATATATGTATAAAATCATATAATCCAATGATTATTGGAGGGTTGTGGTCCAGCTAATCCAACAATGGTTGGCTGAGAATAGAAAGTCCAAGAATCTAGTATTTGCTCAGTCCACAAGGCAAATGAGTCAGCTGGTCTTTGGTATATGCTAGAATCCCATAGAAGTAGGTTCTGATGTCAGTGAAGGAATGGATTTGTTAGCAAGGGGAGATCAAGCAGGTAAAGAGCAAAAGTGTCCTCCCTCCAAGTCCTTATATAGGCTTCCTGCAAAAGGTGTGGCCCAGATGAAAGGTGTGTCGTCCCTCCTCAAGATCTGGATCAAAGGGGTATATCTTCCTACCTCAAAGGTCCTGACTGTAAGTGGATTCACCCACTTCCACTTTAAAGGAAGCAAACAATCTCTCACAGGTGTGCCCTCCATTCTTGGACTGTAGTTATTCCACATTTAGTCAAGTAGGCAACCAAAACTAGCCATCATAGTCTTCATACATCTGTGAATATCTCTCTCTCTCTCTCTCTCTCTCTCCATGTGTATCTGTAGGCAAGATAAGGACCCGTTTGTATTTGCATGTGTCGGGGTGGGTGGGAGGAGAAATGGATCTTACATAACCCAAACTGGGCTGGAATTTGTCATCTTCTTGCCTTAGCCTGCCAACTACTGGGAATGAAAGACTGGTCTACTATACCTGGCTTTTAGCTGGGTGATACCTTCCTGCCTCACCCAACTTAAAGTTAAATATTCATTTTCCATGTCTTCTATTTCCTCTGCTACATATAGACAGTGATGTATGAAATTTCGATTTTTATTTTTCTCTATATCCCTGTATTTAGTTGGCATTATTCCCACAATTGATCCTTGCTTATCTGTTTAATTTTGCTTCTTTTATCACACATCTCAAACTTGGACTTAATCTCCTTTTACAGTAAGTGGTCAGTTCCTTTGACCTTTTCTTTTGTCCAGGATGATGCCTTTCTCTCACTGTTAAATAGTTTGTCTGGACACGAATTCCTGACTGTCGGTGACTTCCTTAGACTACCCTGCTGTTGACGCACTGTGGTTCCATTGTCAATGTTCTGTTTTTCCTCTCTCTTTGTAAATAATTTGTTCTTCCTTCTGGTGTGTTTTACTTTTGCTTCCCTTTTTCAGTCTTGTTGGGTCCATGATAGCATGTCTGCCAGTGCGTTCATTTTTTATGTTTATTGAAGTCAGAGGACAACTTGCAGAGTTAATTCTCTTTTTCCACTGTGTGGGTTGCAGGGATTGAACTCAGTCTCCTTTACTTACTGATCCATCTTGCCAGCCATGCATATTTTTATTTTGGTGATGTTAGCATTATGTCCTGTGCAATTTTCACAGGTAAATACTTCAGTTAAAGAGTTCTTTAATCTAATTCTAATATATTCTTTAACTTAGTCATGGTGTTTTAAATATTCAGTATCAATTTTTTAATTGGAAATTCATAGATTTTTTTTCTTTCAGATAATATATCCTGGTTATGGTTTCCCCTCCCTCTACCTATCCCATCCCAGCTCCTTCCCCCACCTCCCCTCCCACCCAGAGTCAATCTCTTTCTGTCTCCCATTAGACAACGAATAGGCTTAAAAATAAAAAGATAAAACAAAAACCAACACATCACAACTGGACAAAACAACCAGACAGAAGGAAAAAAGCCCAAGATAAGGAACAAGACCCTGAGACTTCCTTGTTGGCACACTGAGGACTGCTATAAAAAAGCTAAACTTGAAGCTATAGTATATACACAGAGGACCTGGTGGAGACCCGTGCAGGCCCTGTGCATACTGCTGTATTTTCTGTATGTTCTTATGAGTTTTACTCAGGCTGATTTAGAAGGCTTAGTTTTCTTGATGTCCTCCATCCCCTCTGGCTCTCACATTCTTTCTGCCTCCTCTTCTGAAGGGTCCCCTGAACCCCAAGGGGAGGAATTTGATGAGCCCTCCATCTAGGGCTAAGTGTTCCAAGGTCTCTTACTTTCCACATGACTGGCTGTGGGTCCCAATTTTCGTTCCCATCTGTGGGTGTCCCTGACAATGGAGACTCTCAGATCTGAATGAGGTACTGATCTGCTCCCCTGGCTGGTATCCAAAATCATATTTTTTATTTGTAAATATATTTTTGGATTGTTTATGTCTTCTTCCAAGGCCTGAACAAATTGGTAAGTGGAAGTTTTATGTTTTTGATGATTTCATTTTCCCTTATCTACTTGTTTCATTGTTGTTTTATTGTCTAAAGTTTTGCAGATCACATCTTACTGGGGTTTTTACATGTTGGCTTAATCACTGTTTATGTGTGGTAATTTTTTCACTGGGACCACATGTTTAAGGAAACTCATATTTTTCCATGTAAATGCTTTGTCTTGAGTTTTTGAATTCTCTAGGTTCCCCAAGGCTGCCACTAGCTCAAGATTGAGCTTTGTATCAGTTTTCAGTTTAGATTTGCCCTGGTAATGAGATAGTAGTTGAGCATGAAGAAAACATAGGGAGGCTCAAATTTTTAAGAGGACTGTGTTTGTGCTGCCTCTCTACCATAAAGCAGCCAAGGGGAGGTGGCTTCTTAGCTTTCTTGTTTTGCTGTTGGCAGACATTCCTCCTGTGTTGTCTGCAATTTGTATGCTCTCCAAGGATCTCAATGTTACAATCTGGTCTCTTACTGACAGCAACTTTAAGAGGCCAGCCTTCCTTTGTCATCATGTGGTTATTAAAATATAGCCATGTGATCAGACCCAACAATTCCTGCACTTCACAGGACACCAAAGATACTCATGCCCCTTCTGATTTTTACTTCTTTATTCTGGGCTTTGAAGAGTCCCTTTCAAATCCTGAAAGCTCAGCTAAGCATCCAAAACAACATCTGACCTATTTTCCATTCACTATTTTTAGAGATCTTTAGTGGTCTCTAGTGAGAGAATCTTCAGACTTATCAGACATATTGCTGGGAATGAGAATCCTGTAGTAATTCTTTAAAATAGACTTCAGGAGACTCTGAGCAAACTGCAGAATAAATAATGTCACTATTAAAGAGTCACAGTTACATGGCTAGGCTGCAGATGTTTGGATAACAGTCTGTAGGGATGATGCTACTGAATTTGTCTCCACTCTAAGACTGGAAGTAGAGTGAAGCAAGGAGAACTTGTGTTTTTCCAATGTCCACTATGTCTTTGTGTCACATCATACAGTACCTGTGGCATTAATCCGACCAAACATAAAAACACAATACATGTGCATTTCCCTCTGTGTCTAGGAGTACTGCTGAGTGTCAGAGCCTCCACAGACACAGCAGACCCATCACATTTTAAACTTTACTTTCAGCTGACCTTGGGTTTTGGGAGATCTTGTTTTTCTTTTCCTTTCCTTTTTCTGTGTGTATTCTCTTTGTAAGGTAAACTGACGAGTGGCTGACAATGATTTAAAAGGACTTAATCTAGTCAGCAGTGAAAGTAGAAGCTCTCCTCACTCAAATGCGGAAGTCCTATTTCAGGAGCAGCATCACAGCCATGGGGTTAGTTGGTCAGGAATTGAAAATGAAGCCAAAAAAACCGTTCAGTGTATTATGCAGAATGGACAATGCATTAGCTCCCCCCCCTTCTTTTTGCCACAATTGCCAGATACCTGGAGGAAGAAACATAAGAGGGGGAAGGATTTATTTGGGGTCACAGTTTTGGGTGGCATCAGTTCACTGTGGTGTCGCAGCATGGCCGCTGAAGTGGCTCTGACCATGGTGGCAGCAGTTTGTGGCATGACTGTTCACATTTTGGTGAGTATTAGAAAGCAGAGAGCTTGGGATAGAACCGGAAACTTATCTCATCTTCAAAATTTCTCCCAGTCATGCATGTCTGCTAGCTGGGTCACAGTTCCCAAAGCTTAACAGACTCCTAAAATCAGTATCATCAGCTGGGGACTGAGTGTTCACACACATGAGCCTGTTACATCACTTCAAATACAAATCATAATATCTGCAATATTACATTTCTTGACAACTATTCTTAAAATGAATTAAAACCCACACCAATTGCTAGAATATTAAGTATGTCAGTATTGTTAAGTTCAGTATGGTGCCATTGACCTTGGATGAGGAAGTCACTCCTACGGGCCTGTGGGTGCTTCAGCTGACTGTGGAAATGAAGTTCATGGGCAGGTCAAGTCCCTCTGGGGCTGTTTCTCTTTTTCAACCTGAAGGAAGACTAATGAGGAAAGAAACAAAAAGCTTCCTACCTCAAACATGAGCAGAATCCTATAAAACCCTACAAAAGTAGGAAGGCTAAAACAAAATTGAACTGGGCAAAGTAGTAACCTATTAAATGAGAGAAGACGGGCAGAGCCAGGCATAGATTCTGAGGCTTCAGCTGCTCTGATAAAAGCAGAGAATATTTGCTCCCAGATACATATATTAAACATATATATATATATATATATAATGCATATATTAAACATATATACACCTACTGAGTACTGTGCTTGATAGTGTAGTCACAATGACGGGCAGAAACACACCTGCTACCTCTAAGGTCTTTAATAATTACAACCCACTGTAGTGGTTAGGCAGGCTGAACAATCTAAACTCCTTGAAGACAGACTGTTTAATTGATTTCCTTGCTCCCATGTATGTGCGCAGAGGAATACTTTAAAGGAACAGCTTAGTAAATTTGTTTAATAAAACAGCAACAAAAATGTTGTCTAGAAACAGTGCCGCATTGTTTAGGTCTTGGGTCTTGCTGCTGGCTATTTATTGGTCTATATTTTATACAGGTGACTAAGTGCATTGCTATTTTAATATTACCTGGGATATTATATTATATTTTTATTTTTATTAAATATAAATGTCTAGATGATCAGCCCTAACCTTTTCTTCTTTTGCTAATGACCTACAACTGGAGGGAATCTCATTGGTAAGATGTTACTATTATAGATCAGCACCAACACTGACCCAATAGAAACCTGAGTTACAAGTAGGGCATATTTTAAAACTCAGCAGTGGATCAGTGACAAGTTGACCATATTGATGTGGAGACTGTTTTTAAAATTATTATTTTAAAGGCATTCCCTTCATCTCAAAACAGCACAAGAGGGTAAGCATTGTCAGTAGGCTGAATACTTTATGTGGTAATGATTCAGTCCCATATTCAAAGGGCGACATAGCTCCTGATTGCACCCCACCCCTGATTGGGCACTCCTAGTATTTTCAGTTGGATGGGAAGAGATTAGTCCTCTAGTTACTACCTTCCAAGGTTTCTATTGGGTGCTAATTGGTAAAACATATCTTAAGTTCTTTTTCAATAAAATGATATCTTGGATAGATTTTCCCCTACAGTTTTGTCTAGTTTGTGGCAAATGTCTGACCAGCATTTAAGTCAGCAGCAGATAATACCGAAGAAGAGTTCCTAGCCCCTGAAGGTCATTGTGCACTAACAAATGTCCTCTCCATCTTCCACCCCATGTCCCCCATAGTCCCCACTGCTGTGTATTTCTTAGAGTGTATCATGCAAATGCTACAGTTCTTCATCACCCTCTGAACTTCTAGTTATCTTCTGACCTTTCGTAGTACTGTAAGCCTTGATTTACTAAGCCAAAATATAAATACAAGTCCACAACGACAATAAACATTATAAAGAAAAAAAGACCTAGATATTATCAAAGATGATTTAGAGGAATGGGAGAAATGGAAGAGGAGCCTGTGATTAGTTTCTGTAGCTGACACAATGCAGGGCTCTGTTCCGCAGAGGACAGCACACAACACAGTCTTGGCATAAAAGAGAGATAGGAAACCCAGTGGGTTAGACAGCATTTATTGAATGGTAATTAGGGAGGCTACACGTTATTCTGGAAGACACTTGCAATAAAGTCTAGACCGAATCCGTCATTTGGATCTCTGGGTATGGGATACTGGGTAACACAATAAGTAATGTGTTAGGTTATTTAGTAAGAAAACACACAGTGGACGCCAGCATGTATTGACTATAAAATCTGAGGTTAAAACATGCAACTGTAGTTTAGAGAAGACATTTTTATGTGATCTCATCACTAGGCTGCATGTGGGCTGATTTTATTGACCAAACAACTCATGCTGGGTGGAGCCTATAGAGCGGTGTGTGGTCCTTGTGTTCACAGAGGAAGCTGGGGACAGTCAAGGAGGAACTTAGATCTGTGAAGATTTTATCAGGCACAGGGGGTCCTGTGTTGTCAACATTGAAGGACCTCAGATGTGCCATACATGACACCAAGAACAATTGTCAATCCTTGTGGGAAAATAGCTCTTGAGGTTCCCAGTGAACCCTAGCCCTGATCCACCCAGACTCACACAGAACACGGAGAAGCCATGTTTTCATCTCTGGCCTGTCTCCCATTACTCCAGCCCAGCCTGGGTGGAGCAGGTGTGAAACAAGGCATGGAGGGAAGGAAGTGAAGGGTATATGACTCTCACTGTGCAGACAGTTCTACCTGGGTTCCTTCTAATGACTCTTATTTTAAGTCCTGATCTGTCTGCTGGAGCTGTGAGCCAGCTGTCCACAGTGGAGTGGTTTGACACATTATTGCACTGTACACTGGGCTGCTCATTCAATCAGCCGTGGTGCTGCTCTTCGCATAGAGCATGTCACATTTGACAGATTTATCACTAGACTGTGGGCTCTATTTTCTACAGTGCTAGGGAGCCCTTTCCCATTAGTGATAGCAGGAGTGATGTTTATGCATGAAGAGAGGCTGTTCGATTGGGCAATTGTAGGCCTCCTCTGCAGTCGTGAGCCAGCTCCCACTTATCAAGTGGGCTAATAGGGGATATTCATATGCACCAGAGAATCAATTCTCTGTACATGGACCTCTACTACAAAAATAATTGCTACTCACTGGTGGTAAAGATCTCAGCAATGTCAGAGCCTTAATGGCAAGATTAATGCTCTACTGCTCCCAGGCTGGGCCATTTCTCTACAACTAAGGAAAAAAAAATCCAGGGCTCAGAGCTTGGTGAGATTTGTTTACTGGGGTGTGTGTGTGTGTGTGTGTGTGAAATGCAGAGATATCTTGATATCCTATGCTATTATGAAATTCTTTATCTGTAATTTTATTTTTTGGTAGATTTTAATTAGGTTGAGGCCAATGAGTAGTGTGGAGTTTATGCCCAAGGTCTATTACGTAAATATTTGCCATTCTGAGCTTCAGTATTTTTGGGGCTAAAACTAGGGAGCTATTTTTGATGATTTATGTGCAAAAATGTTGTTCATATCTTTACATAGCTAGTATGTTACATTGAAAACACATTTGATTTTTTTCTTTTCTATTAGATTGTGGGTCTCTCATTTTAATTCTGGAGCCTAGCTCAATATTTGATGTGTTCTATACACATAATATATATACCTGTATATATAGTATATAAGATTATATTAATTACATACATAAAATCATAGTGATATACAAGAACTTAATGGAACTCCATAAACATTTTTAATTGAAAATAAAATTTTATGGCCCTATAACTCTATCATTTGTACTCATTCAATAATCATGCCAACCCTTAAATGAGATATTTATGGTTTCTCAGCCTTACATAAGCAAAATTTTGGAAAGAATTCAGTGAAACTACATTGATTGTGACAGCATCGTTAGCACACATCACTCTGTTTCATTGCAAGGCCTCTAATAAAGAAAGGCTCACTGAGCACTTATCATTGGCAAGAGACAGGCAAAGGCATCTGCAGAGATGACCTCGGTTTAACAGAATAAGTAGAGTCTGACTTGGTCCATAAAGGACAGACAGGCTTACTGCATAAGCAGAAGGAAGTGGGGACACCACTGTAGTGTAAAAGACAACAAAGGCTACATAGGAATGCGACAGAGTGTAGCTTCTCAAACTGGGGGTGGTGTCACTGAGTGTGCGTCCTGATAAATGTGACAACAGTTAAAGAATCTAGAACAATAACAACCAAAAATTAATTCAAGTTAGACTTGATGGATCTCCATCACGGCCTACGTGGGCTGTGTCACATGAGTTCATTGACGTCTCAGTTATGAGCACAGTATGCTTAATGTTCATGTTTCTCTGAAAGACAATGACTCAATGATAGAAAACATACTTTTAATGTGTTCCTAGTGTTGTTCCTCAGCATGTAAGTATTGAATTAATATCACTTTGGACTGTATTATGTTAGAATATTTGAATTTTAAATATCAATATTTGATTGCTAACGAGTTTCATTAAAAACATCATTCATTTTGACTTGGGATTAGGGCAGAGTTTCTGAAATGACTCTAAATATATGTCTACCGTTTTGTACTATGTATTTATGCAAAAACAGTGTTCTCAACACTAACAATGATAAAATCAAGGTAGCAAACAAGTCTGAAAATACACAATATGCTCTGTGTCCTAAAGTATCAAATACTTAGCTAAGATTTTATTCTTTATATCATTGTACAAAATTGCTTTTTCCTTTAGTAAATGGTAAAATTGTATGCATACTAAAGAATTATTTTAACAAGCACATTTTCTTGTGAGTTATTATAACTAAATATTTGATCTGCACACCTATTTTTATA
This sequence comes from Lophiomys imhausi, assembly GCA_907164525.1. Lineage (NCBI taxonomy): Eukaryota > Metazoa > Chordata > Mammalia > Rodentia > Muridae > Lophiomys > Lophiomys imhausi. Next base: position 9,086,438 of record CAJQZJ010004381.1, read on the forward strand.
TATTGCTATATGTGGGGTTCCATAAAAATTTGTCACAGGTAAAGTGGTCACAAGTGGAAAGAGGTGAAGAAGCCCTGGTCTAGAGAGTCTGTAGAAGGAGTAGTCTGTTGCTGCAGCAGTGGAGTTGAAGGAACCAGTCAGCAAGGCTCCTCCATCAACTCTTCCTGGGTCTGTAACCTGTAGGTGGGCAAAGCCTCACCACCATGGGAGACAGTTACCTATATTCCCCACCCCACTCCATATGGAGAATCCTTATATTTTTTTTTTCCCTAAAGTTAAGCAGCTATGACAAACATCCTTTAAAGTCATTGATGAACTTGAACATTGCTGAGACATGTTTTCCTGTATTGCTCCCAGAACCGCCCAGATCACTGTTCTTTATCCTCAGCTGACTGATGAAGTAGGGTGTGTATTCCCCCTACAACATTTCTCTTTTGCACTCTGAGATTCTAAACTAAATATATATTCTGCCCCTTAGAATTAGAAATACTGTTATCATTAAAATAACACTCTTTTCTTCTCCTCCCCTCTTTTTTTTTTCTCCCTATTTAATGGTATGTGTATGTGTGTGTGTGTGTTTGTGTGTGTGTGTAGGTCAGAGGACAACCCACAAGAGTCAGTTCTTTTTCTCCACTATGGGTAGAGGAATTTGGGAGGTGGGCTCAAGTCCTCAGACACAGTGACAAGAGCTCTTACTCTCTTTTATTTTTTTAAAGATAAGATCTTATGTAGCTTATTTAGGCTGCTCTCAACTTGCTGCGTATTTAAGGGCGACCTTGATTGTGAGATCTTCCTGACTATTGCTCCCAAGTGCAGGGACTACAGGTATGGACCACTAATGTCTGGTTCCTTTTTTTAGACAATAGTTTAACAGACTCCTCTCCCCTTCTGCTGCCCCCACCTTCCTCCTTCCTTCTGTCCAGAACTCGCCCATCCCAGAGACATAAAAATAAAACAAATGCTGCTTAAAAGGTTGTTCTATTCTGCAGAAATATAGAAATCTTAAGTTAACTGATGTTAACAGTGATAAACACATTCCTGGAATGTGTTACAGATAAATCTCCTTCCTTTTGGAAAGAGCAAAACCAGATAGCAAGCATAATTAAGTAAGAGCTGCATGCTCTCTGTCAGCCTTTGTAAACGTCAGGCAGCAACTTCTTCTCTTTGGGGAAATCTTGGCTTCAGTGTTCCTTTTCTGGTTTTGACTATATAAACTCATTCCTGGGAGTTTGTTTGGAGCTATGTGTCTGATTGCAGATCAAAAGGTGGTGTCGGAGAGTGGGATGTACTTGCCATTTTTTTTGTTTGTCTTTTAACTAGGCTTTGTTTTTCTCTATATTTTTGTAATTTTGAAGTTGATGCACATTGGCTGCAGAACATCTCAGAGTGAGTGTCAATCATTAACAAGTTACAAATGATGGCCATTAATTATTATAGTTTATTTTATTTCCCTGGAGAGGGGAAGGGAAGGGGGAAGAGAGAGAGAGGAAGCGGGGAGGAAGAGTAATGGGTGAGTAAAGGGGAGGGAAAGAAGGGGTTTGCTGGAGAATGAGTCATCCAAACTGCTTTTCAGCTAAGTCACCCAGTGTTCCTAGCTTTTCTGTGTGAATCCATTTCATCAGACTCATCCTTACAAATCAGTGCTGAAGTTTAACCTTAGTTCTTTTCGGTGCCTCCTTCATCTCTTCCTAGGCTTAAAAAGTATGGCTGTTCTTCTCCAATGCAATGGACAAGAACCTTCCGTGTATTTAGAAGCCAGTGTCTCCTGGGGTCCTTGCTGGGTTCTGTGTCTGTGTTGGGAACTGCTGTGGCTTACAGAGCACATGCCCTGTTGGAGCTCATGCCACCTCCAGTTACGTCTAGCACACTGGAACTTCCTACCTAGACTCTGTCAGTAGAGAGGCAAACAGCCTTTGAGTTCTTTCCTGATGGCCGCGAGGTACCCTCTGCTCTACCAACTGCAGTTTTTCCCCTGGTTCTCAGAAATACTCAGCCTGCTTTGTCTCATTCATTTGGATCAGCCAGATCCTAGGCCCTTGGACCATTTAACTTTCCAGGAACTAAGTAGGTTCCGGTCTTGAAATGTTGTAGCTGGTCACTCATCTTATAATTTTGTACAGGAAACTGCGAGAATATAGTACATTTGAGCTTACATACACTATGTCATTAAATGTCCCACATATGTTAAAGATAACATCATAGCAAGGTTTCTGTAAGATCCAATCAACTTTTATTTGTGATTTTAGAATTAATTAGAAAGGAAATTGACATTTTATTCTGGATGATAGTGTTGGCTTCTGTACTGTGGGAACAAAGGAATAGAACAATAGAAAAAGGCAGATTGACTAATATCAAGTTACTTAAATTTTCTTTTATAAGGATTAGTTTACAAATCAGTAGCTTTCTTTGCAACATTTTCCAATATACTACATTTCAATTGATTCTTTATCTCCAAGCCTTGCTCCCCTATCTCTCATCTTTGTCCCCCTTTCTGCTGTACCCTTCTGCCTCCACTAATTTCTCTTCCATTTTCATTTTTCCTGTGGTCTATTCCTCTCTATATCCTTCCCTTAAAGCATTCTTTTTTTCTATTCCTATTGGCCCCTTTCTATTTTCCTGGCCTTTCCCCATATTTCCTCTTGCTTGGATACCTGCATTTAACAGTTGGAGGCCAGAATCTGCATGCTAAAGAGTACATGCAGTGTTTGCCTTTCTGAATCTGGATTACTTACCTTAATGTTTCTAATTCTATCTATTTTATTATAAATTTAATTTTTCTATGAATAATATACCATTGTGTATGTAACTATATTTTTGTTATCCATTTATCTGTCAAATAAATACGCTCGACTCCATTTCCTTCTTATAGTGAAAAGGACAACAATAAACGTGGCTGTGTAAATGTCTCTACAGTGAGATGTAGAGTCCGCTGAGCAGGAGTAGAGTAACCAGATGTTTTAGTGTTTTTTTAAGAAACCTCCACTCTGACCACCATAGCGACTGCACCAGCTCGCGCTCCTGGTTACAGTGACTAGCGATTCCACTTTCTCATCAGGGTCACAACAGAGGGCACCTTCTTTGCACACTGACTCAAGTTGATTGGCCCTTTTCAGTTGGCTGCTGGAAATCACTTGTCCATTTGCTTCCTTAATGCTCAGTTTGATCATCTGGCATTTAGCATTTGTGATTCCATTTTTGTTTGGTCTGATCTGCTTGAAGGTAGCATGGAAACTCATCTCAAAACAATGATTTTTTTACTAGTAAGTATACGTTACCTTATCCCATGGAGGGAAATCCACATTTGAGATGACATCATGGATATGGATTTGCTACATTCCCTCTCTCTCTTTCTAATTTACACTAAAAGTTGGCTAAAGTAAACTGACGAATGTTTGGAGTGTTCCCCCACTGACTTGTTTTCATCAGCAGGACTACCTCAGGTTCCTTATGGGGAAGGTACCCCAGGTGTCAAACACATTGACTCTACTGGATGACCAAAGAAAGGCAAAGGGTTGTTTCTGAGCTCTGCAGGTATTGGCTTAGAATCCTTCCCTCTAGCTTTGCTTATCCCATGTGTGTCTGGTGTCTGACTGGGCTCAGGTCTTTACAAACTGAAGTTGCACCATAGTAGTAGCAGCCATGGTTTCCTCTTTTTCCCATTCTCTGGTGATTTAAGAGTGAGCATCTATTCTTGGTCACTACTCTCTCAGAGTGTAACTTATTTTCTCTCCCCTGCACCTCAGTGATGTGACCGTTTACTTGGTAGGCTATGGATTAAATGATACTGAGACAATTTCAAGTTCAGCTTTTCTGAAAACTACCAGTTTTCGTTTCTTCTTTCTTGGAATGCATTTTGTAGGTGTACCTTAGGACAGTTGCCAGTCTGTGAGGTGTTCACGAATTTTTAAGAGAATCCTCATGCATGGAGTTGGACATTCATCTGTGTTCCCACTCATCAGCTGGTATCTGCTGGCATCCAGATCAGTTGAGTCTTCAAAAGGTCCCGGCGCAGCCAATATCAGAATCCTGACTGATCTCAAGACATGCATTGTTTCTGTGAAGCAATGTAAAAGAGAAATCTATTCTTTTTGGTCTTTATTGCTACAGGACCATGAATCCAGCTGATTATCTTTAACTTCGCTATAGGACTATTATTGGTTTCCATACAGTAAGTTATCCTCCAAAGCAACCTATATGTTGGATGTTTATCATGTGACAGACATACTGGTAAGTTTTAAAGACAAACAAGACAACATCCAAGTTAGCACTAAGCCAAAAGGTGAATGGAGTAAAGATATTTAAATATGTAATCGGAATGCTTTGTATTTCACAGAGAATCTATTGCATGCCAGATACACACAAGGCAGTGGAAACAAAATAGATTTCTTGTTTTAGAGGAATTTAGCAACTAGTAGAAGAAACACAATTAAAAACAGGTATTTCTAATGTCAAGTAGCCAGGATAGAAGGATGAAGTTTTTACTACTTAGTGAGAGTGTATGTTAATTACCTAACATTGCATGACATACAAAATATGTGTTTCATATTCCTTTCCTCACTTTTTGGTGTGGCATGTGGTATATGTTAATCACACCAGGCAAAAATAAGACCATCACCACAATTTTTGGGCCAAATTTGAAGCAAGCTTGATTTTCTTGGGGTACACCAGAAAGCTGGCCAGCAATTGTCTCCTAATTTGGGTTAGAGAGAACAGCCATGAACCTGTTTCTCAGGGCTCTTTTAAGAGGCAAAATCATGAGTAGCTGCAAAGCAGGTTTACAGAAGCAAGACAATGGAGCAGTACCAAAGTACAAGAAGATCTTAAAAAACAAAAACAAACAAGCAAACAAACAGAACAAAACAAAACAAAACAAAAACAACCAAACAAAACCCAGCCATAATCATGTGATCACTGATTAGGGAGGTTAGAGCGTTTGTTCCCACAAACAAGTTAAGGTCATGGGTTGGGGGAGGTCAGGTTCCAGGAAACAGACTTAAAAACAGAAATTCATCTTACGGTAAACAGAGACTTATTTTTAACAACACAACATGCTGATTCCTGCCTTCAAAATGGAGTCAGGCAAGTTCCTCAGTATATTTCAAAGATGAATCAAATAGTGTCTTCCAAGCCAGTGTTATTTCAGGCTTCTTTCTGAAAAAGAGTTTCATCACACACTCCAAGACGTGAGGATGGCTTCAAGACTCAACTGTAACTGAAAGACTCTGGTGGAAACGACCCTGCATGCTTTCTGAGGCTAGGCTGTGAGGCACCAAGAATTGTGAGGCAGGGTCTCTAGAATCCTCACTTTCCTGATGCGTCATCTCAAGGGCTTTTCCTAGAAACCAGCTGGCCTCGTTCTTGTAATACCAAGCCACATGGTAAGACCAGAAGCGTGTAGGGAGTGGAGGAAGCCCTCGTGAGTGAAGTTCTGAGCAAATGTGTATTTTGACACAGGCCCACTGTGTTGAGGACTTGAAAGTCTAGGACACAGGTAAAATTGGCAAGGTTGTTACTCATATGGCTGAAGAGAGGTAGCAAAGATCTCCTAAGAAACCTGAGTATGATCATCTAGGAACACTTATCAGTGTGCGCAAAGACTAGCAGCACCGGCTTCCTTTTCTGGGAATGTTTACAGCCTGAGACTGCTTACCTACAGAGACCTTCTGAGTCTAGATTACTCCTCCCTTGGCACTGTACATAATAAACATTCTGAGGCTCCAGCCTGCAGCAAAACACTAAATTCCAACTCCACTGATGTGTGTTTGTGTACCTGTCACATTGTTTTTCACTCCCACCATCCCTAACCAGGGTTCTAGGATGCCACCAGACATAGAAGGTATAGACTTGCTAGCTGACTGTCGTGGATAAGTCTTTGTGCCTTTGTAGTGCAGTCGTTCCACACAAAGATGAAGTCTGCAGATGATCACAGCCTCGGTATTGGCTGAGTGACATTTTGAACCTTCTAAGTTGAGGATCCAGATGCCCAATTCTAGAAAGGAGTCTGTTTTGTTCTCTTCAAAACCATGACCTACAGAACCTGTGAGCATAATGGAACTGATCCCTACCTTATGCAACTGTTTAAGATGGTTTGATATTTCGAAAAAGATGCTCAGAACGAATGGCATCTGAGGGAGAACAACTTTATAATGAATTATATCATTTTTGAATAGTGTCTATTTGGAAGCTCACAATTCTGCACGCAAGTTTTTCAGTTAACTTAGGAAAAATTAATCATTAATTTTTTGAGTTCTGCCACAGGGTCTTGGGAACCCATTCCTGACTAAAATGATTTTCCATCATGTGTGAAATTATGAGTCTGATTGCTTGAGGAATAGTTCAGTCCCTCTGATAAAGCACCACTTGTCTTCCTCCAGATTTAGTGCAAATAGAACCGTGGAAAAAGCTGATTTATTTATTATTCCTGTCATAAAGCTGTGAGACACAACATTTTGTAAATGATTAGTGGGAGAGAGTCCCTTAGTATATTAAGAGACACTGGCTACTTCAAATGTAATATTTCATCAGGATTTTTTACCACGATTACTATTTAGAGGAAGAATTTGTTTCTTTGAGGAGGATTTAAAGATGTGATATTAAACTGAAAATTCTCTCCCATTTCAGTCAACAGATCTTCCACTTATTAACAGCTGAATTGTATATATTTCCAAGATTGGCAACTTAAAAATTGTCTAAGGAAGAGATTCATTTTAATTATGTGAGCTAAAAAGCCCTCCCCCACCTTTTTTTTTTGCTATTTTTCTATCTTACAGTAATTGAGAAATCATTAAAAATTAGAATACAGTTTCATTAAATTTAGAGGGGGAAAAAGAGACTATGTTAATATCCAAAATATTTCTTTTCTTAGACTGTAGTCTTGACAGATGAGATAATTAACTCCAAGTCTATGTGATGGTAAAACAGGCAAGAAAGAAGGAAAACAAGGAGATGTGGTATATAGTTAATTAATGAATGCCAATTATAGCTCAGGTAGAATTAAATAAATGTCCTAAGAAAGTGGGGGGACTCATTAAAAGAAGTCATGTATTAGGCCTGGGGGACCATATCCATTTAAGACTACTATTGCACCTTCCAGATATCCAGGAACTGCTAAGCAGGGAGAGGATAACCCCCAAGCAGAAATATTGTAGGCCTAGCACACACTGGCATGCTGAAAATTCTGACCATGTCTACAGAGAAAGCATGCTTCTCAATGGCTAGCTCTCCAGGTCTTTGCAAATGTAGTTGAATGAAAAGACAGGATGGACAGGAAGGATGCGTGTGTGTATACCAGAGAGTCTTCCTGGTACCACCCTGATTACTCTGCCTTCCAATTCTCAAAACTTCAGTTATTTTCTTCCAGAAGTTCTCCTTGGCAGTTTGTATGAACCCCTCAGATTTTACTCACACTGTTTAAACACAACTTAAAAAAACACCAAAAAAGGGTAAAATTAGCTTCAAGATTGTTCCTCCAGCACCTGTTCAGGTGGTTCACTGCAGAACGATCTCAGCTCTTGCTGAGTGGAGGAGTGAATACAGAGTTTAGCCTGAGGCAAGAAAAGTCAATGACTTGAAAGTGTAGTCCATGCGGAAAGCCAGCTGAAGAATGTTGACACCTTTCCGTGTATCTTTGGGTTATATACCTGTATTAAAAATAATAATTATTTTCAGGATTATTTTCTAACACATCAAAGAAGGTTTGTATTTAATATTGACTTTAGATTATTTCAGAGGAAGCCATGCACCTCTAAGCTTTTGAGAATTTGCAGTATTTTTACTCCATGAAAAAAAAAATATATATATATATATTTGAGCTTGCTTGTCGGTTCGGTAGCTGAGCTTCAATAAGCTTTACTAATTTCATGAAATTTAGAATAGTGTTTTGCCATGTTAGAGATAATCCCTGAAAGTCTTCTTCTTGGCGATGGCAATAAATCTCGCCCTCCACTAAAAGCCTCGGTGTCATTTGATATTTATGACACAGAATGAGTAGTGGACTTAAAAGCTAGTTCACGTGTCTTATTACTTCAATCATCTAATATAAGGGTTTCAGTTGCAGTTGTAGCCAGGAAAAGTGTCTCCTCTGCCCTGATCAACACAAGTCTGGCTTCGTATTCAGCCTTCCCTGCACCGTTTCACCTACTGCCTCTCCTAGAGTTTGCACATTCTACACTCTTCCATCATTCCAGGAAATGCTGGTCTGAAATGGAAAGAAAGTGTCAACAAGGCTGATGTAGATTGACTAGGCTTTACCAGGTCTTAGCTGAACTTGTCAAAAGATATCTTAGTTATTATTAGTTGAGCAATCTTGCCCTGGGGAAGGGAAAGCTGTCAAAAGCTTCCATGTTGAATATGTACATCTCTGGCTTCATGGAGAGAGTATGAAGGGAGCTGATTAAATACAGATGAGGTAAGCCTGAGAAAGGCACACTTAGCATCATGAAGAAGAAAGCCTTGCTATTCTTTGTTACCATATTGGGTGCAAGATTTTCCCCCTTCCACAGGGAGAATGAAACTTGGCCTCCATATACCATTCATTCTCAGCTTCATGATGGATGAGTAGCAACGTGTTGATAAATGCAGGGCATCTAAGAAAGCACTGACTGAACAGCTTCAGTGTCTAGTGTTAGCCCTGGTCAGTCTCTGCTATGAGGGTGATGGGAGAGGCAACTGTTGATTTCAATATCACGGAATAAGATGTGCACACACAGATACGCCTCACCTTTCCTGACCATAGCTCTCAATCCTCATGAGGGAATTTGAAATTTTTTTCCTTTATTTTTTATTTCTTCAAGTTACATCTCAATCACAGTCCCCTCCCTATTCCCCCCTCCAGTCCCACCCTCCCACCCTCCACCTCCATCCTCTTCCCCCCTTTTTTTTAAGTTTAAGGTATATCTTACTTCCCCCTACAATTTCCCCTTTCAGTCCAACAAATGGCTCTTTCTAGTATAATAATAAATACAATACAAAACAACAGAGGTAATTAGGCCACAGTTATGAGGGTTATATGGCTTAGCATACATTCCCAATGTCCAGTCCATATGTATTTGGCACCTGACTTTAACATTCTACTATCTAACCATCTCCATGAGTTTCAAATTATATATCTAAATCAACATGCATACTAACTTGCAACACAATTTTAAAAGCATCTTCTTAGATCTATAACACTCTCTTGACTCCTAAACAACTCAAAATTTAATTATGAGACTCTAGCTATCTATTCTTCAACCACCTCAGAGACCTGAGAGGGATAAATATATCTGATTTTATAGGAAGTACAGGGCCTGAAGCTTCCAAAACTAAGAAATGACATACCAGTGGCTGCCTGGACAGTTCCCATTTTCTCTCCATACATTACAGCATCGCTCTTCAGTCGTTTGGCCCTGTTTCTCTGACAGACATTGATTGTAGAGCAGGGGTTATGAAGGACTTGCCTACCCTGTCTTGGCAGAGCTAGGCTGTCGACTTACCTGCTTCCAGGTTTTGTCCTTTTTGGACAGCATTCTGTCTACAGTGGAGCAAGGGGCTTTTCCTACCAAGAGATAGGCTTGCGACTAATTCAGTCATCTCCCACTGGAGATTCTTCGATGCTCATCTTCTACTTGGGGTAGAATAGGGGGTGCTGTCAGGAGTTGATATGTCTCGATATAAAAAAATCTAAAATTATGAAAACCTCTTTGAATGCCATATTCTGCAGATCTCTTGAGGTTTTTGAAGAGGCCCTATCTATCTCTTATATTCGGGTAAGCAGATGTTGCTTGTCTCTTAGCAGCTTTATTTCTGATTAGCTTACAAAGTAACTATAATAGGCTCTCATAGTACCTAACAAAATGACCGTCTTGCATAACTATTAGTTTGCATTTCTTAATTATCCTAAACAGTTTATGACAATTAGTAGTAAAAGGCCGAAACATCACATTTCATTTTTTTTCTTTACCTCCTAACCCTTCTATCCCATTTCTCTGGGGTGGGGTGTCCTTATATAACAGTCCCTCATCTCAGTTGAGAGGTCGTATGAGGGCCAAGAGCCTCCTCATTCATTGGGGGTCTACGAGGCAGTACTACCAGTGAAAAGTGTCTCATTGCCTGGCAGAGAGAACTAAAAAACAAACAAATAAGCAGACAAATAGATAAAAAAGAATAAAAAATAGAAAAAAATTAAAAAATAATAAATAAATAAATAAATAAATAAATAAAAATAAAAAATAAAAAGTCTATGTCCAAGTTCCCTTTAGTGTGTTAGTTGTAGTATCGATACCTTCTACTATATAGCTAAAATCCTACTATAAGTGAATAGATGCCATATGTGTCTTTCTGAGTCTGGGTTAGCTCACTCAGGATGAGCTTTTCTAGTTCCATCCATTTGGCTGCAAATTGCATAATTTCATTGTTCCTGATAGCTGAATAATATTCCATTGTGTAGATGTACCACAGTTTTTTAACCCATTCTTCGGTTGAGGGACATCTGGGTTGTTTCCAGATTGTTGTTTCTAGCTATTACAAATAAGGCTGCTATAAACATAGATGAGGAAACTTCCTTATGATTCCGTGAAGAGGCATTTGGGTGTATACCCAGAAGTGGTATGGCTGGGTCCTGAGGCAAAGCTATTCCAAGTTTTCTAAGATATCGCCAGACTGACCTCCATAGTGGTTGCACAAGCCTGCATTCCCACCAGCAATGGAGGAGTGTTCCCCTTTCTCCACACCCTCGCCAGCATGTGCTGTCATTTGAACTTTTGATCTTAGCCATTCTGACAGGTGTGAGATGGAATCTCAGAGTCGTCTTGAGTTGCATTTCTGATGATTAAGGATGTTGAGCATTTCTTCAAGTGTCTCTCCTCCATAAGGGATTCCTCCTTTGTAAATTCTCTATTTAGCTCATTTTTTGATTGGATTATTTGGTTTCTTGGCATTTAATTTCTTGAGTTCTTTGTAGATTTTGGATATTAGCCCTCTGTCAGATGTGGGGTTGGTGAAGATTTTCTCCCAGTCTGTAGGCTGCCGTTTTGTTCGAATGACAGTGTCTTTTGCCTTACAGAAGCTTTTCAGTTTCATGAGGTCCCATTTATTGATTCCTGAACAGAACACCAACAGCTCAGGGAATTTGAAATTTATGCAAAGCGTACCACTTGCAGGGCGCTGAAGGACAACCTCTTCCTATGGTCTTTGCTACATAATTCTTTGTCACTAATGGGCAAAAGGAATCAGGGAAGCCTCTGAGTCCTGGGCAGTCCTATTCCTGTTGCACTTTGTACATAAAAACCTGTGTGTTTTTAGCATTTTTCACTGTGACTAAATAGTTCAGATCTCTAGTTCTGAGATGACTGGGCTTTTCTCTGAACTTCGAGAGAAATCATTCCTTCTTGATCTTCAGTCCTTTGCATTAGATTAACCCTTCCTTTTAGATTGAGAGGTTAAGATAGAAAGTCTGTGATCTAGGCATATCTGCCATTTTGATCTCCCAAAAGGCAGCTGTGGAGACTAAAGAGAACATCTGTACTCTTTAGAGAATAAGAATTCTACTTAAAAATTTTATTATTTAGTTCTCTCTCTCTCTCTCTCTCTCTCTCTCTCTGTGTGTGTGTGTGTGTGTGTGTGTGTGTGTGTGTGTGTCTGTGTATGTGCATGTCTGTGGGAATCCAAGGAAGTCAGAAGAGGACATCAGATTCCCTGAAGCTGGAATTGCAGGTATTTGTGAACTACCCAATGAGGATGATGGGAACTGAACTCAGGTATTTTGTAAGAAAAGTAAGAGCTCTTAACCGCTGAACCATTTCTCCAGCCCTAAGAACTCTACTTTTAATTTTTGTTTGACATGAATTTTTTGGCTAGATTTAAGTAATATTCATGTATTTTGACTTCTAATGGGATTACATTATAAAGACCCCACCATAAATTGTAAATATTATAAGTAAAAATGCAAGAGATTTATTTAATATGTTGAGTATTCTTTCACACACATATGCTAGAGAGAGAGAGAGAGAGAGAGAGAGAGAGAGAGAGAGATTAAAGTGTTGATTCTTACCCTTTTGATTGCAACGGTAACTGCAAGTCTTTCTGAAACCATCAAGCATTGTGAGAACGGTTGGAGGGCATGTGCTCTTCAATGCTGACAAAGAAGAAAGCTCAAAAACCTCTGACACCTACTGCAATTGAAGATCAACTCTACTTGGTCCTTCATATAAATCCAAAATAGGACCATTGTTTCCTTAGTCACTGGTGTTACTTTAAGTACAGGGATGTCCTGGTCCACGATGAATACGGACAACTACACAGCTTGCTGAAAATAAATCATTTATCTTCATATTCCACAAGAGTTCCTATTGTCTCTCTTTCCCTGCCTGCCTTTCTTCCTATCTCCCCTTTTCCCTTCCTTCTGGATTTTGGGGTGTCTCATGATATCTTAAACTCTCATCTCCTCTCTTAGTTTCCCACATGCCACCTCTCCTGATAATACTTTTAATTCATTATGTCCAGATACTGTTATATCAACAAGCATCTTTAAAAGGCAACAGAGGCCCACAGAACAGGGATTCTGAGAATTTGCTGTCTAAAGGATCTCCATTTGAGATTTAGTATCTTCAACAAATTTCCACAGCTCTGTCTGAATTCATGTCAACGAATGGCCATGTTCTGCTTCAGTTTCTTCTAAGTATTCTGTAAGCAATCATCAGCTCATATTGTTCACCTGTTCACCACAGCAAGCTACAAACAGGTCTTAAGTAACTTGCAATCTCTTGCTATGTGCTGTGTATATCAACTTTCACTTGTGACCCAAATATATTTTTTTCTTTTTTGTTCTAGGTGCCCCATCTGGGGCCTGTGAATTTAGCTTTTCTATATTTAAATCAAACTTCTCATATTTCTTGCACACAGGCACTTGGGCCACAGATGCTCTCTTGTAGGCTAAAATTATTTAAAATTATTTCTTGCTAAAAATTTCAAGCAGACCACATCCAGGGGACTATTAGTAGAAACAAATTAGTGCTATCAAAATATCTTTTCCCCCCTGATTGTATATAGTCAGAAACTTAGGAAGTCTAAAAAAAATGTATAGAACAAAATAATTTTTGTTGTTCTATCAGGGTTAACCACTATGGACACTTGCTTCTCATCTTCCTTGTAGTTTACATATTTGAGGTCTATGTATAATGTATTTATGCTCCTATACCTGCTTATTTAGAGAGAGAGTTGGGGTGAGGGAGAAAGGCAGCCTTAGTTTTTTACAAACAGTAAAATTTACATAGCTGTGTGTTTTCCCAATTTGCAGAACCACTCTAGTTTTATTTAGCAAGCCCCTAATTATTATTTTGTTGTATTCACTTTGTTAATATTTTATAGGACTTCAGAAAGTCTTAGGAATCTGTTCAATAATCTTCTACTGTGTTAACAACCCACTTAACCAGTTCTTCAGGGAACATAGGGGAGTTACATGCCTAAAATTATAAATTTCCTGCATAAAAATTATGAGATGCTTGGGGATGGAGAGATGGCTAGGCAGGCAAGATCCTGTGCTATGCAAGCTGAGGACCCAGGTTCAGATCACAGAACACACATAGAGAGCTGGGTGAGGCTGCAGGAGCTCCTGTAACCCCTTGGGGACTATGGGACCTGCTGGTCGCCTTCAGGGAACGTGGTGTAAAGTCATAGGGTAGGACACCCCATGTCTTCTCCTGGTCCCATACTCACAGAGGTGTGCATGCACCCCCCCCCAACAAACTTAGACAAAAAAAGAAACACTCTTGATATCAAGATGTCACTGTTTTAGCTAATCCTTGAACTTAAAGACCTCAGACATCTCAGAGCTGTTCCTTAAAGATGGATAAGTCCAGCTTTCCTGGTTTAGGGATGGAATCAGTGAATGCAAAGTTAGTCTCTAATCCTTGACTCTCTGGTTATCCCCTGATAGCTTCCCACTGAAGCCCAAGAACGCAAATCCCAGTAGGAGTGGCTAAGACAGCCCCTATTTTATGGAGTTAAAAGAGACCTTGGAGGAGTGATTGGTTAAAAAGTTAATTTGTTTTCGGGGCGCTTTCTTTTATTTTTTAAAAGATATATTTGTTTATTTTATGTGTATGACTGCATTGTTTGCTGTGTGTGTGCTTGCACACATATACCATGGGTGTGCCTGGTACCTTCTGGGGCCTGAGAATGTGTTGGCTCCCCTTGCAAGTGGAGTTACAGATGGTTGTGTGTTGCCTGTGGGTGTTGGGAACTGAACCTGGGCTCTCTCAGGGGTCTTTAAGTTACACATTCAGTCTTCTGAACATTTAACTCTCTCACCTATCAAACTGGTCAGGTCTGGTTTATGAGAACATTGAATGAGGATTAGAAAACATTGGTCAAACAGTCTAGCCATTGGAGAGAGGCCAGCTTTGGAAATGCAAACACAGATTCACACGTTATCCAGTCTTCTCTATTGACAACATGGTGGTATATATGTTTATATAACAATGCACAAAGAATTCCTTAAGGATATTAATAGATTTGCTTACGATGAGTGGGTTTTTGATAGCTGTCACTCCTTTGATATACAAAATTAATACAATTTTACTTTAAAATTTCTTTAAAAAATATAGACCAGGGTTGGAGAAATATCTTAGGAGTTAAGAACACAGATTGCTCTTCCAGAAGACTAGTTTCAGTTCTCCTTTATGGTGGCTCGCAGCCTTCTGTAACTCCCATTCCAAGGTATCTAAGGCCCTTTTCTGGCCTCTGAGGGCCCTGTGCATAGATGGTGGACAGACATAAAAGCAAGGGAAACCCCTATACGCACAAACAAACAGCATAGATCTTTAGATGATCTCCATCAGCAGTAATATTTGTTTTTGATTTTTGAAAAACATGCATACTGTCCACAAGATGAACAAATTATAATCTTAGATAGTCCTTTAGTCATTCAAAATGCCATTTTTACATGTTGTCATATATTTAAACATTTAAATATTGTCACAGGTTCTAATAGGTGGGTACCAGTCTTATCTTTCTAGATTTTGTTGGAAATATCTGTAGTAAATGTATCTTTATGATGACCTTAGTGTTTGGTTCACATTGTAGAATTAATAGATGTTCTTTTTAAAAAAAAATTTATTACTTCAGGTTATATCTTTACCACAGGGCCCTCTTTCCTCTCAGTCCCGCCCTCCCACCCTCTACCCCCTATCTCCTCCATCCCAATCCTCTGGAGTGGAGTGTCCCTACATAACAGCCCCCCCCCCCATTTCAGTAGTCATATGAGGGCCATTCTTATTAAATTGTATGTAAAGAGGGGATTCCAGATTGGGATTGCATCTGCCATTTTCCTCACTAATGTCACCAAGTTCTTAATAAGAAATGACTTACAGGAGGAAGAATTATTTTAGCTTATTGTTTCTGAGTATGGTCCATCATGGTGAGGAAGGCAAGGCAGGATGAGCGTCTGGTCACATTGACTTGCATTCAGGAAGCCAAGAATGGGCAGGAAGTAGGGCTGGGTAATCAAATCTCAAGCCCCACCTCCCCATGACTCACTTCCTCCAGTGAGGCTCCACCTCATAAAGATTCTACAACCTTCTAAGATGGCGCCACAAGCTGGGCATTACATGTTCAAAACAGGAGTCTCTGGTACATTTTACATTCAGGACATGATATTCCTTGTGGCTAATCCACCATATTCTTCATCTCCCTTGTCAAACAAAACTGCCAGGACCAGGGCAGAAAGTTATTATATAACCAGCTAAGAATTTCATGAATGTTCTACTGAAAGAAGATTTTGACCTTATTCTCCCCTAATGTTTATTTCAGAGAAGTACCTTTATTATCTGATTTGGCCTCTTTTTCCTTTTATTAGCCAGACTATGTGTTCAGCTGTTTGTAAAAGAACTCTCTCTTATTAGTAATTATGACAAAACAATTAATTTTGAACCGATTATTCAGGAATTTATTAAGATTTGAATTAACCTTCTATTCCAAAGGATAACATACCAGTAAAAGTCATCTTGCAAATGAGATTCCACATTTACTATTTATTTTTATCTTTTTAATTTTCAGATAAAATTGAAATTCTTGTTATGGGGCCCAGACTGTCCTTAATCTTGACTCTTCCTATCTTAGCCCTCCAAGTGTCAGGATTACAAGTGTGACACCTGGATCACAAACAAGATTTTAAGTGACATGAATTTCTCCAAATAATGGGCTGTTCTTTCTGTCAAAGTACTTTCCCCTTGACTATGTGACATTTAGCACAGGGCATTATAAATATTTTTGTATAGCTCTCCTTGTCAGGTAGATTGAGTTACTTAGGGCAGGACAATCTCTCCCTAATTGTTTGTTCTCATGACTTAGCACAGTGCCCAGCAAAAATGAGGAATGAATTTACTTGAATTCAGTGAATATTTTCAAGTATCTTAGAAAACATAATTGCGTGAGCAGAGACCAACTCTTTTGGGTTGGTACTTTGATATGTTCGTATAAAACAGTTCTTACTTTATATGTCTTAGGGTTACCATTGCTTTGGTGAAACACCATGACCAAAAGCAACATGGGGGAAGATGGTTTATTCCACTCATAGTTCCATATAACTGTTCATCGTCAACAGCAGTAATGTCGGGAACTCAAGCAGGGCAGGAACCTGGAGACAGGAGCTGATGCAGAGTCCATGGAGGGTGCTGCTTACTGGCTTGCTTCCCATGGCTTGCTCAGCCTGCTGTCATATAGAACCCAGGACCACCAGCCCAGGGATGGCCCCACCCACAATGGGTTGGGCCCTTCCTCATCAGTCACTAATTAAGAAAATATCTTACAGCTGGATATTGTAGAGGCATTTTCCTAATTGAGGTTCCCCCTTCTCAGATGATTTTAGGTTGTATCAAGCAGACACAAAACTAGCCAGCATGCCTATGTACTACAAAAGAGAGAATTTGGTGTTTGCACAGATCTGTCATCCTCTTTGACATTTATTAGTGGTGTAACAGTGGGACAAATCAGTCACCCTGAAACTTACTCTCTTCACACATGAAATATAGTTACTAACTACTTTATAGATCTATAAGGGTTAAAAACATCAATATATGTAAATGAAGCCCAATACATATCAGAGTATAAAGTTCCAGTGAATATTAAAAGTACCCTTTCATATGCACATCAACTCATTCAGTCTTTTTCTTCCTTTAACACATCTTTTCTGGGCAATTGCTAGTGACTGAAATGTTTATATTCCATGTTAAAATATTCTTCATATGATGGAGAGATGGCTCAATGAATGGATAAGGTTTTGTTGGATTGGTTTGAGAACTGGAGTTCAGTGTCTGCATAACCCAGGAAAATCTAGGTGTGAGAGTACACATCTGTAACCTCAGAATTCCTCTAGCAAAATAGGAGGCAGAGACAGGGGAGTTCCTGGAGGCTCACAGGGCAGACAGCCTGGCTTATGAAGTAAAGAACAAGAGTTGACATATTCAACACATATGTCACACACACACACACACACACACACACACACACACACACA
>CAJQZJ010004381.1:9116506-9146243 GCA_907164525.1 Lophiomys imhausi
CACACACACACACACACACACACACACACACACACACACACACACACCCCCAGTCATGCCTGTATCAATCTACAAATTAACATATACATACATGCAATATAATCTGTAAAAATTTCTCATTTTTACTGTGCTTCTCATTTTGAGGTGGTTTTTCTGGTTTATGGAAATTCTCTTTGACTTTTGAAGTGTATACTAGCTCCTTTATCTCTTTTACATCATTTATGTGAGTGTGGTGGGAAGCATAGAGATTTCATTTTATGATGTGTGTCATTTCAAACAGAATACCCACTTTAGATTCCACATCATTTTAAACTTCCTGATAGAAAGTATACCTGTGAATTATCAATAATCTTTTCTTTTTCCAATGAGAAGTCTCTCGCTACCCCCTTTTCCATGAGATGACATTTGCCAATCTGTTCAAACACTTCTTTGAGTAGCTACAAATAATACAATGCAGTTAAGTAAGTGGAGCTCTTGAACTTCCACAATGAACTTCATGTTCAGAGAGGAATTACAGTAAAGAAAATTCCTAGCTTGCTGTGTGGGGAGTTGTCATTACTTTGTGATAGGAACATTATTATCCTGGCTTGGTTGTTTGACTCTGCTTGTGTGATTTGAATCCTTGAACACTGGTGTGGTACTGGTATAACAGTAAAACGGACTCTAGCTAATTCCACAAATACCTAAAATGCTCTTAGTCTTCAATGAATGGGCCGAGGTAAAGTATTTTCTTTGCAGCTCACATTTGAGTTCTATTAAACACCAGAAATGTAGAGGATGCTTGTTCAAGGCCGCCTCACCCAATTATTTCAGGGTAGAATGAAATCCCCTCTGCTCGGGAGTCCTCTGAAGTACTATGAATACCATCAAATTCTTCAATGGATTCCTAAACACATGTTTTCCTTTCCCTCCCACAGATAATGCAAAGTGTACGGAACCCCATAGAGCACCACTTGTGATTTCCTGTTCTGTTGCTACCTGAAGATGCTTTTCTAAGGATTTACACCCTGAATAGGAAC
Source organism: Lophiomys imhausi (assembly GCA_907164525.1). NCBI lineage: Eukaryota > Metazoa > Chordata > Mammalia > Rodentia > Muridae > Lophiomys > Lophiomys imhausi. The sequence goes on from CAJQZJ010004381.1 coordinate 9,117,526, forward strand.
TGCCAGTTCACTAAGTAGCCGCCTCATAGTTCTGCATTATTCCCACTGTGAAGCAACAGCTGTGAAGGAGAGAAACACATATCAACGAACAGCTTATGGAGCTCAATATGTTACTTCTGTTTATTCAAAAGACCACCTGTGTTTCTGGGGGAAATTGGAGATGATCCAAAAGAGAATGAAGACGAAGATGCGGCAGACAGGCATGGAACCTCCAGAACTGTAAGCTCGGGCATCACTGTTTTAGGTTAAACACACTGGGACAGCCTCGTGGGAAACTACTCCCACAATCCACACCACAGCATTTTGGGTTAGAATATTAATTAACAAATAGATAGCTAAAACATCCAGCTCTCTTTCTTTATACATAAAGAGGTACAGCACTACAGCTATCACACTGAGGGAAAATTTTTTTACTGAGAATGGAATTATACTGGTAGATAAAAACAGATGACCCCAGGTGTCATTTTTTTAAGCTGTATTTTTCTGTTTTGAATTGTTTTGCATTTGTGGAGGGATTTTTATTAGCTGTTAATACATACCGTGTTATGTTTCCTCTTGAATAGATAATCACTCTGTTTCCTCCAGGTTACTGAGGGAAACTGAGTCACCTCAGAGCTTCTGGAGGCTTCTTGTCTAAGAACAATTTTATAGACACCACTGTGGTAGTTTCTGACATAAATGGTGCTGGAGAGCAAGGTGGAAAAATCAGAGAATGTACTGACTGAGTGAATGGACCAGTTATGAGCACAGTGGCCTTGAATTTGAGAGTTACACGGCCATAAGAAAGTCAGGTTGCTCTGTGTGAACAGTATTGGGGATTTAGGAGGGAGACTGGGCCATTTCCTAATTCCTTATGCTCCCATGAAAGCTCCATGACAGAGTTGAAGAAACCCCTTCAAAGCCTTGTCATACATATACCATAACTCAGGCTTCAAGGTGACTTTTCCCAACATGTTTCTCTACATACCCTCTGAGTATGTGCTAGAGTCCCACAAGCAATTGCAGATTATTTTAAATTAGCAAAGCAACCATCGCTTTGGGATCAGGTTGATCTGGAGTTACATTTGATATTTTAGGGATAGAGTCTCACTATCCAGGGTGGCCTTGAATACATAATCCTCTGTGCCTCCGCTGCTATGGTGCTGGGATTCTAGGCACAGAGCATCATCACATACCTGATTAGCAGTTGCTTTTTCTAAATACCTTTATCTCACACTCTTCTTCCTAATTTCCTAGGCCTTTGTTTAAAATCAGAGACTTATGAGAAGCAAAAAATTTCAACCTGATGTGCTGTGTTCTATAATTTTTCTGTACTGTGGTGTGTTTCTGAAGTTCTCAAATAATCCATAGACTCTTTCTCTAAAGCTGAACTTGGGTAAAGAAGCAGGGTAGAAAATATTAGATAGGAATTTTTGTCCCGGAGTCTAGACTATTCCTTTGACCAAAGTCAGCAAAACACTGAGGTAGAATCTAGGCTCAGTGGTATTTTTTAGTGGAAGGTAGAGAACAAGCTCACAGGACATCAAACTGTAATGTTAAAATGTATGGAAAGTGTAGTGGTGGGAGACAGGGTGCTGCACACATTTAATTTTTCTGTCCCCTCTTTCACTCAACCTGTACTTTTAGCATGAAGTTTTGACATGATCTGCCACACAATGTATATTTGTGTGGATGGTGAGCTGGGCCAGCACAGTTGAGTACTCTACTTGTGGCTAGTTAATTGGTGGTAAAGAAGAAATGCCTAGACCTGCCTGTCTGAAATTTCCGAACTGCTCCCTGCCCAGCTGGTCTACCTGCAAGTGGGTTTAGGAGCCAAGGTCTGGTGAGAGACTGTGGTTACGAAAACTTACCAATGAAATGCTCTGAGCCCCCTGTTTCTGGAAATAAAATACCCTTTATTTTCTCTCCTCCTCTATCTTTGCTGGTGTAACTGTGAACTGTTGAAAAGCAAAACAAACAAGAAAACAACCACTCTTGACTTCAGATTCTGTTACTTTGTTTTCTCTCTGCTCTGTATTCTTCCTTAGAAAAAAAAATCAAAGGCATGCTTTTCTCTACTTTAAGCTAAAATTATTGGAACAGCATTTCCCAAAGGCGGCTAAGGAATCAACAGCCTAGTGGTTGTGTAGCAGAGTATTAGAAATGTCAAGTTTGGGTCTGTAACTCAGGCCAGCTCAATCAGACACCTTAAGGTGGGAATTAGAGATCTGTTTGTAAATGAGTTCTCCAGCTTGGTTTTATGAACTGAATTTGGGGAGTGTGTGTGGACTGTAGGATTTAACTTTTGTATTTGAGCCCATTTGAGCATCTCAGAGATGGATGTTCTGGATGGTCTCAGAGAAGAGATGTCAAGAGAAAAGCAGGGGCCAATGTAAGTGAAAAAGTTATATTTTCCAGATGTGGAGAGGAAAGGTGAAGATGGATGTGGAGAATGGAGACCATTTCATAAAATGCTGTTGTAGATGGCAGACCTCCTAAGGACTGCCCATGAGGGCAACTGGAGACAGGTCCCCAAGCCTGTGATCTTGAGAGTGGTAGGGAAGGTCCTGGCTGCTGAGTCTGTCTTGGAATCTATGGACACAGTTACTAGAGCTATCTAACAACTGGGGTACCTTGTGAGCTTGCATGATGATCAAAATGGAAAGCCAGAGGCTCTTTCCCAGGATCATTGTGTCAGCCTGGGCTTTTTGGACAATCCCAACAAAAATGGGTCAAATTCCTTTCATCTGCTTCAATTCTAATTTCCATCCAATTCCAGCTGGGGGAAAATAAGAAGTAAATAAATTTGTATTTGTGTCAAAGAAACTACTGGTAGCCACAGCACCGGGAAGGAATGTAATTCACGAAGGGATACCAAATGTAACTGCCTTTCCCCCTTTTTATCTTTAATAAAAATGAAAACTTCTTACATCTGACTCTTCCAAGAAAATGTTCTTTGGTAGTGTTTAAATATTCATTCTGGTTAACCAGCTGGCACCAAGAAAAATGAATTGTCCTGGTTTGCCTCTATATCAAAAAGAAAAGAGAAAGAGAGAAAGAAAGAAAGACAGTGAGGAGAATAAAAGAAAAATAAAATGGTGTGACTGGTAGAAGGTTGACCCTGGAAACATCTGCATGTTGAAGAAAGCAGGCAGGATAGGAAGACAGGAGCTCAAGTCCTGGCCAAGTGTGTATTAACTGTGGGACCTCAGGTTTCTTGTTTCTGGGATGCACTTTCATTATTCCTAAGGCTTTCTATCAGCAGGGAGGTTCTGGTTAGACATTACTTAGGAGAAAATGGCTTCCCCAGGTTAGAATATAACCCCTGCACATCCCAATCCATTCATGTTATATCCTTTCTTCCTTAAAGCTACTTCTCTGTAGAGAAGTGTTCTAAATTCTATATGGATTTAGTCTATCCAGGTCCCTGTGACTGGATGGGAGATTGGTGTTGAGATGGCAGCCATGTTATGGGAAGAAAAAGGAGCAGTTGTGGTTTATTTTATTAAATGACATTTAATCTCATGCCATGAGAGGAAACTTTTTTTTTAGAAGTTACGCTTTCAAGAAGTTACAGGAGCATGATGTCTGAGTGAGAGACAAGGCCTTAAAGGGCTATGGGCCAACATTCATCTTTGCTTCAAACACATCCTTGATACCAAAATTATGAGTGTGGATAGAAAGAAGAGAGAAAAAGAAGAAGAGGGAGGAGGGGAAGAAAAGAGGAAAAGACAAAGAGACAAAGAGAGTGCACATCAAGACTCTCATAAAGTCAATTTTCTTCTCAGCTTAGAACACAAATTATCTGCAGAAAGGGTTTCCTGCACAGTCATTTGTTTTCCATGTGATGCCTGGCAAAATCCTATAGAAACACATTCCAGTGGATGCATGACTTCATTCTGGCTTATGTTCTCTTCAGAGACCCAACTGTGTACTTTGAGTTCCTGGTGGTACTGAGACCTCCTTGGCATCATGGGTAGAGACAAGTCATTTTCTTGTGTTGATTTCTCCCTGTCTTGTATTGTGATTTCCTGAACCACACAGAAGCACACTTGACTTTTTTATAATGTGTGAATGGTTGAATCATTATATGATTGTTATCTTCTGATATCATGACTCCTTCTATTTCATATTGTCTTCCTACTTATACCAAAAGTATTCCTATGCTGCTGAGTGCCAAGGTGACAAAGGTCTTAAAAAAAGATGAGATGAGACTCAACAGAGCATTTTAATGCAGCCTATCTCATTCATCCTCAATTATTAGGACTATGTTCACTACTGTTCTTAAAAATGTGCATGCAAATGGCATCCTTAGTCTATAATTAATGCTGCTCGTCCTTGGGAGCTCTGCAGCAGCCTCTGGGTGACATGAAGGACGGTGTCTGCACAGGCTGTCGTCTCTCTCACTACTTTTATTTACAGTGTGCAGTGAGGATGGGCCTTAGGTGGACTCCTGTTCTCTGCCATGCTTCAAGCTCTCTTCCGACGAACAGGTAATGAAGTAAAATTTGAAGGGATCCTGCTCTGGGGAAACAGGTCAGAACAACATTCAGAGACCATTTCATATTGTTCTTTTGCATATGAGATGCCTTACAAAATGCCTTCCTGTGTAGAATCAAAGCAGGACTCTAGTCCATTTGGGGAGAAAAGTGTCCAAGCACAAACAAAGGCTCAAAGTTGTTAGCATATGATTTTGCATGTGATTTACATGTTAATGGTCCAATGTCAAAACATGCAGTCATCTACCTGTCCCCTTTCTTTTCCCTCTATTGTCAAGATGAGCTGATTGGTCTTATTAAAATTAACTCCTCAGCCTCTCCCAGCCTTAACTGTAACAAGATGAAAAGCTGCTAACAATGACAAAAGATGTACATTGTTCCCCTTCTGTGGAGCACCTCTCATGTTGGAAAAGCTAACGGGAAAGAGTCAGTTGCGTGGAGCAGCCAGTTTATAAGATGATAGATTGCTAGTTGCTTATCTTGTTCTCCAAACCCAGTGTTTCCATTGTCTAATTCTTGGAAAGTTCAAAATACAAATTTTTTTGAATAGTAGGTCAAGTGTTTCCAAATAGATTCATTTTGGAATAAAAAATAAAAACAAGAAATAAGATGCCTATGTTCATGCACAAGAGCTACTCACATCTCTAAACGATTCTAGATGCCTAGGAATAAACGAGGAGTTAAATGAAGCACGTATCAAGTAGAACATTTTAATGAGGGACATATTTGTCCTAAGATGGCATTCCTGATGTCATTTTGATGGGTAGAATGAAGATTTGTTAGAGGGAAATGTTTTCCCCAAATTAATAGTAGAAGCAGGCTGCATCTGGAAATGCTTGCTAATAAGGGTGAGATATTTGATTTCTGAGTCCAATTAATTCAGAAGTGACTCTAGGTCTCTAGCCCTATTAAAGCTCTCCCCCCTCCCTCTTACACACACACACACACACACACACATATGCATATATACCTATGTACACACACACATTCCCTTCTTTAATGATTTGAAGAATTGTACCAGAGATAATGGCAATGTTTGTGTGCTACTACTGACAGGTTGGAAGTCATTGCTAACTTTAGGCATTAGGCAGGAGTACAGAGGGATACAATGGAATCCTTGTGCTCAACTCACTTTTGATCTGGCTGGGAAAATAAGTCAGTATCAGAAGAGAGAATGGCTAAAATTTTACAATGCACAAATCTACAAGAGACAGAGAATGTGAGCTACAATGTCAGAAAGCATTCTTCAGAAATCGCAAGAAGGAAGCATACTATCAGCCACTTGTCCACTTACTTGGCTGATACTTACTGTGGGCTTATGTTGGTGCAAGGCCATTCATTCCTGTTGTTTCCTGCCTTAGCAATCACTAATACAATCTTTGGTTTGAATAGCACAGTAGGAGTGACAACACTCTTCTTATGTTTGCTACCTAATTTTATAAATCATTGTAACTTGCAGGTGAAACACATTTGATGTCAGTTCTGATTAAAAATACTGTCTGAGAAAGAAATGCTTTTTCAAGCTCCCAGAGAAATTTAGTATCCAAAGCTGGACTTGAACTCTGGCCTTCTGATGATTCACATAAAGTATCTGAGGGATTGGGTAAGGATGAGACTGTGTAAGCTCTTAGTTTAGATGATGAACACTAGTAAATTCTGAGATGCTGCTGAGAAGTTACCACCAACTTCATCCTGTGGCTGTATACAGTTAGACCAAGGTGAAGAAATGGTTGGCAATAGATTAACCATGGCACCCCCCCCCCCAGTACAATTCACCAGTTCAGTCCAACATTTTATGGTAGAGCTGAACTTCATGGGTAGAGGTTTTCAAAGAAATGAGGGGAAAAGGAGAACAAAGACATTCAGTAATAACTGACAAGATGGATGGCAGTTTGATTATAGAGCTAAGGAAAAAAGGAGAAGCCAAAGTTAGTAACTAAATTTTGTACTTGAGGAATTAAGAATGAGTGGAGGCTTCCCCTGTCCCACAAAAGAACCAGGGATAAAAAGTAGGTGTCTTTCTTAAAGGTATGTCTACACTTGGACAAACTGAGAGGGTGTTGCCATGTTAAATAATAACACATGGATTTGAGAGGATTTTCAAAGGCATCACTGTTTGCATTGGGAATTTCTTTCTCTTTGATAGGTTAGAAGGGAACTGTGAAGGACTGGTCATGGTAAGTATAGCCATGCTTCCTGGTCAGTAAATAGTGACTTTTTGGTTAATCCTTAACCTATATGCGCCATCTTAGACTGTACTATACTTCTGTCCCATGATTATGGGTCCAAACAAAAGAATCACCACAAGATATATTATCTGTCTCAAGTCCTAGGCTCACCTTTGGGAAAAAAACCAAGAAATATTTAGTCAAGAACTAGAAAGTTTTCTCTCACACGAGGACCCTAGAGCTTAGTTTTTACATGTGTGTGTGGCAGGATTGTATATAGGTCATGAAACTAGAAAGGGACAATAAGACGGGAGAAAGAAAGTACAGAGGGATCAGAGAAAGGTGACATGTTGGCGGAAAGGGCATTTCTGGGGAGAGGGTGGGTACTAGTAGGGGAAGGGGCAGAGGGAAGGGAGAGGAGTCTGGAGTAGGAACAAGAACAACCTGAGTGAAAATGCCACTAGAACGTCCGTTCACCATTCTGCATGCTAATTAGAAACCAAGCAAAAGAAGAAAGAACAAAATGCTGCCCCGTTCACATGGAACAATGATCGGGTGGGGCAACCATCTCCAAGACTCCATTCAAGCATGTGATGACAGAAATCATTTTGACTTTGAAGACTATCTCAGTCACTGCTCTGTTGCTGTGACGAGACACCATGACCAAGTCTGCTTATAAAAGAAAACTTTGAACTGGGGGTTTGTTTACAGTTTTAGAGGCTTAGTCTATTATTGTTGTGGTGGGAATTGGACAAACATTGTTCTGGAGCAGTAGCTGAGAGCTACATCCTGATCTTCAGGCAGAGGAAGAGACACTGGTCTGGTGTGAGCTCCAGAAACCTCAAAAAAAAAAAAAAAAACAAAACCCAGTGACACACTTCCTTTCACAAGGCCATGCTGCAGTTGGAGGGTGTAGAAGTAGACACTGCAATCTGTGTGGGGCTCCTCAAATCAGTATACTGTAATCAGCTATGTGATGGTGTTAAGAGGTCTTGTCCTTGGGAAGTGACTAAGTCATAAGTGTAGAGTCCTCATGAAGGGGCTTAATGGCCTTATCCATGGGCTAGTAGCAACTAACCAACCTCCTTCAGTTGCTTCTGCTTCATGAGGATTCCAGGCTTCTCCCCCCAGAGGACCCAACAACAAGATGGTATCTTGGAAGCAAAGGTGCTGCCCTCACCAGACTTTGAATCTGCTGTTGCCTTGGATTTTTCCAACCTACTGAGATACAAGAAGTAAATGTCTTTTGTATATAAATTATCCAGCCTGTGGTATTTGGCTACAATCGCATCAATAGACCACTTGTTTGGGAATTGTGGGCAGGAAAGGAGGAGGCTAAACAGCCAAAGAAATACCAGGCAGCCTTGAGTCAACTGCTTGCTATTTAGGCACTTTCTGTAGGGACCCCTATACCAACCATCTCAAATATATGGTCTAGAGTTTCTTTGAATGTTTGTCAGCTATAAAGTATATTGAGAGAAGAGACATATATTACAATTAGAGGTCGTAGTAGCACTGGAGAAAACTATTAACATATATCAAAGACAAGAAAGATAGGGAGGGGAAGATGGCTCAGGGGGGAAAGGTGTTTGCTGCCAAGCTTGAGGACTTGAGTTTGAGTCTCAGGACTCATGTAGCTGGAGGAGAGAACTGACTCTTGGGAGTTATCCTGTTAACTATATGTGTTCTCCTCTTTCCCATAATACATGAATAAAGAAGTGGAATTTACAATTTTAAGATAAAAAGCATTCATATATGTATACAATAACCAACTTCAATCTGGATTCATTGGATTTCTGTAGACCTGGGTGGGGGTATAGGAACTCAACAGCTACACTTATTTATTTTATATCTGGAAGACAAAGTGGTTTTCCTGCATGTCAGTAGGGCTGGGCTTGGGTTCCAAGAGCCCTCTACACTCCTCTTCTTTGGCAGTAGCACCTGGGCTCTACTGCTTACCGAGCCTTCCAGCAGTGTTTTCTCAACTTTCTTCCCATCTTGTTTAAAATTCGTTCCTTCCTCTGTGCTTTAAAACAGCAGTCCTTAATGGTGATTTCTCCAAAGGACAGTTAGCAATTCCTTCTCCCATTGGGCTTTTAAACCACATTCTTCTGGTCTCATTCTTACTTGCATACTGGTCTGAATGCCTGTGTAGATTATGAATGTTTCTGTATAGAAATACCTCTTCTGTGTGTTTGTTCTCCCAAGAGGACTTACTGATTCCTTCCATTTGCTCCTCATCTCTCTTCTTCCAGTCACTGAAGAATGACAGCTAAGGAGGTCCTCAGGACTTTACATGTATAGACACATATGGGCACACACAGGTGCATGCACATATACATATACATATACATATACATACATACATACATACATACATACATACATACATACACACATATATATATATATATATATATATATATATATATATACTAGTGCAGTCCACCCTCACTACACATGGAAAGAAATAGAACTATTGGGGAGGGGCTTGTTATAAAGCAAAGACAAGCGGAGGACTCCACAGACAACATCACACATCTGACAACTTTGCTGTAACATACAGCTAGGCTGATGTAATAATTCCAAGTTTCCAACTTTGGGTCCTAACAGGTTTGTTATGTACAGTAAACAAGTATGAATCAGAGCAATGGGCTCTTTGTAAAATTCTTCCCAATTAATTTGCAGCCACACTTCTGAGTCTTCCACTGGATGAGTTCGAGATCTTTAAAATGTAACCAAAGTTCACCCACAGTTTCCTTTCCAGTGATTCCTGGATTTAGGAGCTGCTACCTTGCACACCTAATATTCACATGTCCCCATAGTGTACCCCAGAAACACATCCAATTATTATGCACTGATGCAAATTATTATGTGTCCCAACAAAAGTATTCCTATAGCTCAGTGGTTCTCAAATCCTTTGGTAGAATGACCCCCTTCTAATAAATGGCCTGGCAGCATTTTCTTGGCGTAACTAAAAAAAAAAAAAAAAATACATACAACAGAACATCTTACTCTCAAAAGCAGTCTTCTGCCCTTCAACCAAATGTGTTTCACACTTTTATTACCTGTACATTTACAGATGTGAGCACATACATGGAAGTAAGAGGACTACTTCCCGGAGGCAGTTCTCTCCTTCTGGTCTCACCCCTTTTCAGCTTCTATTTCTTTTTCTTGTCAAGCCTTACCTATGTTTCCCCACACAGCTTTGAGGTGCTTCCTCTGGGGGCTTCCTCTATGTCTCCCAGACACATCTATGGGTTCTCCATGCTATAAATCTGCCCATCAACTGAGCAACCCACGGCAGGAATTTCTTCCCACCTCCACCTTTGCATGCTTCTTCAATAGTTGAGTAGGAGAGAAAGGAGCAGGCACACACAGCAATTCACATTCTCTGGATGTACCACACAGTAATTCTGCTGTCTGAAAACTCTGTAATGTCAATAATTGATGCACTTGAGAAGTGGTAATTAAATTAGTTAATTATGCTGGTAAAATTACATGCAATTATGTGACTGCAGGGTATGTTTAGTAAATTAGGCTTTCCCATACTCTCTACATATTGTGGTGCCAATTTTGTTCCTTGATGATTACGTGGCTTTTGATACTTCTTAATTGATTTAATACCTGGATCTTCATTAGCCCTTGATTGCTATGCTATGTATGTCTGACATTTTTTTCCTCTCTGATATTTTACTGAGATCATACATCAGTGAAAATATATGTATATATTTGTGGATGATGCATAGATATATGTGAATTGACATACACTCATTTTTTTTGTTTCAGATTTTAAAAAAATTCACCTCTCCCACTGCTGCCCTCCTCCCATTTAATTCTGAGTGTTGAGTAATTCTGAGTGTTGACTCAAATAGAATCCAAGGCTGTAAATCTTCTTGGACACCCTAAAAGAGAAGAAATGGTTTGTTTATTTTACTTCTGAAATAGCAATTGAACAGTACCAGGCAGTAACAGAAAGAAAGCATACTTTGATATTTTAGGAGCACATTATCCTTTTGCTCCAGAAAAAGGCTGTAATCTTCAAATAAGACCCTTATCAATGGGGAGTTAACTAAAAGTTTATAAATAATAGAAAAGGAACAGCTATCATTTGATCCTAAGAGGAATTTCAGTCTGTTAAAGGCTTCCTGAGGGCATTTGTAGGTCTCCATGGTAGAATGTCTGGTGCAGAAACCATTAGTGTTGTGGGTGGGGTTTGTGGATGGAACATCTTGGTTCAAGATTTTTGAGTCACTGGGAGCTGGAAGGAAGCCTGGGAACTTCTTGATCTACTGACTTCCTGTGCCAGATGAGGAATGGCGATCCCATTGGATGCCTTGCAGGGACTCACAGAAAAAGCAATGGCCAAGTTAGGTATTGAATTTAGAACTTTTGTATCCCTGGCCACTGGGAATTCTTCCTCTTTTGTCCCTTTCTTCTCAGATTCCTACCCGAAACCTCTATGTGGATCTTTTGCACACTGGCACTAGGCTTGTTTTCAAAAGAGTGCTCCCCATAGGTGGAGTGTCAGGAAGTGGCTTAGGTTACTCATAAGAGTGCCCAGCAGTTGTGGCATCTGCAGGGCAGACCTAAGGAACCTAGTCTTCTTTGTTGCTTGACAAGCTGGTGCAATAGTCAGCATCTGTGTTCTCTGCTCCCTTGAATCCTCTCCTTAATGTGAACAGTGAGGCATGCTGGGATGGAGGAATTAGATTTGGCGGGATGGGAAAGGCTGACCACTGTTCAGATCTTTGTCCTTCTTCTAGCCTGGAAGATGGACAGACAGACAACCCCCCCTCCACACACGCACAATCATTTGGGACAAATGCATCTGTGAAATAGGTGAACCTCTGTCCGTCCAACATTCCTTGCATATGAAACAAAGCATTGCCTTTTGTCTGTTGAGTAAATAGAAGGCATGGTAGAAGTAAATTATAATTTTTACCTTTATTTTTGTTGTACTGGATGCTTTCCTTGTACTTCCCATTTTGATTTCTGCTGCCTTAAAAAAACAATAGAACTTCCTCTGAAATGACAGACAATAATCAAATGACCTTCTCTCCATTTTATAGACTATTTTTAATGCAACCTATGGGAGTTTTTCCAATATTGAAATAGCAAACAGCTCTGAGAATTATCTGGCCTGATAAGGAAGGTCTGGGACTTCTGACTCTGGTGCTGTATGAATTTAAATAAAGCACAAAACCTGTCTTTGTGCATTCTATCTTGCTAGAATGTTTTTATAAAAGAATAGCTCCAGATATAGAAATCAGTTTCCTCAAAAAACTAAAAATAGAATCTCCGTATGGTCTAGCTAAATCACTCTTGGGTATATACACCTGAAGAAATCAGAGTAACCATACACCAGAGACATTTGCAAACAACACATCTGTTTCTCCTGGCATGTTCAGTAACCACATCATAGAGTCAGCCTATGTGGCCCTTGATAGATAAATGATAAAGAAAAGGTGACAGATAAAAACAACAGATCATTATACTTTTTATGGAAAATGCATGGAACTGGAGATCATCATGTTAAGCAAAATGAGCCAGACTCAGGAAAACAAATAACCATTTCTGTCATCTGTAGAATATAGAGGGGAGATGGTAAGATATATGAGGAGCTACTAGCAAAGAGGAGTGAGTTAGGAGAAGGAGGGTGATGGGGAGATAATGAAGTTAAAATGAACTCAGGTATCTAGAACCCACCTGGGGATACTAAGTACATTATATGCATATATATTATATACATATACAAAAGTGTCACAATTAAATCCATTATTTTCACAATTATTTTATACTAATGAAAACTGAAAAGCAAGCAAATCTTCCTTTGAGGTCTTCTAAGAAGTATTCTGAGAAGCAAATGTCTCTCAACTGATGACCCCTCATGCTCCTGGTGTGCATCTCAGGTCTGTCTACTTTGTTTATGTGTATGAGGTCACACATTCCCTCATACACATAAACATATAGTGGGTTCCTGATGAAGATGCTCTGGCTGGTGCCTGGTAGATGACTGGCTTGTTCAATGAGTGAACATTGGCTATGAAAAGAAAGCACAGTCATGCAGTATCTGAACTCTCGTGCCCAGGCTCTGTTGATGGGCCTGTGTCTATCCTCAGGTGCTCCAAAGTGTGTGTATTGTATTTAGTATCCCCACGTGTGTTCTAGATATCTGAGCTCATTTTATTATTTTAAAACTAATCAAATGGAATATAAACTAAAAATCCTCTTGGTCATTTGGGTGAAGATTTTTGTCCTAATACCTTCCAGCGGTCTTTTATGCCACCTAATCTGCATACTGCAAAGTTATATGATATCCACTGTCCTGGTAAAGTACATTCCAGCCTTGTGTAAAGTACTCTCTAAAGCACTCACTCCATTTGAAATTCTTTTTTTGTGTGTGTCTTACAACTTACTTGGATGTAGTCTTAACATTTCTCATTTTAATTAGCATGGACACAACAGAACAGGGGAGTTACTGTAAAATCTTACAGTAGTGTAAGGACTGGGGGAAAGAGGGAGGCTTCACCTTTTAAAAGGGGAGCTGTGGGAACCAGAGGACCCGTTAGCTGTGAGTATTGATGGAAAGCCTGCTGCTTCCCATCACCCCTGCCAAGAAACCCGCAATAACACCACCTGTCTGTTTGGCAGCTACAGGTGTCCACACATGGTTCATAGTTTTGTGGTTTTTTTTTCTTTTTTTCAGACTTCAGGATTTAGATTGGAGACCCAACTAGCTAAATCAACAGGTGAATAAAAATATCATGAGGCAAGGAAAAAACTAAAGCACCCTCAGCATTTGCTGTGTGAAGGAGATGAAAGCAACCCCAAGCTGTCTTTGGGCATCTGTATGAGTTTTGTAAGGGGTTCTTGTCTAAAGCCTTTTCTTGGCCCCTGGGCTTTGGCATAGCCAGTCAGCTATCCTACAAACTGGCACAATGCCATGCTAACAGATGGCTAGGAGCGTAGGCAGCAAGAAAAGCATGTAAGAGTGTCAGTAGTGAGAGTTGGGGTCGAGTGCTCCAGACACAGCCTGTAGTCTGTCTATCCTCAAGCTACTGCTTCATTCCTAAGCAAACTAGGATCAGGAGAGACTTTAGAATACACCTTGGCTCCTACCTACTCCGGGCAGAAAGGCCAGCACTACCTGATTGGTGTCATTATATTAATTTTTTCTTCATCTTTGATATTGAAGAGGAGATGACAAAGACAGGTGTTCTGAATGAAACCATTGGTAGTTCTACTTTCTTGCCTGATCCAATTCATTCCATTCACTTCAGCTGGATTCTTCTCTTTAGGCACAGCTTGGATTGTATCTCTCTTCCCTAAACCGTTTGCTGAAGATAAAGGTGGTATTGGTGACGGAAATGGCAGAGGCCCTAACACTTGATAAACATTTACTATGTAGATATTGTTTTTTAATTTCATGGGCAACTGGGGCTGAACAATTAATTTCTTTAAAAATACTTATAGCTAATAAACTTTAGAATTGTGAGCTGAACCTCTGTCTGGCTGTAGAAACAACCTTACTAAATGCCTTCCACATTTGTGAATATATACAAGTCCATCTGTCAAAGGTACTCTGGAAATATCTTGATTGTCATTAACCTTCAACTTAATAAATAGAAAATTTTATTTAATTAAAGTTTTGTTCAGCTAAAGTTTAGTAATTTTAGTCTTAGATGTTTCTTGGCTATTGAATTTTTAAGAAAATGGGGTTTCTTCCCCTAAGAAATCAATTTCCATTTAATGAAGACCAAATTAAATGACAGTACTGAAAGCAGTGCACTGATACTTGATCTCGGGGTTACCGTGAGGGAAGCATTTCTTAGCCATTTCAAGGCGCTGATAGCCTAGTTTTGATCAAATGTCATTTCTATCATTTATGGACTTCTCTCAGATTTTACATCTGACATCAGTAAATATGAGCCAACTATTGATACATTACAAATAACCACAGAAATTCAGGACAGTCTGGGGATTGACTGTTTGAGGTCATGTAAGCTAATACTCAGATCACCATCTGTTACCCTCTGATGTGAGTGGCTAGCTTGGGCAAGCACTTGTCTTAGCAATGGTAGAAGCAGGGGAAAAAAGCATGGTCCCTCAAGCCTCTCTTCAACTCTGTGACCAAAGCATTCTTAGAGCATCCTGTTCTGATGGACAGAGGGAGTTCCATGTGTGAACACAAAGTGACAAAGAATCCTTTGGTCCACCCCCGTTCCTCTCTCCCTTCCTCTCCTTTCCTCTCTCCCTTCTCCTCCCTCCCTCCTTCCCTTTCTTCCTTCTACCCATCTTTCTATTCATCACAGACTAAAGATTAATGATAAAGGGATCAGTGAAGACCTGGACCAATGTCAGTGATTCTACATGGTATGTCTTGCACCACTTCTGCTTTATGAAAGCCAATACCTAGGTGGTGATACTTCTGTGTCATGTCATCTCCCAACACACAAAAACACATACATACACACACACATACATACACACACATACACACACACACACACACACACACACACACACACACACACACAGTTTTTGCATCTACTTCAAAGTCTACTATAGCTAACATTTGAAACATGGTGTTATTATTTGAGCATGAGATATACCCTAGGGACTCTTGTGTTTGCACACATAATCACCAGCTAGTGGGACCATTTAAGGAAGTTGTGAAACATGTAGGAATTGGTCCAGCTGAAGGAAGTGTGCTGGTGGGTTCAGCACTTGAAATTTATAGCTTATTCTCATCCCGCCCTGTCTGCTTCCTAATCTACTTAGATGTGAATAAGGAGCCTCACATCCCCATCATACCAAATGAGAGTCACTTCCACACACCTTCAGTGTCACATTGGACTGTATCCTAAAGCCATGAGCCAAAATAAACTTTCCTACCATAAGTCAGATATTTACTCACCATGAATCAATGAGTAACCAATACAGATGGCATTTTTCTTCTTCAGGGACATCTGATAAAGTCCTTTCCGGGGGAAACTCTTGTTACAGAAATTGTGCTCCATGTTCAACACATTGCAAGGCCTTTGGGCTCTAGCCCTCTAGTACTTGAATGCTGCATGTCCTATCAGCTATGCACAAAACACCAAGTATAACTTCCTGATGGAATTGGCCTGAGCATGTCTTCCTTTTTGGGCAGAAATAAGAGTGCCACCTTCGTTCCTATAAACAATAGCCTTTTTCTTAGCCATGTCATCTGACCACTGACTTTCATGGTCATGTTGATATGCACTACTATTTGGGTTCAAATTGTCCTTTTTAAAAGAATCATTTATGAAGTAAACAGGGGAGATAGGAAAAGAAAAAGGAAGGGAGAGGGATAGATGAATGGACGGAGAGAGAGACAGAGACAGAGACAGAAAGGACATTCCTGTGACTTTATGCACGATCAAGCAGGTGTGTTTATTTCACAGCTAAACACAGCATCTACATTTTGTTTACTTTGTGTGTGCAGGGTGTGTGTGTGAGTGTGTGTGTGTGTGTGAGTGTGTGTGTGTGTGTGGGGGTGCTCATGCATGTGAGTGCATGTATCTTGGGTACATGATGTTGTATGAATGTGGAGGCTGGAGACTGGCTTCAGGCATCTTCATCTTCTGCTTTCCCGTTTGAACCAAGGTCTCTCACTGAACCCAGGCCTTGCTCACCAATCGACTCCGTTGTCTGGCCAGTGAGCTCCCATCATCTACCTAGCCCTCTGCAATGTGGTTATCGCCAGGCATAACAGAGCTTAGCTTTTTTGTGTGGACGCTGGGGATCGGAGCCCACATGTAACAGACACTTGGGTGAGTCATGCTCTCAGTCTTACCATGTCTATTTTGATAATAGCAGTGGTGTTAAAAACACCCTACATCTATCTATTTGTGCAAAATAATAATGTGCGTTTCTGTCACATTTTAGAACAAGTACCCCCTCCCCCCCAACTGTGACTTCATTTTCATCCGATGCTTTTCTAAGAATATTGTGGTCCTGTGGGAAAGGGCAAGTTAGTGTCCCTCCGGTCCTCCTTTCCTGCTCAGCTGTCAGAACCTGCTGACTTGGATGTTTGGAAGTACCTAGGTCCTTAATGTGCTCCTTGTTCTGTATCATATCACACGCTAGTGTCAACAATCTTAGTTTTGTCTTCACAGATCGCAGCTCAATCAGTCGAGAAAACTTCCCATCTTATTTTAGTGAACTCACTCACATTTTGCCTCAATCGAACAACAGCAACAGAACCTGCCTTGCTGTTTTTCAAAGAGGCTGCATAAGAGCATTCCTAATGGCAAGCTTTTATTTCACATGAATGCCCCAAGGGTTTGTGCACGTACATGAAAGTATGGATGTCCCCGAATAGCACATCTCTAGATAAGCCAAGGTGGAGCTCACACTCAACTCACTTGAATTTTTACTCCTTGAGTCCAGCCACATATTCCACGTTCTTTGGCCACCCTCCTCCTCAAGCCACTTAGCAAACCTGCAAATGCGACCTCACCTTTAAGAGAGACCTCACCTTTAAGAGCTGCCTAGAGGATAAACTCAGGGTCTGGCCCTAAGCTTGAACTCCCAGCGACTGTGGGTGGAGTCAGTTGCCAGGTTGGTTGCAGCTGTTTCTGCTACACCTGTAGATTCTGAGATTGTGGTTTGTTTCATCAGAAGTATGTGCCATACATTTTCAGTCACTCACAGAGCACAGGAGTCTTCTGATGATACTTGATCCACCTTACCTAGAGAACAAACTGGGTAGAACAGATAAGCCCTGCTGTGGTCACTTTCCCTTTGGGCACCCGCTGCCTTCCATCCTGAACACTGTTTAAAGTAAAGCATGACGGCCGGCCTCTCACCCCCTTCTGTTTACTTCATAGGAGGTAGAACTACCCAGACTCTCTTCCTAATGTCAGACACAGAGCCTGCTATATAAAGTAGTTTGTTTAATAAACAACTGACTAGGGAGGTGAATGGCACTCCTGTACATATGAGGATTTTCAAAATAAATGGAAGTTGCTAAATTCCAGGGCTATGGGAAGACCTACCTCACTTTTATTTTCCTCCAAATTTTAAAATCCCCCTGCAGATACTACTTTCATGTATTCAGATGCTGTGGGAAGCATCATGTATCCAAAGGACCAGTGATGAGGAAACTGAAATGGACCACAGCTTCCAGCCCATTAATCAAACCCGTAATTTTCATTAAGGCAGGTAAGACAGTGAAAAAAAATTAGTTTATATCAGGAGTGTATTTAGAAGCTACAACCAGCAAGTGTTGTTCCAGGGCACAGTAGAGATGCTTCTGAAAGACAGGGAAGGTTGAAGACCCCCATTAAGAAGGTGTCACTTGTACACACAGATAAAACAGGGAAGAAAAACATATCCAAATTTCAAAAAAATTCTCATACCTGTCTGTCTCCCCACTCTTTTTGTTTCCCAATTTTTTCAAAGTTTTCTAAGT
The DNA here is from genome assembly GCA_907164525.1 of Lophiomys imhausi. NCBI lineage: Eukaryota > Metazoa > Chordata > Mammalia > Rodentia > Muridae > Lophiomys > Lophiomys imhausi. The sequence continues at coordinate 9,135,615 of CAJQZJ010004381.1, forward strand.
TGCAATATGAGTAAAATGGAGCTTGAAACAGGCAAAATGAGACCAGAAGGTTTTTTCTATGTAATATTTCAAAGGAGTTGTTATCCTTATCCTTCTGCAAAATTATTGCTTTCTCCATGTATATTAAGGAAGGAAAAGTGTAAGACGCCCAGCCAGTGTAGTTCTTGTCACTGGTGGCCACCACCCTGTTCACAGATCTCCCACACTTAGTGCATCCTGGAGCTATATCATGTTTTTGTGCCGCAGGTTATCAGAAGAGCACTGTTTGTATCTTCATCTTCTCATGGGATTGAGGGTTGAACTGTGAATGAATGTCTCTTGTGTGGGTAAAGCTAAGCCCAGAAGCCAAAAGTTACAGCCGTCAAATATGCACCAATTCTCATAAAAAGAGCAGCCTGGGGCAATGAAGGCTGGCTCTACACAGGGAAGCAGGAAAAAACAAAAAACAAAAACAAAAACAAACCTTCCCTCCAAGAACCTCCTTCTCTGTAATCTGTATGCCTGCCTAGCCCTTCACTAAGACTGCCCTTCACCCCGTTAACAGACGCACACACCCACGCTCGCCCTAGTGCCAAAAGTGAGAAAAAAATTTCTTCTTCATTTCCTTTCTTTAGCAAAAATGTCAGCGCACTCTCTCTCCCTTCTCCCTCCCCACCCCCTCTGTCAGCATTGTTCTCAAAAATTATGCATTTCTAAATCACCCTATTTCAGATTTCAGGGAAGAGTGACTTCCAGAAGGATTTGCTCTTTAAGCATGGAAGGTGACAGCCCAATGGCCGCCCATGTAGCCAGGTAACCATGTTAACATGTAGCCAGGTAACCATGTTAACATGTAGCCAGGTAACCATGTTAACATGTAGCTTTGGGAGCTTCTACAACCACAACTTGCTAACACCCTGAAACAAGACCCAAGCAAAACAAATCCAAAGTAAGATTTCTCCATCACTCAACACACAGATTCAAAACCTTCCTGAATTATTCATACTCAGCCATTCTTCTGAGGGGATTAGAACAGGGAGTGGAAGGTCACTGTTTTGTCTGTCGCCCTTGTCCCTTGAAGTCTGCACCTTGATAAGCATTATGTCTCAGCTATTCAGTGGCCTCCAAGCAAAATGCACGCTCATATTTTTTTCAGGGCATCACCAATCAGGCACCAGGGTTTATGTTGTCTTGAACAGAGTACAGAATGAGTTATACACATTCTTCGTTTTCAGAGAGTTTGTAATGTAAAGGGAGATTATGCACAAACATAAAATTCTATAAAAATTCTATATTTACATATGTAACTGACCCATAGAATATGAATATGAAGATCAGAGTAGAGTTCAGAATTCAACCCAAAGTTGTTGTGGAGTGTATGTGTCTTTTTTTCTCACTGCTATGGCAAATTACCTGACAGAGGAAACTTAGGAAGGAAGAAAGGAAGGAAGGAAGGCTGGTTGACTTTAGTTTGGCTCATGACTCCAGTGAACAGTTGATAATAATGTCACAGTCACAGGAGCCTGAGCTGCTGGCCATGTTGTGTCCGTAGTCAGGAAGTCAAGAGAAATGAATGTTGGTACTCAGCTCACTTTCTCCTTCTCGTTCAGTCTCCTTTAATTAGGGCAAGTCTTTCCAGCTCAATGAACCCGGTCTAGAAACTCCCTCACTGGAATGCTCAAAGGTTTGTCTTCTAGGTGATTCTAGATCCTGTCAGGTTTAAAATCACAGATGACTTCACAGAGAAAGTGACAAGGAGTCTTAACTTTTCCAGGTGAAGAGAAAAATCACATGTATATGTGTGAAGAAGCTGACTACAATTGGCACACGGGCAATAGAGACAATTCATACCAGTTAGTGTGGGACACAATACCACATGTGCCTATTTATGTGTAAATATATGTAAAGGAATAATATTGAGCATTTAGTTTTTCCATAACAATAACCATATTTCAAGTGCTCAGTAGTTCTGTGTGGGCAGCAGAGTTGGGCAGGAGACACATAGAATGTGTCCACTGTGAGAGGCAATTCCACTGGGGAAGGCTGGGGTAAAAGTTAGACAAGATATCATGGTTAGAGTTATAGAGGAGATATAGTGACCACACAGGTGTGGGAGACTGTTTCATTTCAGTTTCCTCTTGGATAAACACTTATAACTTAGACTTTATGGATAGCCACTATAGCACCTCCTCCTTAGGCAATGTTTAAATGCCCCCACTCTTTTGACTTTATTGCATGAGCTTCTTGTTGGTTCCTAAACCCAGTCAAGTTCTAGTGCTCTGCTTTTGGGAGAGATTCTGGGCATTTTGATGACTTTCCCCTATGTACTCGAGTTCTCTAGAAATATCAGGTCTTATCTGTTGGGCAGCTTTGTGTTATTCGAAACATAAAAGATCTCTTCTTGTTCCATCAGAAACATTGGGATTAGTCAGCAAGTATTTCTGCAACTCTGTTCCTCCCACTTCACAATTTCCCTCGTGGCATTACAGCAACCTAGTGTCTTCAAATCCTTACAGAACATCAACTTTTCCAATTTTAGGACTGAAATGAAACCATGTTTTCTACCTTTCTGGAATTTCCTCGTCAGCCTGCTTTCCTGGTGTTGTCTTCATAGCCCACCTCCATTCGTGTTCTTTTCCTTGGTTGATCTCAACCAGCTTCCTTTGAAACTCTCATTTGAATTTCCATCACATACCTAGGTCTTCGAACTAAGAAATAATTAGTAAAAGTCCGGGCATGAGCTTCAACTTCTCATCTTCCATTTCTAATTCTATTTAAACCCACGAGTGCTTTGTGTCTCGTGGTGGAAAAGAAATTCAGGTGGCTTTGAAAGCAGTTTCCTTTGTTTTAGTCACTCTTTCTTGCTATGTTAACCAAACAAATGGCAAGAGGCAACTTAAGGAGGAAGATTTACTTCACCTCAGTTTCATGATGGGTAAGGTATGACCAGCTTGTCTCTGGTGGCTGGAGCATGTTGCGTGACTTGTTCACATATCACAGGACTAGATTACAGAAAGCTCAGTCTACAATATAGGCCAGCTATGACCCCATATCTCTGCCTCTGTATACTTACTATGACTGCTTGCTAAGCCAATATCCAAAAGACTCCAAACCTCCCCATACAGCACCAACAGCTGTGATCTAACTGTTTAAACACACGAGGCTATGGAGATATATCCAGTTTTTGTGTGACACTAGTCCTGGGGTAGCATGAATAAACATCTGTTCATAACAGGTTGGAATCTGGCAATGGGCTTAAGTAATCATACTACAGAAGTCTAACTTAATGAACCAATGAGTTTATTGTTATTACTTAAAGGACTTTGAGTGAGGAGTTACTTATAGGAACATAAATGACTCAGAGGCATTTACATTACTAAAGCCTACCCCAGAATAAGTACAAACTCATGAGATTGTAACTCCAGCTCTCTCCGTGTGTCCATGCATCCCAAAACGTCAGACTCTCCTCTCTGGCAGCCCTTACTGCTTGTATAACCTCTGGGAAGGAGGACTGTTGAGTATCTGGGAAATTTCAGGTACTTCCTGAGACTTTTGAATTGTCTACTTCTCAGTCTTAATGAGTTTCCCTCCAGGATGGAATGTTACAGCTCAGAAGAAATTGTTACACAACACACATTGAAACCGTAAAAGTCCTTAAGCCTGTGCTTTTCCCTTCCTCATGCCTAACCACTATCTAGTCAAATGCCTTCTTTTTTGCAGATGTTTAAAGAACTTATGCATTTTCTGAGAAATGTACATAACAGAGGGAAGAGAGCCCTAGATTTGGAAACAGAAGACTTGAAATTAAATTCAGACTTTATGACCCTGTGTCTTCTGGTTGTCAAAGGACTTCTCTCACTCAGTTTCCGGTCTATGAAAGTTAGCAGCAATATCTTTCTCAAAGGATCATTGTGAAGCTACAGAGGATAATTGTACAGCTCTTCATAAATTATAAAGTAATACACTCAGATTTAATCTTGAGTGTAACCAAAGGGTGCATTCCTCAGATGGTTCTCATAGTGGGAAAGACGTGTAAGGTCAAGCAGGGTATGCACAGGTAATACCAATACACAAACTGTTTGATACACATTCACAAGTTCTTGATTGGAGCACATAGAAACCCAAGAGTAGCTTAGGGGCCTGTGTTAGGGCAGTTTCTCGAAACTGCCTATAGTCCAACCTGATCACAGTAGAACCTCCTTTTCACAGTTCCCTGAGAACTTGAACATCCAAAGGCATATGGTTCCATTGACACTGCACTAGGAAGCCCTTTACTAATATTTGAAATCCCCAAATGAAAATATGTGTAAGGAGTTGTACTGTTATCACTAGGCACATTGTCAACACCATGGTTTCTGCTGATGGACTGAGACTCACAATGAAATAATGCATTGACTAAAATAAACACAATATCAAATCTGGTCTAATGGAATTACCTTTTGGAATAAGGCTGTCCCCTTTCGAATTCTACCTTGCTTACATTTCAAATGGAACTATGAAAGAGAAGTGGTTTGCATGCCATGTATCTGTCTGTTTGTCTCGGTCTCTCTGTGAGTGTTTGTATATATGTAAAAAAGACCCCATGAATTTGCTTTCAGTTAACCTATCTTTTATTTACCAAGCCATTTCGACTAACCTTGAGCCTGTAAGGTGAAGGTACACGGCCCCTTTACATCTGTATCTATCTGATTCTGTGTTCAGTTAGGTGTAGACACAGACTCCAGTTCTTACATAGAGTATAATTGCACAGATTCCATTAAAAAAAATCACTTAACCTAAAGACAACAAATACTCTCTTTTATTGCTGCACTAAATACTTTTACCAGCAAATGCTTTTGGGAGGCGCATTTTATTTATGGATTTTTTTTCACAGTGCTGAGAGCTTTTGTCTTTTTTAATGCTTTCTAGTTATAGTTGTAGGCTGATCATTTTCTGGTTGGTTTCACATTGAGCTGCTTTAGAACTAGTTGGAGTGGTAATCGCTTTCTACTGTTTATTCTTTGTCCCCCCGAGTCTTACTCTAAATCTTTCCCACTCCATCAGGAGCTTTGCAGTATATTGTGCCATACATTCATTTTGGGTACCACTAATGTCTTCATGTATCTATCAAGTAAAACATGTAAGTGTTTCTTATTCAAACAAGGAAAGACAAAATATAATCAACCCTATGAGCAAAAGAAAAAAGAGAGAGAGAGAGAGAGTTGAAAATTTCCCCCCCAAGTGAGCTTGCGAGAAACTGGTTTATAAATCTTAGTGTTGGGAAACAAAACAAATTATAGAAGACCCCTAAAGGAAAAGATTTTGATTGCTTAAAAAACAGCTTGTTTGTCATTCTGTTCTTACATTTAAAAATGAAAGTAACACCTTTGAGAAATCAATGGTAGCAAACTACCAGATTTCTCAACTAGAAGAAAACATCTGAACTTATAAGAAGAAAAGTGAGGGACATTGGAGACCTGCCAGTCACCTTGAACCCCAGTTACTATTTGTTGAGGGTAGCTAAGGGGTAGTTCTCACAGCTGAGAGCCCTGGGGGGCTCAGGTAAGAATGAAGAAAGTTGCTGCAGAGCACACCCTCCTGGGGGCTTCAGCCAGCCAAAGTCATCAGCAAGGGTCCCAAATAGAAGAAATTGAAGTGACTAGAACACAAGCTACTAGTGTTTGCATCTGTTTACACAAAATTGATTTGTTTTATTTACATGTATGTGTTTGTGCTTGCTTGTCTACATTTGCACCACATGTGTGCAGGTACCCTCTGCAGTCAGAAGTGGCCTCGAATCCCTACGATTCAAGTTACAGGTGGTTGGTTTAAATCTCCTGATGCTTGTGCTGGGAACCAAACCCAGGTCCCCTGCCTGAGTAGTGAGTGTTCTTAACTGCTGAGCCATCTCTCCAGCCCCTATGTTTGCATCTTAGAAATGAAGGTTTCTTGGCCCTAAAAACCAAAGCCGGACTTCCAAGTCTTCTCCTCAAGTTTTAGAACCTATGAGGTAATTCAGACAAAAATAGCTGTCACAGAGGCAGAAACACCTGTGTGGACACCTTCACAGAAAGGAGCCTATGATCAAGAACAGAGTGAGTGAGGATGGGAGAGATGGAGGAGAGAGCTGTGCTGAGCTAAAAATAAGTCGCAAGTTGAGTGGATGAGAGAGAAACACCGAGAAGATGGGCAGGCTGCAGCAGGACAAAGCAGAGACAGCTGGAGCAGAGGGCAAGTCAGATTTTCCGCTCTGGACTAATCCATGCTTCGAACTAGAAACAGGGTGCCTGTGAAGCTAGAAGCGGGCACAGGATCCCCTGGAGCTGGAGTGAGGGGATTGTGAGACTCGCGGCAGAGGTGCCAGACCCCGCACTTGGGCCCTCTGCAAGAGCAGCAAACGCTCTGGAGAGAGCGGAGCCATCTCTCCAGCCCCCATTTTTCCTCTTGTTAAACTAGACTGTTGTCTATGAACTATTCAGAGCTTTTTGGATTCCTTAAGTCCGGCGTCTGGCTCCTATCAGGGGCCTCTTCTTCAGAGAAAACTTAAAGGACTTCCCTAAGAAGTACAAGCACAGGTTAATGGTACCCTGGGCACCAACACTGTGCACCTTGGCCTTTTGGGACTCTCAGTGGATAGCTAATCAGTGTATCTGTTGTTTCCAGGAAACACAGAGAGAAAACAATCACCTCTGTTCTCTCTGGGCCAAAAGAGTGAGCAGTAATGAGAGAGCCTGTGAGGGCACCTGGGAACCGCAAGCCCCAACATACAGGTTAGCATTGTTTGGCTGACCTAACTCACAGGTGTGCGGTTGCCAGGTAACACTCAGGCCCTCTGGGTGCTTTTAGAAGGCCTGCAGCTGGGCTTGGAGAGGTGTGGGCACAGCCTGGGGCCATGGCAAAGCAAAGCAGAGGGAGTTAGTTTCAGGGCACCTGGCAGGGCAGCCAATGCTCATTCCCGTGGCAAGTGGAAGCATGTTGGGTTTGGCCCTGAGTGGCACGTCTGCCTCAGCTGCCTGTGCTGTGAGCAGCTTCTCTGATTACCTGTGACCCTATTGATGTAGAATGATTACCTGTGACCTTATAGATGTAGAGCTAGGACGGAGGATGAAATCTGTGAGGCACATGTACAAACTCACCATTTATAATTACATTTGTATTCGTGTATGCTTGTGTTCCTGTTCATATTCATATTATATGTATGCATATATATACCATTTATGCTTTTTTACATTGTTTATATTTGTAACTATATCCACATATGTTGATATCCTGGCTTTTCAAAGTTATGTTTGATTTTCTCTCTTACTCTTTGTGTGTGTGTGGTTGTTTGAGCGTGGACATGTCAGTGCCCTGGGACCTTCTTGGGCGTCGGTTTTTGCTTCCCATGTGTTTGAGACAAGGTCTCTTATTTTTCAGTCCTGTGTACACCAGTCGAGCCGACCCACAAGCTCCTAGGGATTCCCCTGTCTCCACCTCCTCCCTCTAGCTACGAACACAGGAACAGGCACACCACAGCTTCTGGGTCACACAGGTGCTGGGGATCTGAACCCAGGACCTCAAATATGTGGCAAGCCTCTACCCACTGAACCATCTTCCTAGTCCCAAGTTCATATTGTTAAAAGTTCCTATCAAACTTAGACAAATATATGGAGTACATTTTCATATCCATGAAGGGTACCATAATTCTTAAAGTATACATATACATTTGGACAAAGCCATTGATAGTTTGAAAACACACAAGGTCTAGTCTCAGTATGCAACATTCCCTTCAATCGCTTCAGAGACTCTAGGGGCTTGGTTCTCTAGGCAACTCTGTCTTACATAGATGGTGATTCACCATGGTCCCTTGCACATGGCTTTCTTTTAGAGTATGCCTCTCCTAAACAACGTGTCTGAAGGATCAGTGAATCTTGGTCCCAAATAATGTCAGAGGTATTAGGCTCTGCTTTACTCTAAGCTAATGCTGATATGTCTTTGGTGGGCCTTAGTAGGTTTTGGTCAGTTTGCACAATTGTAGGGGTCTGCATTTCAGTGCGCATGATCTTGGGAGCTGGAGATATATGCACAGTGCAGGGCTACCATGTACAGCAGAATAGGTTGTGCACTAACATAGTGCCAGACCAGAACTAAGACAGGTCCATTGCACAAGCATCTGTATCTTCCAGAGACTGTTAGTGAGGTAGTTAGTTTTAGGAAAGGGTAAACATTGGAAACCCGCCAGCTTTTTCTGATACAGGTCTTCACGCCCAAGTCTTTCTGGGCATATCCATATAATCTGAATCTGTCTTCAGTGAGGAAAAGATGAACAAGAGAGCCCGAGGTTGAGGCAGAGGCAGCCAAGAGACTTCCTCGCCACTTGGAATGGGGAGACTTTGGAAAAGCACGCCAGCCAACCTTCCTAGCCCACGGGCTATCATTCTGCTTTATGTGTTTGAGTCACTCTGAGGAGAGAAAGATTTATAGGTGTCCTTTCAACACCTATTTCCCAACTATTTATTGAACACTTACTCTCTTCTGAGCTCTCAGGTGAGTTCAGAAGTCAAGGCTGCAAACGATTCACCTTCCTTATCCTTTCCTGAATTCAGGTAATCTTTTTAACCATCTCTAGGCCATGTTCCAAGCATCAGTCTAGGTATGCATTGGGATGTGTCAGCATAAGGACCCACGTGGACCTGACAATGTCACCGCTTGCAGGAGAAGGAGCCCTGAATCCGCCTTCTTTCCAGCAGGTGGGCACTTTCATGTACCTCACAGTGAAACCCTGATTGAGTTCATGTTCAAAACCCTTTTAAAGATGTCAAAATCAGCCAGCCAGCCAACAAACCAACCCAAAATACATGACCTCGTCACACAGACAGGACACATGCCTGGAGAAAGGACAATTTCAAAGCACTTCTCAGAAGTCAATGTAACGTGTTGTCCTTGATCCTTGTACTACAGGATTTCAGCATCATGTTTGAACTTGAAACTATGTCTTAAGAAAAGTGTAGATACAGCCATAGGGATATTAACAGTAGATGTGAGCTGAGGAGACAGTCCAGGGGTTGTGAGCAGTTGGTACTCTTCCAGAGGATGAAGGTTGGGTTCCTAGCACTCACAGGGTAGTTTGTAACTCTGTAACTCCAGTTCCAGGGGGATCTGACACACTCTTCTGGCTTTCTTAGGCACTGCATGCAGGTGGTACACATACACAAATGCAGGCAGAACACCTATATGCATCAAATAAAAATGTATAAAATCTTAAAAGATAATAGTTGGTGGCTGGGTATGGTGGTGCACACCTTTAATTCCAGTACTCAGGATGCAGAGGCAGGAGGATCTCTGTGAGTCTGCATAGCAAGTTCCAGGTCATGCAGGACTACAGTGAGACCATGTATCAAAAAACAAGTTAGTAGGTGATTTTTCCCCCTACCTGGTTATCACTAACTCCAGGGGGTAACTATGAACAGAGACAGTCTGTTTCTGCAAAAGAGGCCTTGTTTATGAAGGAAGGTAAAATATATGGATGTTGCCACCAATGCTGTTGCATCTCAAAGTGGCCTATGCAAACCTTCTGGCCCCAGTCCAGATGCTCACATGCTGAGGATGAGGGATCAGCGGAGAGTGTCTGCTTCCAAATGGACCAGCTCTTTGAGACATGAGATGAGGATTCAGGATTCAGGTACAGCTCATAGAACCTGGTGATAAACTGTTTAGGACTCCTTGTGTTCATCATCTGCAAGCATCACTGGTGGTCCCTTCACCAGGGAGCCACAGTCCAACTTTCCTTGGACAGCCACAGTTTACTCCTATCCTACCCCTATTACCAATGCATTCTAAATTCGAAGGGTGAGAAGTATGATCCCTTGTCTTTAACCTGAGTCTTAATCTTCCCACCTGAGAATAACTCCTCCTCTGGAGTCAGCAAGACTGGCTCTCTGATCTGTATACATTTGCAAGTCATTTGATCTTCTCATCGTTCAGTTAGTCAGTATTGGAGTTGTATAGAGAACTGTTATTTACTCCCTTTTCAGTGTTAATGAATAAGGTATTAGTCACTTGAATTCAATTATTTTTTTAACTATGTTGTTATTTATTATTTTTTATGTAAGTGTTTTACTTGCATGTATGTATGTATGTGCAGCATGTAAATTCCTGGAGCATATAGAGGTCAGAAGAGGGCATCAGGTCTCCTGGAACAGGAGTCAGTCACCATGTGGGTGCTGAGAGCAGAGCTCAGCCTGGATTGTCTGTATGAACAGAAAGTGCTGTTACCACTGCCATCCCTCCAGTCCCATCAATCAAAATGTTTTGAACACTGACTCACAGTGAATGCTTTTCAAAGCTGCATGGGATGGATAGACAGATCCTGGAGGGTCTCTCACAACCAGCAGGTAGGAAGTGGAGGGCGTTCAGCCAAGGCTAAGACGTTTGAGTTTCACACTAGGCAAATGAAAATGAGAAGGTTTTTCAAAGGAGGAATGGTGTGACTGAAGATTGGCTCAAAAAATGTATATTGTCAGGGCATAGTGGTACAAACATACTGTAAACTCAACACTTAGGAGATAAGGTAGGATGACAGACAGTTTGAGAGCAGCCTGGATTGCGTAGTGGAACCCTCTTTCAAAGAAATAAATAAAAAATAAAAGAAAGAAAGAAAGAAAGAAAGAAAGAAAGAAAGAAAGAAAGAAA
>CAJQZJ010004381.1:9149920-9163958 GCA_907164525.1 Lophiomys imhausi
CACACACACACACACACACACACACACACACACACACACACACACACCAGAGAGAGAGAGAGAGAGAGAGAGAGAGAGAGAGAGAGACATTTACTCCACACTTCAATAATCTGAGGAACTTGGCTTTAACAAACAGGCTTCTGAAACATTAGAACCCAGTGGGGAGTAAGGCTGCTTTCCATCTCTTCATTTTACAAATGAGAAATTGAAGAACGAGGGAGCTAGCATGTCTTATCTAGGAGCATATAATGTAGTAGAAGAAATAAGACTCCTTCTACAGTCCTTTATTCCTATAGTTATCAGTTTGTTTTATTTCCTTATTTATTTTATGTTTTTGAGACAGTCTTAATGTAGCCCAGATTGGCCTTGAACTCCTGATGCTCCTGCTTCTACCTCCCGTGGGCTGGGATTGCACATGTGTAACACCATGCCTGGCTCATGTAAGGTTTCAAAAATCATGCTAGCTCTTTGCCACCCATTCCAGAGAAATAAAAACAGTAGTTTCCCAGCAGAAACAGAGCAGAGATCCGTTTAGGTTCTGGTGATTCAACATCAAGGTCAACAAATATGTACAAAGAGAAATGCTGATAGGCATATTATAGATATATTTGGGTTACAAGTGTGGAGTCTCAAGACTACTACAGAGCAGGACATCTCTAATGGTTGGTTGCATTTTTATCTGTGTGGTGCCTGCAGCTCCAGGGCAGTGTTGCAAAGTAAGCTGTGCGAACCCTAGATGGGATTGAAAGTGGCTACTTTGTCCTCTCTTAGCTGTAAGGACGCCTCCCAGGGAGTCATGACTGACAATAGTGAATTCAGAAGTGTTCCTGTGTTCTGCTGAGTCCTCTGCCTGCTCATTGTTCTGACTTCATAGCGTTTACCATGCAGCTATGATGAAACAAGACAAGAACACAAACACACAAACACTGCTCATTTGTAAGCACTTCTCTCCTGTGCCTGGGCAGCCTTGTGAGCAGGAAGCCAGGGTGGTGGGAATGGTTGCCAGGAGAAAGAGATGGCTTGTGCCACTTAGCCCTGAGGACTTAAAAACAAGGCTGGGCGTTTCATGTGAACATCAAGCTAGTATCTGCCAAGCTGGCTCTGTCTGAATCTGCATCTGGGCTGACTCCCTCGGGAATACCTCTGGTTTGGGGGCAGAGCCTTGCTGGGCTATGGTAGAAGCTGTAGAAGCGTGGGGGTATGGTTCTCTGCCCTCCAGCATGTAATCATGTACGGAGAATGCTCCAGCATGGGAGTATTTCTCAACTTACTCAGCTACTAAGCACTGTGATTACCCTGTTGTCTTCTCTTTCAGTTAGTGGCTATGCACTGATAGCTTAAGATCAGAATTAGGATTAGGATAGATGGAGGCAGATTACTTCAGTTATCAATAACATACATGTACATGCATTTACACGAGCCACACACAGGCATATGTCAAGTTACAAGCTCACGGCTCTGCAGGAAATATTGTTCTCTCTTAAGAACGAAGGCTTGACTGAATTCCCACAGCCAGGGTTACATCACAAGTAGAGTCACTATTGAACCCAGTCACCTAGGGTAATGACAAATGCATCTCCATTTTATCCTGGATGTTAGGTTTACTCAATACATTGTAAATGACCCAAAGTTATTAGCTTGGGAGCTGATTGGAAGTGGTGCCGTGAAGTGGGAAGAGTTAGCTTTTGGGTTTAAAAATTTTTAAAAAAAATATTATTTATTGATTCTCCCTCCAAAGGGGTTTCAATTCAACAAAACCAGTACAGAAACCAGCCCTTGAGCTCAGCACTGCTGAGCTGCTGTCATGAGTGGGAACCACAGTTGTACTTAACATGAAGAAATGACAAATGTCTGCGCCATAGCTTGTGGCAATAGCAAAGAACACTTTTCCAAAAAGTCCATCTCATGGGAGGAAGACAAACTTGACAACACAGAAGGGATCATTTGTGAGGCCACAAGCTTGGGTTTGGCATGTGGAAAGACTGTCTGGCTTTAGGCAGCCATGGTCACCTGACTGTGCACTCAAGGGTCCCCCTGGCTGGAAACAGCTTGTTCTAGCATGTTAGCTACAAACTATACCCAAATGGCTTGTACCTGGGCAGCCCTTTGGGCTCAAGGCTTCCTGGAGAATTGTGGAGATCCTGTTTGGAATCAAGAAACCTGATGGCCTGTTCCCATCTATCCCAAGGTACTCAGGAGTCCCTGCATCAAGTGTGATGCTGCTTCCAGTCATGTGGGCGGTCCTTAGGGTTCCTGCCTCAGGCTACTTAGGCTGGACTATATAGCCCAGTGGTAGGTTGTAAAACTAGATTCATAGGTCACAAACACCTGCCTTTACAAAACAAGGATATCTAACACATCTTTAAACTTCTGCAACATGTCCACGAAGCACATCATCCTGGGAAGCGCTTCACTGTGGCTCACTCCCCACACCAGGCCAGCCAGTTCCCTGGGCTGGTTCCTCAGTTGCCCCATAATGTGTGTCTACATCCCATGGGCTTACTATGCAGTTTAGGCACTTCTGAGCGACCCAGAGACCTTTTGGCTTCCTCCAATGAAAGGACACCAGAATGCTCTGTCAGCATGAGTCTGCCCTTCCCAAGCAAAGAAGGCTTTGGTCCGAATGCCACCCTAGATCATGCTGAGAGGAATCCCTGACTGTGCTTTTAGGAGCCAGTGTTGTCCGCACACCCAGACCCTTAATCATGGCCATGGGGGGAACCTACATATGCTGGTCCTCAATGCGGTCTGTTGCTAGACTCCAGGTATGAGCGCTTGCCAGTGGCTAACACCCCAGGGTGATCTCCTGGCTCAGGGAAGGTCCTCTTGTAGTTGTGCCCATTGGGTCTTCCTCGCGGCCGCCTGCACAGGTTGCCGTTGAGAATGTCCTGGATGTGCTGCACGATGGTGACCATATATATTGTCAAACCCCTCAAAGGATGATCACATCAGCCTACTTCTTGGTCGGCAGGCAGAACTCCTCGAAGGCTGGTTTCACAAAGGTGGTATACTGGGTCAGAACCTGCTCCAGGTCCCTTCCTCTTTGCACATCCTTGAGAACTCTTTGAGAGAGCCTAACAACAGAGTCTGTGTCCACAAAGAGGTGCCGGTGGAACACGTCCCGGATCTCCTGAGTGTAGAACACAAGGATATCCTCGAACAGAACCACGTCAGCCGGGTAGACCACCGTGGTCTCCGGCAGCCCTGAGTGCGTCACAAAATCATAGGTGGCGACCTTGACAGTTTTGCCTTCAACCATGTTTTTCTGAGTCCTGTGCATCATATCATTATCAAAGCATCTGGGTGGTCAAAATTGTACTGTCCCTTCAAGGCCTTGGCCTTCTGCTCGGCTGTCAGAACCTTATAGAAGCAGTCCTGGCTCAGGGATGACCCATTTGCGCTGCTGGCGGGCCCACTTCATTCTGTCCCAGCAGCTCCATGATCGTCTCACTCACAGACAGATGACTTGCCGCCAGCAGTGCCTCCACTGCTCACTCTGATGAGGAACGGCAGTGGCTGGGACTGATGATCCATCCGCGCTGCGGGAGCTCTCATAGCCACTGCCTCCCACAGAAGCCGTGTTGGGTACACAGGCCCTACTCACATCCACCGACTCCGCAGGCTCTCCTGGGAAACACAGAAATGGACCAGCTTTCGGGTTTTTAATTACATCACCTATGGGGTCACCTCCACTGCTTCCTCCTGAGGACTCAATTTTTCCATCCTTTCTTAACTCTCTGCTTGTCTCACATATTAGGCCTCGGCTGGCTAATGTTACTTGTTGGGGCAACTAATTTCCTCCTGGTCTTCATCACAGATCTGTCCAACACTGCCAACTTTTTTGTTCTACAGAACTGTGTCCAGACACTCTCTCTACTTTAGGAGCATTTTGAAAGCCTGTAGTGATTCTGATGTTAAGATTTGCTTTTGGGTACTGAGTTCCTTTCCTTGTGTGCTTGAGAACCAAATTCAAACCCCAGCCCTGCAGGAGGGAATTGTCTCTTCTCTTGTTTTGTTTTGACTTTCAAGACAAGGTTTCTCTGGGTAGTCCTGACTGTCCTGGACTTACTTTGTAGACCATGGGCTTGAACTCACAGAAATCCTCCTGCCTCTGCCTTCTGAGTGCTGGGATTAAAGGCATATGCCAGAATGGTCTCTTGTCAAAGACACTGTTTAGTTACTTCACGATGCTCCACATAACCTTATACGTGACATTTCCTACAGGATTTAAAACACTATGCAATTATGTATTTAAATCATATTAGTTAAAAATATATAGAGTAAAATTTATTTTAAATTGTGGCTTAAAAAGAAAAAACATCACATTTGTGATCACAATCATTTGGAAATGTATGGTTCAGCATACTAAGCAGATTCTTAATTGATTTATTATATGATTTATACAATACCACAGAGAGCAAAAGTAGAGTTTTGTTAAGACATTTTTAGCATAGCACTGGGAAAAAAAATTGTCAATGAAGATTTGGATGAATGAGAGATTCAGATGTGTCTGTGGTTTTCTTGTGTTTCTTCAATTCTTTCAGCTTATGGTTGCTGACTTCGAGGACTAATGCCATTGTCAGCTTGTCTGGGTTTGGAGACAGGGGTCTGGGCATATATATGCTGATGTTTCCAGAACGTTTTAACTGAGTATGGACGCTCCATCCTGAATGTGGCTGACAGCATCTCATGGGCTGGGATCCAGGTTAGATAAGAAGGAGAAGGCAGACTAAGCAGCACCATTCCTCTCTCCCTGCTCCCTGACTTGAGATGCAACATGACCAGTCAGATCATGCTCACAGGCTACCTTACCCACCATGAAGGATTGTATCCCTTCAAACCACAAGTTCAAAAGAATCTATCTATCTTTCTTTCTTTTTTTTTTTTTTTTTGAGACAGAGTTTCTCTGTGTAACCCTGGCTGTCCTGGACTCACTTTGTAGACCAGGCTGGCCTTGAACTCACAGAGATCCGCCTGCCTCTGCCTCGAAAGTGCTGGGATTAAATGGGTGTGCTTCCACACTTGTTAGGAATCATTCTTTCTATAAGTTGCTTGCTGTTGAGATTTTATCACAGCAATGAGAATAACAAAACCAAAACAACCAAACAAAACATCCTGACTCCCAAGATTGGACATTTACTATGATTTTTTTTTTTTTTAACCTCTGAGACATTGCTGGTTCCTTACTAGATTTTTCCTGTTTGTTTCATTGCATTTTCTGGTATTTACCTTGTTATAATCCTCCTGTTTCTTCCCACCTTCAAATCCATCATGTACCCTGACTTTTCAGATACTTCAACTGTGCAAATACCAGGACCGTATTCTCACTAGGTTTTGTTTACCTGTGTGGTTAACCTCAGCCTCACTGATCTGTTCACACTCTGCTCCCCTTTCTTCTACTCATAACTTCTGATGTGAGTAGTAGAAGAAATGGATTTGAACCCAAACTTCGTAATAAGTTAACTTCCTAATCAGCCACTTGGTCTGCCTGAGCTCACTCTCTATAGTTGCAGAAACAGATAACAATGAGGATGGATGAGGCGATAAACATGCAAGAACTTGGGGGATCCAGCACTAAACTGTTTCTGCCACATCTGATGCTGATGGCTGTGGCTGGCACCAGCTGAGAGGAGGCTCTCAAGCATAGCAGTTAAGTCCTTTAAAGGAAGGAGTGGAACATTAGGATTTTCATAGCACCTCGGAAAGACAGATTAACTCTAGATCATCTTTGAAGTGAGAATCGATAGTTTGTAATTGGCTAAGTGTGGTATGTGAGATATATTATGTATAGAATGTTTTGTAAATTTCAAAGTTCTGAAGCTATTTTTAAACCAGTTTCTTCACATTTGAAGCAATTGCAGATTGTTGATGCCTGGCATGTATTTTCTGCAACATCTAATATAAAAACAACAGATGAAGGGCTGCCTCACTTATTCCTAACTTATGGCCTCAAATTGCCTTTACAAACGGGTGAGAAATAAAGAACATAGGGAAAACGAGACGCAGAACCTATGTTGAGAACAAAACAAATGGAAGGGGTAATTAAAATTTCAGGTGAAGCAGCCTGAAAAACTGAGAGAATTCTGTCACATGGGAGGCAAAAAAATCTGTTGCAAACTTACTTAATTCACACACAGAATAGCCTGAGCATGTTTCTGTGTTGTGTGATCACACGCACATTTTAGAAGCTCACACCATTGGTGTTTTCTATGTAAAAAAAAAAAAAATCAATAAAAATTTAAATGAAGTTACTCTTTTTGTTTATAGAGAATAGTTCAGAGATTTTGGTAAAGAAGTTGTTTACAGAAATATCAGACAAATGAGAAGTGGGGACACTTCCAAGTATAATTTGAGATTTTAGTATACTATATAATACTGATGAAAATAGTTTTTGATTTTTTTTCTAACTTGGCATGGTTTAAAAGATGCTTTTAAACACTCAACTTTACAAGAAGAAGCATTTGCATGCTCCCTGAGCTATATTTGTTTTACACGACTTTACACGACTTGAGCATCTGCATTGCCTGAGTTCCAATGTCTTCCCTGGTTAGATGTGATGGGTGCTCTATGCTCGACTGTATTGTTCAGTAGGCCAATATCTTTCCATTTACTGAAAATGTCATAATCTCATTTTCTTACCAGGTGATTCATATTTTGTTGTACAAATATGTCACATCTTCATTACTCATTTATCAACTGTTGGACATTTAGGCTTTTTCTGCCTCTGGCTAGTGTGACTAGAGCAACAGGGAACGTGGATGAGCAAGGGTCTCTGTAGGAGGATGGAGAGTTCTTTGAGTAACTTCCCAAGAGTGGTTTATCTGGACCTTGAGGTAGATTTATTCTCAGCTTCCTGAGGAACCCCACACTGATTTCCATAGTATATGTACAGGTTTGCACTCTCAACAGCAAACTTATTATTTGTTCCCCTTTCTCCACATCCTGGGCAGTGTGTGCTGTCATTTGTTTTATTGATCTTGACCATTCCAACGAGGGTAAGATGAAATCTCAAGGTAGATTTAATTTGCATTTCCATGATGACCAAGGAGCTGTTTAGAAAACATTTTTAAAAAGTGTCTCACAGCCACTTGTGCTTCATATTTTGAGGACCCAACTTAGTTCTATACCACATTTTAAAAAATTGGGTTATCTAATTTCTTGACATTCAGTTTTTTTAGTTCTTTATATATTTTAGATACTAACCCTATATCAGATATATAATTTGATGAAGTTGTTTTTCCAGTCCTTAGACTGCTGCTTTACTAAAATGATAATGCCCCCTGCTATTCAGAAGCTTTTCAGCTTCACGAGATCCTGTTTATTAGGTCCTATTTATTATTAGTTTAAATGCCTGTGTTATAACTATCTTGTTGAGAAAATCAGATGCTACTTTCTAATCTATCATATTCAGGTCATCTGGTCTTATGTTTAGGTCCTTGATCCATTTGGAATTGGAGGATGTGTAGGTGATAACTATGGATCTATTCTTCTACATGCATCCATCTAGTTTAACCAGCACTGTATATTGAAGATGCTAACTCTTATCCAGTGAATATTTTCAGTCTTTTTCAAAATCAGGTGTCTATAAGTGTGTGGAATTATGTCTGGGCCTTCAATTTCTTTCCATTGGTCAACATGCCTGTTCCTATGCAAATGCTGTGGTGTTTTTATTACTACAGTCCTGTTATACAATTAGAAATCTGGGATGATGAGGTATCATCATCTTAATTTCTTTTAAGGTTTATATATGTATGTTTTGATATGAATAACCACACAGGTTAGGTACTTTGTAATGGGATCTGGGTAGCAGGGGATCTTCCAAGGAAGGGTAAATAGAGTATAGTGTTATGAAGAAATAAAGGGGAAGCAGAATAGGAGGATTATAGAGGGGGATGGGAAGGACAAGGTAATGGAAGGAAGATGGGGAGGGATAACTAACATTAAAAGCCCTTTGAAAAGCAATATGAAAAAGTACTATTATAAAGACTTCCTAAAATATACACACATATGAAAGGCATTTAAGTGGACTCACCATATAATACAGACAACAATGAACCAACTAGATATCTTATGCCACTAAATAAAGACTCCAGTGTGAGGAATGGGTTACATTTGTTTGAGTTGTCTATTGGCAGGGTTCCATAGTCCTCCCTACTCCGAACATTAAAGATATTTCCAAGACTATGGTAAAGCCCTATTGCTGAAGAAAAACATGTCACCCAACATGAAGAAACCAAGCTAGTGCCTATCTAGAAGCTTTACCCCTAATGACTAGTGTTCATGGTGCTGGAAGACTCTTTGCATGCTACTAGAGGAGAAAAGTAATCAGTAATATTACTCAGTTACAAACATTGTAATCCACAACGGAGATTGCATGCTACTAGAGGAGAAAAGTAATCAGTAATATTACTCAGTTACAAACATTGTAATCCACAACGGAGATTGGCCTGCAAAATATAATGGTGCAATACTGGCACAAATGTTATGGGAGTAATAAACCACTTATAAAATGAATTTAAGGCTTATTCCATGAGATGGAACCCTTACCTGACACTGCCAAAGTGGCCAAGAACCTGAGAAGAGGTAGGTCATAGGCCCCAGAGGTGAACCTAATTCTATTGTCCTGCTAAAGGAACATAGCAATAAAATGACTCTTAATCACATGTTACTATATCTATAGATCAGTGTATAAATCAGTCTTCGTCGGAGAAGCTTCTTACAGTACCTAGTAATTAGCAAGGAGATATATAAGTAAACAATGTACAGAAAGTAGGAGACTTTGAAGTATTCAGACTTAAATGAGATCTCTTTATGAAACCCATTCCCTTAAGGCGTAGAGATTTAGGCAGATTCTAAGAGCCAGAGGTGGTGAGTGACTGACCTGACTCCAAGGAAGCCCTGTCTTCCAGACACAGCAGGATTGATACATATATGAACTCACAGAGATGTGACAGCATACATAAGACTTGCTCGGGTTCAAACCTGACAAAATTCTAGTAGTGAGAACAGGATGCCAAGGAAGCTCCTACTGACAGCCATAATGCTGCAGTCAGGAGTGGGCAGGGGTTTTCGATAAGGGGTGGGATAGTTAAAGTTTCTGCCTGCATTGCACCTCCTCAATTCTCCTGCTGTTGTGTGAACCAGCCATGAACAACACGTGACAAACACATCCAAGTTCCAGTTAAACTCTATGGGAATGGCCATCAGGGCAACTGGGGCTGTGTCCTGTTTCCTCTCCTGTTCTGCTCAGTGTTTCTATGACTGCTTTAGAATAGTTCACACCCTTTTCGCCAGTCAGGAGTGACCAGAGATGTTAATTGTCATTTAACCTCAAAATAAGGATTCAGACTTACTGTTGGTGCTGAAAATGCTGTTATGGAAGGTGTAGATGTTGGCTTTTCTGCTCCCAAAGTCTCCGTGAAGGGTAAACAGCCAAGGTAGGGAATTTAAGGAGACAATGCCACCTTCTCCTTGAATGAGTCTCAAAGCCCATTCTCTCTGTGTAATTTCTGAAACCTTTACTACATCTGGATTGATGGTCCATAAAACAAGCAGACCAGAGTCAAAATACCAGAAAGCTAGAGCCAGATGCTGGGACTAGAGGCATCTTAGGGCCAAACAGCTGATGACTGACTGATTGTTCTGAATTCCTATGGTGTAAGTGTAACATTTCTCTGCTTGTTGGAGCATACAGCAGCCAGTTAAAGAGGAACTAAAACAAATAAAGACTACTTGGAAGAACTAGAGAATAACGAGCATAACATTTTTATTTTAAAAGAGTGGTGTTGAGGAAACAGACAGGTACAATCCTTTCCCATACCTCCACTGTAGCCTGTCTTACTTTACCTCATAACTTCCAGTATGCAAGATACAACACTACTTGTGGGACAGTGAAAACTTCTCCCAGCCTTGGACCAGATTGTGTCTCCTGGATTCCTGTCTCCTTTCTTTCTTTTTTAAATTCTGTCTTTAAAAATTTCAGATAAAATCTAAGAGGAGGCACAATGTGTTTAAATTAATTTTATATCAGTATGGTAAGAATTTCTATCTCTCTATACAGCCCAAATGTATCTGCAATTTCTAATATGCAGGAAGTGTAAGCAGGACTGAGGGGTGGCTCAGTAGTTAAAGTATTTCCTGTGTGCGTATAAGAACCAGAGTTAGGAATCCCTGAAGCCCAGGTGAGTGTGATAGCCCATGTGTAATTCCAGCCTGGTAAGGCAGAAGCAAGAGATGCCTGTAAGACTAGCCAAGTGAAGGAAGGACCCTGCTTCAGAGAATAAGGTGAAAGGACATGAAGACATTCCTGACTTCAAATCTCTGGCCACCAAATGCACATGCATACATATTCATATACATGCACACACATGCATACATGTGCATACACATACACACATAGCCCACATGAAAATTTAAAACAAGAAAAAAATAATTGTAAGCAGATTATTTTAAATACGAAGGACTCTGTGGCACATCTTAACAACAGCATCTGAGCCATTACCCACTGAGTATAGGCATCTGCTACCAACTTTGGTTCCTGAAAACCCAAAATAAAATCCATGGGGCTGTCATATTCACAAGTCACCTAAATAGGCACTACAAAGCCATCTAGACTTTGATAATCACTTCAACTTCCTTTCTTGGCTAAAGATGGAAGCCAAACACAGCCTCATTCTGGGTATAGGATATACCACAGAGTTACTCCCTCATTCCAAGCCCCCTTCTTTCATTTTAACACCCAAACATGGTTGCCCTGGACTAGGCTACTGTCCCAGCTAGTTTGAGATACTGCTCCAAATATTATAAACAAGTATGAGGTTCTCAAATTCCTGGAGGCCTGAGCTGAAGGCTCAAGTTTCCAGCATGACTGTTTCTACTGAAGGATACTTTTAGGCTCATTGCTCTTTGGATTGTCTCCTGGAATAATCTCTCTCAAATTGTGTGTGTGTGTCTTGTGTGTCTCTGTGTGTGTGTGTGTCTGTATGTGTATATATGTGTGTATGTGTATGTGTGTGTGATTTATTTTATTTTTTGATGTGTATAGTATATTCATACATCTGTTTACAGGTGCAAGAGCTTGTGTTTTCATGGAGGCCACTCACCCTTTTTTTCTCTCTAGAGTTAGGGTCTCTGACTGAACTTGAATCTAGCCTCTGCAGTAGGTCTGTTTCTGACCTCTGCAGCATTAGGGCAGAGGTACACACATGCATCCTCTTATGTGGGTGCGGGGACTTAAGCTCAGGTCCTCACGCTTGCTTTGGAAGACTTTCTTACCTGCTCACTGAGCCTTCTTCCCAGTCCCTTGGGTCTCTTCTTTTAAAGGCACCAACTACATTTGTGAACACCAAAGCTCTGCTTCCAGATACTATCACAGTGGGGAGAAGGGAGTCAGCATATGAGTGTGGGTGTACACAAACACTCTGTTCATGCAGTCTATCGCCATGTTTTGAAATTACACTGTAATCCTGTTGATCTCAGGGCACTAACAGCTCTCCATGGCTTGATTGTTCAGTGAGTTTCCTTTTATCCCTTGTTCCTGGTATCCTGGCTTTCCTTCTGTCATGCTGGTTAGCTCTGACTTCTGTCTTTTTGTTGTTGTTCTTTTTCATTTTGAGATGGAGTCTTGCTATGTAGCTCAGGCTGACCTTGCCCTTTCTGCAATCCTTCAACCTCCTAAATCCTGGGATTATAAATGTACCCTACCATGCTTGCTCTCCTGGGTTTTTCCTTTATTAGTGACAACTATACTAATAGTGTTTTGAATGGCAGAATTTTCCAAGGACTGAAGTAATCATGGATAATTAAAAATATAATACTATGGAGAAATCAATTTCAATTTAACGTCTCAAACATTCACCTGCCATTTCTGGAAAGAGGACATTTGTTTTTCTCTTCTTAAGGACCCTCCCTTGGCACTAAGCTCTTATGGCTAGCTCATCCTTATACATTTAATTATTTGTTTCTTTATTTTATCAAACCACTCAGCCCTATGTCTATTTATTCACTCTTCTACACAAAGTAATTAAATTCTTTGTTTTTAAAACTCTCTAAATGTGGAGAAGAACATTTCTGTTGTTCCATGCACACAGGAGTACTGGAGTAATTTCCTTAAATACAGAACTTTCTCCTAAGTGTGAATTGTGGCATCACCTTAGAATGCAGTTGTTGCAACCACATCTTCTGTTAGACACCAACACTTCTCTTGTCCTGCTGTGTTTAAGTATTAATTAGCTTGCCATCTTCTTCCCTACTTTTAATTCTATTTTAGTTTTAAATTTCATATGTGTGCATGTGAATGGGTGTGTGTCAGTGCAGGGGATGTATTTATGATGCATGCGCATGTGTGCACATGTGTGTACCTGCGTGCCTCTGCAGAGGCCTAAGAAGAGCATCAGGTGCCCCACTCCATTACTCTCCATCTCATTCTCTTGGTACAGGATCTCCACCTAAACCTGGAGCTAACCTCTGTGACTCAGCTGTGCCCACCCTCCCCTCCGCAGTGCTGCAGTTACAGGCAAGTGTGCAAGTGTGACTGAATCCAGTTTTTGCATTCTGGGGATCTGAAGTCAGGTCCTCATGCCTGTGCAACAAGTGTTCTTACTTCCTGAACCATTTCTCCAGTCCCAGTTCTTATTTGGAAGTTTGAGCTACCATAGTTGGAACATCTGTTGACCTTCACATTGCAGATGCTTCAATCATTCTGGGCACTCTCTTCTTAAGTCTCCAGTGCATTGAGTTACTTCCTATGCTCTGCTTCAGTTCCTTTGTATTTTTGGATCCCGTGACATTGCCCTGGCTTGGTTATTTTCACTCTCAGAGCAGAGAGTACTCCTTTACTATTTACCTCCTTCGCTTTTATTTCTTAGGCACTTTTTTGGTAGCAAATCCCAGGAGCAGGAGCTTCAGGTTAAAATGAGTCAGTGTGGGGAGTCAGGTGTGTGTGTGTGTGTGTGTGTGTGTGTGTGAGTGTTCCTGATGCCAAAAGTCAAAATAGCTAAATTTATTTATTCCTCCCTGTATCAGTAACTTTTCTGCTGCTGTGATAAAACACAATGACCAAAAGCAACTGAAGGAAAAAAGACATTATTTTGGTTTCATGGGGAGTCCTTTGGACCATAGTATCTGATGCAAGAGATAGTTGATGGTAACAGAAAATTAGCAATTAATGGGAAGGCTTTCAGTTTATAAGAAAGCATTTCCAGTATGACCTGGACCTTATTATATGTCTTCAAGAAGAATGTGCATTGATACAAAGAGTTGTGGTTAAATTTTGGAAGTGAACACGTGACGCTGAAATTCATTGAGTGGTGAATGGGTACATTTATTTAGTAACATGACTTTGTTTGCTATGCTGAAATTCTCTGTCTTAACAGAGTACGTGTAGTGAAAAAAAGGACTTCTCAGTTGAGTATGAGCCATGGGTAGAATGCAAAGCCATGAAGGAAAGACAATGGGAATGTCAGAGTCTGAACTCAGCCAACTGTGAAAATAAACTGTGATTAGAAGAAGACTATCTTCTGCTCTCTGAAAATGATTTGAATTCAAAGACAGTTAAAATTAATTGGGAACTCTAAGACCAGTTAGAGGAACATGTCAAGAATCTGAGGCTGCTGCAGGAATCCACAGTGGGTGGGAGAGGGCTCCTGCAAGAGCTGCTGGTGGCAGATGGCTTGTTGCTTAGTGTCCCATAGAGGCTGGTGTGCAGGCTGTTGTCACAGTACAAGGGAGAGGAGTGTAGTTCCCTATACAAAATGTAGCTTATTGTGAGAGCATGGATAGCCTGCCAGAAAAACTGGAAAACCTTCAGCTCCATGGTGGTTTCACTCTCTTGGTTATTCTATTAATAATTCATGAATATTTAGTTATGCTTGTCACAACTTCAGTCAACCAAGATTCAGCGTGGAATAAGCTACAGGACAGACGAAGACAGAGCAAATGGCGAAGTGGCCTAGTTTAGGTGAAACACAGACAGGGAATGAAACAGGACAGTAGGTTAGTGTGTGTGTGTGTGTGTGTGTGTGTGTGTGTGTGTGTGTGT
>CAJQZJ010004381.1:9170672-9227509 GCA_907164525.1 Lophiomys imhausi
CAGGGATGGTTCAATTTACGAAAGTCTATCAATGTAATTCACCACATAAACAAGATGAAAGAAAAAAAACCACATGATAATCTCGCTAGATGCAGAAAAAGCATTTGACAAAATCCAACACCCCTTCATGCTAAACGTTCTGGAGAGAACGG
Source organism: Lophiomys imhausi (assembly GCA_907164525.1). NCBI lineage: Eukaryota > Metazoa > Chordata > Mammalia > Rodentia > Muridae > Lophiomys > Lophiomys imhausi. Next base: position 9,170,825 of record CAJQZJ010004381.1, read on the forward strand.
GCATACAAGGACCATACCTAGAAATAATAAAGGCAATATACAGCAAGCCAGTATCCAACATCAAATTAAATGGAGAGAAACTTGAAGCATTTCCTCTAAACTCAGGGACAAGACAAGGATGTCCACTTTCACTATAACTCTTCAATATAGTACTTGAAGTCCTTGCTAGAGCAATAAGACAACTAAAGGAGATCAAAGGGATAAAAATTGGAAATGAAGAAGTCAAATTATCCCTATTCGCAGATGATATGTTAGTATACATAAGCGACCCCAAAAACTCCACCAAAGAACTCTTACAGCTGATAAACAACTTCAGCAAGGTGGCTGGATACAAAATTAACTCAAAAAAATCAGAAGCCCTTCTTTATACAACAAACAAAAGGGCTAAGAAATAAGGGAAACAACCCCCTTCACAATAGCCACAAACAACATAAAATACCTGGGGGTAACCCTAACCAAGCATGTAAAGGACCTATATAACAAGAACTTAAAGCCCCTGAAGAAAGAAATGGAAGAGGCCTTTAGAAGATGGAAAGATCTCCCATGCTCATGGATAGGTAAGATCAACATAATAAAAATGGCTATCCTACCAAAAGCAATATATAGATTTAATGCAATTCCTATCAAAATACCAACACAATTCTTTATAGACCTGGAAAAAGCTAGTCTCAACTTCATATGGAACAACAAAAAGCCTAGAATAGCTAAATCAATCCTGTACAATGAAAAAACATCTGGAGGTATCACCATCCCAGATTTCAAACTGTACTACAGAGCAACAGTAATAAAAACAGCATGATACTGGCATAGAAACAGACCAGTGGATCAATGGAATTGAATTGAAGACCCAAACATGGACCCACACACCTATGGCCAACTAATTTTTGACAAAGAAGCCAAAGCCGCACAATGGAAGAAGGACAGCATCTTCAACAAATGGTGCTGGTCCAACTGGATGTCCACTTGCAAAAGAATGAAATTAGACCCATACCTATCACCTTGTACAAAACTTAATTCCAAGTGAATCAAAGACCTTAACATAAGGCCGGCCACACTAAATATACTAGAAGAAAAAGTAGGAGAGACCCTCGAACTCATTGGCACAGGTGACAACTTCCTGAACAGAACACCAACAGCTCAGTACCTGAGATGAACAATCAATAAATGGGACCTCATGAAACTGAAAAGCTTCTGTAAGGCAAAGGACACTGTCATTCGAACAAAATGGCAACCAACAGACTGGGAGAAAATCTTCACCAACCCCACATCTGATAGAGGGCTATTATCTAAAATCTACAAAGAACTCAAGAAACTAAAAGCCAAGAAACCAAATAATCCAATCAAAAAATGGGAGATGGAGCTAAATAGAGAATTCACAAAGGAGGAATCCCTAAGGGCTGAGAGACACCTGAAGAAATGTTCAACATCCTTAATCATCAGAGAAATACAACTCAAGACAACCCTGAGATTCCACCTAACACCTGTTAGAATGGCTAAGATAAAGAGCTCAAATGATAGCGCATGCTGGCGAGGGTGTGGAGAAAGGGCAACCCTACTCCATTGTTGGTGGGAGTGCAGGCTTGTGCAACCACTATGGAGGTCTGTCTGGCGTTATCTTAGAAATCTAGGAATAAACTTGCCTCAGGACCCAGCCATACCACTTCTGGGTATACACCCAAAGGACCTCTCACGGAGACATAGGGAAGTCTCCTCATCTATGTTCATAGCAGCCTTATTTGTAATAGCTAGAAATTGGAAACAACCCAGATGTCCCTCAACTGAAGAATGGATTAAAAAATTGTGGTACATCTATACAATGGAATATCACTCAGCTATAAGAAACAATGAAATCATGCAATTTGCAACCAAATGGATGGATCTAGAGGAACTCATCCTGAGTAAGCTAACCCAGTCTCAGAAGGGTGCACATGGCATCTATTCACTTATAGTAGGATTTTAGCTATATCGTACAGGATATCTGTACTACAACCAACACACCAAAAGGAACATGGACATAAATTTTTTTTTATCTTTTTCTTTTTCCTTCTTTTTTTCTTTTTCCTTTTCCCTTCTCTTTTTCCTCTCTTTTTTTGTGGATATTCTTTGTTTTTGTGGGTTTGTGTGTTTGTTGGTCTTTTTTTTAGTATTCCCCCAGTAGCAAGGAGACACCTTTCACTGGCAGTACTGCCTCGTAGGTCCCCGGAGAATGAAGAGGCTCTTGGCCCTCATATGACTCCTGATCTGTGGTGAGAGACTGTTAGGCAGGGACACTCCATCCCAGAGGAACAAGACGGAAGGGTCAGGGGGTAGAGCATGGGAGGGTGGGGCTGGGAAGCGGGAAAAGAGGACAATATGATAAGGATGTAACCTGAAGCAACAAACAAATAAATTTATTAACTAAAAAAAAAAAAAAAAAAAAAAAAAGGCAGGTGCCAGGGCTGAAACACTGTGAATGGAATAGAGGATACAGCCATTCGGCCTGGTTTTGCAGACCTCCAGGTGTCGAGAAGACGTGGAACTAAGGTAAAATACAAGAGAATTGTGGTATTGGCCCATGCCTTTGACTTCAGCGGAGACGGGGGGAGCACCGTAGAGTTGGTGGTCTTATGTATTCTGGAGTCATACAGAGCGGGGTGGTGAGGGTGCATACTCTTGGTCCCACCATTCAAGAAGAGTACACCCTTGGTCCCAGCTCCCAGCACACTGGAGACAGAAACGGGCAGATCCCGGAGCTCAGGGTCAGCCTGATGCTGGGTAAACTCTAAATAGAGAAAGACTTCAATCCAGGAGTGGTGGAACACATCTTTGATCCCTTCAGATGGGAAACACAGGTCCCTGATCCCAATAATTAGAGTTCAGAGACACACACATGGGATTTGGAGGGACCTAGGTTTGGAGATTACTTACAAAAGGCCTTCTCGATGCAGGCAGATTGTCCTTTGGGATCTCAAAATATATACACCAGAGCTGGTTTAGCTCCAAGGTGACAGAATGATTTCTTCTTTAACCTGGATTGAAAGATAACGCTTTGTATGTTGTTGGAAGGCCAAATTTGCTTCAGGAGAAGTACTACCTAGCCCCCCCCCCTAAAAAAAAAAAAAGAGGCAATTGTCCCAGGGTTGGGATTGGGCAGGGCTCTGTTCTTATCTTTCCAGGAGAAATGAAGCGTCCATTAGGGTAGCCCGGGGACGGCTGGACAGCGGAAACCTCAGCAGAGAGCCGAATCAGGCACCAAGGAGGACGAGTGACCCAGTTGATTCTGCCTGGCAGACTTCCTTAATAGCTGTCTCCATCGGGGGCCTGCAACCACCATGGCAATCCACTGTCGCTGGGACCTTTCAGCTCTACACAATGGCCCGGCAGGAACCTCAGTGAAGCCTGCAAGATCAGCTTCTCCCTACAAACCCCTTAGGTCATCTAAACAGCTGAAAACAGAAGGACTGAACATAAAAGGAGTGTACTAACATTTTTAACCATTTTTTCCATTTGAGTTCGGGCCCCAAACAGGTTTACTATGACCCAAATCAGCAGGAAGTCACTTTAAGAGAGCGAAGTCCCATGCCCAGAGGGTGGGGAAGGTGTTTCTCCGCCCTTCTTTTTGGTTATTTGAAGGATAACAGAAAACTCCGATATTTAGGGGAAGAGATTACAAGCTGATAAATGGTCCTGTTTAATGGGTTTTGGAGGTTAGCCCCAGGGACTTCCTACTTTTCCTTTTCTCTATCCTTGTTCCTCTCCTATGTAGGCGTGCATAGGCTTGAGAAAAATGAGATACAGACATAGCACAGGAAGGTCCAAGAAGAATGGGCAGATTATTGAATATGCCCTTATACCTTTGTATATTGATACAAAATTAGTAGTTTATTTGGCTAAAGTGGTATTGACCATTGTTTATTGTGCAAAAATAAGATTGTATTGGATTACATCGGTATTGATCTTTGTATATCGATACAAAATTAAGATTATAGTTGGCCACAATGGTATTGACCCTTGTATATGGACGTAATATTAAGATTGTATTGGGCTACATAGGTATTGATCTTTGTATATTGATACATAATTAAGAGTATATTTAACCACAATTGAATAGATCTTTGTATATTGATACAAAATTAAAGGTAACGCTTCCTAATGGTATCATACCTAGAGATACTTAAAAATAAAATGTGTAGCTCTGGCCTCTTGATACCAACCATCTAAAACGGTCTAGGATAGTTAAGTAAAACAAACTCCTAGTCATGCAAACATGTCACTTTGTTAGCTACTATGACAGTCTATCACAGATATTCTCTAAACTACCCAGTAATCAAGTTGCTAAGAGACAAGCAACATTTGCTTATCTAAATACAAGAGATGGATAGGGCATCTTCAAAAACCCCAAGAGATCTGCAGAATATGGCATTCAAAGATGTTATCTTAAATTAAGATTTTCTTTTTTTTTGATATCGAGACATATCAGCGCCTGGCAGTACCCCTTATTCTACTCCAAGTAGAAGATAAGCATTGAAGAACATCCACTGTAAGATGGTTGAAATAGTGGCAAGCCTATCTCTTGGCAGGAAAAAACCCCTTGCACAAACTGCAGACAGACTGCTGTCCAAAAAGGACAAAACTTGGTTGCAGGGAAGTCGACAGCCTAACTCTGCCAAGATAGGGTAGGTACGTCCTTCATAATCCCTTCTCTACAACAAATGTCTCTCATAGAAACAGGACCCAAAGGCTGAAGACTGATGCAGGAATGTATGGAGAGAAAATGAGAACTGTCCAGGCAGTCATTGGTATGTCCTTTCTTAGTTTTGGAAGCTGCAGGCCCTGCACTTCCTATATAAGCAAATATATTTATCCCTCTCAGGTCTCTGAGGTGGTTGAAGAATAGACAGCTAGAGTTTCATAGCTAAATTTTGAGTTGTTTAGGAATCAAGAGGGTGTTATAGATCTAAGAAAATACTCTTAAAAGTGTGTTGCAAGTTAGTATGAATGTTTAGTCAGATATAGACCTTTAAACACATGGAGATGGTTAGATAGTAGAATGTTAAAGTCAGGGGCCAAATATGTATAAACTGGACATTGGGAATGTATACTGGGCCATTTAACTCTCATAAATGTGGCATATTTATATCTGTTGTTTTGTATAATACTTACTGTTACAAGAGAAGGAACCATCTGTTGGACTGAAAGGGGAAACTTCTGGGGGGAAGAGGGTGGAAGGGCAGGATAGGAAGGGGGAATAGGGAGGGGTTTGTGACTGAGATGTAACTTGAAGAAAAAAGAATAAAGTATTTATAAAAAAAATAAAAAGTGAAAAGAATTGATAACCTTTATTAAATTAAAAGGGAATGATAATAAAAAATCAGAAGTGAAAGAATAAGAGTTCAAACAGAATACCATGAATTGAAGCTTTAAAAATGAATATTGTGAATGATTATTTGCCAATAAATTTATTAACCTGGGAGAAATGTATAGATCCTACAAACATATAACCACACCAAGACTGAGTCTGAAGAAACAGCACTCTCATCAGGCTTATAATCAGTAAGAAACCTTTTGACTAGAGGAGGACCTTAGTCCAAAGCTTCACTGTGTAATTCTACCAACTGTTTAAGGGAGATGAACACAATCCTCCTAGGATTCTCCCCCCAAAATTAAGAAGATAAAACTTCAAAATTCAACATAAAAAGTCAACATTGCTCTGATGCTGTAGTTTAAGACACCACATGAGGAGGAAATAAGTTCAAAATGTCCCATGAAGAACAATGCAAACAGTTTTATACCAATTCAAGGGCACACTGAAAGGATTGTGACCAATGAGCAAGTGGATCTCTCCTGGAATGCAAGGATGGCTCAGCATCTGTATTTACATCAGAAAGAAACCCAGGTTAACAAAATAAAGGATGGAAACTTCATGATCACCTCAATTGATTAAAAAAAGAGGTTTTGATAAAATCCAATACCTTTTCATGACTAATAAGACTCGTAGGTCTAGAAGGAACCTACTTCAACACAATGAGGCCACACATGAGATACCCAGTACTACTGAATGGGGAAAACTGAAGGATTTTCAAATCCCTAAGACCAGGAATGAAGTCAAGAGACTAATATTTCTGGTAGGAGCCAGAGAAACTAGAGTTAAAAAACCATTCAAATTGAAAGAAAAGGTATTTCTGTTCCAAGATCACAAATTTCCAGCAGAAAATCCAGAAAGAATCAAAACAACATCAACATCATCATCATCATCAACAACAACAATAAAAACAAAAGAAAGAACAAAGAAAGAGAAAGAAATAAAGGAAGGAAGGAAGGAAGAAAGAAATTTAGCAAAGTTTCAGCCCCTGCTACCAACATATATGGAACTGGTTGTTGCTGTGCAGGAGTAGCCAACAATCTAAAATAGAAACCAAGCAAACAGTCCATTTACATTAAAATGAATAAAATATTTAAGTATAAACTTAGCCAAATGGTCAAATGACTTATATCCTAAAATCTACAAAATCTACATGAAAGAAACTGAAGGACATGGGCAGATGGAGAGGCATCCCAAGCTCATCCTGTATTAAGAAGACTTAATATCGTTCAGGTGCACATACTGTCTATTAATCTATAGACTCAATGCAAATTCTATTAGAATCCCAATACTTGTTGCAGAAATAGAAAAAATGGATAATAAGGGGCCACAAATTTCCAGAACAACCTTGAGAAAGAAGAATAAAGCAGGTGACCTTACATTTGCTGATTTCACAACTGACTGTGCAGCTCTGGCTATAGAATGAGTGTGGTGTGGTGTGGGCATGAATGCAGAGATGCAGAAAAATGAGTGAAAGTAGCTCAAGAATAAAGTCTCATGCATAGGGTTAAATGATTTTCAAGGGTGCAAAGACCACTTGTGATGGTTTGAATGAGAATGCCCCTCCTCCTGCCAATAGGTCATACATTAATGCTTGGTCCCCAGTTAGTGGAACTATTTGGAAGGATTAGGAGGTGTGGCCTTATTAGAGAAGCTATATCAATCACTGGGGGTAGGCTTTGAGTTTTGAAAAGTCCATACCAGCCGGGTGTGGTGGTGCACGCCTTTAATCCCAGCACTCAGGAGGCAGAGGCAGGTGGATCTCTGTGAGTTCAAGGCCAGCCTGGTCTACAAAGTGAGGCCAGGACAGTCAAGGATGCACAGAGAAACCCTGTCTCGAAAAACTAAAAAAAAAAAAAAAAAAAAAAGTCCATACCAGGCCCAGCTCTCTTGCAATCTCTGCCTGTTGTGTGAAGATTAGGATGTCATCCTCTCAGTTATTTTCCTGGAATCATGCCTGCCTGCCTTCTGCCATACTCCCTGCCATGATAATAATGGACTCACCTCTGAAAGTATAAGAAAGCCACAATTAAAGGGCTTTTTTCTATAAGTTGCCTTGGTCATGGTGTCTCTTCATAGCAATAGAACAGTAACTAAGACACCATTTAATGAGAAAAGCCCAGTATCTGCAATAAATGACATTTCAAAATGGAACACTTATATGCAGAAGAATGCAATGGGCTTTGTTTTCTACCACATGCAAAAATTAACTAAAACTTTGGTGAGTCCTAAACAACCAATCTAAACATACAAAACTCCTGGAAGAAACCATAGAGAAAAGGCTGCATGACACTGAAAACATGGGTTTTCTTAGTAAAAGGGCAACTTACAGAATAGGAGACAATATGTTCAAATCATGTATTTAGTAAGAGATTAGTATATACAATATATTATTAAATATTCTACAACTCAAAAGCAGGCCAAAATAAGCAACTCAGTTTAGAAAATGATTAGATCAAAGAGGCTATGCCAATAGTAACAAGCTTATGGAAAGACATCCAACACGGGGGAACATTAAGAGAAGCACAGAGACATTCACACCCACTAGAATGTTGACTGAAATAAGAAAAATAAGAAGAGGCAAAGGAGACAGAAACTAATGAGCATTGACAGTTATATGTAGACCCTGGCACTCTCAGTCCCGGTGGAATATAAAATGGTGCAGTTACTGTGGAGAATATTGCAGAAATTTCTCAGAAAAATTAACATAGAGACAGTAGGACTCTGTAATCCTGCTCCCACTATATAATGTATAGAATATATTTATTCATATAGTATATATGAAGAAGCAAAAAATATATGCATGTATGTAGCAAAATACATATATATGTATAGTATATATGTATTCATATAATATATATGAAGAAGCAAAAGAGAATAGCAAAGAGACACTTTCATCATGCCTGTATTCATCGCAGCAGGATGCACAGAAGCTAAGATGAGGAGGTACTCCATGACTCTGGATAAATGAAGGTGTGGCCTGTGAGGCCAATGGAAATAAATCACTTCTGGAATCCCAGCTTATGCTGCCACAGGGTTTTGCCTTGAGAGTAAGCCAGTCTAAGTCTATTCATAACAGTAATCAAAGCCATCAAAGTCATAGACGAAGAATGAGGAGTGGTTTCCAAGGGCTGGGCCAAGAGGAGCAAGGGCAGTGGAGTGAGCAGTGGTTGTTACTTAATGGGTGCTGAGGATCAGGGTTACAAGATAAAATAGTTCCCAGCAGTCCTCTGGAAAACAGTGTGAAGATATTTTCCACTGTAGAACTATCCATTGGATTTTAAAGATAAGAAGGGTTGTGTTAGGTGGTAATTTTTGTTCTAAGATACACATTTCCAAAAATCAGGGTACACTCTAGAGTTAGCCTGAGGGTTGTAATTCACTGTTGGGGGTAGGGGTAGAGGGGAGAATCCACCATTGTGGAGGCAGATAGGAAAATAAGCAATGAGACATGGTGCCCACTGTTGTCACCAGGGCTGTGAGATGAATTTCTGCTTTGTAAATTCTTCTGTTAGGTGAGAAAGAGAGATGAGGAGTTGATGGATGGTCTCATCATCAACAGTAGGAAGAGGACAGGAATTGGGGCTGGGGACAGGAATCAACACCTCACAGCTACAAGTGAAGTCTATGAAGAATTATTGTTGAGTTTGTGCATCAAGTCTGCTGAATTGTGTGAATTGATCCCACGTTTTTGTTTTGTTTTGTTTTGTTTTGTTTTTTTTTGTGAATGGGAAAAAAATCCTAATAATAATACAGCCAGCCAGCCTGACTTTCTCTTATGCAGTGTAGTTTACAGATTCCCACAGATTGTGTCTAATAGACATTTATCCCAATGTTTGCTAATTGAAAGGGATTATTTTGAATTTTGCTTTTGAAAAAGTATCATGGGTTCCACCAGGCATAAGTTGATGTCTATAATTCTCTTTTTTTTTTTCCTGGCAGAGATTTGGTTTATACTTTTGTCTTATATGTTTTATTTGTTTAAATTTAATTATATAAGTTCTTGTCTTGGCAACTAGGTTTTTTTTAATATAATTTTATTTTATTATTTTGGGTAGTACTTAGGTCTGATCCTGGGTCCTCATGGATGTAAGTAAGGCAAGTGCTCTGCCGCCAAGCTGCAGCCCCATCCTGCGACTAGGTCTTTATATGTTCAGGAACAACACTCTCCATTGTACTTTATGGATCATGATTCCTGTATATAGAACTTCTGGCATAGTCATCAGAGGAGCTGGAGGCAATGGTCCAAATACTGCTTAAAGAGAGATCTGTAAAAGAAGACAATAATTTTAAAGTGGAATCAGGCTGTTTGGATGCCAGAGGTCCTTGATCCCATTCTTATGAGACCTTAAACACTATGAAGGTGATTTATTTCTAACTTCTTTATTGTTACTTTCAGTTGTCTATACAAGTGTTATTGAAAGCAATTGATAGCCATTTATATGCATATATTTAAAAGGCACAGTCCTTATTTGCCCAGAGACAATATAGTATACTAACCTGACACCCCTGTCTTAGCTTGCTTTCTATGGATGTGATAAAGATCAGGACCGAAAGGGGTTTTTTCAGCTTGCATCTCTCAGACCACACTCTCACTCCATGACTGAAAGAAGTCAGGGCAAGATCTCAAGGCAGGTACCTGAAGGAAAGGATGAAGCAAGAGGCCATGGAAGGGTGCTGCTTATTGGCTTGCTTCCCATGGCTTGCCCAGCCTGCTTTCTTATACCATGTAAGGCAGCAATTCTCAATCTTCCTAATGCTGTGACCCTTTAATACAATTTCTTATGTTGTGGTGACCCCCAACCATAAAATTATTTCCATTGCTACTTCATAACTGTAATTTTGCTACTGCTATGGATTTTAACGTAGATATCTATGTTTTCCAATGGTCTTAGGTGACCCCTGTGAGAGGGTCATTTGACTCTCAATGGGGGTGTGACCCACAGGCTGAGAACCACTGACTTAGTGCCACCTGCTCAGGCACGGTGCCATGCATAGTAGGCTGAGTATTCAGAAATCAATCTTTAATCACCGCACAGATTTGCCTATGGCACAATCTAATGGGGATGTTTTCTCAGCTGAAGCTTCCTCTTTCTAGGTGACCCTGGGTTGTGTCAAGTTGGTAAAAATCTGCCTAGGGCACACCCCCACCCTCCACCCCACCCCCGTCTTGCATCAGATAATGTGCTCGATAGTTGAGCTCTATCTCCAGCCTTACTTTTACTTTTCATTTTGAGGCAGGCCTCCCTAAGTTACCCAGACTCTCTTTGACTTGACCTGTAGCCTGGGTAGATCTTAAACTTGGCATCATCTTGCCCCGCGCTCTTGGGTTATCTGGGTTACCGTTAAATGTCAGCAGACTCATCTTTGAACCTGTAACTTCTAACTGTACATTTTCTCTCAGCTGTTAGGTGGCATGTGTTTCTGCAAGTTTAGGGAAGAAAATCTGGTCCCTCTGATGATTCAAAAACCCAGGAAGGAAGATCCTCCTTTTGTTCTTGAAAGCACTGTGACTTGGAAAATAAATGCTAATTTCTTCTTTATTATAGTCCCTACATGGAAGAAACATCTTTATCTCGTCAAATCTTTCTCTTGTCTCCATCTCTTTCTCACACACACACTTTGAATTCATATAGCCTTGTTCACTGTTCTCTTGCCACACCACAGAGCTATTGGCTGCTAGTGCCTGGATCCCACCCTACCCTGGATTTGTGTAGACTGACAGACACATTTGTTGTTATTGCAGATAACAGACTGACTATTGTCACTCTTGCAGTTACACTTTGACAAGGAAGCTCCCCTTGCCTTTTGTAAATGTCCTTGATCTACACGTGAGCATTAGTTACTTCGTAAATGCCGTGACATGTCAAGAAGCAAATTAAAGGAGAAAGAGTTTATTTGGGCTCTTAGTTTGAGAGGGTGCAATGTAAAGAAGATTCAGTCTAGAGAAGGTACAGTCTAGAGAAAGTATGTTTCATCATGGTAGGGAGGAATGGTGCTGGGATCTAGAGGCTGAGACTCTTTGCTTCCTTGTATCTCATAGAAACCAGAAGCAGAGATTAGACAGGAACTAGGGTAGGGCTATAAATTTCAAGATGTGGCTCCAGTGGCCCTCTTCCTCCAGGAGGGCTCCACCTCCAGAAAGTGGAGATTGTAGAAGAGATTCTACAATCTCTCAGAATAGTGCCATTATCAGGGGACTAAGTGTTCAAGCATGTGTCTTGCTGGGGACAGTTCACATTTAAAGAAAAATAATATGGTACAAGCACATCATATTCCTCATTATACTTCTTGAGTGTAGGTAGCCTTGTAAGACCTTGGCCAATTCTATGGAAACTACTATACATATATTATATATATATATATACACAACTATGTATATATATATAACTATATATGTGTATGTGTGTGTATACATTTCCCAGGGCTATTCAAAGCAGACATATGTTTGATGTCATGCCTGGAAGACACAGTGGAGATATTGTTAAATGAAATAAATGTTCCTATTTGTTTGGAATAAAAGAGTATTGACTTTTTAAAAGAATAAGTTTGAAAGATTGCATATATATAGTTTAAAATAAAAATAAATCAAATTCCTATCATCAAAGACAAAGAGGTAAGTTCTAGAGCAAAGTTTCTCAAAGTTCAGTGTGCCTAGGAACCACGTGGAGACTGTGCTTGAATGCAGAATCCTACTCAGCGGGCCTCAGTGTGAGCCTGAAACCGTGAAGGCATCACAGGGTCCCAAGTGAGGACAATTCTTCTTTCAACCCTGATCACACCGGGAACAATGAGGCCCTGGAGGGCTCTCAGCTCTGAGATATTGGCATCATTTAATAATCTCTATGTATTTTAGCCCTCATCAACTATCAATTACTTGGCCTCCCAATTTCCTTCCAGCTCACAAAAATCTCTTTAGCTTTGTTTCTGGTAGATCATTTCCCAGGGCTATTCAAAGCAGACATATGTTTGATGGCTTGCCTGGAAGACACAGTGGAGATATTGTTAAATGAGATAAATGTTCCTATTTGTTTGGAATAAAAGAGTATTGACTTTTTAAAAGAATAAATTTGAAAGATTGCCATTATTATTTTTTTGGCTTGGTAGACAACAGTGTGTGGCATAAAACTGGTGGGAGGAGGAACTGATTTCAATTCAGCTCTGTCCTTTTCTCATTTTTAAAAACATTGAAGTCAGTTCATTTCCGAATTCCTTTTCAGAACCACAGCTCTGCAAACATGATAAGTGACATTCTATCTTGGCTTTCCAAAGCATTGGAGGCTATGACGCAGGTAGCAAGGCTAGCGGCTTACCTATTGCAAGGTTCTTGGCTCCTTTCAGGTCCCCTAGCCTTAACTGCTGCAGTGAAACCCAGTAGAGGTATGTGCAAATTGAATTCTGCCCTCCAGTGCACACTAGGGTTTTTTTTGTTTCTTATATCAGCAAGACTCATGGTTCTCAAGCTTTATTATGCATCTAAAGCGCAGATTGCTGGTCCCTGCCCCTAAAATGATTCAGTGGATCAGGGAAAGAATCTGAGACTCTTCATGAATGTGTCCTCAGGTGATCACTATGTTCCTAGCCCAGAGGCATGGCATGTCTAGAGAGCCACTGTACAAGACTGTACACTTCAGGGTAAGTTTCTATTTCTTCCATTCTGGCTGGGTTTTTGTTTTCTGACCCTCTGGAGATAGATGAGGTAGGGAGGGGTTGGGGTCCTCCACACAGTCTGAGATGCAGCAAAGCCAAGCCTGTCTCAGGCTCACTAGACAGACATTGAATGGCAAGAACCCAGGAATGTGTGCTACAGTAAGGCTCCAGCACTGAAGGTTGCCTGGAGTTTGCAAACTTTGATGCTTATCTGAGCTTTTCTTGACAGACTTTAAAGTAAATAAAAATGGTAAACATTTTAATTTATTTTTATTGTGTATGTGGGAATGCATTTGCCATGGTGTGTGTGAAGAGGTCACAGGACAAAGTGTAGGAATCCATTCTCTCCTTCTACCATGTAGGGCCTGGGGATTGAAGGGTCAGATAGTCAGGTTTGGAATCTAACACCCTTACCTGGTGAGCCATCTCTCTAGCCCTTATTTTTAAAATACAAGCAAGCAAAACCTCAAAAAATATAAAGATGAATATCTACATTTCTTCTATTTCTCCTAACACATGAAGAATATTACACATTTGTGCATTTTCTTACAGGTTTGTTGTTATCTGTGCATATGAATTTGAACCCTGGTTTATATTTTCTTCACACTTTACATGATGATCATGTTGTTTTAAAAATTTACCATGATTCTAAATGATTTCACCATAAATCTGATGTGATTACGAATGTAGCTCAGCTATTTCCTCCACAATTTGATACTTTATTAATTTCTAAGTTTTCATTATTTTAATGCCCCAAAAGTCAACTACATTTAGCTGCAGTTCTGCTTTCTTAGGCTTCATCCCGAGAATTGACTGTTTCTCCAAATGGTGAAAATTTTTAAACAGTTTTCACTATTGTCAGTCAGCTTTGCAGAAACCCCACAGTAGCAGATCATTCTAAAGAAGGAAGGAAAAATTTCTGTCTTTTGCCTTCCAATGAGGCTGCTCTTAAAAATCCTTGCCAAATCAATAAATGAATCTTACATGTAATTATTATGTGAGTTATGTTACAGTCACTGCTACAATGTTGTTTTTTAAAGCATATCAGGTTTCTTTTCAAGTGGTGTATGCGTTTTGAGGAAAACTGAATCATCACTAAACAAAAGAGAAAAAATTCACAATCTAAAAATATAACATAAATCATATATTAACAGATTTTTGACTATGTAAATACATTTGTGTTTATTTTTTATTATTGTGTTGTATAGTTTTTTATGTTTATTTATTACTTCAGGTTACATCTCCATCACAGTGCCCTCTTTTCACTCCTCCCAGTCCCGCCCTCCCACCCTCTACCCCCTATCCCTTCCATCCCACTCCTCTGGAGTGGAGTGACCCTACAAAACAGTTCCCCACCCCAGTTCAGCAGTCATATGAGGGCCAAGAGCTTCCTCATACACTGGGGGCCTACAAGGCAGCACCACTAGGGCAAAGTGTCTCATTGACAGGAAAAAAGTCTATGTTCCTGTTCCCTTTGGTGAATTGGTTGTAGTATATGGCTAAAATCCGATTATAAGTGAATAGATGCCATGTGCATCCTTCTGAGTCTGGGTTAGCTCACTCAGGATGAGCTTCTCTAGTTCCATCCATTTGGCTGCAAATTGCATGATTTCCTTGTTTCTGATGGCTGGCTGAGTAGTATTCCATTGTGCAAATGTACCACAGTTTTTTAATCCATTTTTCAGTTGAGGGACGTCTGGGTTGTTTCCAGTTTCTAGCTATTACAAATAAGGCTGCTATGAACATATATGGGGAAGCATCCTTACGGTTTGGTGATGAATAATTTGGATGTATACCCAGAAGTGGTATGGCTGGGTCCCAAGGCAGAGCTATTCCAAGTTTTCTAAGATATCGCCAGACTGATTTCCATAGTGGTTTTACAAGCTTTCACTCCCACCAGCAATGGAGGAGCTTTTCTCAACAGACTTTAAAGTAATTAAAAATGGTAAAATTTCTCCACAACCCCACTAGCATGTGCTGTTATTTGAGTTTTTGATCTTAGTCATTCTAACAGGTGTGAGATGGAATCTCAGAGTCTTGAGTTGCATTTCTCTGATGATTAAGGATGTTGAGCATTTCTTCAAGTGTCCCTCGGCCATTAGGGATTCCTCCTTTGTGAATTCTCTGTTTAGCTCTGTTCCCCATTTTTTGATTGGATTATTTGGTTTCTTGGCATTTAATTTCTTGAGTTCTTTGTAAAATTTGGATATTAGCCCTCTGTCAGATATGGGGTTGGTGGATATCTTTTCCCAATCTGTAGGTTGCCATTTTGTTTGAATGACAGTGTCTTTTGCCTTACAGAAACTCTTCAGTTTCATGAGGTCTCACTTATTGATTGGTGGTCTTAGGTCCTGAGCTGTTGGTGTTCTGTTCAGGAAGTTATCACATGTGCCGATGATTTTGAGGGTTTTCCCCACTTTCTCTTCTAGTAGATTTAGTGTGCCGGGCTTTATGTTAAGGTCTTTGATCCACTTGGACTTAAGTTTTGTACAAGGTGATAAGTATGAGTCTAATTTCATTCTTTTACGTGTCAATATCCAGTTAGACCAGCACCATTTGTTGAAGATTCAGTCCTTTTTCCACTGTATGGTTTTGACTTCTTTGTCAAAAATTAAGTGGCCATAGGTGTGTGGGTTCATTTATGGGTCTTTGGTGTAGAGGCCATATAACTTGGTGATCTGTAGCTCTCCACAGGCTGGATGGGGCGTTGTGAGGAGGCTGGTTCTCAGAGCTCACCCCTTCCTGTTGTGTCCCAATTGAGAACTCAAGTCAGAGGTTGTGGTGGGAGGTGTTATTCCTACCTGCAGTTTCCTGAGATCCAACTGGTCTTCATAGAGATGATGGTGCAGGTTTGCAGGCCATAATGTTAGCTGGAGGCTATAGCTTCCCTGCAGTTTACCTGTCAGGACCATGATCATGGTCCTCCCTAGCTGCTCCCAGGGGGTTTTCAGGTTCAATGTGTGTCTTATAGCCAGAAGCACTGTGATATGGTACATCCCACATCACCCAGGCAATCAGCAATGGTCTGGGGTTGTTTCACTGCTCCCAAGTCAGAGCTCTCTGTATTGTAGCCTGGGTATTCAGCTGAGAGACAAGGCAGGTGCAGTCAGGGAGATCTGATGTGGAATTCACACCCTGTCCACAGTGTTTGGATTCAGGGATGCTCAGCTGCCTTTTCCCCACCAGAATCATTGTGCTCCAGTGTAGCTAGCCTGGGCTTACATGGCTTCTGGCAGTTTCTCTGAAGCAAGGGTGTCAAGACTGTGGTTGTGGTCCTTCCACGCTCTTCTCAGGGAGGAGGGGAGTTCAGGATCACCCTATGCCTCTCAGTCAGAAGTTCTTTGGGTCGGAGCAGTCCACCTGTTTGGGCCGCACACAATAGAACTGCTTTACTGATCCAGACCAAGATCTAGATGTTGTAAACTGAGGCAGTAGATTGAGAGCCCTCCCAAAGTGGGTGTGGGCAGTGAGTTCACAAAGCATCTCCTGTACTTGGACTTGGGGGTGGGGTGGGGGTTTGCCTCTCTGTCAGAAGTTCTGTGGTTGGGTGCTGCCCGCCCCCTCGGGTGGGTAGCATGCCCCAGTCCAGGACTGTGTTTCACTGCTCTGGGAGCAGATCTAAATGTACTAGACTAAGGCTGTAGACTGAGTGCCCTGCTGAAGTGAACAGGGCAGAGAGTTCCAGTGTGGAAGTCACTCAGCTAATCTCAGTGCCTTTTCCCTGCCTGAATCGAAGTGCTCCAGAGCAGCCTGCCTGGGTAGGCTCGGGCTTCCACCAGACCCCCTGTAACTACAATGTCAGGGCTGTGGCTATGGTCCTCCAAATCAACTCTCAGAGGAGTCTTAGAGCCAGTATGTACCTCTCAGTTTGAAACTCTGTGAACCAGTGATGTCTCTGCTTCTGTGCCCTGCTGCACAGTGGGGAGCCCAGCCTAGCAGCCAGGCAGAGGGGGTGGAACCCAGAGATCCAATATGGAGATGACTCACTGAGTCCCTGCCTGTGTTGTAGTGTTCCAAAGCAGCCTGCCTGGGTTGGCAGGGTCTTCCACCAGACCCCCTGTAATCAGGTGAAGGGGGCAGGGGGGACTCAGGGAGTTCCAATATCTATCTGATCTATACCCTGCACACAGTATGCTTGGGCTCAGGCATGCTCGGCACCTGTCAGCTGGATCCCACTGTTACTGGTAAGCCAGATGCCACCATACTGAATATCCCAGGAAGAGTTCCTCAGTCTTACCATGTAGGGATCTGCTGGTATGCTCCTGGGTATCCAAGCCTAGCCCCTGCACAGACGCTGAGGACTCAGGAGGTCCTATGTTTGGAGGTTGAAATCACCAGCTGGAGTCCTGAAAGGATCCCAAACGAGGGAGTCCAGTCTCTCAGCGGGAAGCGCTCCATTTCCCTTTCTGGTGACTCCGATCCTCCAGTGTCTATATTTCCAGTAGGGAGTTCTTTGTTGTCCCTGGCTTTTCTGGGCAAGCCCGGATAGGCTTGCGCCTCACAAACTGCCATTCAGCAAGAGTATTATCTCTGCTGTTGTCCACTCGGTCTTCCTGACAAACAAAATGCATCCGACATAATCGCCGCCATCTACACCCCCCCCCCGTGTTGGATAGTTTTATGTCAACTTGACATAAAGTGGTGGTTTTCAACCTGTCTGCTGCTACTCCTTTGGGGGCCAAAGGATTATAACAGATACCCTGCATATCAGATGTTTACATTATGATTCATAACAGTAGCAAAATTACAGTTATGAAGTAGCAATGAAAATAATTTTATGGTTGGGGGTCACCACAACATGAAGAACTGTACTAAAGGGTCACAGTGTCAGGAAGGTTGAGAACCACTGAGCTAGAGTCATCTGAAGAGAGGGAACTGCAAGTGAGAAAATGTTTCTGTAAGATCAGCTGTAGGCAAGTCTGTAGGGCACTTTCTAAATTAGTGATTGATGGGGGAGGGCCTAGCCCATTGGGGGTGGTGCCACCCTGGGTTGGTGGTCCTGGGTTCTATAAGAAAACAGGCTGAGCAAGCCATGGGAAGCAAGCCAATAAACAGCACCCCTTCATGGCCTGTGCATCAATTCCTGCTTCCAGGTTCCTGACCTGTTTAAGTTCCTGTCCTAATTTCCCTCAGTGATGGACTATGTGGAAGTGAGAGCAAATACCAGCCCCCACACCTACCCTTGGTCACAGTGTTTTATCACAGCAATAGTGACTCCAACTAAACAATTATGAATATAAGGAACATGAAGGATTTGTATTAGCTCAGGACCCCCAAGACCAAGTTCTCAGCACAAAGGAGATATATTTGTCCCAGAGGGACAAAGGGCATGGAATTAGAGAAAAAGAAGGTGAAGGGAAAGGGAACAAGGGAGGGGGGCAGGGGTATTTTTCCTGAAGGGCACAAAGGACTATCTGGATGGAGAGGAGATTGATGTGGCCCATAGGAAAAATGGTGGTTAAAAAGGTAAAAAGGGGAAATCATCCTGGGTTAGATGACATGTTTAATTTTAATTGGGCATGTTAAATAGGTGAGCCAATGGGTTGTTTTTTTTTTTTTTTTTACATTTATTTATTACTTCAAGTTACATCTCCATCACAGCTCCCTCCCTCCACCCTTCTTGGTCCTACCCTCCCACCCTCTATCCTTTCTCCCACCTATCCTACTCCTCCGGTGTGGGGTGTGGGGTGTCCCCACATCTCAGCCCCTCTCAATTCAGCAGTCATATGAGGGCTGAGGAGCTTCCTCATGCACTGGGGGCCTACAAGGCATCTCCACTAGGGCAAAGTGTCCCACTAACAGGTAACAAAGTCTATGTTCTTGTTCCTTTCAGTCTGTTGGTTGTATGATAGTTATGTTGTACTATATGCCTAAAATCCAGTTATAAGTGAATACATACCATGTGTATCTTTCTAAGTCTGGATAAGCTCACTGAGGATGAGCTTTTCTAGTTCCATCCATTTGGCAGCAAATTGCATGATTTCCTTGTTTCTGATAGCTGAATAGTATTTCATCCTAACTTGCATTACCAACTTAAAAACATCTTCTTAGACCTAGAACATCATTTTAATTCCTAAATAACTTAAAATTTAACTGTGAGACTATAACTATCTAGTCTTCAATCACATCAGGATCTGAGAAGGATAAATATATCTGAATATATAGGAAGTGGAGAGCCAGCAGCTTCCAAAACTAAGAAATGACAGACAACTGGCTGCCTGGACAATCCCTAATTTCTCTCAATACATTGGAGCATCTATCTTCAGCCTTTTGGCCCAGTATCTCTGACAAACATTCATTGTAAAGCAGGAATTATGAAGGACTTGCCTACCCTGTCTTGGCAAAGCTAGGCTGTCATCTTATCTGCTTCCAATTTTTGTCCTTTTCAGACAGCATTCTGTCTACAGTTGCTTTTTGTACAGTGTATCTTTCCACATGTATGAAACTCTTTCTTTTAGAAAAAGCAAGCAAGAAAACAAACAAACAAAAAACCCCAAACCAAAAACCTTCTGTGCTATGTGTGATAGCTCCTGCAATCTCAGCAATGTAGGAAGGTGAACATTCTAGCTTTGATCCATTAATTTTAGGCCAATACTCATTGACTGCTTGTCACTTATATACTGTGAGTTGCCGTCCATTTCAGGCTAGCCTATTCTAAAGAGTGAGTTCCAGGCCAGCCTATGCTATAGAGGGATTCTTTGTCTAAACAAAACAGAACAAAAACCAAAACAAAACCTTCTATAAGTGCTCAATGAATGTAAACATTAATATATATATATATATATATTTACTATTTGAAAGGTTTCATTAAGTATACCACTACTATTCACTTATACATTGTGGACGTGTGAAGACATGAAATTACTGGCCCCTGAATTTTTCTAGTTTTAATCATATGGTGATTCTTAAGACAAAATGTTTCTTTGCTGGGGAGATGCCTCAGTAGGTAAGACACTTGTGCAAACATGGAGACTGAGAACGAATCTGTAGAACTCATGTGAAAAGTTAAGTGTGAGGGCCCATGCCTATAATCCCAGAGTTAACGAAGCTGAAGCAGGTGGGTCCCTGGGGCTTTAATGGCCAGACAACCTGGACTGTTTGGCAAAATGCAGGACAATGAGAGAGACTCTGCCTCAAATAAAAAGTGGAAGGCATCTGAATGACATTGAGGGTATCTGACTTTACGTGCTCATATACACATGCATGTATCCCCTAAACAGAAATGCTTCTTAGGGTTCAGATTAGCTACAAGAGGGAACCTCTGACAGGACTCGGCCATTTCTATCCACTTGCCTTGGTATTTTGCTTTGTACATATTTCCAGGAACAGAAAACGCAATATCTATTTGTGACCTCCAGAGTTCTTAAGAGTCATAGTGGCGCCATGTCACTGAGTCCTAAAGACTGTCCTAAAAGACAATAAAATAACACGTGGATAGGAACTATGTCTAGCTTCAGTCTCTGGTGTTTGTAATCTCCATGGTGTGGCACTAATTCATGTTTCAAGCCTGCATTTCAGATGAAAATTGTAGTAGGAGCAGCTTTGCTCTCACTGTGTTTGCAGGCCCCGTGCTCACTAAGAAATGAAATACAGCTGAATTATTAAATTAGATTAAGCCTTGCCAATTGTTCAGTTTACCTGCTAATATTTTACATTTGATTTTTGTTGGATTTTGAGCTTAATTTTATGCAAGCTAATTATTTTGAATAAAAATAGATTTATTTTTTCTCATTATTTGAAGATTCAAAAGGCCAATAGCAAATGATAATTTTTCAGGTAAAATAACATAAGGATATTTCACAAAACCCAGGGCATCTGATGGCCTTTGATGAAGCCTGCAACTCTGAGATAATATTGAAAAAAGTGATCTCTGGGAATAAACTCAGTACACTGAAATTCAGAAGTACAGTTCTCCACCTCAGCCAGTATGCTATTTTTAAAGGAAGTATGTCAACAATATAGAAAATGTATTGCTTTCAAACCTAGATTCTTTTCAGGGTGAAATGACAAATCTTATATTTCAGAAATCCATCACCATGTATTTTGTATGGAAGCCACAAACAAGAATAATCTATTTTCTTTTATTAAAATGATTTGATTTTAATTTTGACAGTCACTGGAAGTTATCTACCATCTCTATTTTTTTTGACAAAGAAGCAAGAAAAGGAACCCTGTGAATAGGACTTTCCCCATGACTGGGGTAGTTGTCATTACCAGAAGGTTTTGTGTGAATAATAGATACCAAGCTTGGCTTGACTCCTCATTTCCAGGCCTTTTTACTTCCTTTGTATCGAATTGCTAATAAGTAGCTTCATCCTTTGTTACCTAAGAAGAATGGCTTTTTTGTTTGCCCACTGAAGAGCATCACCCAGCGCTCAGTGCTGAGTTATCAGGGCCTGATAAGCCACTCTTTGGGAACAGGTTGGAATCCACAGGCACTTCCACAAATAGCAGACACTTCTGTGTCCCTTGTGAAAGTTGTTTATTAATTCCGGAGAGAAACTGATTGACTAAGAGGCAGCTACACTGAATAGGACCATTTCTCTGACTGTGGTCACATTTTTCTTCTTCCCATGCAGGAATAGTCCACAAGGTACTTGAATAACTTTAATACAGTTTTAATTACTCACCTGGGTATGTATCCCTTCCTGTCATTGTTTTCATAAAGAGAAATATTTGAAGAACCACTGTTGAAAGATAATTTTAAAAACATAACTAACTTATCAATAAGAGATACTTTGGGGCTGGAGAGGTGGCTCAGAGGTTAAGAGCACTGGCTGTTCTTCCCAAGGTCCTGAGTTCAATTCCCAGCAGCCTCATGGTGGCTCACAGCCATCTACATTGAGATCTGCCCGGGCATATATGTAGAGCAAATACTGTATACATAATAAATAAACAAAAAATTTTAAAAAAAAGAGATACTTTGGATTCTAGTTCAATCTCCCCCCACAGGAAAATCACTAAAAAGAAAAAAGTCACATTTATGGAGGACTCATTTATCATGTTTCCTGTATGAATTGAGATGTCTGCAGTGGATATGTATAGCAGTCAGAGAACCACTGTAAGTTAGAGGATGAGTTGCAACAGGGATAGAGTTTCCCCAGAGTAGAAAGAGCTGAGGAGCTGAGGGTCCAGTAAAAGTCAGAATGAGTCAGAAGTCCATCAGGGCCAGTCACAGAGATGGACAATAAAGGGGCAGGCCATGGAGGGGCTTGGATTACTGTGCTTTGGTACAGCTCTGCTCCTGTGGGGTGTTACTAAGCATGTGGTGGTGGGCTGATGTTAATCACTGTGGACATCTGGGATGGAAGAACTGGAAAAAGAATGGAGGACAGTGAGGGCTGTAGAAAAATGCTAATTAAGTTATTTAACCAGTATTTAGATTATATTTAATTGGTTCGGTAGTGTTAACCCTTAACCCGCCATTATAAATGAATACACAACACCACGTAGATTTTAACAAGCCTTGGCCTGAATTGTGCAATCCTAGCCCATCTAAACTAGCTCATAATTCTATTACCCAAATATGACCCCATATATACATATGTCCCTTTGGACCGCTATTCTCCACACTATGCTGATGTTCCAGGCCACATGGAATGATCTTCTTTAATCTACCCCATGGTGTGTGTTCGTGTGTTCCTCCTTTTTTCTGCTCCTGGCTTCTTCTTCCTAAGATGTTCTCTGTCTCAAAAGCCTGAGCACCTTATTCTTGCCTACCTCGGTCTTTGCTCAATTTCCAGGCCTCAGCATTTATTTAACCAAGCAGAGACAATGTAAGTAACAGACAGCAAGCAGGACCAATTAATTAACATTTAGAATGCTTAACACCACCCCATCAGGGGTAAACAGAGATCCTTCAGCATCTCTGCATCTCCCATGACCTCTTAGAACCAGAAAGGTTTCATTCAGAATGTGTTGGCTGATGGTTCCCTTGTGCAACTGAGTCTCAAGTGAGCTCTTTTTTGGAGTCAGTTTGAAGCTAGAATTGTCAAGGAAAGAAATTCCCTGTAATGTTTCAACTTTTTCAGGTTGACTCTCATAAATTCTTGAACTTCCAAGAGAACCGAGGCAGTCTGTGGCATGCTCCCTTTGTTCCTTATGTTGACCTCTTCCAAGAGGTAAATCCTTGAAACAAAGCATATAAGGAAGAAATAGTGGTAAGGGTTTGCAGTAATTACAGTCTGCAGAGGTCATCTATACAGTACTTTCCTCATTCACAAATGGCAATCTAAAGTCTCAAAGATTGTAGCAGGGCAAATACATAAGTGTCTAATTTCCATATGGGTTATTCTGAGCAGACATACTATATACTCCAGGACATTTCTTCCCACTAAGTATTACTTTCCTGCCATAATCTAAGATGTGAAAAGAAACAGTTACTTTTGGAAGTGCATGTGTCTTTCATACTACCCTGCTTGAACATCTACCAGTTTGAGAATCATGAGCTAAGAAACTAAACTATGAACTTTTGGTGTTTTCTGAGTTCTGCCTCACAGCACAAGAATACAGGGGAACAGCAACTGAATACATTTTCCGTCTACTATGAGTCTGAAAACTTTAAAGATAAACATGAAATATATGAAATTTCTCATACTAAATAAAATCTCGGGAGTTCAGGAAGGGGCTCAGCCCTGGTTTAAGAGATGAAAGGGGGATTTTCCAGTTCAGGAAAATCATTATCTGGTTATAGAGCAATGCAAAGGCAAAGGCCCCCCAAACAAGAGATTCTGTCAGCCTTGACTGAGGGAGACAGAGCACAGCAGATGTGTGGAATCCCATCAGGAATGCAGCCAGCAAGTATTCAAAGGATTGTTCCAGATCCCTCCTTTCCCCAAATCCAAAGCATGGCTAAGGCTAAGTACTGCCACTGTCACCTGTTGTCCTGTTACTTATTGGTGCCTTTGTCCTCTTCACTCATTGTTAAACGGAAGCTCTAACTTGCCTGTTTCTAAGATCCAGGTTCCCTTCAAACTTTGTCATTATTGGTCAAGTCCAATCCAGGAAGAGGCTGTGGATCTGATCAAAGGAAAAAAAAAAAAGCTGCCAGGGTAGAAAGTGAGAGAAAAAAAATGCCAATGAAATTATACTGGCGGTTTAGAGTGTTGCACCACTATTGACCACATTTGCAGGTACAGTAATTACATACACTTCACAGCACCATGCAAACACTACTAGTAGTTGTCTTGTTACTGAAAAACAAACCTTTCTCCATGGAGTTCAAACTCACCTGTCCCAGATACTCTTCCACTATAGGTTTTTAAACTGAATTACCATGAGATCTACAAATCAAAAATTCTATTTGATACCAAAACATACAGCAGAAATAGATTCCAGTTGAGTTCAGGGTCAACAACGAGGACAACTTGATAGTTATCCACATTTGTATTTGTTTGTTTGTTTTTTCAACAACATGAGGTGTCATGAGGTTTCCTGTCTACAAGCAAATGACATGACACAACTATTCCACACTGGAAGTATGGAATACCTTTGAAGATGTTTGTTTATTGGAAAGGTATTTCTTGTTACCAGGTGAGTAAAATATTTTAAAAATAAGTTTAAGGTCAGTGATATGGCTTGGGGGTAAGGGAACCTCTGGCCAAGCCTGGTAACTAGAGCCTAATCCCCATAATCCACAGTGAAAGGAGAGACCTGACTCCTGCAAATTGTCCTCTGACATTTTTCACATGCATGCCTAAGTGTTCTCACATGTATGTATGGGTAGGTAGGTGGGTGGATGGATGGATGGATAGAAAGGAAGGAAGGAAGGAAGGAAGGGAGGGAGGGAGGGAGGGAGAAAGGGAGGGAGAGAGAGAGAGAGAGAGAGAGAGAGAGAGAAGGAAGGAAGGAAGGAAGGAAGGAAGGAAGGAAGAATGGAAGGAAGGAAGGAAAACTACTCAATTTAGTAACTTTTGGAGAAATGGAGTAATTTGAATTCTGGGAGCCTTGCTCTCTGTGGCAAGTGATCAGGGGAGGGCATCTATGGTAACTACCCTTTGGATACTTCTTCAGTTGCTTATTGATGATGGTCTGACATCCTGACATATCTTGGATTTTCGGACAATTTATAATGTCCCCTCCGATTGTCATTGGAGGCCTCTACTCTGACTGTTCCTCTCTTTCCATCGTTGAGCACCTGGCCTGTGGTGTCTCCGTCTATTTCCAGTGCCCTGAGCTTCAAGCTACCATAGTAAACCGATGAACACCCTGTGGTTTGAATGTAAGATTTTGCCCACAGGCCGTACTTGAACACTTGTTTCCAGCTGGTAGTGCTGTTCTGAGAAGCTATGAACCTTTCAGAGGGTCGCCTACCTGAAGAAAATGGGTCACTGAAGGGGACGCTGGCTTGGGATGCTGCCCCAACCTCCCCACCCCTTCAAATACCACCACTGCAGATGGAGCTGCTACTACCCTGCCTTTTCCACCATGACCTCATACCCTGAAACTGTGACCCAAAATAAACCTCTTTTCCTTTTAAGATGAGTAACTCTGGCATTTTGCCACAGTGCTAAGAAGAGCAACTAATACATGTATGTTACTTTTTTTATTTATAGGTTACATTTATAATTACCTTCTTGAATTTTCCCAAAGGCTTCACAGCCAAATAGTACAGTTAGACTCATTTTTTTTTACATTATAACCCCCTCTCTCCCTTCTGCTCTTTCATCTTCTGTCTCTTCCTCTCCTTTTGAGATCTCTAGATTTCCTCAAAGAATCTGAAAATGAATAGAGAGATCCTTCCCCTTCCTTAACAAAGACAAGAAATACAGCAAATGAGTGGAAACCACCATCAATGTTTGATTCTCCTTCTGAGGAGGAAAGTAGGCAGTGCACAGAGAAGGCCATTCAAACACCACTGCTTACATAACATACAAGGATTTAGAACATCAACATTCTGCTCAGGTCAAAGTCATGCCCCTACGATCTTCTTTCCTCAAGGCTTCACATCTTATGGGGCCCATTTAGCCAAGCGTAGCACAACCGAGTCTGTAGCACAATGTGCTCTTACATCACATGCGTGCAGGCGCACACACAGGAGCACTACCCCAGAGGTGGGAGGTGCACCCTTAAGAGTACATTTTGAGGTCTTGTGACCATCTGCAAATCTTTTAACTGGGCTTTTCCTTTATCCTGAAGGAAGAGAAACAGAGTGAAGGGTGTGGGAAGAAAGGGACAATTTTCATGAGCTATCTTTTAGGTCAAAGTTTCTGCTACTTAAAAAAATCTGCTCTAGAAAATGCCATCACAAGGATAGTACAATGGGTCAGTAGATACAAGTGCTTGCTGATCATGCATGATGACCTGACTTCACATTCCACACAGTCACATAAAAAGCTTGTGATGGCCATGCACACATCTGGGTCCCCAGTGCTGTAGTGGGTAGTGACAGGAGGAACACTGGGACTTTCTGACTACCAGCCTAGCTCCAGGTTTAGTGAAAAACTTCTCGCTGAAGCAAAGACAGACAGAGCGGGACATGCAACATCCTTCTCTGTCCTCTTCTTGTTCACACACGTGTGCACGCACATGCACATACATGCATATGCACAGATACATGCAAGCACATGCACTTGAATACATACACACATGCACACACGCACATATGCACACACATACAGACACACATGCACACACACAAGTGCACATACACACACAGACACACAAAATAAAATTCAGTCACAAAGCACCTATGTTTAGAAACATCCCAAGAATTTTTCATATTGTAGAAAAATGTAATGTAAAATTCTGCTAAGCATCAAATAACTTTAGGTCGTTTAATTTTAAAAACAAATGTTACAGAATTATCCTTGTCTTCACAAGGAAAAAAGCTTTCTAGCTTTGGGGAGACACCTTCACTTTCAAGCTATTTTTATCATTTTATAGAAAACTGTAAAAAAAATTTCAACTCTGATGGGAATTGCACAGAGAGACTTATAAAGATTTGCAAAGGTCTATCCAAGATAAGTACTTTGGCACTAATCTGTCATATCACCCTTCTGCTTCAGGTCTAATGTAAAGATACTAAAGGTTACTGTAAGAATTACAATACTTAAAAGAGAAATAGTCAAGGATTTTTCATAAGTAATAGCACGTGTGCCACGATGATAAGTCCCTTAATGAACTTTCCACATCAGAGTCATTTAGGCTAAAATTAATTACCCAAAATTTTCCAGCTGAATCGGAGGAGCTGTTGAGGATGCCCCTCCGTGTCAGCATGCAAAATTGAGCCCACCTGCATCTGGTTTCATTCAAACTTCCGTGAATGGGCATTTTCACTTGGCTTGCTGACTGCGTGGGTGATCTAGAAGGTGGAACAGCAAAAAGATAAGAGTGTTCATTAAATGATTACAGTCACTGGAATTGGGAAATTTTCATAAAGATTTCACAGAGGAAATGAGACTTTAGGGAAATTTGGCTATGTATTGCTCAAATGAAGGCAAATTCTCAAACATCCCTCTGGTCAGCCATGATCTTTATTCAAATGAAGCCCCGAAGCCTCGGGTGAGGCTAAGCATTTGACCTGAGGTGACCAGAGATGGGTGTGTGTTAAAGCTTCTGCACGTGTGGTGAATGTGCACTCATGTGGTACATTCATTGCATGCCTGGCCTGGGAAAATGTTCGAGTGTGACAAGAAGGCATCTTCA
Source organism: Lophiomys imhausi (assembly GCA_907164525.1). Taxonomy (NCBI): domain Eukaryota; kingdom Metazoa; phylum Chordata; class Mammalia; order Rodentia; family Muridae; genus Lophiomys; species Lophiomys imhausi. The sequence continues at coordinate 9,198,462 of CAJQZJ010004381.1, forward strand.
CTCAAGTGGCCACCCTGTTAATTTAGCCATTCTTCTACACCCATGCCATCTTTGGCAGTAGAGAATCCTCCTGTCCCACGGCAGCTAAAAGTGAGTCAATGTATGCTCAAGACAGTCTGGCTCGTGTGAAGCCTGGCAGTAGATGTCTACTTAAGGAATTCATTCTTCAAACTTCCAGGAAATTTCTGTTAAGGTCCTAGTGTCTATTGTCCTTCAAGAGAATATGTGCTTGTGTCTCTTGAAAACACCCCGCTGGGGTCCATGAAGGCAGCCATCAGGGCACAGCCATGGCTGGAGCAGAGTCTGGGAACTTCCCAAAGGAATGTACTTTAACTACTTCCAAAGCCGCAATGAATCAGAACCCGAGTGCTGGTGGGCCCAATTCTGCAAAAGGAGGCACAGATTGCCTCCACTGTCATTAAAATGGGGTGTCAGGAAATGTTGATGGAGCCCCCCAAGGCACTGCAAAAAGCTTAATTATACAATAATTTTGTCCCTGGGGTACAAAGTTTTCTTAGGATGGTTGAAATAGAAGAATTGTACTTGATAGTCTCCACATGGTATTGTGTAGCATCATTTTTCCTCAACAGGGCAGGATGGAGCCAAAAAAAAAAAATGATACATAACAGATACTACTCCTCTGAAGTTTTATATACGTACAAAATAACATGATGTGGCTGAAAAGTCAAAGTGCCAGGAGAAGCTAGAGAATTGTGTCTGAGCAGCCTAGGAGATGGCTAAAGAATTTGGTGAAGAGCACATACTGATGTTGCAGAGGACCTGAGCTCAATTTCCAGAACCCACATGGGGATTCGTGTGGAGGCGGCAGAATGGGGGAGGGTCCTGTAGCTCCAGCTCCAAGGAATTGTGTCCCCTCTTCTGGCCTCAGCAGGCACTTTAATCACACACACACACACACACACACACACACACACATACATTCACACAGACTCACACACAATTTTAAAATATTTAAAGAAATTTACACCTGGATTTATGAAAATGGGATTTTAAAAATAATTATTCCTGAATATTAACCCAATATACTATGGGTTTATTGGCTGACCAGAGAACAAAAAATAGAATCTGATAGCTACCTTGATATGTAGTTTTAAAAATACACCATGTTGAAAAAGCTATCTGGAAACAACCTAGGCAAAGAAATAAAGCCACAGAGAACATTTAACCTCAATTCAGGCTTTGTTTCAGTCTATCTCCACATTTCTCAAACTATAGCTTGCGGCATCCTAGGTGTTGGAGCAAACTAACATGAGGGACATTTTAAAGGAAACGAGTGAGATTTGTTAAAACTATATGAACTATTACAATGAATTTACTTACACCTAAGTTAACTTAATAATTAGATTGGTTTAGACCAAAGTTAAATTAATAGAACTATAAATGTATCTGTTGACCTAGGATCATTATGAATATATTAATGAGACAAAATATACTTTGGAACTTCTGCTCTAGACAGTTGATGACAGCTGGTATTCCTGTCCTGAATCTGTGAAAATAAACACATAAGTAAAAATACCATACTGTTCTGTGTAATGGCTAAAGAATAAGGATCCATTGCTCAGCCAAGACCCTCTGACTCTGATCTTGAAACCTTGCCCCTGAGCACAACCAATTTCCCCGTGCCAGGCTGAGTGAAGGATTTGTACTTACAAAAATATTATGATTAGGCTAAAAGGCAGATTGGGTCTCAGAAAGACAACTCAATGGACACCAGGGAGACAGGAATAAGGCAAGTAAAGCCAACTAGATAGAGAGCTCACATAATCCATGAGTGTAAGGCTTGGAAGTCAGGTCACATAATCTGTGAGCATGAGGCCTGATGCTCAGGAACATGATAGGAGGATATAAGCATTCACTCAACATTTATTATATATATTATATTATATATACATATATAGTATATGCATTATATATATACAATATATAAGTATATATTATATACTTACACTATTTGGGCATTTTAATGATAAAGTCTGCTAACCATTGCTTACATACTTTTGCAAGGTCAGGAATTAAATCGAGATGCTAATGGCCTTCAACCTGTATCTAGGTAGCTGTGAGCATGCTTGGCTGGAGAAGAAATGTCTGGATAAAAAGGAAAGGAACAGATTAAACTCAGTTCTTTCAAAGTGACCTCACTGCACAGCCAAGCTTTAGAATTCCTAATTAGGCACACAGTGTTGATACAGAGGCCACAGATTTTTAAGCACCTGAGCAAGTTTGCATACAAAGGTGAACTTGAAACGACTCTGATACGGAGATTTCTACTCTAGTGATAATGAGCATTCATTGTACACAGTCTGAAACTAAACAATGCAACACAGAAACATAGTTATTGATGATGATTCAGGATCAACTTTAAACAGAAAAAAATCATCCAAAGTTTGAATGATGGTTGCTATTAAAATTATTTTTAATACTCAGGTAATTCATGTTTAATTTAGGAATATTATGCCATAGAGATCAAGTACATGAACCTACACAACATAATCTCTTCATGGACATATTGGCATATATTTTTATATTCTTAATTAAAGATATGAATGTGTATGCAAATAAACAGACACATAATTGGATATTTTATTTTATAAAAATTGAACCTTTTATTATATGCTATATGTTACAGATAGACTCATTGTCTCAGAGTCACCTAGGCTTTGGGGGTAAATTGCTTGCTTGCCTTATATTCCTGGATGTTTATGTATGGGATTGATAAAGCTACAGAACCTGTAAGCTTGCAGAAACTAGTGCTTTGCTGAATAGGCTCCCATGCTGCTCTCAAGATGAGTTTGAAGGAGCTCTGTGCAGGGATCACATGTCTGTATTTGCCTTTCGGCTATAAACACATTGTGTTAGGCATTTTTCTTGTTGCTGTGACAAAACACAACTTAAGGGAAGAAGGGTTTATTCTGTCTCCCAGTTTAAGAGAGCACGTTCTCATTGTGGGGATGGCAGAGCAGGTGCTGGTGGGCACACATAGCTGGGACTTTTCACATCTCAAGGGATCAGGAACCTGAGTGCAGGACATGGTGCTATTCTGGTATTTTCCTTACTACCTTTTTAATCAGCCTGGCCCAGGACACCAGCCCTTGGGATGACACCTCCCGCCTTCATGGGAAGTCTTACTCCTGTGTTAAACCTCCCCAGGAGTACATACAGATACACACAGAGTTGCATTTATCTGACGCCAGTGTTATTTCTCAATCTCTTCAAGTTGACAGTCAAAATTAACCATCACATATATTAAAGAACTATGAGATGATTGGCAGTTATTATTATTATTTTTTTATTGAACACAGAGAGTTTCTAGTCTTATTTCTCATGGTGCACCTGAAATGGGATTTCTTAAAATGGCAGCACCATAAAAGCTCCTTAATCCTAATGGGAGAAGATGGAGATCTGGAGATCTATGAGGGCAGCCCGTTTCAGCTGTTTTCATTTAGGAAAAGTTCCATTAGCCTTTGATTTTTCTCAGTCTGGGGAGTCATTATTATTTTGGCACTCCTCCTGACATTTTTATGATTTTGTTTATTTTAATACATGGTTCATTATTTGTTTTGGAGCAGTCTTCCCAACTATCCTTCCAAATGGCACTTCAGCTCACCCAGTTAGGATGTTGCCTCCTCTCCTTTGCTGGCTCCTCTTCCCACTTGGCTAAACTTCCCTGTTCATTAAGAGTCCAAAACTCAGTGATAGCACTCCCAGACAGCGACATTAATTTACTCCTTTGCATGATCAGGAAAATTAATTATTGTTTGGCTCTAGAATGGAAGGATCTATATAGGGTTTGCTAAGTTTCATGGGGGAAAGCATTAATCCCCCTCCCCCCCAAACTTAGAAACTCAACCTCCATGCTGTTCAACTCACTGAAGTAATGTCTCCCAGAAGCAAAAGCAGTTTACGGAGAAAGAATGATGCCATTCTCCCTGTATGGTTTTCTTTCCCAGCCTACGAGGGCTTCTCTGCAGCCAGGGTCTGTTGATTGACTTGGTTCTTTAGCGGATGTTTACACTGCTGAATTCATCTTGCTCAGATGACGGCACATGCCACCCCGATGTGGCGAGGCTGACAGGGAATGTGAGAGAGACCAGACAGATGACAGCATCTCCGTTCTTCAGAGCCATCCAGGGTGATCTGTCACCTGATGATAGGCCACGGCCTGTCATTTATTTACTTGCAGCTTTAATGTGGGAAAAATGAGAGGGTGGTGGTGAAGGGGGATGACAAAAGACAAGGAGAAAGTGAAAGGCTACAGGAGGAAAAAAATTGACAGACCCTTTGTGTCATTACAATACCAACAGCCATTTCGTACATCCCAGTGGACATTGGGACCAGCCTGGGACCCATGATTAGCAGCATTCAGGCCAAGAAACCAGATTTACATAGCAGGAACTGTCTCCATTCTACCTAACTAGCAGGGGGCAAAACCACTGTCACTTTCTATTAAGCGAATTTGAATTGAAATTTTTTTTTCTAGTGATTTAGCTTCTGGGGCATCTTCTGATCACTTTGGTAAGAATATATCCCCCTCTTTGTTTTGCAATTGGTATATATGGGCCATTGGAGTTGTAACTCACCATTTGATAGCAACTTTTGACTTAGAAATCATCAACACTTTTGATGATCAAACTTTTAAAAACTGTTGACTCACTTGTTTTATATAATGACAACTTGGTTGTAAGAAATAAATGCCTAAACCCAGGGAAGATGATCAAAAAATATTTGGCTGTACAGTTAAATCTGTAGGGATGGAAGTTTGACTATTCATATCTTAAGAAGATTAAGTAAACAAAAATAAATCAATACATGATTTTTGTCTGTGTCTAAGTGTGTTAAAATTTCTGAAGCAACAAATTTAATGAAAAAGCACATTAAATATTTTACATAAGAATAATATATGGACTGGTCATTGGGAATGTACGTTAAGCCATATAACCCTCATAACTGTGGCCTAATTACCTCTGTTGTACTGTATTGTATTTATTATTATAAGAGAAAGAGCCATTTGTTGGACTGAAAGGGGAAACTGTAGGGGGAAATAAGATATACCTTAAACTTGAAAGAAAAAAAAAAGGGAAGAGGATGGGGGGTTGAGGGTGGGAGGGTGGGACTGGAGTGGGAATAGGGAGGGGACTGCGATTGAGATGTAACTTGAAGAAATAAAAAATAAAGGAAAAAAAAGAATAATAAATGATTTGAGTCACTAGGTGTTTGAAACGTCTGGCATTTATAGCTTGGATGCTATTTTAGTTTTATGACACCAAATCTTATTTTGTCACACTGCAACTGAGAGAGGGACCTGAGAACTTTCTCATATGGATGATCTTACTTACAACAAGGGTGTGTCTGGTACAGAGCCAACAGGCTAGGGGTACACTGTGCTTTAACACCACAAAACATACCCATAGCACCCTTAACCTGTTCCATGAATCTCAGGTGCTGGAAATAGTACTTTGTCATTAAAATCATCATGCTAAAATACCAAACAACTGACATTCCATAAGGAGAGTCATCCTGTTAACACACAGCAATCTGAATCCAGCAACCCTAAAACTAAATGTTCTCCATAAGGGTCTCTGATTCCGCATTCTTTTGAGTCTTGGTTTTACACTGTAGCTCTGGGTGCCTTGGAAGTATATAGCCTAGACTGGACTTTTACTTGAGGCGTTGACTCTTGCTTCCTGCCTCACCCTTCTGGATGGTAACATTTATAGGAGAACCACCACAACCGGCTATTTCCTGTATATCACAGTACTACAATAACCATCTATCTTTTGGTGACCCATATTTGCAGCATCCAAGCAACTCCACAAGGGCATCCTGGGATGCATCTGCTCCTCCCTCCATTTGTCCAAGAAAAATGAATCTCTAAAGGTGTCAGAACCATTCTCATGACTCCAAAACAGCTTAGGGAATGTTGCATCTTACTGGTACTACCAAATGATGCTGAAAAGGTTCTTGGGGCAGATCCCATGCACTCCATCTTCTGTAGCTATCACCTCCACTTGCGGATGGATGTTCCTGGGTTTATTGCTTCATGTGTTAAGAAAAGGATGTTTTGACATGTTTCCAGGTAGGGTCTCCTTGCTGATTCTGGAGATACCAGTTGTATATGAGTTGCCATTTCTTCTGTGGTCCTGTTGCTGGGAAAAGAGTTATAAAGGACACGGACACTACTGACAAGAGGGACTTGTCAATTCAAGATTCCCAGGCAGCAACTTACTATGCCGGTATCTGGGGTGGGCAGCACCCTCATTTTCTGTGCCTACCACTGCTATCTTCTTCGCATGATTCTGGTGACGCAGTAGAGTCAGGTGAACTCTGAAGACAGTTCCACTTCCTCTAGTGCACGTCCAGTGGTTTCATTTTGTGAGGCCTGAAGCTCCCTCCTTTTCCTTCCCAAAGAATTTCAACATGGAAGAGAACTCTTTTATGTGTTTGGAAGTGTATCGTGGAAGCTTCAAACAGCCACAACCACCTGCCCTTTATTTGCTAGCCTTGGCAAGGGAATGCAATCTGTCATGTGTCCTTGCTTACAGCTGAGCCAAAGTCTATGCAGGATTTATGTGAACATAGGTAGTGCTTCCCGGGCCTAGCCCTTCCTGGAGAACTCCCATTTCCCTATATCTGGATAAGACACATGCAGGTGGGGCCTTAAGTTAGAACCTCACACCCAAAGAGTGGGAGGGTATTACATGTCATCATTTTGTTATGGCTAAGCTTTATGGTTCTCACCCTGCCCCCCATCACTAGTTAGCCTTGTTATGTTCCTGGTTAAAGTGTTGTTAATGCTGGTGACCTGGGAGAAATTAAAAAGAAAACAAGGACAGAAGATTCCCAGAAGAGAGCCTGCCTAAGAAGCAACCACACCCAGCCTTCTTTACACTAACCTGGTGTTTTGTAATTTACCAAGCATTTAGTCTTCACGATCATAGTCTCCAGTGTGAACTAAAGTAATTTTAGTAAAATTGAGAACATTAAAAAACATGTATTGTTTGTTTTATCAAATATTAATTGAGGCTCTAAGTAGAGTCTGACTATCTCTTGAACTATGACACTGACCTTGGTCCCTTCATCATGTAAGTAGAGTTGGTTTTTAAAAAGATTTATTCATTTGCTGAGTTACTTGTGTGTATGTATGTGTCTGTGTGAACATATGTACACATGTGCGTGTGTGCAGGTGTGCTCACTTGGGCATGTATGTAGGTAGATGCCAGGATCGGGTGCTGGGTGTCTTCGACTGTCACCCTTCACCTGTTCCTTTGCATTGGGGTCTCTCCTTGGACCTGGGTCTCACTTTTTTTGCATCAGCATTGATTAGTCTGAAAGATAGCAAGCTCTAGTGATGTTCCTGTGTCTGCTTCACTCAGATCTGAGGTTACAGGTGTGTATGGGACAACCGGCTTGTTAGCTGAGTGGTTGGATCTGTATGCCAGGCCTCATGAGTGGATAGCAGGTGCTCTTAACCACTGAGGCATCTCACCAGCCTTCACTCTTTTTAGGCCCACAACCTATTTCTTTCTATAAACAATTCTTCCTGTGCTCTTCCCCCTCCCTCTCTTTTTAAAGGAAAGCTAAGAAGTAAAAACAACTACCATCCATTCAAGACCTTTCTGTTGAGATTGTAAGACATTCCTGGATCTATAATTTGTAATTTTTGTCATTAACATATTTAGTCTTGACCTAGACATCTTCTTGTTCTGTATAAGATCATCATTTTATAAAAAGTTCTAAACATAAAGTTATAAAATAGACAAGGAGGTGGGTGGAAACCTATGTTTGCTACTAAATAGGAAGGATCCCTCATAATCCCCGAGTACTGGTGGAATATTTAAGATGGTGAATCCTGTAACAGAATATTTTTATTTATAAACACTTATATTTATTAATACTTAATAAACATCTATAAAATACTTAAATTTTATTACTTAAAACCTATAATCTAAAATCTCTTATCTATCTAAGAATAACCTAATATCCAATAACATTCTAATACCTATCTAAAACACATAATTAACACTATTTTAACTTTCTTAAAAGAATATTAATATTTTTAGCTTAGGTACATTCAGGATAAGTTGGTTTACGGCAATCTTGGCAATCCTTTTCAAAGCTTAGTGTTTCTTGGGCCTTACTTTATCAGTTTGAAAAGCCAATTAATTTCAACCACCAAATTGTGGCTGGTTTATAAAGTCAGTCTGTTCCAACTGCAAAACTGAGGGTGACTTTTTCAATCAGCTAAGATTCACCTCCTTGGTCTCTTTGGCCTGGGCAAGTCTCAAGGCTGAAAGGTTCTCTAAGCTGCTTCCAAACTCCACTTGCTTTGCTCACTTTTCCAGTGCTCTGGGGCTCCAAGACAGACACCTTTAAAGGATACTCTCTCAGCAGGTTTATGCCAGGCCTTTGCCTTGGGCTATAGCAGTCAAAATTCTATTAATGGCGTACCTTGCTGTGTGCTTCTTCAGCGTCACTTTTCAGTTGGTGAGGGCAGGAGGAAGAGAGAGTGACCGAGTGGAGTCTCTGGCTTATATATTTCATTAACTCGTGATATTTGGCAATCTTGAGGGTCCACGAGATTTCTCCCGATGTTCAACAGTTCCATTGATTCTCATGGCAAATGACATCATCTGCGTGGGTTTCGAGATTTCTTAGCCATGCCCCTTCAACAGGGCATATCATCAGGCCACAATTGACTTGTTGTCCATATCAGCAAACCAAAGGAATGCCAAGCTCCTCCTTATGTGCTGCCAGATGCCAATCTGAACTGCCTACTAATTTCACTAATGAGACCTAACTTCTACCACAGAATCCCATTTAGAAGCATCAGTCAACTGGAGTGGGAGGGTCTATAAATAACCAACATGGCTTCCACCATTGTCACCTGAAGAAGCTGAAAGCTATCCACCTTATGAGGAGTATGAGAACATACTCTCCATGATGTGACACTCTGTGACTTGGGATGCTCCTGGTGGCTCTTGGCAATCCCTGACTTGAGACATCACTCCAATTTCTGTCTCTATCATCCCATGACCTTCTCCATGTCTCTGCATTCTTTCTTCTTACAGGAACATCTGCTATTGGTTTCCAGGTCCATCTCAAGTCAGGGATGAGTTCTTCGTTGAATCACATGACTTTCTGTAGGATCACATTCTGAGATTCCAGGTAAACATGAGTTTGGACGCACACTATTCAGCTCAGTGCACCCTTGCTCACATTCAGCATTTCTCAGAAGGATGTGAAGAGTGGAAAGACACTGAAACAATAGTTACCAAGTGGAGAAGGAATTAATTTTAACTTTTGCATTATTCCATATATGTTGTTGGCTAATTAATATAAAGGAACATGGAGTTTTGAGACACTCTCCTTGGGGTACTTAGAATTGGAAATTATAATCTTCTGGTAAATGTTCTGTAGTGTTTTCCTATGGAGCCTTCTCATTTGATCCTCTCAGCAGTCTGGTGAACTAGGTGTGGCAGGTAGCTTTAATGAGAGCCACGGAGATTAAGATGCAAGGCTCAGTGTGAGCACGTTTTGCCAATGTTCCCTGTTAGTGATTGCTGGCAAAGGTGCCTTCTTGTTCTCTTAGGAAGCAGTCTGGTTTGCATAATGATTTTCTTCCCATAGCACTCAGGGGGGCATCTGCCCCCACTTCTATTTCCATATCTCAGTTTTCACCTGCTTTTGAGAAGAAGGGATATGTCTGCTTAGACATTATGACTTTAGGGCCTTTCTGAACTGAGTTCACTGGATTCATCATCAATGGGACTTTGTAACTCTGAGTGAGTTACAGCCCCTTCCTGGGTCTTGGCTTAATGCAGAGAGAAAAATATCTTTCCTACCAGAAGACAATGAAGAAGATAACTTACATTTAAAACTTCAAGCAAGGCACCCCTAAGATCAACAGCCTCTTTGAGATATGTGGCATTTCTTTTACATATGAACAGAAAAAAAGAGTGGGAAGGAGAACAATCATTGTTTGGGGTGTTCAGAGCCACAGGAGATGGGCTCAGATGTATTGATATATCTGATATATATATATTATATGTTGATATATATATCATATATATCTATATATGAATGAGACATGCTGGGTGGGTCTCCAAGTCCACTGAGCTCCATGATTTATGGCAAGACAGGAGAGGAATTGTAAGCAAGGAACTCTGTATTTTCTCTGTTTAAATTCGGATCGGTTTAAAATCACAGGATCACAGGAGGAGCCTTTAGAAAAACTTGCAGATTCAGCAGGAGGAGGGAGGAATCTTCGAGAAGCTTGGGAAGTTCCCAGCATTATCTCAGTGCATCAGACAAAGAAAAGACAAGTGAGGCATTTCTTGTGTATTTAAGCGGGAGTGAAGCTTATTACTATTTCTTAAATATTACTTTAACTTGCCACTCTCCCCAAAAATAATTGCACTGTATCTCCTGTTACTCCTCAGTGTACTGTGAAGATAATATGGGAATGGAAGACCAGTATTTCCAAAGGAATTCAGAAGCAAGGAATGATGTCAGGCTCAGATCAAATAGAAATAACTTCTAAGGTCTCCACTTATTAAAAATGTATGTCATGTGCTCAAGGATTTTCTTGCACAGTAATTGCATACAGGCAGAAGCCAGTTTAAAGCTTTTTTTTCACAACCCCACAGCTCTTTCCCTTCCTCATTAAGTAGGGAGGCAAACAAACTAGAGACAAAGGCAGACAATAGATCCACCTTCTCTGAATCTGTCAGGAAAATACAGAGACCTTTGTAGAGCTTCAGCAACAGTCTCTGTGGGCTCCCCATGCTTGACATATGGGGGTGAGCCTCTAACATTCTGTTTACCCAAACAGTTGTACTTAAACCAGGAAGCATTCAAAGTCTGGCTCTACACTACTCTCCACTCCCACCCTAACCTGTGGGTGTCCCTTCTTTGTTAATGTTTGGTGTTGTTTCTAGACTTAACAATATTCTTCTTGTCACACACTGGCCCCTCCTTGTTTACAAATTCAGACAAAATCTGGGTCTTGTGGTGCCTGCCTGTAATTACAGCACTGTAGAGGGGCAAGCAGGGTTGGAGGGTACAAGGCCAACCTCGGCCACCATGGGACTTTGTCTTAAAATCCTAAACCAAAAGCAAAAGGAGAAATGATGTAATCATATTTTAATTTCAAAAATAAAAAAGAATAAAACAAACAAACAAAAATTCAAGCAACAACAATCCCAACTCTTCCCTGAGATGTACACATTCTATAAAATCAGAGTCAAATCAGTCCTTTGTTATAAGAAATACCCTTGTTGTTTTTAATCCACCTCAGAATAGACACCAAGCCAAAGGTCAGCTACTGTATCATAGATGATGTAGTCTAATAATTTGCACATCTTGATACCTCTATTCTGCTAGTCACACATCTGTTGATGATGTTGTATGCACCAACTCTACATTAACAACAGGAAAAAAACAGAGCTATGTGGGATCTACCTTCAACTAGGTTGCAGAGTATGAGGAAGAAGATCTTACTGAAACTAAGCATATCATACGTTGTTATCTGTAGTTTTCTGTTTTTGTTTTTGTTTTTGTTTTTTTTTTTTTTTTTTTTTAGAGAAAGTGCTCAACAGGGAAGCATGAGGCTTAAATTACAACATGGTTTTACCCAAGATTGATAAAATACAGTGTAATGTACTCTCTTCTGTATTTTCCTTGTCCAAGAAACCACTCAGTATGGTGGCTAGGAGACGGTTTTCTGCCCAGCTTGTCTCCACTGGGTGCACTGGGTGGAGTAATGGGGCTCTTGGCGTTCCCATAGTCTGTTATAACTTTTCTGTGGTGGTAACATTTAAAGTCCCTTAGAGGAATTAGGAAGTACAGAGGCAGAAAAGAAGCCAAAAGAAAGGGGATGAAAATGTGAGGATAATAATCAGCTCTCCTGCATTTTTCTTTTCTGCACTGAAGAGTGGAAAGAATAGGTCAAGTTTCTCAAACACACTTCTTCATGGACATTCTTTCTGGGTGCAGTGGTCCACCAAAGACTTCTTGACCTTCCACCTTCCTGATGACTAGAGTCTATGGCTGGGCTGGATGGTAGGTAAGATGTTGGTCTCAAAATTGCATCTGTGTGTACTGGGTCAAGTACCAGGGTTCATTCACCCTGAGATAGCCACTCCTTTCTAAACCATCCTTCCATGAATTTACATGCTCCTCAGGTGGTAGACTTTCTTTTCTGGTGCAATGCTTGCTCATTGTCAGGTGGTGAGGATGAAAGCATAAACATATAAACATGGAGTTGATGTTTCAGTTACTCTGCTCATACATGACCCAGGATCAGATAGTAGCCATTGTGTAGAAGCTTCTGCAAGCCTGTTTCCTTTCGAACTTTAATTACGTTATACACATAAATGCACTATCTTATAAAAGTTTGCTCCTTTTAGATATGTATAATTTTATATAAATACAAATTCTTGATTTTTTTACATTTCACGTTTTAAGCCCTGTGCACCACATCTCACTCAAGTATTAACCAGGCCTGATTCGGCTTAGCTTCTGGCATGAGGCCAAGTCAGAGATGTTTAGGTTGGTATGATATCATGTACCATCTTGAGTAAGAAGAATTAGAAAACGTAAAAGGAGATTTTTTTTTCTTAATTCAGAAAAGGGTATAAATGGGAAGGAAAACAAGTTAGTTATTTTCATCTTGAACGTGAGAATGCCTGACGAAAGCAGATTGACAGAGAGAGAGGGTGTGTTTTTGCTCACAGTTTATGGGAGTACAGCCCACCATGGAGGAAAGGCATGGTGGCAGGGAGTGGGAGTTCATGACTGGGACTCCTTTCTCTTCTCATCCAGGCAGAGCAGGAAGAAGAGACCTGGCCAGATGTTGAGCCAGACTGTCAACATCAAGGCCCTCCCAGTAATCCAGGCCCTCCCAGTAGCAACACACTTCCTCCAGGCAGAGTCTACCTCCTAGGGTTTCTTAATCTCTCAAAACAGCTCCACTTACTGGAGAGCTAGCAAATACATTGCACATTCAAATACAAGAGGAGAGTCAGCACAGGCATTTCAAAGGGTATTCTTTGTAAGCATGCAATATTTTCCTTCCTAAATCATGAAAACTCCAATCTGCAAGGAGACTTTTGGTACCCTTGTTGGAGATGATGGCTTATTTTAGAATTCACTTATTTTCACCAGTTTTTTTTTCAAACTGGATTTAAAACATGTAATTTCTATAAGGCCAATATAACTTCTGAGTTTTATATATATATATATATATATATATATATATATATATATAGTACAATCCAACTAGCCTTAGTACTTTGCATGTGCAGGGCAGTCAATGTGTCCATGCAGGATGTATACCCGGGAGATATGTTTTCAATGAAAGTGTATGTTTAAGTTCATGGAGTGATCACAAAATTTTGTTAACCCTGGAGGTCATCTGGGGCTTCTTTTGGGGACTGTGAAAAAGAAACCAGCAAGCCAGCAAGCACACAGAAGCCAAGATGAACCCACACATTCTTTCATTAAGTGTCTACTTTGAATATAATGCAACTGTAGTCACTGTTAAGATTTTTCATTTTAGGCAATATATATATATATATATATACACATGTATGCATGTATGTATGTATGTATGTATGTATGTATGTATGTAGTGAGAGAGAGAGAGAGAGAGAGAGTTATTAGGTGCCATCAGAAACTTTTGTTTTCTCCTTGAAACAAAGCTTCCATCGTCCCCTCTGAATGGCACTTGGTTCACAGGGTGGAATGATCTGATAAACATGACAGAGATGAATGTCAATTCCATTTGCTTTGAGAACCATATCTTTGCTGAAGCTAAGTCCCCTTGATTGGATGGGTCAGGAGTGTTAAGTGGAGCCCCATGCAGTGTTATGTCCACAAGAGGCCCTGAAAGGAAGGCCAGCAGTGTAGACAGCCAGGCTCATCCTTTAAGTCTGTGAGTCTGCATTGTATTCCACACAGGTAACACATAGCTCTCACACCGCCTCTTTTCTCTCAGAGCACTTTTAGTAGTGATTACCTACCCACAGACCTTTCGCCCGCTCCCTGTTACCTTGCCCAGTTCTAAATCTTGTGTTAGCCAGGTAGTAGCTTCCACAACCACAACAAAGATGGCTCAATGAAGAGCTATGGCTTTGTACAGTGTGAATTTTTCTTGAGATCATGCACTCCAAGTCTTGCCATTTGATTTTTACTGGCCTTGACACAATTGATAGAAACAAGTCCAAACCTTAATATGTTACTTACAAAATTAATTAGGTTCCCCCTTGAGGCATATTTTATCTTTCATGTTTTATAGGGAAACAGCAGTCCCTGCAAGGAGTGGTGGAATGACAGTATGATTTGCCCAAAGAAATGCTTGCAGTGACACCAACTGGTTTCTGGTTCCATACAACGGTGCCCTCCCTAAAACTCCAGCACCTTCAGGATGGAATGAGTCCCTGGCAGGTGGGGAGTGTCCATCACTGGAAGAATTCAAACAGATACTCCACCAGCACCTTCCAGGAGGTTTGAGAGGAACCCGCGTTGGATATGGTACCATATCCTCTAACACAGCTTCTACAAGTCTGTGCTGCTTGGCTGTTTTGCCTCAGTTTTGTGATGGTGCAGTGATTCAAATTACAGACGCTCACTATTCCCAGTCAGTACCATTTCTTGTAGTGTGCTCCTTCACGTTCCACAATTCAAACATATTCATCCATTTGGAGGTTGGGAGAGGGGCTGGGGAAGCTCGGCAAGCGAGAGTGCTTGCCAAAGGACCATAAAGATATGCGTTCATATGTCAAATATGAACATAAAAAGTCGGCCACACCCCCGTAACCTCAGCACTTAGGGGGTGTAAAAAAAGAGGAGGATTTCTGGGACTTACTAGAGGTCAGCTTAACTCCAAGTTCAGTGAGAGACCCTGTCTTAAGGGGATAGTGTGAGAGTGACACAGCAGAATGCCACTGTCCCCCTCCGACCTCCACATGCAAACACAAGTATACACACTGTACATCTACATGTGCAAAGAGCACACGCATACATCGTGTACACTTTCACTCATACATAACTTTTTTTGAAATCATTTTCCCAAATAGCAGCATTCTCAATGTTTCTATGCTTTATCTTTTATTGACTGAGAAGGCTGTGGGGGGTCATCTCTATCGGTGTGATGCGTAGATTCACCATTCCAGCCACGCTGTCCAGCACCCCCATTTGCTGGATCCTGGACCTGGCCACACTCAGATGCCCTCACCCTCCACATTCCTCTGCCAAGTTCAAAGCATGTACTTACCTCACAAAGCTGTCAATCAAATTAAATACAACCATGAGGTATTTAGCACCAGGCGGGATTCTTCTAAGGAGCACGGTGGTGATAACGGTTCGATACTGGCTAGATATGTTTTTTTCATTATTCTCCTGAGCTGTATCTTCTCAATTACTCAGTAAATCTGTCACTTTCCTGCCATGAACAAATGATGGATTGTACTTCGAGAACTTTATTAATTATTGGCATCTTTTTTGAAGGATAAGTTAAATCACAAATATCATTATAACTTTTTTGTCTTTTAAACTTTCATTGCTCAAACCCTCTTATAGACTGGAGTTAAACAGAATTAGATGTTTTCTTATGGAGAGAGTAGTTTCCAATTCTTTACATAGCCCCCATTTATACGACACCTTCCTTACAATCCACTTCACATGTTACAGGTCTGTGGTGTTTAATAGTCTGTCTTTGACAATGTTACCATGGGAACTGTGCATGTGTATTATATAAATATTATATATATTCATATATGTAATATATTCATATATATATAACTATCTGATATCATGTAATAGTATATTAGGACTTAACACGTTTCAGATTTTTATTTTGTTCCCCGAGGCATATCCATACAGACATGGTAACTCCAGTTTAATGTTTGAATGGCTCCTCTGCATCCACGATTCCTTTCCCATTGAAACAGACATGATCCTGGCTAGTGAAAAGCAAAGATAAGCCACAAATGGAGTTGCCATCTCAGTTTGTGCAGGTGCTGTTTTGTGAAAATCCGGGTGCATGCGATTATATACTTTTCTTTTTGCACACACAATAATACTCATTTCTTTTAGAACACGCACCACAATGTTCAGTTCATTGCAAGTCATGACAAAGCCCTGTTGGAACCCACAGAAAAACTCTCTCATTCTTTATGTCCCGAGGAACTGTTCTCATTGTAACTCAAAGAATTTCAGTTCAGGAAATGCCAGCTGCTGATTTTCTTTGTGGTGGGTTTAGAGATCAACTACTTTTTGCCATGCAATCTTAAATTCTATTTTATGTATTGAGGCTTCTCTTCTCATAAATAATACAATTTTAAAATTTTTGTTTAATGTTTTTAAGACAAGGTCTTATTTAACCCAAGGCTTTCTTCAAACTCACTGTATAGCTGAGGATAACCCTGAACTTCTGATCCTCTTGCATCTACCTCTGGGATGCTGGGATTATAGTAATGGACCATTACACCCAGTTTTATATGATCCTGGGGATTGAATCTAGGGTTCATGCAAACTAAGCAAATATTCTACCAACCAAGCTATGTCCCCAGCCCCTCACATAAGCCTAACAGTGATGAAGATCCTTGCTGGGTTCAGTTGAATCTTTGTCACAAAAATGTGTCCCTTTCCCCACTTCTTTTTGCTTTTCTCCATTTGGGGCTAAAACAAATCACTTCATAAGAATGTCATCAATTTTTCTCTGTGTGCACTTTAGTTAAAAGAGACTCCTGTGCTGCACACCATGCTCTGTGGGGACACTGTGTCACAGTTGGTTTGCCTGGAGATCAAAGTGGAACATCCTGAGCTCACAGAAAGCCCGTCTCATCCCTGTGATGCTCCATCCGGCAGGCCTCTTGAGTGCATTCAGTTTCTAAAGGCTCCTGGGATGATACATAATGCATTCAAATTTTGAGACAGTTTATGGAATCAAAAATCATTGTCCTTTCAACAGATAAAATGACAGCAGCTTCCTCCAGATTTTCTTCCTTGTTAGACAGTGCCAGGCTCTTTTCTTCCTCTTCGTTTAGGTGTGGAATTTTATTTTTCTAATTGATATATCTTCCATGTATAAACTGTGACTACAACTTCCTGATTCTCAAAAATATAATTTATGTGCAGTTTGTCATTGCTATCTGTTCCAGAAATGAGGTAACAGACTGTAGAAAAATTAAATATATTAAAAATTTCCTAAGCTCCCCATCCTCCTCTTCGTCTTCTTTCTCTTTTTCTTCCTTCTTTTTTCTTCCCTCCCTCTTTCCATTCCTCTTTCCCTTCCTTTCTTTCTCTCTGCTTCCCATCTCTCTCTTTCTAGTCTGGTCATACCTTCAATTAAATTGTTTTCCCTCTTAACCTGAAACAATAGCAATTCTCCTGCGACAAAGGCCTCCTCTCCCCCAAAATGCAAAATACAGTATAACAGCTGCTGAATGTTCAAGCAACTTTAAGAAACCATTTTAATTAAGCAATGACCTTAACATTTCATGAAGTAGAAATTTAAAATTGGTCCAATATCACCCATTTACTGAGTGACACATTTTTGTCAAATTTATAATGCCAAGGATTGTAAAAGATGCCATTACTTTTTGTACGAAGACAGAAAAAGAAACACCACTAAGTAAAGTGAAGAATTCCTTCTGACAGTAGGACACATTGCAGTTTCAGAGTCAAGCATTAGATGACCCTGTTTTTACACATCTATCTCTTGTTTGTCAAATTTATAATTTGCACCCTGCATTCCATAAAGAGCAAGTTTTATGGGGAATAAGCACATATATAACTTCTACAAAGTGGGTGTCAAGAAGACTGCCTAGGTAGTCAAGGGTGAAAGAACTGGTTGGGGACAATTTCCATGCTTTAGAAGATTCTTTGGCCACAGATGGATGTTCATGCAGACACTGCTCACCAGCCTCATACCCTTGACACCTGGGACAGGGGTGTGTCTGCATGGCTGCCTTTCCTGTCTCCTCAGGAATTCATCCCACATTACCATAGCAGAACCTCCTCTAGGGTCTGCAGGGGTTTATAGAGAAAAGTAGAGAGTGCCCTATATGTAAGAACAAGAAACAGTTATTAGAAACAGAGAAAGAGAAGAAACTCAAATGCAGTCAGAGGGCTTTCTTTGAAAATGTCTACAAGTGGCAATACATATCAGTGTGTAAGAGTATCTTTGGGACTTGCTAGCTACCTCTTCTAGCTGAATCAGGGAGCTCCATGTTCAGAGAGAAATTCTGTCTCAAACACACGATGGGTGTGAGCAGGCGAGATAGCTGAGTATGAAGAGCTCTTACTGAGCAAACAGGAGGACCCGGGCTCAGAACTCAGCACTCACGTAGCAAGCTGGGGGCGGGGGTGTGTGTGTCCAGCCTTTGACTATACCTCAGAATTGTTGGGAGGTAGAAACTGTAAGGTTGTTGGGACCTATTGGCTGCCAGCCTGGATGAAAAATGTGAGCCCCAGGTTTACGGAGAGATTCTGACTCAAAAGCATAAAGTGCAGAGTGATAAAGAAGGACACTTGATCCTTGAAACTCTTCTGGTTTCCAGATATATGAACTGGACCAAGCACTCATGAACTAGTGTGTATAACACACACACACACACACACACATGCACTCATGCATGCACACATGCATATTTTGTCAGTATGAAATAAGATCATTATGGCAACTTTGACTTTATTTTTCTCTCCTAGACCATGGATTGCCTGTTGTGGTTTCTGGGAAGATTTCACATTTGTCAGTTAGGTTCTGTTTGGCTACTGACTTGCTCTGGAAAAGTTTATTTTCCTTACATAGATGATGACTTTCTACGAAGACGATTGCAGTCTCCTGTGAAAGGGAAAGACATGGCATGTGTACCAACAAAAGTCACAGCAATCTCCCTGAATAGTTAGTATGTTCCTTTTGTTACTCAGTGTTTTTCATTCTATTCAAAATACTACGAAGTGAGGACAATAGATTCACAACACTGATACAGACATAGTAAATACTTTCTTGCGTGTTCCTGGATTTATTAGAATTCATTACTTCTTCCTGGTGGGCTAATGCTGTCACAGTTTGGAGTTGGTATGCTGTGCCATAAGTTATTTTCATAAGTCTCTACTTACATGATTTTATCAGTGTGAGTTTTTCCTCATTTCCTGAAAGTTATCAAGCTGACATAGAAAAAGCCATCTTCTAATGATAGTGAATTTTCATCAAGTCTCATCCTCAGATGCTGTGTTTGGCCCAGAGTCAACAGTTAGGTTTCTTTGCTGCATTGTCTTTCTTGGTTGAATAGGGTTCGTGTGTATTGATTGCACATTATTGAATGTAATGCTTGTTTTTTATAAGTGCTTTCTAATGAAAGTGTTAGCAAACAGAAGCCAGCATTTTATGCTAAATATGGGAATCCCAAATTAACAACAAGAAGTTGATGGTTTTCCTGTTTTGGCAAGACTTTCACTGTGCTATTTCTGGTGTGTGTGTGTGTGTGTGTGTGTGTGTGTGTGTGTGTGTGTGTGTGTATGTGTGTGTGTGTCTGTGTGTGTGTACATGTGCACATGTTTGCATATGTGTGGTTGCATTTATGTGGGAACATATGAACATGGGTGAGTGTGCATGTGGAGGTCATATGTTGACACTGGGTATCTTACTCGATCACACTCCATTTAATATACTGAGACAGGGCCTTACACTTGAACCCAGAGCTCATTCAGCTAGTCCAGCTAGTTTGCTCCATGAATGTCCTCTCTCTGCCTCCTGGCTACTGGGATTATAAATTGGCTTGGCTAGCTTTTTTGTGAGTCTGGAAGATTTGAACTCTGGCTTTGTCCATTGTCTCCAGCCCCATACCTATCTCAGGAATGGAATTTAATCTACCAAGAAGACTTCAAGACTTCCAGCTTCCCTCTTCCACTCATGATGAACAGCCTTTTTGCTGTTTAATTGTTTGTGGCTATCGACTCCTCTCCATTGTATTTACTATTTACGTTCTCTTGTATTCAGATTGGAAGCCTGCACACTTTTATTTTTTATCATGACTCATTTGTGAGTCTGTCAGACCTCATTTTGTTCTTCTTATGGGAGGGCCTTCACAGGAGAATGGAAGGTGAGGTGGTCTTTTCTTCTGACTATAAACTATACTTCTAGCAGTGGTGGAGAAGTCTCTTTCTGTGGTCTAGCAGTGTAATGGCAGGGATGGTTATGAGAGCCACAGGACACTATACAGCAGGTCTAATGACAGAGCTCACAGGCAATAGAATTGTTGGTTTTATTCTTCCACATGCATACATGTGTTCATATGTGTGTGTGAGAGCATGTGTGCATGTGATAATTCATGTGGATGTAGAAATATCAACTTGCAGTTACAGACCAAACTCTCATCTTTTATTCTTTGTCCCCTCATCTAATAAGTAACCAGAAACCTGTATTGCTTTCTCCATTTTAAATTCCTAGTGTTGAGTCTGTTTTATTGGCTGAACCTGGAGTAATGCAACTGATAGAACCTTTGAAAACTGTTGCACATGGAAGGGAAAAGCCCAGCCAAGAAACAGAGGCCAAGCTAGTTGTTCACATGTGGCTCCACTAGTAAACAAATATGAATGTATTACACAAAGCTCTTAAGAGAACAAATAAAGTAGAGATGTTTATGAAGATCTCCACTTTGTAATCAAAAAATAATATTCTTTTGATTCTAATCATTTATTATTACTCAGCTTGCACTTATTGGTGATATTATGATGATGATGATGATGATGGTGATTCCAATGGTAGTCATGATGAAGATGATGTAATATGCTTTTTTATTATTCAGGTTGGCTTACACCTTTTCTGTAAGCTGAAGATGACGTTGAAATTCTGATTCTCCTGGTTCTACATTCTTAGTGCTAGGATTATAATTATGTGCTCCCAGGCCTGGCTTGTGCCATGCTAAGGGCCAAGCTTAGTGTCCTTGTGTATGTTAGGCATGAAATGGGCCAACTAAGCTACATTCTCAACACACAATTATTATAGGTGCCATCAGTATTAGTTTCAGTACTTGTTACTAGAAAACAAAATCCCAGGCATTTGGTTTTACCAATGAAGACTCAGGAGCCAGGTGCTGGGGTGAAAACCTGCTAGCTCAGAGAGTCAGAAAAAGCACCCAGCTGACCTTCCTACTCCACCAACATCCCAAAAAGAAAAAGCCTTTTTTCCTTCTCCACACTGTCTTAAATACCCTTCAACTCAATGTCCCTCCTTTCTACTTCCTGTGTTTTCTTATTTTCACACTCTCTCAACAGGTTGCTTGCTCCACCTCTTGACCTATGGCAGACTTTATTTAACTCTTGTTTACAGAAAGCTCTTGGTTTACAGGTGTGTGCTAGTGTAGTGAGCCACACTACAACTGGAAACAGGTTTCTCCAGCTTACAGTCCTGGGGTTCACAGTGTGATCAAGTATCCTGTAACAGGTACTAATACCTTTTTGGTCTTTGCAGACAAGGTCTGATTACACAGGCTTGGGTGGTCTAACACTTGTGACAATTATCCTGATTTTACCCCGTGAGTGCCAGGATTACAGGCGCATACCAAACGTGCCCAGTCAGTTTGCACCAATTTAATCTTAAGAATTCAATGGCGCCCAGGGTCTCACAAAAATTCCTCCTCTGTTAGTATGGAACTCTTAGCTACTGTCTGATACCCCACCACACCCCCACTCCCCACACCCTGGTTCCATCAAATACAGTAACACCTATGAAAGGCAGAACTTCTATGATGCCGGGAAGTATCGTCCTACATTTCCTACCTCCTAACATCTAAGTCTGGGGGCCCATCTGTCTGTTTATCTCAAATAAGTCAGGGAACCTTTCCCCCAATCTGTTCCAGAGATTTTAGCGACAAATCCATTTAGTTGTTATAGGGGGCATATTCCAACTCCATCTCCCTTAGGTGGAGGATGGAGAATAAATGAGTGAGGGCATGCAGGGGAACAAGGAAGTGTCTTACTTAGAATACCCCACCCCAGCTGTTACCTCGATTAATCCAAATGTATCAACAATATTCTCTGACAAGTTCAATCAGGTTCAGGCTTAAGTTCTCACTATGTACTTAGGTCCCAGATCCACTGAACACCCAGGTAGTACACTGTACATTTTTTTTAATGTTTATTTATTGATTCAAGTTACATCTCCATCACAGTCTCCTCCCTCCACCCCTCCTGGTCCCATCCTCCCACCCTCTCCCCCTTCTCCCAGAACCCATAATTCTTTTTTTTAATAATTAGGCCTCAATTATGAATATTATAAGATATAACATACATTCCCAATGTCAAGACCACAAATATTTGGCAACTAATATTAATATTCTATTATCTATCTATTTCCATGATTTTAAAGTTTTATACCTAACTCAATTTCCATCCTAACTTGCATTACCAACTTAAAAACATCTTCTTAGACCTAGAATACCCTTTTAATTCGTAAACAATGTAACGATGCTCTAATGTATGGAGACTTTCTAGGCAGCCTGTTGTCTCTCATTTCTTAGTTTTGGAAGCTACTGGTCTGCACTTCCTGTTTATGCAGATATATTTATCCTTCTCAAGTCTCTGATGTGGTTGAAGACTAGATAGTTATAGTCTCACAGTTAATTTTTAAGTTGTTTAGGAACACTGCAATGTTTTGCTCAACAGAACCCTGCATATGCAACAGTGCTCTCTTAAGATTACAATGGAGCTGAGATATTTCCATGACCTAGAGACTTGTAGCCATGGTAACACTGTAGTACAATGCATTATTCAGGTGCTGGTGCTAATGCTGGTGTCACCAAACCCATGACTCCACCTGACCCGTGAAAGCATAGCATGTGCAATCACGTACAGCACTGACTGAATACTTGGTAATGGGAGTAAACATCTAGTACTGCCTGATGTACACATTGCAATATATTATCATTGTACTTAGTGACTTCCTCTATAAAAGAAAAGGTTTTTTTTTTTTTTGTCTGCTCCCCTTATGCCAGCAACAGTCTCATACATGTGTTTACCACATCACTTGACCACATCATGAGACTACATGGTGGCCTATACCTGTACTCTAGTACTTGGTAGGTAGAGGCAGCAGGTTCAGGTGTTTATGTAGCATGTTTGAGGTCAGTTTGGATTACAAGAGACTCTGTCTCACCTCTCCAGAGTCCTCAGAATAACAACTACTTGGGGTGAGTGCCCTACCCAGCTAGGTTGGGCAGTCACACCCCAGAGTGTTTGCCCAGTATGAAATCACCCCATAATGCATTTCTCAAAATAAGAATGTATGTTATTCAAAAAGTGACGCATTGCAGAGAAAGAGTTCTGAGGCCTAAATGGGCAGCTCTGTCATCTAATGACTCAGGGGACATTGTGGGAAAGGGGTGGAACAAGAACCAAAGGTCAGGCTCTGGGGACTGCTGTGAAATAACGTCTTCTGAACATGATGGAGCCAATGTGCTGCTCATGGACGTACAGTGGCTATGGCTGTCTACATAAGGCTGGCACGAGATCAAGGGTGTCAAAATTCCTGTATAGATGGGGAGGGCTCAGAAGCCCCACTTGAAGGCTGCTGAGATGAAAGAGTTGGTTTCTCTTAGGGAACTTATCCCTGGTGGACTATGCATGCTCTGGTGAATGGCCTTACACCCATGTGCACATGGCAACTTTGACTGGACTGAGTGGATTATGAAAAGGGGACATGAAGTTGGGAGGGGATATGATGGGAAGTATGATGATGGGATTCTATGGGAAGTTGGAGGGGGAGTGGGGCATTTATATAATCACAATATACCATATACATTTCTGAAATTATCAAAGAATGAATAAAATATAATAAAACAATAGATTTTCATTTTTAAAAAACCTACAAGTGACACAATTTGCATTTTCAGTGACCCTGGTATTGCCTAAATTTATGCTGATTATTATTGCTTGATTAGGACCAGCCAAACACTCTGATCCTGAATTACCCAACACTTTTAAGAAGGCCAGAGAATGAGTGGGGAGGCATGGGTTTGGCTCAGGGCTAGTTCGTTCCTGACAGTGGTTGCTTCCAAAGCCCTTTCTATACACACCTGTCAAATAAATGCTTGCGGGGTGGTAATAAAATCCCACTTTGATGTTTTATTTCTGTAATGTGGAGTCTCAAAGCCCTGTGGTCCCATTTTCCAGTTCATGGGACTCAAGCCCCTTAGTGTTAATTGAGGGAAGCAATTACTTTGGAGAAGCTTAGAAGCTTCCAGATCTTTTAATTTTCTGACCAAGGTTAAAGAAAGTCTTACTGAAAGTCACCTCAGTAATGTTTAAGAACAAATCACCTTAAGTTCTTTTGTTTTTCCTCTTAAGGTACATAGGGCTCAATAAAGTTTAACTCTCAAAGGATTAATTTTTAAGGAACAAGTGTATTTATTCTGCTCATGGGCTTCCCATCCTCTTTCATGCTCATTGAGAATCATTTTTACTTTTGGCAAAAATGTGTGTGTACACACACAGATACACAACACACAGGTGGGAAAGGCATTCAGGTGTCATTTCTTCTGCCATTTGCCCTTGTGTGTGCCCGTGGGGGCTGGCCAGGAGGGGTCAGGGCTGTGGAGGGAGGAATCAGGGCTGTGGAGGGAGGGATCAGGGCTGTGGAGAGAGGGATCAGGGCTGTGGAGGGATCACGTCCCAAGGAGCTGAGGAAATGAGAAAGAAACTCATTTTTCAATCTTTTATTGTTGCCGTTGCGCCTGTAACTTCAGCCAGGATGATGGCGCAGGGCTTTTGGGTGAAGGTCCCTCCAATACCTTTCTCTCCTATTGTGAGTCCATCTCCGAGTTAATCATTTTCTTCAAGGAGGGAGTGCTGTAATAAAGATAATTAAATTGAAATTTAATATAGTGGGGCATTGCACTGTAGCTCTGAATCAGATGAGGTTTCAGAGAGAAACCATTTACTGTGAGGGTGGAGTGTATGGTATGTAATTAACAATTATGTTTGTCAGGGTTATGAAACAGAAAATTAATAACATGGAGACTGTGAAGCAGAGTGTGGAGCCACAAGAATTAAGGTGACTAGACCCTCACCGCAGCAGCCGCACCTTCCTCTTTCAGAAACAGAACATTAGTTCCTGTGAATTTACTGACTTTTTTTTTTTCTTTTTAAGCCTCTCAATTTTAGCCTGGGAATTTATTTTTTCTCTCTGCAGTGGTTATTTTCAATCCTGACCACATACTAGAACCCCCGAAGAGCTCTGTAAACCCCGATGACCAGGTCCACAGCAGACACAGCAAAGCGAAAGCCCAAGGTTGAGACTGGAGAGCCAGTATTTCAAAGAACTCGCCAGGTGGTCGCCCTGGGCAGCCAAGATTGAAGAGCATGGTAGTAAATATTTAATATGATTGATCTCCCTAGCAGAAGTGTTGGGTTAAAATAAAAGGCAAGAAAAAAAGTAACTACACAATAAGGATTCACAGACTGTATTCAACTTGACCAATGAAAGATTTCAGGGTGCGTCCTCAAATAGGAGGGAATCTTAAGACAGAAAGGCCTAATGCTTAGACCCCCTCTGCTTCCTGCAGAACCCCCTCTGAGAATCCCGGGCCCTTCTTACCATCCATTCCTCAGCTTCTTAGAACCCACAATTGTTTTCATGTTTCTCAATGAGCTTGGCCACAGAATTCTCCAAACGATTGTGGGTAAGAACTGACTGACTCTCTCCTAGCCTGTCAGCCCTCTGGGAAGGTCCATGACAGTCCATGACAGAATGAGAGGCCAGCACGGTCACAGCAATGATCCCTCACTGGGGAAATGGAAGCTTGTGTGCTTGGCAAAACGCCATTTGAAACATGCCTGCAGATCTCAGCAAAACTGGATGCTTCTAACCTCAGACCATTCAGCTCCTGCTTCAAGGGAAAGCTGCTGCTACTGTGTACAGCATACATATACATACATACACACATACACACATACATACTTACATACATACATACATACATACATACATACATACATACATAAATACAATTTCAGAGAACTTTGGGATAAATAACATTTCTTTATTGGTCTTTGAGTTTGAGCTGTCACCAAACTGGATTGTTGGTGAGTTTATTATTCACTGGGTTTACATAATTTACTTTTGGTGAATGTGTATGTTGAAGCTATCTTCCTTGGATTTTTGATGGGCTTTTATTGAGAACCTTTGGATTTAGCAATAATAATCCATTCAAATATGTTTTCAAAAATCATGTATGAAGTAATTGAACCTGCCCACTTTCTGGAAGTTGAGCATACCTTGTGTTTAAGATGTTGAGTGGGGTGGGGTGGGGTGGGGTGGGGGTGTGGGTAGAGTTGCCTGGGAGTCAGTTTGTGTGCTGCAATTCAATTGCTAAAAATCTCTTTTTTCCCCCTCTCTTTCAATTTTGACATAAACTATTAATTAAAGATAAACTAGATAAAAATTTTATTGCTCATCATATTTGGAGAGGACAACACATTTGCTTTTGACTATAGCCAGTGATATCCTAACAGTTTCTTTTGACACTCGGCCACATGTAAGGCAGCCACAGAACTTCTCAGGCAAGTCAGTTTTTCCCAGTGCATATTTTTCTGTAGAGATTATTCTGATTTTCCTGACAGCAAATGAAAAGAATGAGGAAAAGCAATTATGCATTTGACTAAGAACAAAAGACCAAGCCTATTAAAATATGAACGCGTTGAATTTTAAATTGGGTTAATCACATTTATCAATACAACTCATTTTTAATTTGCTTTCTCTTTTATTAAATAACCACTGCCTAACTGGGAAGACCATGACTGTTTTTATGTAGACAATGATGTAACCAAATAAGTGTAATGTAGCTTTGCAGCCTTGGTTCTCTCAACTCTGACTAGTGGTGCCCGCGACATGATATAGGCAAGACAGGCTGTGTCTATAGACACCAGTTTTGGGGCTAGGGGGATGGATCTGTAGATAAAGCGCTTGCTTTGCAAGCATGTGATTTTGAGTTCTATCATCAGACCCTGCAATCTCACCACTGGGGCACCAGAGACAAGCAGATCTCTGAGGCTTACAAGCTAGCTAGTCTAGTCCACCTGGGGAGCTCTAGGCCAATGAGAGGCCTTGTTGTTAAAAAGGTGGAAGACTCCAGACTAATCACAGATCGATTTCCTCCCTTGCCTACAAACACATGTGCATTAGAGTGAACACACACACACACACACACACACACACACACACACACACACCCCAAATGTAATAAAAACCAAACAAAAACCCATTCTCTTTTCAGCTAGTGGCGACTCACAGCACATCACTTTTGCAGTAACCTTTCCGGATGGTGTCTAGATGCTCAAAGATCCTGCTTTAGCCCGAGGGTAGAAGGTGGCACCGTGAGACTGGAGGCTGGCCCTTTTGATTAGAAGGTTGGGAGGCAGAATGGGCGGCAGTGGGGCCCTGGCCGGAGTTAGGTTCGCACAGTGAATTAGTCTTCATCTCCTTGTACCTTTAGTGGAGCTGTTGCACTCGGCCCCCGACCCCACCCCAAGAATCACACAGGAAAATCATAACAAACACCCACCACTCCTGCTTGCTGCAGTAGCTAAACAGGGCCAAGCCACCTAAACTCTAAGATCCCTGTATCAATGTCAGCAGCAGGGGCTTCCATTTGGGAAGGGCCTTCCAGACCGGGAACCACGTGCTCAAGACGTTTCATCTAGAGGATAATTTAAGAAAGCACAGAGATGTTGAATTCTTTAAGAAAGCAGCAGTTGTAAAAGACTGAAAGATTTTTAAAGATGTTAAGTATTACTTACTTCTACAAAATTATTTCATACCTAGCAAATGGCAAGAATTTGATGAAATCATTGCAGGAGTTGGACTGAGTATCACACTGAATCATTTCAAGCTTGTAGCCAGCTATAAAAAAAAAAGGAGTAAGATTAGATTTATGTGTAAATATTTCAATATTTTAAATAACATGGAAGTTCAATAAAATACTTAAGTTTTTGCTTTGCCACAATTTTAGAATATACATAAAGCAATAGTATTTGAAACCAAATTACAAATAGATGTTCTCAAGCTTCTCACTGCTTGACGCAGCATCTGTATTCATTTATTTATTTTTAAAATATTTTATTAGCTTAGGGAGAACTAGACTTCATTATGGCATTTTTCAAACGAACTTTGTTTTTGTTTCCCTCCCTTTGCTTCTCCTCAGATCCCCTCTTTCCTTTGCCCCCTGGCCTTGTATCCTAATTTCCACTTTCAGGTTACATGTGACATGATAGCTGAAATTACTTTCTGTGTGTTTTATGGAACATAGACTTATATGAAGGTGACATAGCTGAGGAATGGGAAGACGGCTCAGTGGAACCTGAGTTTGAACTATCTGAACCCATGTGAAGTTTAGCAAGGAACAGCATGGCTGTAATCTTAGTTCTGCTACAGTGAGACAGGAGGCAGAGACAGGAGAATTTCTCAGAGCTTGGATTAGTCAGCCTGGCCTGTGTAGCAGCAAACAACAGAGAGAGCCTGTCTGAAATGGTAGAGGGTGAGGACTGACACCCGAAGCTGCCCTCTGTCATGTATATATGTGCTGTGGTGCAGCTACCCACCCTCCCCAAATGTATAATGTGTAATATCTGTCTGTGTCTAACTGATGTGCTTGATAAATCTATCTCATCTATCTACAATACTTACCTCTCAGACTTCTGTCTATCTATCTATCTATCTATCTATCTATCTATCTATCTATCTATATCATCTATATATTATCTATCCATCACCTATCTATCTATTTATCATCTATCTATCTATCATCCATCCATCTATCCAACTATCTATCTATCTATCTATCTATCTATCTATCTATCTATATCATCTATATATTATCTATCCATCACCTATTTATCATCTATCTATCATCCATCCATCTATCTATCTATCTATCTATCATTTATCTATCTATATCATCTATCTATTTATCATCTATCTATCTATATCATCTATCTATATATTATCTATCCATTATCTATCTATCTAT
>CAJQZJ010004381.1:9227519-9276245 GCA_907164525.1 Lophiomys imhausi
CTATATCATCTATCTATATATTATCTATCCATTATCTATCTATCTATTTATCATCTATCTATCTATTGTGTATCCATCCATTCACCTATCTTCTATCTATCATCTACCTATCACCCATCTAGATGGCAGGAATTAACTCATTTTGCTTCAGCACGCCACCTTTCTTTTCTTCCTCTTTTATCTGTTCACAATAGTATATGAATATGCATTTTCCTTTCAAGGAATCACACAGAATAGAATATTCTTTAAGAGACAAGATATATTAATGCCATTCTGGGGGGAAGGACTTATCTTTGTGTATGCATCTGGAAACCCCCACATCCAAAGAAGCTCTTGATAGCTTTTAGGTAAATATAAAACTAAAGGTAAGGGAGGTTTAGCATTTGCCACTAACTTCTGTTTTTCATCTTTACTTCATAGTACAGAATAAGTCAGAACAAAAAGAAAGTGAGGGGCATAAAAGAGAAACAATCCTTTGTAGCCAAACCCTAAGGATCCAAAATATTAAGAAATGTTCACGTATAGCTGCTTGAGGCCAATCACTCCTTTCCTTCCTTCCTCACACTTATTGTCCAGTGACATTTCTCTGGAGTTACCCATCACTTGGGCTGCTTTCCGTCTGAGATGTGTGGACTCTTAACCTCTGTGGCACTTGGTTGTGACTGAGGTTGTATGCACCTTACCACTACAAAGGTGTCTACTCTTCCAAACTTTCTCTCCTACTGCCTTTGTTTCCCACAGAATGTGAGATGATGAGGGTTCTCCAAATGCATTTTCTTATTTTCTGCAGTATGTATTTTTCAGTCCCACACTGACAGCTTTATTCCACAACACAACGGCAGTTGCTAAGCTTTCCTGACAATGCCGTCCCTGCAAAATCACTCAGGGAAGACAGGCTTAGTGAGATAGATTTCAGCTTCAGAAAGGATGTAACAAATCTCAGCGTGGGAGGACGAAACATAAAAATGGCAAAGTGTACCTTGATAGAAGTGTTTTTAATCACCACCTCCAAAATCAGGCAAAATTCTAGAAATTTCCTCAGTGGAGTCTACTTTTATAAAGTAGATACATTTATAAAGGAAAGGACTCTACACCTCTGGTCTCTCTCCCTCCCCCCCCCCCCCCCCCTCTCTCTCTCTCTCTCTCTCTCTCTCTCTCTCTCTCTCTCTCTCTCTCCTTCTTAACTATACCCATTGCTCTACAAAGGGCTGAATTCCAGGCCTGGGCCAGTTTGGGGACTGGGGTGCCTAACATTTCCTAATGAGCAATCCCCCAGTCTTCCTGCCTTCTGAAGGATTTGTGTATAAATGCCTGTCAGCTTTGCAGCAGTGAGGCAGCTTCCTGAATTGCTTAGAGCCAGCTTCCAGTTGCCAGCCTCTGAAGTGGCATTAAAGCAATGTTCCTTTCTTAATGAGTATTAAATTTACTTTTAGGCAAACCCCCTAGCTGACAATAAAGTGTTCCTTGGGCTTGCTACTGGCTCTCTCTTCCTTGGTAATTACTCTGCTGCTGGTGATTGCTCCGTCTTTCTCTCTGGGTGTAGAAGCTTTCTATGCTTGTGCCTTATGCTTAATTTCAAAACTAGGAACAGCACGAACATTCTTCAAGTCTCTGAGTAGGGACTCTCCTCAATTCTGAAACAAATGTGTATGGTTTTGAGGCTTTGATAGACCATCTAAATTTGAATCCACACCTTACTCTATAGATCAGGCTTGAACAATAACTGCAGGTCAAATCTATCCTAGTACCTGCAGCTAAGAATAGAATTTCTTCTCTCTTCCCCCCCCCTCTCTCTCTGTGTGTGTGTGTGTGTGTGTGTGTGTGTGTGTGTGTGTGTGTGTGAGCTTGTGTTTCTAGAAACTGAACCTAGCACCACAAGATGCTAGACAAGCATTTTTTACTGGTCTACCTCCCGAACTTTCTTTCTTACAGGTTTTTAAGACAGAGTCTCATAGATTTCTCAGGACGGGCTTTAATTCGCATTTGTATCTTCAGCAGGTTTCAAATATAAGATCCTCCTGCCTCGGTCTCCTGAGTAGCTGGGATCATAGATAGGCCTGTGCTGCCAGATCTGGATAATTTCACAGTTTTAAATCGTCAAGAGAGGGGGCTGTAACATTGTCTGTCAGGAAGAGCACCTTCCAAATGGCTGGGTCCCAGCGTTTGTGTTGGGCTGCTCACAAACATCTGTAAAATCAGCTCCAGGGAATCCGTTGCCTTCTTCTGGCTTTCATTGACACACGTATGTGCAAGCATGTGCACATGCACGCGTGCGCACACACACATATGCATACTCACCCTTTTAAAAATGTTTAGGTGGTAGCAGTTTATGATGTGAAAATCATCTGAGATTCTAATTTTGACTTCCATAAATGAAGTCTTCATGGCCTTCAGCCACATTTGTTGTGTTTGCATGAGCTACAGTTATTTCTATGCTACAATGGCAGAGTAGATAGTCGAAAGTATAACCTCACTATACCAATGGCATTGGGCTCCACAAAGCCTAAAACATTTATTACATGCCTCTTTATATACAAAAACTTTTGACACCCAGTTCAAGTATTTGATTTATCATGGGCACTTCAATTTCTTCTCACAGCCTCAATGACTTCATCAATAGAAAGGGATTGATCACATGGCAAATGACAGGGCTATTGTAGGGAACAAATGAGGTCATTGATCCCTTGGCACTTAGAAGACTCATTGTTAAGAGTAAAGGCAGAATGACTGGCTATTAGTTATACTGCTCTGGGAATTGTTTTGTGCTTTTATGAGTTTAACTGAGTTTATTTTTAAATAGATGATGTATGTTCTATGTAATAAATTTACTTGTGCTAGTATGATTTTAAGATAATCATTTAAAAGAATTTATCGTTTCTAAGTATTAGCCAGCTATTATAAGTCAGGTACTCATCTCCTAATATAGACCCTATGAAAAAGAAATTCCCTGTCTTTTCAGAATCTTCCAGGAACATCTTAGAGGCATATTTATGTAAGTTTTCCTCTTGATCCTATTTTGGACATATCTGCATGTTTGTTCTAATCATTTCCAGATTGCCAATCGGAGACAAAGTAAATTGTACATTCTCCAACCCAGTTGGGATTTTTCAAGAGGTTTACATACAGAATAAAAGGGGAAATTGGGGTATTTATTATACTTGTCAAATATAAATTATGTATATATATATGTATATATATATATATTTAAATGCTTAATAGCTTAGGAGAGTTCTTTAAAAATTCCACCTTAAGCCTGAGACTGCAAGCTCGTTTGTGGATAAAAATCCAATAAAGATTTCTCTGCTGACAGGATGAAGGCATTTGCCATACTGCTAATGAAGGAGGGAATACAGGAAATCCATTTGGTTATTTTCTGATTCCTGTCCAAAAGCAATTGCCTCCTGCTGTGGTTTGTTCTTCACGCTCACACAGCGCTGGGCCATGTCCAAACTCTCCATCTATTTTGATCTAGGAGAGCTAACTTCTTTGATGTGTATCTGTGGCTCCTAAAGGCCTGTGCCAGGTTTAATCAAAGGTGCAGAGCTTCAGCAAAAATAAATGACGAGAAATGATCATAGTGTCACACGCAGGGGTTTCCAGCAGGCTGCAGACTTTGCTGGGGCCGGCCCCTGCTTCATCCGATGAATACAGGAACCCCGGAGTGTCTCTCTCAGAAGAAATAATTTCAGGAAAAGAGAACAAAGGAAGCCAGGCAATCTTCTCAAGCTCTTCCTTCGATTTTATTGTGCAACCAGTTTTCCTCTGGCTGTGGCGGTGGACGCCAGCGTGGCTCGCTGCTCTGCAGGGTCTCTCACTGAGTGTATGAACCCAGAAGGGACATTCAGATTGGCGTTAGGATCTTTGGAGCCTCCGGGGGAATATACTGGGGACAAGTATGAGTACTGACAGGACAGAGCCTATCCTAGTTGCAGTGAAGCGAGAGATCACATAGTGACTTTCTGAAACGGAAATGTGAGGCTGGCCATATGTTACCAGTTGATCCATATGACAGTTACAGAGCAAGGAGTCCCCAGAAGCTTTCTGTGGATTGTCACCCAAGTGTTGCCCACACAAGTATATCATTTCTCTCTAAAAAATTTTGTGGTTGTACATATACAAATATATATACTGTTGTCAGATGATATAAAGTGGATGATTTAGTACAGTGACATATGAGGCTTATTGTCTTATCATTGCTAAAATCTGAAGTGTCGAGTATCAGATCTGCAGCCTGATGTGTGTGAGGCAAGTGCTTAGCCTCTGAGCTATACCCAAAGCTCTATGCTCTTCTTTCTAATAGTCAATGTTCATATTTTGTGTGCATGATGAAGTATGTCTAGAGGTGCATATTCGTGTGTGTGCCATGCAGGTAGAGGCCAGATGTGGACATTGGATGAGTCTTTCACTTATTTTCTGAGACACATTCTCTCCCTGAATTCAGAGCTCACTGATATCTAGACTGGTTTACCATCAAGCTCTGGGAAGCTACTTGTCTCTACTCCCCTTCCCCTCTGTTAGGGTTACAGCGTGCCACCAAACACAGCTTCCACACAGGTTCTGGGAATCTAAACCCAGGTCCACACACTTTCGTGCAGGCACTTTACTGATGGAGCCATATCCTAGTCCCCAGCTTTAAATTTTAACTCCTTATAAGACTGGTTTACCCATTTCCCAAAAATATATTAATATTATACTATATTATTATTATATTCAAAGATACTTCCAGAAGCCTCACTATTATATTTAAAAAATCACTGTTATGTGAGCTTTACAAGATAGAATTATTTTTTTCAAAAAAGTATGCTCAACTTTAAAATTCAGAAGCAGCAAAATTTCTTCATTATTTTAGAATAGATTGTGATTGTATAATCTCCTACAGATTTTACATGATCTATCACTCCTGCAAATACTCTTAGCTCTACCTGAAGCTGATACTACCTTCATATCTCCCACAATGTCATTGTATCTCATGGGTATGATATCATAACTATGCGACTACTACTCAGATATACATGCTTTTCCACTCTGCTCCAACCTCCCAGAATAACAACTCTGAGACTCAAAATATATTTACAAATACCTAGGCCATATTGCTAGGCTTGTTCCCTGACTAGTACATAACTTAAAATAACCCATTTATACTAAACTACTTTCTGCCACATGACTGGTTACCTCTATTCAGCTTTCATGTATCTGTCCTCCTCGCATCTTCCTGGACAAATCTCTCCCACCTAACACTCCAAGAATCCTTTCTGCCTACCTTCTATTCTACCCTTCCTATAGGTCATAGGATTCTTAATTGACAAGTGATACATCCATACAATACACAAGATATTCTCTCTACAGATATAGATAACGAGACTATCTGACTACTCAGGCTTTATCCCAGACTAGAGTAATCCCTCCCTCAGAGGTGCAGGTTTCCTTATACAGTGGAGGAAATGGAAATGCTGCCTGTGCTTCCATATTTCCTGAAACGAATACCTGTTATTTACTGAAGTGAAGTTGCTCGGACTTCTGGAGACAAGCAAACTTTTCTCTTTCACTTTGAACCCTTTCAGGCAAACCACCACGTGCTTCACGAAAGTCACTTCAACAACTTTGTATTTAATCCTCAGTTGCCTTGTGTAGCTTTTCTTCTGAATGGAAATATTCACACCTAGACAGAGGAATGAGGTAATCCTTCTCAGGCAGTTTGTTAAGTTACAAGATGCAAGAGGATTTTCCCCTAAGGTCCTGTAAGTACTGAACAGCTACTAGGGTAGAGGAGACTCTTTGGTGGAGCAGCCTGCAGGCTGGGCAGAGAGCTCCAGAGGTGTAGCTTTCACTGCTTGTTGCCAGTGTGGGGATGGGCTTTTTAATGAACCCACATTGCCTTGGATTCACTCATGCACCATAAGTACCCCTACTAATCCCATTGGTTAACCAAGCTTGAGTGGAATCTTTATTTGAATTATCATGGGCACCCTATATTGTCAAATAGATGTTTGTTTATTTCTTCCTAGGAAAGCTCACTCAACACTTCTTACAGCGTTATTTAACACATAATTCCAGAATGGAATATCCATAGTTTCATTTAACATTTCCCAGTGGCTTCTCATCTCTCTGAGAGAAAAGAAGGGGGAATTATGTCCCCTTGCCTTTTGGATTACACACGGAACAGTCACTGTCATTTCTCTGTCTCAAACTCTTGTTATTCCTGGAATTTACTGGCCAACTCCTGGCCTCAGGACCTTTGCATTTTCTTTTCTGCCAGATAGTCAATCTTTCCACTTCTTCTTCCTGTTCTTCTCTTGGCTTGAGTGTCCTGTCTCAGTGAATCCATCTTTGACCATGATTTCAGAGTACTCACCTCATGTTCTGTCATTTATTTTTTTCTCCTACATAGCACATCTGACCATGACATTATTGCTTACTTCTGCTTCTCCTATCCATGTATAAGCCCCCACAAAGTCAGGGAAGTTCATTTAATTTACTACTATGTAATGCTTCCAAAAAATGGTCTGAAAGACTGGCTGAATGGATGGTTGTTAGGTTGGATGGACAGATGGAGTTGCACAACTTACACATGAAAAGGTTTTAGATAAAATATGGTTATTCCATAGCCATCTGTCACATCCCTAGGAGTCCAGGTATTTAGAAAGTTCAGGTGCAGGGATATAGCAAACGCAAGGCTACCTTGGGCAACAAAGTTGTCCTACATGCTGTCCTACAGTAAATATGCAGTCATCTTTATTATCATCAGAGTAATGGTGAACTTATTTTTACATGCCCATCCATGGTGTGATGGTGGATCTTGGCTTTCAGCTTGCTGAACTATTGAAAGATACCTAGAGTAGTCAAGCACTGCCCCTGCTATGTCTTTGAGGATGTTTCCAGAGTGTGGTGGAGGTTTAGGTTTCTTTGGAGACACGGTTGTGTTGGGTTGTGTTGAATGAAGTGTTTATTGGTTTTGTCTCAAATATGGACTGTGGGGGTGCTTTGTACACCACTGAAAAACAGACTCAGTAAAGAGGCATACAAAACATCCTGATAAAAGAGCACATGATGTTTTGCCAGCTAGAAAACTGTCACATGTGGAGAACATATTTACATCCTTTGATGGACAGACTTCTTGGAGAGCTCATGATCTTGGCCAACAGGAAGTGCCTTGTACACAGGACGTGAAGTTGGCCAATTGGAGGGTGTCCATGTGCGGGTGTAAAGAGGAGGTCCCTGAAACACAGAGGGGCTTTTTGTTTGCTATCACTTCTCATAGCTTCTCATCACTGCTTTGCTTTGAAGGATTCCAGACAATGCTTTGCTGAAGTTTGGTGCTGCTGAGACTTGCTGAAGATCGAGGCCTGGGTCAGGCTGAGTCCAGGTCAGCTCCGTTGGGGGCCTCGAAAACCTTTGCCTCTTACACTGTCCTTGTTGGTGTTCCTGGTTAGCTGTGTTTCCGTTTCTGCTGTTTCCTGTGTTCCTGTTGCTGATTGCATCTGTTCTGGTGAATGCTGATTTGGCTAGACTGCTGATAAGTTACCTGAAGGACCTGAGACTTAGGAAGTCTATATCCTTTCTTTCATTCTTCGGGTGAGTGGGTTCGAAGGTGTTTAGAGTTATTAATAAATAGTTTAAAAGTACGCCTTCATCAGAGACAACTGTGGGTCAATAAATTGAGGCAAGAAAGCACATCCTGAATGTGGACAGTGACATTTAATATACTGCTCTTGGATGGAAAAGACAACTGAAGAAGAAAGAAGGTACCTGAGCAAATGCATTTTCTTCTGCCACTGCCTGCAATGGGCATCAGATTCTTGCTTCTCCATCAATCTTTGAATGATGCGGACTTGTACTAGTGATTCTCCAGAAGGCTTCAGCCCCACACTGGGCCTGCATCACTGGTCCCTCATGTTTGAGCCTTCAACTTCCTGAACTAAGTGTCTACTGTTTTCCCTGCTCTCCAGGCTACAGATGACCATTGTGGAAACATCAATCCTGTGAATGTGTGAGACAATCTAACAATTTCATTCTTATCAACATATGTGGTGATTTGAATGACAGTGGCCCCCACAGGCTCATATGTTTGAATAGTTAGTCTCCAGCTGGTGGAGCTGTTTGGGAAGGATTAGAAAGTGTGGCCTTATTGGAGGAGATATGTTACTGGGGATGAGTTTTGAGGTTTCAAAAGGCCTGTGTCATTCCCAGGGTGCTGTCTCTTAATTTATTTTTTCAAGTTAGATCTTGATCAAACTCCCCACCCTCCTCCCCTCTAAGTCCCACTTACACTACCTCCCTCTTTCCCATCTCCATCCTCTCCTTCTCCTCAGATGAGGGGAGCTGCCACATATCAAACTCCATCAGTTCATCAGTCACACGAGGGCTAAGAGCTTCCTTTTTTACTGGGGCCTGATATGGCAGCCCATCTAGGGTAAGGTGTTCCACTAATAAGCAACATGGTCCATGACTCACTGCTGGGTGATTTTTGTAGAATAGTTCTGCTAGGTTCCTGTCTATTTGGGTCTGAAAGTTGTAGATGGTTGTCCTGTGCTATATAGTTAATATCCGCTTATAAGAAAGTGCATATCATGTGTATCTTTCTGGTTCTGAATCAGCTCACTTAAGATGAGCTTTTCTAGATCCATCCATCCATTTGGTTGCAAATTCCATAATTTCCTTATTTCTGATAGCTGTGTCGTATTCCATTGTGTAAATGTAACACAAGGTTTTTTTTTTTTTTTTTTTTTTTTGGTCTATACTTCAGTTGAAGGATATCTGGATTGTTTCCAGTTTCTGGTTATTATGAATAAAGCTGCTATAAACATTGATGAAGTGATGTCCTTCGGGTTTTGTGGCATTTCTTTTGCATATATGCACAGGAATGGTATGGCTGGGTCTTGAGGTAGAGCTATCCCTAATTTTCTAAGATATCACCAGAATAATTTCCAAAGTGGTTGCACAAGCTTGCACTCCCACCAGCAATGGAGGAGTGTTCACCTTTCTCCACATCCTCACCAGCTTGTAGTATTGCTTCAGTTTTTGATCTTGGCCATTCTGACTGATGTGAGATAGAATCTCAGAGTTGTTTTGAGTTGCATTTCCCTGATGACTGAGGGTATTGATCATTTATTCATGTGCCTCTTGGCCATTAAAGATTCCTCTTTTGTGAATTCTCTGTTTAGTTCTATACTCCATTTTTTGATTGGATTATTTGGTTTCTTGGTGTTTAATTTCTTGAGTTCTTTATATATTTTAGATATTAGTCCTCTATCAGATGTGGGGTTGGTGAAGATCTTTTCCCTGTCTGTAGGCTGCTGTTTTGTTCTAAAGGTGGTGTCCTTTGACTTACAGAAACTTTTCAGTTTCATAAGGTCCCATTTATTGATTGTTGGTCTTAGATCCTGAGCTATTAGTGTTCTGTTCAGGAAGTTGCTATCCATGCCAATGAGTTCCAGGCTTTTCCCCACTTTTCTTTTATTAAATTTAGTGTGCCGTAATTTATGTTGAGGTCTTTGGTCTACTTGGACTTAAGTTTTGTGCAGGGTGATAAGTATGAGTCTATTTGCATTCTTCTACATGTTGGCATCCAGTTAGACCAGCACTATTTGTTGAAGATGTTATCCTTTTTCCACTGTATGGTTTTGGCTTCTTTGTCAAAAATTAAGTGACCGTAGGTGTGTGGGTTTATTTCTGGGTCTTCAATTCGATTCCATTGGTCAACTGGTCTGTTTCTATACCAGTACCATGCTGTTTCTATTACAATTGCTCTGCAGTACAGCTTGAAATACAGGATGGTGATACCTCCAGACATTTTGTTATTGTACATGATTTATTTAGCTATTCTTGGTTTCTTGTTTTTGCATATGAAGTTAAGAATTGTTCTTTCAAGGTCTATAAAGAATTATTTTGATAGGATTGTATTGAATCTGTACATTCCTTTTGGTAGGGTGGCCATTTTTATTATGTTGATCTTACCTATCCATGAGCATGGGAGATCTTTCCATCTTCTGATATCTTCTTCAATTTCTTTCTTCAGGGACTTGAAGTTCATGTTGTATAGCTATTTCACTTGCTTAGTTAGAGTTTTCCTCAGGTATTTTATATTGTGGCTATTGTGAAGGGTGTTGTTTCCATAAACTCTTCCTCAGTTCATTTATCTTTTGTGTAAAGAAGGGCCACTGAATTTTTAGAACTAATTTTGTATCTAGCCACCTTGCTGAAGGAGTTTGTCAGCTGTAGAAATTCTCTGATGGAATTTTTGGGGTCACTTATGAATACTATCATATCATCTGCATATAGGGATACTTTGACTTCTTCCTTTCCAATTTGCATCCCCTTGATCTCCTTCGGTTATATTATTGCTGTAGCTAGAACTTCAAGTACTATGTTGAGATATGGAGAGAGTTGGTAGTCTTGCCTTGTCCCTGATTTTAGTGGAAATGCTTTAAGTTTCTCTACATTTAGTTTGATGTTGGCTATTGGCTTGCTGTAAATTGCCTTTATTATGTATAAGTATGGTCCTTGTATGCCTGATCTCTCTAAGACTTTTAACATGAAGGGGTGTTAGATTTTGTCAACATCTCATTGGATCAGCATCCAATCTTGTTTTTCTGGTGGATTATGTTGATAGATTTTCGTATGTTGAACCACTCCTGCATCCTGGGAATGAGATCTACTAGATCATGTTGCATGATACTTTTGATGTGTTCCTGGATTTGGTTTGCAAGTATTTTATTATTTTTGCATCCATGTTCATAAGGTAATTGGTCTGAAATTCTCTTTCTTTGTTGGGTCTTTGTGTAGTTTAGGTATCAGTATGACTGCAGCCCCATAGAATGAGTTTGGCAGTGTTCCTTCTGTTTCTATTTTTTTGGAAGAGTTTGAAGAGTATTGGTATTTTCTTTGAAATTATGTTAGAATTCTGGACTGAAACCATCTGGCCTGAGCTTTTTTTGTTGGAAGACTTTGAATGACTGCTTGTATTTCCTTAGGTGTTACAGGACTGTTTAATTTGTTTATCTGGTCTTGATTTAACCTTGGTATGTGGAGTCTATCAAGAAAATTGTCCATTTTGCTTAAGTTTTCCAATTTTGTGGACTACAGGTTTTTGAAATAAGACCTAATGATTCTTTGTATTTCCTCAGTGTCTGTAGTTACTTCCCCCTTTTCATTTCTGATTTTGTTGATTTGGGTATTTTCAGTCTGCCTTTTAGTTAGTTTGGTTAAGGGTTTGTCTATTTTGTTGATTTTCTCAAAGAACCAGCTCTTGTTTTCATTGATTCTTTCTATCGTTCTCTTTGTTGCTAATATATTGATTTCAGGCCTGGGTTTGCTTATTTTCTGCCGTCTACTCCTCTTGGGTGTGTTTGCTTCTTTTTGTTCTAGATCTTTCAGGTGTACTTTTAAGGCTCTAGTATGGGAACTCTCCAATTTCTTTTTGAAGGTACTTAGTGCTATGAACTTTACTCTTAGCACTGCTTTCCTTGTGTCTCATAAGTTTGGGTATGTTGTGCCTTCATTTTCATTGATTTCTAAGAAGACTTTTCTTATTTCTTCCCTGACCCAGATGTCATTCAGTAGAGAGTTGTTCAGTTTCCATGAGTTTGCAGGCTTTCTATTGTTTCTATTATTGTTGAATTCTAGCTTTATTCCATGATTGTCTGTTAAATTACAAGGGGTAATTTCAATTTTCTTGTATCTGTTGAGGCTTGGTTTGTGACCGACTATATGGTCGATTTTGGAGAAGGTTTCATCAGGTGCTGAGATGAAAGTGTATTGTTTTGTGTTTGGGTGAGATGTTCTGTAGATATCAATTTGGTCCATTTGATTCATGGCATCTGTGAGGTTCATTATTTCTCTGTTTGGTTTCTGCATCATTGATCTGTCTAGTGGTAAGAGTGGTGTGTTGAAGTCTCCCACTATTAATGTGTGAATTCAATGTGGATTTTGAACTTTAGTAGTGTTTCTTTTACAAATGTGGGTGCCCTTACATTTGGGACATAGATGTTTGGTATTGAGATGTCATCTTGGTGGATTTTTCCTTTGATGGGTGTGAAGGTCCATTCTGCTCCCCTATGTCTTTTTATTGGAGAATTGAGTCCACTGATGTTGATGGACATTAATGACCAGTGATTGTTAATTCCTGTTATCTTGATGTTTGTGGTGGTAGTGTGTGAGTGAGCTTCTCTTCTTTTGGTTTTGCTGCAATGGGGTTATTTGCTTCCTGTGTTTTCTAGGGTGTAGTTAACCTCCTTGGGTTGGAGTTTTCCTTCTAGTATCTTTTGTAGGGCTGTATTTGTGCATAGATATTGTTTGAATTTAGTTTTGTCACGGTATATCTTGTTTTCTCCATCTATGTCGAGCGAAAGTTTTGCTGAGTATAGTAGCCTGGGATGGCATCTGTTGTCTTTTAAGGTGTGCAAGACATCTGTCCAGGTTATTTTGGCTTTTTAGGTCTCTGATGAGAAGTGTGATTCTGATAGGTGTGCCATTATATGTTACTTGGCCCTTTTCCCTTGCAGGTTTTAATTCTTTCTTTCTTTCTTCTGTACATTTGGTGTTTTGGTTATTATATGGCAGGAGGATTTTCTTTTCTGGTCTAATCTATTTGGACTTCTGAAGGCTTTTTGTATGGTTACAGGCATCTCTTTCTTTAGATTTGGGAAATTTTCTTCTATGATTTTGTTGAAGATGTTTTCTGGTCCTTGGAGCTGGGAGTCTTATTTTTCTATTCCTATTATTCTGAGGTTTCCTCTTTTCATAGTGTTCTTGATTTCCTAAAGGTTTTGTGTCAGAACTTTTGTAGATTTCACATTATCTTTGATCAATGTATTGATCTCTTCAATTTTATCTCCTGTGCCTGAGATTCTTTCTTCCATCTCTTGTATACTGTTGGTGATGCTTGTCTCTGTAGTTCCTTCTCTTTTTCTAAGGTTTTTCAGTT
The DNA here is from genome assembly GCA_907164525.1 of Lophiomys imhausi. Taxonomy (NCBI): domain Eukaryota; kingdom Metazoa; phylum Chordata; class Mammalia; order Rodentia; family Muridae; genus Lophiomys; species Lophiomys imhausi. Next base: position 9,240,442 of record CAJQZJ010004381.1, read on the forward strand.
CCAGGGATGTCTCAGCTTGTGCTTTATATATTGCTTCAACTTCCCTTTTCAGGTCTTGAAACATTTTATTCCTTTTCCTCTCCTATTTAACTATATCCTGAATTTCTCTAAGGGTTTTATTCATTTCCATCACTTGTTTTTATGTATTTTCTTTGAGGGATTTGCTTTCCTCCCTTAAGGGATCTATTATTTTTATAAGCATAGGATTAAAGTCATTTTCCTGTGTTTCAGTTGTGTTAGGATTTCCAGAACTTTCTGTAGCATTATAGCTAGGTTCTAGAGATGCCATATTGCCTTGGTTTTTTGTTTTTCTTTTTATCATGTTCTTGCACTGGTCTTTAGCCACTCTGGTGTTGTTTGGTTGTTTCTGATTCCCACTGGCCTTGGTGCTCAGGGAAGACCCCTGTTCTGGAGGCTGGCTGATCTTGTGTTCTTGGTGTCCACCTGTGAATGATGGGTAAGTCCCTGCAGTAGAGACTGGATCTTCAAGAATGGCTGCAGCTCTTTTCAGCTGGTTGCGACCCAGTTGGACCTATAGACAGGGGATTTGAGTAGAGGGACTATCCTGTAAGGTCCTGAGAGTTGGTGAGTCTCCTCAGGAAGGCAGGTGGATCCATGTGCCAATGGAGCCTGGGTTCTCCCCTCACCAACATAGTCTTTCTGGATTCAGCAGCTTAGCTGCTGATTCACTTAGCAGTCTCTGAGCTCCACTGGAACTGTGGTACTGGACCTCGAATTCACAGTCTAGGAGCTCCATTCAGGATGGGTGTCAGAGTCGGCAGACCTGTGGCTGACTGCCACAAGAACTCGGATACTTGGGTGAGTGACCATTCTCAGTGTTTTCCGGGGAAACATTGATACCCACTGCATTTGCAGTCAGCCTGGATCGATCGCTCTGCTGTGTCTGTGTTTGGCACCCTATCATTCATCTATTGTATGTACTATGTGCTGCCATGTTGGGAACTCCAGAAAGAAATTCTCACTGACCTTTGCACCCTGTGGTCTGGCTGTTCTTCCCAGGAAGGCGTGTAGGTCTGCATGGTGACTGGAACTCAGGAAGACAGGCAGGGCCACTGAGCTGTGACTGGATCCATGTGCTGGATCTGAGCATGACTCAGCATGGAGATCCTCTCCAGATGAGTGACAGAGCCTGGTGGTCAAGGGGTGGTTTCCTGGGGCCTGAGTATGCTGTTTGACATGGTGACTAGCTTCAGCATTTGCTGTGGAAATTCATACACAGTTTGTGTTTCACAGTCAGCTGCAGGGCCTCATGTTTGCTCCACAGTGACTAATCTCACCTCACCACCACTCAGATACAGTGCATTATGGTTAGTGCCATCTTGGAAATCCTTCCCGAGGTGTGGCCTTATTGGAGGAAGTGTGTTACTGGAATAGGGCTTTGAGATTTCAAAAAAAACTGAGTCATTTTCCTGTGAGCTAGGATCTTGGAATGAATAAAAAGGGGGAAAACAGTTGAGCACTGACACACATCTCGCTCTCTCTCCATTCCGACCTGAGCTGCAGTTGTTTCTACTTAAACCCACAGGCTCGTCTTTCTAGGATGGATCCCTGGAACTACAAACCACAAGAAACCCTTCCTCCCTTAAGTTTTCATGTCAAAAATTTGATCACATCAACAAAAAAGTCAAACAACATCTGTTACCTTTACGAGAGGAATGCATCATTAAACACATTTTGATGTTTGATGAAAAGAGGTATGAAACAACATAAAGCAAAAAGAAATTTTGTGCACATGTTCATGAACATATCACAAGTGTGTTCATTCAGTCGTGTACACATGAACAAAACCTGAAGAGGGACAGAAGAAGGGTATTTTACTGGTCCTAAGGGAACATCTAACCTCATGGCCCTTCTCTCAGGGACATGAGTTCTCTCTTCTAAATCTGGGGCAGCCAGGGACATTCTCAAGATGGGAATGGGTCACAGTGCACAGAGGAGAAATCTGTGACCTCTAGAGGCAGGTTTCCCCTGAGCCTGTCTGCATCATGATGGTACCATTGTGGGAGGAGGAAAGTCCTACAGCTTCAGCCTCTCGGTTCCTCATCTTTCTCTCAAAGTGTTAATTGTGTCAAAGCCAATTAGTAGATGGTGATTTATATGAAATCATTCAAACAGCACTCCTATGGAAAAAGTGATCAAATTTCTGCAGAGAGCAGAAGAAGCTAACCACAAAGTATTGATGTCTGCCTCTTTAATAGAATTATCTGAATTTTAGTAAAGCTTATTGGAAATTTTTTTTATTACTTCTTAAAGGAAACAGTAATACTTTAATGGCTGCTGTGGTTTTCTCTGTGTTCCACAGCCACTATTCTCATGGTGTAGTTCATCTTTATATATTTATAGTAGCACTATAAAGTTTAAACAACTTCCCCTCAGAGCACAGGGTGTTAGCCTGGCCTCTTTCTTTATTGCATTAAAACCTTTAAATACATATAACTCTAATATAAATTTTTTCATACAATATGTTTTTATCTTATTTTCCCTCCCCCAGTTTCTACCAGATCCTCCCCAACTCCTCAACCCAAGCAATTTCATTCTTTCTCTTAAAAGATACACACAAGAAAACCAAAACCCCAAAAGAGCACAAATCAAGTCAAACAAATTAAAAATAAGACAAAAAAATGCCAAAGCAAAACGAAATGGAACAAAAAAAAAAAAAAAACCCACAAAGAAAACACGAAGTTAGTTTTGTGTTGGCCAAGTCCTCCTGGGAATGGGACTTGCCTTGGAATATGGTTGACAGTCCCAGTGACACTCCACTGGGGAAAACTGATTTTCCCAGCAGATAACAATTGCAAATAGCCTCTTCAACAGGGGTGGGTCTTTGTGCCTACTTCCCTGTCTTAGGGCTGGGACCTGGTCTGGCTTGAACTTGTGCAGGTCTTGTGTGTGCTGCCATAGTCTCTGTGAGGTACATGCGCATCAGTCCTGTTGTGTCAGGCTTATTTCTTAGGAGAGAAAGGCATACCTAAATCACATGAGGGGATGAATATTAAGAATATTGACACGAGATGCTATCTTCTCCTAGATTTTATTAAATGCCCCAAAGCATTTTTTTTGTTGTTGTTCATAAGATTTTCATAGCATTTGATGTGATCTGTGAATTGTATGCAGTGAATTACAGCAGAGGGGTGGAGAGAGAGTGAATATAGCAAGTCAGCTATGATGCTAAAGGGAGAAAGAAAATTCTCACTTGCAGCTCTTCCTGCTGTACTCCTCAGAGCAGAAGACAAACCATTCTCAGGTGGCACCCAGCCAATCTCTAACTCAGAATCAACTGCTTTGCCAACAAAGAACACAAAAGATGTTCATTGTTTGCAAACCAACTTCCCTGCAAGGGTGCCCTGTCTCCACACTCTCTAAAGGCAGGTTCAGACATCGCTGTGGCTTCTCTGTGCTGCCTTTCTCCTGCGCCCTGTTTCCAAGGCTTTCTGGAAGAAAGCAAATCTGCCTTCCATCCCGAGGACAGGGAGACTTTCCACTTCCCAGTGTGATCTCTTCATTACTGCTGTGGGACCGCAGCAGGTGATTGTTCTGGAAGACAGTAGCCAACATAATTATCTACACAAAACAAGTCAGCGGGTAGCCTTTGGGTTTTTGAAATTTTTGTTTTTAAAATTTGTGTACAGCCTTTTATCTCCACATGGTGTAACCAGATAGATTTGGGGGTATGGTGATCTCTCTCTCTCTCTCTCTCTCTCTCTCTCTCTCTCTCTCTGTGTGTGTGTGTGTGTGTGTGAATACAAAGGAACAAAAAAGGAAGAGAACCAGGTAACTGCTTCATCTTTAACTTCTCTCTTGTTCTTTACTTCCTTTTCACTAACTGCTAGAGGGTAAACAGAAAAGAAACTGGAAGTAATAGATTAAGACTTATGCAGCACCTCTCTTCCTCTTCCTCCTCTTCCCCCTCTTCCTCCCTCAACATTTTATGTTTTTTGAAAGATCCTTTCCCACCGTCTCAGATCTTATTCCTTTCCGTAGTATCATTCAGCATACTTTTCTTCATCTTCACTTTTCAGCCTTTATCTGAGATCATTGGTCCCCTCTGCCCCTCAACTCATAGGTCCCTGATAACTCACACACTATGTGTGGCCTTGCTGCATTTGTGGCCCCACCCTTGAGTACTGGCATCCTGTGTCAGCTGGAATTCTAACCATTGCTGTGTCGATGGGAAATATGTATTCTGAACTCTCAATGACCCTACCCAGGCAAAGGCTTCTAGATATATCCAGACTGCAGTTTGGAATGTATAATACATTTATTGAAGATTTATTTATTTTTATATATGTTTCTCCCCACTCACTCTGTATGCCACATATGTGCACAGCTGCCTGCAGAAGCCTGAATAGGACTTTAGAAATCTTCTGAAAGTAGATTTCCAGGAGGGTATGAGTCATCCAGCATGGTGCTAGGAACTGAATTCAGGTCCTCTCCAAGAGCAACAAGTGTTTTTTGTTTGTTTGTTTTGTTTTTTACTTTTATCTAATTTTTTCATAGAATATATTTTGATCATGTTTTATCCCTTCCTCAACTCCTCCCAGAGACTTCCAGCCACCATACCCACCCAATTTTATGTCTGTAGAATTAATTAAATTACTTTGGGTGCCATTGTAGAAAAATGGTTAGTTAAATTATTTAAAATATTTAGATTGTTATTAATAGTTAATTGGTCATCAGTGTTAATCCTTACCTGCCATTATAAATGAGCACACAGAGACTTGATGGATTTTAACAAGCATTGGCTTGGATTATGCAATCTTAGCCCAAATAAGCTAGCTCATAATTCTATTACCCAAATATGATCCCATATATACATATGTCCCTTTGGACTGCTATTCTCCACACCATGCTGATGTTCCAGTCCACATGGAATGATCTTCTTTCATCTACCCCATTGTATGTCTCCTTCCTGCTCTTGGCTTCTTCTTTTGGAGGCTTCTAGAAGGCTACTGGATGCTTCTTTTTCCCATGATGCTCTCTGCTTCAGAAGCCCACACCTTAGTCCTGCCTACTCTGTTTTTGCCCAATCTCAGGCTTTGCTGTTTATTTAACCAGAGACAAGCAAGGTAACACAGCATTACTGGAAATACAGCAAGCAAGCTTCTGGGAGCAGGTTAATTAATGTTTAGAATGCATAACATCACCCCATCATAAGTCCTTTTCTCTCTTTTTAAAACTTTTATTGATTCTTTGTTAATTTCACATCATGCACCTCAATTCCACTCATCTTCCCATCCCTCCATATCCTCCCTCTGTCTTTGCAACCACTCTCCCAAAAGAAAACAAAAAATAAGACAAAATAAACAAATAACAACAACAAAACACACATGTGGAAGCTGTGATATGTCATACAGTATACCCCTTTGCCCAAACAGCTTTCTTGCAAATGTTCATTACATGGAGTCATTGATCTGGTTTGAGGTCTCTGGCTTCTGCTATACTATCAATACTGGATCCTCACCAGGACTCCTCTCAGATATCCTGTTGTTGCCTTCTGGCATGGAGATTTTGTAGTTTTAGATTTGTAGGACTGTCTCCTTCACATGCTCCAATAGTTCATAGATGGGGTAGATGTTGGGGAGGGCCAACTGAGAACCCTGAATCTGGACCTGGGTGGAAGCTTAGTTGGTCAGCCTGCCAACATTCCTGCACCAGTGCCAGCATGGCCAGCTCTCCTGCTTTGCCTGGGTGAGGGGTGGAGCCAGCTCTCAAGCTCTCACACCTTCAGGGCTGGCTCTCCTGTCCCCATGTTACCAAGGCCAGCTCTACTGGGCTGCCCAGGTGAGATGCAGGGCTGCTCTCCAGAGTGCTGCAGCCAGTTAGGGGCTGGGCCAGCTCACCTACCTGCCACAGGTAGCAAGGAGGGTGGGAGTGGTGGGGGGGAATCTCTCTTGTGCCCACACCATAGCATAGTAGGCAAGAGCAAGGCCAGTTCTCACAAGTGCTGCAGCAGGTGAGGGGTGTGGCCAACTCTCCCACACCCACACCATCAGAGCTAGCTCTCCCATGCTGCCCAGGCAAGGGGCAGAGTCAGCTTCACACCGCGCTTAGACATCAACATGGCCTCAGGCAACAACCCAGACCAGGGAGATCTGTGTGGCCTTTGGGGGTAACTCAGGTCACAGATATTAACACAGACCCTAGATGCAGCAGGACTACGGGTCCAGATATGGCCCTCAGCAGCAGCCTGGGCCAGGACATCACCAAGGCCTCACGTGGCAGCCCAGGCTACTTAGATCAATTTGGCCCCTGGTGTCACCATAGCCTCCAGGATGTCAATGTGATTTCAAGCAGCAGCCCAGACCACTGACATCCAGATGTCCCTCAGTGACAACACAGGCAATAGACATCAGGGCAGACTCTGGCTATGGTAGGACAGTCCCAGACATGGCACTTGGCAGAGGCCCAGACCTGGGCATCTCCACGGCTTCAGGTGGTTGTTCCGGCTCCTCATATGTGCCTGTTCCTTACCACTGACACATCTCCAGTTCCATCTCTCTCTGCACTGTGTGAACCACTGGCTTCACTTTCTCTCCAATCTCTGCACTGAATGCTCTGTATTTCCCATCTCTCCAACACACGTTTGCTAATCATAGTGGGCCCACTGCAGGGCTGAGACGGGTACTTAAGTATCTTTCTCCTGGCTTCCCCAGGCTACTCCTTTCTCTTTATTAAAAAACAAGACAAAACAAAACAAAACAAAAAACAAATAAGCAAAAACACAATAAGATGGGGAGCAGGGGAAGGTAAACCAAAACAAAGGTCCACAACAACAACCAAATACAATGGAGTTGATTTGGGGTTGGACAACTATGCAGCCTGCCCATGAAAGAAGTTTATACACCCAGTGACACTCTCTTGGAGAAAGCTGATTTTCCCTGTGCCAGCGGCCACAAATTGAAAATAGCTCCTTAGTTTGGGGTGCAATCCCATCTCCTCCCTCTTAGTGCAGTGTTATTGATCTCTGAGTCATCTCTCCAGCCCCATACAAAATAATTTTTCAATAAATCTCAATAAATCTCATAAAATGTCTAGACATTCATTGTGAATATACAGGCACACAACATTTACAAACGAACAAAAATGAGTTACATCAAGTTTCCAAAAAGGTTATTTTGCTCACTTACCCTTCCTTCCTTCCTTCCTACCTCCCTCCCCTCCTTCCCTCCCTCTCTCTCTCTCTCTCTCTCTCTCTCTCTGAGATGGAGTCTCACTATGTAATCCTACATGGCCTGGACCTCACTATGTAGACTAATCTGGCCTCAAACTCAGAGAGATCTACCTGCCTCGGTCTCCTCACTGCTGAAATTAAAGGTGTGCCTTTCTCCCTGCCACACAAAAAACGGTATTTTGAACCTGTGGTCATTTTCTTATGTGTGACTGCAATTGAAATGTATTTAGTGCACTGTATTTTCTTATGATGTTTTTCACATGGAAGTCACTATGTAGGATACTACATTAATGTGTCAAACTGAAATGATATTTTCTATTTTATTACTTTTGGACACTGAGCTGAACTATGATTACTATCTACAGACATCTGGAATGTTTTTTAACTTAGCTTCTAGAATGTTCTTTGAAATGATAAAGTTATTGTTATGGAGGAGAAGCAGTTCTAAGAACAAATAGTTTTTTCATCAGCAAGTCAAAGGACGTTCATAGTATGCCAAGCTAAACCTGTCTAGTGAGGACCACCACCCATCAGTAGAATGTGCTCTTGCAAAGGTACATTATTTAGCACTTGAGAATTACTAATATCCAGTTGATCTGAAGTATTACTGTCTTGAAAGTCTTGGAGATACTTCATATATAAAGTGAAACTTAAAAGCCAGGTGTGGTAGCACATGCCTTTAGTCCCAGCACCTGGCAAGTAGAAGCATGTGGATCTCTACAAGTTCAAGGTTAGCTTGGTCTGCATAAGTTCCAGTCCAGCAAGAGCTACACAATAGGACCCCATCTCAAAAGAAATAGAAAATAAATGAAAATAAAATGAAACTTGTAATTGCTTTGGGTTCTGATTTCATTTAGTAATATATTATAATGAGCCAATTTAGCTAAATGTAGATGCTAAACGGGGTTTAAAATGTTACAAATCGCTATAAAAATTTCTGTTGATGAATTAAAGGCTGAACAAAGTATTCCTAGTGTCTTAGGATTTCCATTGCTTTGAAAAGACACCATGACCACGGCAACTCTTATAAAACAAAACATTTAATTGGGACTGGCTTACCATTTCAGAAGTTTAGTCCATTATCATCATGGTGGGAAGCATGGCATCATGCAGGCAAACTCAATGCTGAGAAGAAGCTAAAAGTTAGACATCTTGATCTAAAGGTAGCCAGGAGAAAACTGCCTGTATGTTTCACACTGTGCATAGCTTGAGCACTTTAAGACCTCAAAGCCCTGCCTCAAGAGTGACATACTTCCTCTAACAAGGTACACAGCCTACTGTAAGACCACACCTCCCTATGGCCAGGAATTTATGGGGGCTATACCTATTCAAACTACCACACCTAGATTCTATTTTCCCAAATCAGATACATGTTCATCTAGTTCCCTGTGACATATTTGTTATTCTGTCCCACAATCAAGTCAAATTGAACATGACTATAACAAAGCAAGCCTTTATGTTCTTCTGGGATTATATGTGTTGGTGACTTCCACCTTCTTCCACTTATTGGTCTAGTCCAGGACTAATGAATAACTCTTTATACTGTTTTGTAATCTCTTATCTGATCATATTCTCTTTTCCTCCACATTCTCTGATCTTTTTCAACTACAGAGTCACCCTACTTCTTAATCACTGTGATTCTAAGATTATTTGTGGTCCTTGCCTCAAGCTCTGTGCCTCTCCACGGCTGCAGAATGGTGGTATTGAATATGGTCACATCACATCTTTCCCAGCATGCTTCACCCCTAACACCACTCTATCTGCAGGTTAAAATCATATTATTTAACATGGCTCATAAGATTCCTTTGAACGGTATATGAGTCTTGTGCTTCTGCCTCATGTCTCACTTGCTCATCTGGAATTGTGCTATTTGGTAGGATAGCCATTAACTAGATGTAACTGCTTCTCCATAATTTTTTATGTATACATATTTGTGTGTTCTTGCTCATGTGTGTGCACTGTGTGTGCAGGTGTGGGTGATTGTATATGATTACATCTAGAGAGGTCAGAAGTCAGCATCAAATTGAGTATCTTTCCTGATTACTCTCCTTACTTTTGGAGATAGGATCTCTTACTGAATCCATAGCTTATGAATTTGGCTATAAAGTCATAGGCATTCCCCTGTTTCTGTTTTCTCAGTGCCATGACTGCCAGAATGTACTATTGCACTTAGCTCCCTACATGGGATCCAACCACACATCTTCATGCCTTGGTGGAAAGTGTTTTTAGCAACTGAGCCATCTCCCTAATCTTCCAAAGAAAGTTTAAAGGAATTTAGAGTATAATAAATTCCATTTCTCATTCACAGTTGTTAAATTTCAAATAAGTTTAGCCATATAAGACTATGCAGTAACTTTGGGGAGGAAAACATGAACATCTACACTATTCTAGAATGTTCTACAGAAAAAAAAAGATCACATAGCCAATGGTCAACTTAGTAATTCTGTAACTGAATGTACTTTCCTCTCATTCATATTGCTTACTTTCTATCTTTCAATTATTTAATTGACAGAAAAATAAACCATTTGCTAGTCCATTCCAAGTTTTGTGCCTTCTTCATACATTAATCTTAGTAATTATCTGTGACATATCTTTAAAACCCAATATCAAATACAAAAAATCAAACCATTGAAAAGTAAATAGCTAACAAAATTCTAACCTGAAGCAAAAACGGAATGATTTGACGGGTTGTGAGTGGGCAAGATAGCTTAGTGGGTAAAGGCACTTGCTTCCAAGGCAGAGGATTAAGTTCAGATTCTGGGACCCATGAGGTGGAAGGAGAGAACCATTTCCTGAAAATTGTTCTCTGATTTCCACACAGACACTGTGGCATGTACATACTCATCCACTAAGCTAATTAATTAATGTGCTAATTAATTAATCAATACAAAAAGTGAAAAAGTCCTATTCTAGATTCTGAAATATCAATGTCTATTATTTTGATCATCATAATAACTTTGAAAAATTATTGCTAAGTTAAATGTGCATAGATGTGTGGGTCATGAGACAACTAGTAAGTATGGGAGTTCTTTGGCGACTGCAGAGGAGGAGTGGGGATGTAGCTAAGTAGCAGAGTGCTCTTTTAGCATCTGCAGAGCTCTGCTTGCATTGCCAGCACTGAAAAAGGAGAGAGAAAGTAGTTGAGCAGGGGAAAGATAAAGCAACTCCCAACAGAAGGCTTTTATCTACAAAAAGCACCTTGAGGAAAATTAGCTTAAGGTAGAATTGATTATTCTGATTAATAGGTGCTAGTATAACATTGAGACAATTATATGCTATCTCTTTTCATACATTGAAAAGGTGTAATTTCCCAGAAACAGTTATCTATAGAAACCATAAAGTTCATATACATAGCTGTAGGGTGCATTGCCTGATCTATATATAAAGATTTTACTCACCAAGTAGCTAACTTCTCAGTAACTCCAGCGAAGTCTGTGAAAACGAGTGAAATAAACTGCACTGTAGTTTCCTTCTTACGGCAGAAAATGTAAGAAAAGCAAGTCCCATGACTGCCTCAGGACTGCCTGACCCTTCAGGGCAGGATAACAAATGAACCCCAACTTCAGGGCTTGTTTACACAGTGCATCCATCCAGCATGATTGCATAGAAGGAGGCAGGACACACTTCTCTTCATGGAAGCTTAGGGATGCTGCTGATATGAGTCTGCCACGTAGAAGAGAGAGCGCATGAAGACTGAATAGCTCCTGTTCTAGCTTGTGTTTAAATCTTATCCAGGCTAGTTCTGCTCACCACGTATTGGCTAGAGTTCATTACACAACTCTGCCCTATTTAAAGGGAAGTTGGAATGAAGGGTAACTGAATATTGGGTAAACAACACAGTTCAGTTATAATCAGCCAGAGAAAGATAGTCAAAGCCAAGGTGCCTTGGTTCCATGGATTGGGGATAAACGTTAACATGAAACAATTCTATTTTCAAACTAAATTAATGGCAAATTCATTTTATTGGATCTTGTTTCCCTATTTTCAAATAGTAGCTTACTGTACTTAACCTGTGATAATATCATTCCAGGGAATATGTCAAGTTGAGTTGAAGCATTATTTCCCTGTATACAAAAAGGTTGGTCATTGGAGACCATAGTAACCAAGTATCCAATGGAAAGGCAGTCAGAGCATGGGTTAGCGTTAGGGTTTCATCTACAGATCAACTGCCTAGTGTAGATGGGGGATAACTGCAGTATCACAGTTGTCACCACAATAGGAGTGCATTGTGGACATGCAAATTGGCATGGAGACATTCATCTGGTCTGATGTCAAAGGCTCTTTCTGCAGCTATGGTAGGAATTTCCTAGAAAAAGGACGGGATCCACACTACAGAGAACCTGAGGGCATCACACTGTTTATTTAGTTGTGTCTTTTGTCATCTAAATAAGAACAAGTTCAAGTTTATATGGCTTTAAAATGTTTTATCCCCTTAGAATGTCCCTCTCTGCTCACAATTATCCGTCTCACCTCAAACTCGTTAGTACAGACCTACAATAGGATCTAGCAGTTGCAGCCCGAGGTAAAGTCTAAGTGGATTGCTCTTCTTATGGGGATATCAGCTGCTTTATTCACAGTTTCTCCAAGGAGTTACCTGAAGGATCATCAGTAGTAGATAGTGACCTGTGACACATACAGGAAAGGAGCACCACTCTTCACCAATGAAAGGACAAATGCATGGTGTATCAGAGATGGGTCTTGAAAATATTATTCCAAGTCACAAAAGAACATGTATTGAATGATCCCATTTGTTTGGTATGACAAGAAAAACCTAGCAATGAAATGGAATAGGTGCTTAGGACTCAGGGTAAGTGACAACTAAAAGGCACAAGGTTCTTATGAAGAATGATAGATGTGCAACTATCACTGCAGTCTAAATTTAAAGCAACTCTTAAAGCCAATAAAAAAAAGCATCGAATTGCACACCTTAGAGGAGTGCCCTAGATGATATATGAATCATGTCTTAATAAAGATGTGAGTGTTTATGTGAAACTCGGATATGAAATGGCTCTCATTTGGGGTGATTTGTTACATACCACCCAGAACTAATCTACTTTAGCTTCTCCATCTTGGAAGATTTAATTTGGGGTCCATTTGCCATGATTTGAAAAGCCAAGTACTATGTAGAAGTCCTACCTGCTTGTGACCAACAGTCTATCTGGTCTTTCAACCATGGGCAGGAGTCATTTTGGTCATCTGGTCCAACCAGTGTAGACTGCTGCTGCCCGAGAGTACAGAGTTCCGGTCCTTTTGAGAAAGAGCCTGCAGCTGTGCTCAACCAACCTACAGAGCAGTGAAGGCAGTAAACCTGAGGGAGTGTTTTCCTGTTCTCATGGGGAAGAGATGTTTACAGGGGAAGCCACGCTTCTGTTTTCCTTTGTTTTGTTTCTAGATTCCTGCTGCATATATACGTATTGACAGGTGATGAATGTATTCACACAGAAAAGTGTCCTCAATTCAATCCAAACACTTCCTTCATTGGAGATGTGTTCCGATGCTTGCTGTATTATAAAGAGAAGAAACAAGGATTAGATTGCTACAACCTCATTCGCACCATTAGGCAGGTGTAGATGGACGTTTGTGTTTATAATGAAAAACAAACAAACAAACAAAAAAAACCACAATGTAGATCCACTTAACTCAATAAGACTTAAAATGCTCATGATTCTAATGTTATCAATACAGAGAAATGGCATTAATGAATAAAATTCTTATGTCCTTATAATGCATTTGGTTCTTTTTATACTAAATAAAGAATACTATGTAGCAATAATTCTGGCTCCTGTGTCTACATATATTAAAGTTAATTTGTTTATGTATATATGGTACTGATCTAATTCTGGATAAGAAGGGATCTCCTCACTGAAAGAAAGTTGCTAATTCCAGTAAAACAAATTTTAAACATTCTCGAGTAAAAAGTGCATGAGATTCAGATCTGCTTTGTTTTGCTAAAACTAGAATCAACATTTTGTGAGCTGCAGCCTCATCAGGAAGTCCTTGCATTAGTCACCCTCCTGGCACTACACGGGGATTAGTCTCTCCTTTCATCAGCCACTCTGACTGTTGCACAATCTTATGAAGTCCCCCACAAAGCCCAATTAGTAAGTGCTGCTTTCTTCAAACCTCATGAATGTACAATTAATAACCAATGATCGTGGGAGAACAAAAGAAACAACTTCAGATTTTCTAAATCATTTTGACAGACAGCTGTATTCCATGGGATATTTCAAAGAGTTGCTGTCTACCTGTTATATATTCATTACAGAAAAAAAAAGTGAATTGAGCATTTAGTACCAAGACAAAGAAGCTGTGTTATAATTAACCTTCATGAATGCACATGGGATTTAAAAAGTTCATTTCCAATGTTTGATAATCTCATCATTTGACTTGTATTAAAGTCACTCTATTGTAAAGTCATCTTTGACCACACAGTTTTTGGATATTGTCTTGATTTATCCTGGTAGTTCTTCCCTCTTTGTCCAAACTCCCCACATAGCAGACATGCTTGTTGTGGCTTCTGTAGAATCCCTGACACCTATAACAGGACCTGGCCAACTGGAAGCCCAGCAACTCCTTCCTTTTAAGTAAAAGTGAGTTTTTCTCTTCATTAATAACAATGCTATATAGTTATAATAATAAATGCCCAACTGATCTTCATTAATGGCAAGCTAATCCAGCTGTTAATACTTTAAGTTAGTTCTCACTGGAAAGTCAGTTTGTCTAGTAGAGAGAACAGACATGGCCAGGCTCTCAGTCAAGTTCACAAATGAGGTTAGCAGTTTCCTTTGTTGAAGTCAACTAGTACACAGAGTCCAGAAGATTTCAAACCAACGTTACCCATTAGAGGAGTGAAATACAGTCCTCTGCACTCACCACCAGCTAGTAGGGCAATCCAGGCATCTTAGGTGAGGAAATGTCTTTCTTTTTATCTGTTAACACTAAACTCATTTTCTGTCTTGAGTCCAGTCTCACCATATCTGCCATTACATTCATCCCTCTCTAATGTGGGAATTGGGGTTAGAGATACCATATGCATGCATGCATACACTTTATGAAAGAAAACATGGCTTACTTTGCTTACTATAATAATCTCCAATTCCATCATTTCCTGTAAATGCCATAACTTCATTCTTTTTTTTATAACTGAGTAAAATTCCATTGTGTATACATTACTACATTATCTTTATTCATCTATTGGTGGAGCTCTCGGGTGTTTCTATATCTGGGCTGTTGTAAATAGTGCATCAGTAAACCTATGAAAGTATCTTTGTGGTTTGCTGACTTAGATACACAAGCACACAGGTATACACACATGCATACATGTATGTGCACATACATGTTCACAGAAGTGGTATAGCTAAATTATATGGTCTAGTTACTGTCATCAAGCCAACTGTTGAGGTTATGCTATCTTCTTTGGTAGAGACTAAAACTCAGGAATTCTGAGAAGCCAGCTCGGATGGCACTGGGAGATTTCTTTCCTTTCCAGCTGCAGAAGACCACAGCTTGGCAGTGACCCACAGGACAGTCATATGCTTATTGGGTCCTGGACCCTAAATTAAAATGCCAACTTGTGTTAATGACTTTTCTCATTATGAGGACAAAATCCTTGGGGAGGGGGAAGCAACTTAAAGAGGAAGGGGTTTTGGTTCATGCTTTTAGATGGGATGCTGTCCATTGTGGCATGGAAGATGTGGCAGCACCAGTGAGGAATCTGCTCACATGACATCCACAGTCAGGAAGCAGAAAGTAGACAGGAAGTAGAGCTTGGGAGGGGTCTGGTCACATGACATCTACGTTTAGGAAGCAGAATGCAGACAGGAAGTAGGGCTGGGTTCCACTCTCAAGCCATGCCCCCATTGAACTATTTCCTCTAGTAAGGCTCTACCTCTTAAAGACTCCACAACTTTCCAAAACAGCATCATCAACTAGAGACCAAAGGAAGCCATGGAAGCATCTCACCTTCAATGCATCTTCTTTATGCTATTCACTCAGATAGAAAACCTGTACTCTGGATTATCTGAGCACTATACATGATCTCAGGTCAATTTCAGAGCAAATAACTGATCTTTATCAGACATTTATAAGAGAGACAGAAGCCTGTAGTGGAAGTTCTGATTTCTTGAAAACACAGTTGTGTTGAATGAATATATTTTCTGTTTTGGTCCCAAGTGTTAGATGTGGAAGTGTTAGATCCACCACTGAAAAACAAACCTGTGAAAGGGCACATGATGTTTTGTCGACCAGAAACTGCCATGTGCAGGGGACATGTTTTTTGCTAGCTGGAAAACATACTTAGATAAATGAACTCCTTGGAGAGCACATGATTTTAGTAAGCAGGAAAATACCTTGTGTGGTGGGCACAGTGTATACCTACTGGAAAAACATCTTTGTGGGGATTTTGAGGGGGTATAACTAGAAACCCTAGAAGCACAGAGGGGCTTTTGCTTGGGATCACTTCTCATCACTGCTTTGCTTTGAAAATACTCCAGACAATGCTTAGAAACCACTTCAAGTTTGCTGACATCACTTCTGCTAATTGAGCCCAGGTGGGGCTGAAGATACCTTGGCCCCAAGAGGGGGTGTGGCAACTACTGTCACTGCTGCCTTTGATACCAGAGCCACCACCACTGCTGCTGTCTCTTCTAGAGCTCCTCCAAACTGCTGCTGGTTCCTGCTGCTGTCTCTTCTAGAGCTCCTCCAAACTGCTGCTGGTTCCTGCTGCTGTCTCTTCTAGAGCTCCTCCAAACTGCTGCTGGTTCCTGCTGCTGCTATGTTTCCTGGTTGGTTGTGTTCCCATTGCTGCTGGTATAGGTTCCTGTGTCTGGAATCCAGATGAATCACCCCAAGGACCCGCATCTAAAGAGGTTTACACCCTCTTTCTCTACTAACCTTTTTTTCTCTCATACTTCAGGGCAGTGGGCTGGGAAGTTAGCAGAGATATTAACATAACAAATAAATAGTTTAAAAGTATGCCTTCAGAAGCCTCTGTTACTGGTGTAGATGTAAGACATTTGTCATGTGAGAGAGTTTTGTAAGGTTCCAAATGTGAGTAAAATGTGAGTTAAAATTCAGAATTACAACTATGATATTTTGTTATCTGTTATAAGATATTCAATTAGTCTAGCATTCTGAAAAATAATTTAATTAGTAATTCTGTGACATTTATGACCATGTTTTTTTTTTATGGAATACATGAAGCATAATACATGCCTATAATGATCTATTATTTTATACACCTACTACTACCTACTCAGTGTATTATAACAAAATATATGGGACACATAATTTTCAGAAAGGGAGACTAGAGTGATGGTTCCTTCCACCCTCCCCCTCTGCTAACACAGTGTGAAGTCTGTGCCAAGTCATTTTTACTGAACTGCAGGTTTGAAAAGGTACCAGTTCTGACTTGTTTCTGCTCTGATATGGGCTATAGTGAGTACTGGAGCGTGGCTGACCTCATCAGGAAACAATGCGTAGGTGGATGTCTTGCTTGCAGTTCAAGGTCAAAAGAGGAAAGTTGTTCAAATAATCCTCAGGGATAAAAAAGTGCTGACCAGTCTCTTCTTTCAGCCTACTTCCTAGAGTCCACTGAAGACCTGAGTGTTACTATAGATAACACTTTCATCTCTAGTGCCTTTGTTTTTCCATGTTTCCTCTGTACAGTAAATTCAGACTTAGAATTTCTCAATCTTCCCACCAAGGACTCTCTTTAAACATATGAAATGATCAATCTCTGCTATGCTTTTGCTGAACCATAAGGACAGTAAAAATGAACTCAGCCAGGTACATCTTCAAGGAACTCACATACAAACATATGTACACAGCAGGGGTAGCTGAGATATGAGATGTGTTTTTGATACTTAGGGCATTTTCCAGGATAGACCAATCATTATAATAATCTTTATAAGTACAGACTGTGATAATAGGAA
Organism: Lophiomys imhausi; assembly: GCA_907164525.1. Lineage (NCBI taxonomy): Eukaryota > Metazoa > Chordata > Mammalia > Rodentia > Muridae > Lophiomys > Lophiomys imhausi. The sequence continues at coordinate 9,257,566 of CAJQZJ010004381.1, forward strand.
TGCAGTATTTAAAACTGAGAGTGTGTTGTTTTTTTATTGACTAGTAATTTATTCTGCAATATCACTTTACTGTGTAACAGCAGAGTTTTTTTCCTGACCCTGGCAGTTCTACCTGTTGATTTGGCAAAAGTAAAAATTACTTTTCCTGTTACCCTCTCAATGTGATATCTGGGGACAAATTTGTGTATGTATAGTGCTAAAAGTGAATCATGCAAGCTTCCTTTCATGATTGGGGTTATTTATGAAGCTCTGACAACACCAAATAAATAAAGTTTGCTTCCTTAGAGAACAAGATCACCAGAAGGGTTTGGCTGTGATTTTGGCATTGAGCTAACCAGGACTACTTTCCCAGAGAATCCACAACCACAGTTAAGATTGTTCCTACATGACTCTTGGTGTTTAAAAAACTAAAGGGAGACCAAATAAGTCTAAATAATCTTTTCTACATGTGCACATGTATGACAATGGCTTGGCAGTGACAAGAAGAAGAAAACATGGAACTGGTACTTGACCTGACTTGGAATGCCAATATAAATCTTATAATAAATATAAATTGCTATGCTACTTGAAATAAATAACAAAAAAAAAAAGTTGGGCGGTGGTAGCATGCACCTTTAATCCCAGCACTCCAGAGGCAGAGGCAGGCAGATCTCTGAGTTCAAGGTCAGCCTGGTCGACAGAGTGAGTTCCATCAGGACACCAAAGGCTACCCAGAGAAATCATGTCTTTGAAAAAACAGAAACAAACATCAACAACAACAACAAAAACCAAAGAAGCTACTTCTAAGAGGAAAATAGAACTGATGCATTTTAGATGCAGTAGGTAGTGCTTCTAAAAATCGATTTGTTTTTATTATGTGTATTTGTGTGAGTTCGTGTGCCATGTGCAGGTACTCATGAAGTCTAGAAGAGGGTGTTAGATCCCCTGGAGTCTAAGTTACAGGTGGCTGTGAGCCTCCTGATGTGAGCGTTGGGCACCAAGCTCAGGTACTCTGGCAGAGCAGCAAAATCTTGTGGAGATTCATCCCTCCAGGTGCAGAAAGTGCCTTTTGACAAAAACTGGTACATGATACCTTTTCTGGAGTATCAACATCACCTTATTTTTCCCTCTCACTTTAACTTCCAAAGCAGACTCAGACTTTGGATGAACTTTCTTATATTTGTTGCTAATTAATGTCGTGACCCCCTGAAGCTTTGCCATCTGACCTTATGCCTCAGGTGTGCAATGGCCAAACTAAGTAAACTGTGTCTTGTTGGGAGGGAGAAATGGAACCGGACCTGGCTGAGGAGCCGCCCAGGTAGAATCTGCCTCAGAACATATTTGAACACGACGAGGATGAAGCAGAAAAATCCTCAGTGTTTTTCAAAATAATCGGGATGCTTTTAAAAGTAATGTTTCTCCCAATAATTATCAGAATTGCAAAAAGGCTTTCCAGTGCCGTCCACCTTTTCAGGATTCAGCCCCACACTGGCTTTTGTTGTCCATATAAAAAGCTTCTCCCATTCTTTGGAGAGCACTTGGAGACAATGTAGAAGAAGCAGGTTGAAACTATTCTGTTTAATCAAGAATAAAGTCAGTGTCAGAGACTCAGTGTTCTAGATCAACAATTTTCAGGATTGATACATCTTAATCAAGTAATTAGGTGACTTTTTCAGTGGTGTTTTCCACACCGGAGAGAGGAACAGATTTGCCGCTTTGCTCCGATGCCTGCTAGCAGAAGTGTTCGTTGTTAACAGAGACATTTACATGGACCCACCAGTTGGCAGGGGCTAACACTTTATTGCTTGCTATTCCCACATGCTGAGGATTGTGGGAAGGCTGCCAAGCTTTCTGTCTCATGTAGCTCTTCAGGATAGTAACAACAGAATGCCTTTTCAAAAAGAAAAAAAGCCAGCAAAGAAAATAATGGAACGAAGTGTCTATTTTATACAAAATAGCATTATTGAAAAATTGAATGAGGGATTTTGGGAGCAATTCTTTCTAGATTGTTTTCTTCCTCTCTTTTCTCACTCTCCATTTTTGCTTGTTTCTATTTTGTTTTGAGACAAGGTCTTAGGCTCTAGTGCATGCTGGTCTAGAACTAGTATGTAACCTAGGCCATCCTTGAACTCACAGAAATCCTCCTGCCTCAGCCTCTCAAGTGTTAGGATTAAAGGTGTTCATCACCTTGTGCAGCTTCTCACTTTGTTCTTTCATTTCTAATGATTCTAAATTCAAATTCAAGTTTTTCAAAAGTTAAAGTCCTTTCAGATCACCCCGGGATCCCAATAAGACACAAATTCAGACTGCAGGTTGGAAGGAGATGAGAAGTTCTTGGGGTGAATACAGTCCGAGTGGCACTGGTGCTCTGGTCCAGGAATATTACTCAGAGAGCAAGAATGAAGGGAAGAAAGAACGAATATGGTTGTGTGTGACTATATCAAACATGGATGATCCTAGATAGCTGATAAACAAGGGCTCCAAAATGACAAGGGCCACTTTTGCGCCATTCTGGATACTTTAGTTTAAATTTGTTTTATCTTTTTTTTTAACATTATGATTACAATCAATAACTTTACCTCTAGTAGGAAAAAAAATTAAACATTAGGGACATTGGCCCAAGTCCCCACTCTGGTCTTTACGAGTTGTGTGAGAGCAGTCAAGTTACGGTGTGTCCTTCCTAGGTGTATTAGTTGCAGGGATTGCACCCTTCCACCTGTCAGTGCTTTGCTCTCCTTACTAATTTGATGACACATTTTCATGTCAACTTTTCCTGTGGATATGTAACTCACCATCTATTCACCCCAGGTAGGACACCGTGATAGATCAAAGGAAGGACTATACGTGGTTCTCAATCTTCTTAATGCTGGGGCCCTTTAATACAATTCTTCACGTTGTGGCGACTCCAGACATAAAATTATTTTTGTTGCTAATTTATAGCTGTAATTTTGCTATGATTCTGAATTCTAATGTAGATACCTGTGTTTTCTGGTGGTCTTTTGGGGGGTCATGACCCACAGGTTGAGAAACACTGTCCAACTTGATGAGCTTATGAGTTTCTTAAGATTACTTATAGGGACATCAGTGAGGGTTATCTACAGGAGGGTAGGTGACCCCAAAGAAGATATTTTATCACAAAATTCTATCCCATCATGGATGATAAACTCATGCAAGTTGCATCAGGGAGCTCCTCTTTAGCTGATCTCCTACCTCCATTATACACTAGAATTTCCCAAGATCACTTGCAGCTGAGGAGGAGGAGGCAGGGGAGAATAGTGACTGGAATTCTGGGGGAAGAACCTGCGACCCATTCCCTTTTCTCTTGTTGCATTAGCATCACCACAGACCTAGTCATCACTATATTGTTTTCTGCACTTCATTAATGTGGCAATTAGGACAAGGCTCCTTCTATTCTGAGACAGCACAGGTTGAGAAACATTGTCCCACCTGTCCAACAGATGTCATGATCTGTCTACTGAAAACAAGGACTCTGGTGGTGATATGGAGCTAATGGACTCTGAATTTCCCTTTGGTTTCTCCGTCTTTCATAAAGCACAAATAAGTGAACTCAGACTCAAAGAATTCTGGGCTTTTTCTGTTTTATGACCATAGAGAACCTGTGAGTTGTGTAGGATATATACTGGATGGAGGGCCACACAGAGGCCAGAGATAGGGAAATGTTTATCAAGCCTGGAATCTATGAATATGATTATATGGAAGGTAAAGAACATCTTACAAGTGTCAAAGACCCATTTGGACATTATGCAGCAGGTGGTTAACTCAGGAAACTAGCACAAAAATTGGTTCTGGCTCTTAGTAAGGCTGGTAATATCAAGATAGGGCCTCTAGATCAGAGGCTCTCAACCTGTGGGTCATGACCTCCGAAAGACCACCAGGAAACACAGATATCTACATTATGATTCAGAACCATTGCAAAATTACAGCTATAAAGTAGCAACAAAAATAATTTTATGGTTGGGGTCACCACGATGTGAGGAACTGTATTAAAAGATCTCAGCATTAGGAAAGTTGAGAACCACTGGCCTACCAGGATCAGTTAGGATAAAGGGGAAGGTTACTGGAGAGGTAGGTAAGACCTATCTTATCTACCTTATCAAATTTTACAAGTCTGGTTCAAAATCAAAATTTGGATTTCCTGTTTAAAAAGTTGAAAAGGATACCAGTAAATTGTTCTGCACTAAAGCTGGTATTCTTCTGTAGTACGTATCTCTGAACCCACTGAAGTATTTTTTGTTGGTGTGAAATATTATTTTATGTGAAGAAAAGAATTTAATCATTAGCTGAATCTTGCTGCTTTAAAAATTGTTTAATGTCAGTTTTAAATGCAAATATAGGGGTGTTTAATTTTCACATGGAGTCAGCAAAATCAACTATTCCATAGCTTATATATGTGCATGTGGTTAATTCTTGATATAGGAATGGGAAGATGTACATAATTATTTCCTGCTATTTGATGCTATTTGATATCTATACTTTTTACTCCAATTGTCTTCTGTTGGTTTATTAAAAGTAAGAACTTATTTTAAAGCCAGGTACAATGATTCATACTGAGGCAGGGGCATTTTGATGAGTTCACAGCCAGATGGGGATATGAAGTGAGTTCTAGACACCCTGAAAAAAAATTTAAAAAAGATTTTAAGAAGGAAAGAAAGAAGGGAGGAATGAATATAGTTCCACCTTTCTACTTCCTTCTGTGCTAATATTTTTCAGCATAAGTGATTGATTGGAACAAGAAGGGACATATAAGAAACCGTAGAAAGGTGTTTCTTATTCATTCATGTTTCTCAATCTGAAAACACCTTCTTTGTGTACTGGGCAAATTCTAGCTGGAACAGAAACCATGGTTTCCCAAGTACATATTCCTCATTTCCTCAGTCTTTGCCTTACCCAGCTGTGAATACGACACAGCTTTCCTTGTTTTTGCTCAGTCTCTTTGAGCTCCAGGATATTCTGAGTACTGCAGACTCTCATTCCCATGACAGTGTCCTGGGTGCTGTCTGTGAATGGTGAAGCAGAAGCAGTGGACACACGTACTGTGGATATCTCTTCTCCTCAGGGGATTTGGACTGAATCCCTCCCCCCATTTATCATATTAGCACATGAATCCATGATTCTTGCTTTTGGATTGGGGCACTTGGGAGGTAATTAGGTCATAAGAGTAGAAACCGCACAAATGGTGTGATTATTGATCTTGTGTCAGCGTGGGTGGACCAGCCTAGGGAGCACTGCTCTCGGCATGTCTGCAAGGGACTTTTCAGATTAAGTGAAGAAGAAATGTGAGGGACACAATTCCATGGTCTGGAGTCTAGAAATGAATGAAAGAAGAATGCTAGCAGAGCAGCAGCTCCCATCACTCCTTGCTTCCAGACTGTGGATCTAATGTGACCAGTGATCTCACACTCCTGCACCCACACCTTCCTTCCATGATGGACGGCATCTCCTTAAACCAAGGGGTAAAACAGATCCTTCCTTTCTTATGATTTATTCCTCGGGGGTATGCTGTTACCACAAGAAAAGTAGCCAATACACATGGGAGGAGCACTCCTACTAGAACAAGCCAGCGAGCTAGCTCTCTCCACCATCCCACTCACCTTGAAGACAGTCCTCACTGAAATGCAACCATCCTGGCAGCTTTAACTTCAGGCTTTGGAACTACAAGAAACAATTGTTCAAGCTCCCTAGTCTATCGTGATCTATCCTCATGTCCCACGATGACTAAAACAATGCGTATGTTCTGGTGTCCCAAAGGACTTTACTCTCAGAGAACAAGTTCAGAGTTAAAATTACAAAGAATTGCAGGTCAACAGCAGTGGGTACTAAAATCAACAATTAATAAATGAAATCACATGGAACTGAAAAGCCTCTGTAAGGCAAAGGACACTGTCATTCAGACAAAGTGGCAGCCTACAGAATGGGACTCTGCATATGATAGAGGACTCATATCCAAAATATATAAAGAACTCAAGAAAGTAGGTACCAAGAAACACCAAAACAATTCAATTAAAAAATAGAGTACAGCTCTAAACAAATCATTCTCAATAGAGGAAACTCGTTTGAGTTCAACTTTCTTAGCCATCAGGGAAATGCAAATCAAAACTACTTTGAGATTCTATCTTACACCTGTCAGAATGGCTAAGATCAATAACAAAAGTGACAGCTAATGCTGGCAAAGATGTAGAATACGGGAATGCTCACCATTGCTGGTAGGTGTGCAAACTTGTACAGTCACTATGGAAATCAACATGGCAGTTCTTCAGAAAGTTGAAAAACAACTCTTGGGCATATACCCAAAGGACACTTCATCATGCCACAAGGACACTTGCTCAACCATGTTCATTGCTGCTCTACTCATAATAGGAAGAAATTGGAAACAATCTAGATGTTCCTCAGCTGAAAAACAGACAAATTATAGTACATATATACTATGGAGTATTACTCAGCTGTTTAAAAATGACATTATGAAATTTGCAGGCAAATGGATGGAACTTTAAAAAAATCAACCTGAGGTAAGCCAGACCCAGAAAGATAAATATGGTATGTATTCACTTATATGTGGATATTAGCCATTAAATAAAATATAACTAACCTATAATCTGTAGACCAAGAGAGGTTACATACATATAGAGGAAGGGACTAGGGAGGACACATGGATCTCTTTGAGAAGGAGAGATAGAATAGATTTTGTGGGTGAACTTGGATCAGGGAGGACAGGAATGGGTAGATCAGGTAAGGAGCTGGTGGAGAGAAAAGGTTGAGGAACAGAATGAGAGGAGAGATAGCTGGAATTAAGGGGAATTTGAGGAGTGGTATGGAAACATAATACAGTGGAAACTTCCTAAAATATATGAAGGCAATCCTAATGAGGTCTCTCAATAATGGGGAAGATGGAATTCCAGCTGTCAATCTCTTGTCACCAAATAAGGCTTCTAGTACCAGTACTGTGTTATATTCAATTGAGTTGTTGGCCAAGGGGGTCCCATGGAAATCCCCAAACAACCCAAGCTGTTACTGAGACAGTGAGTTACTCTCCACAAACTCACAGTGGGTCCCCACCACTGAGGAAAACATTCACACAACTCATTGAACATGGAGAAGTCAAGTCTGTGCCTATATGGATCCTTCACCCCTGTGTTCTTGTGTCTTTGGTATGGAAAAGCATTTTGAAGGCTCCCAAAAGAGAAACTTAAATATCAACCCAGTCACACAACCTTTGACTTACAATCTGTCTTGCCTGAAAGATATGCCAGGGAAATGGCGGCACAAAATTCCTGGGTGTAGCCAACCAATCTCTGATTTGATGTAAGGCCCACTCCATGAGATGGAACCCATACTCAGCACTGCTTGGGTGACCAAGAACCAGAGACTAGATAGCCTGAGACCTAGAGTAAAACCAAATACTACTGTTCTAAAAAAAAAAAAAGAACAATAAAAGGATTCTTACTGATATTCTTCTGTACTCATAGATCAGTGCCTTATCCAGTCATCATCAGAGAGGTTTAACCTGCCTCTCTGCAGCAGAGAGGGACAGATGCAGAGTCTCACACCAGACATTGGCAGAGAGAGAGAGAGAGAGAGAGAGAGAGAGAGAGAGAGTCCTTGGAACATACAGCTCTAAATGGGATGTCTTTATCAAATCCTTACCCTCAGAGTTCAGGGAACCCTTCAGAAGAGAAGCCAAAAAGAGTGTAAGAGTCAAAGGAGATGAAAGACCACCAGCATATTCCATGCTCAATGATGGATAGGATTAATAATGTGAAATCACTATCTTATCAAAAGCAAGCTAAAGATTTAATGGAATCCTCACTAAAATTCCAATGTAATTTTTCACAGAAATTGAAAAGACAATCTTAAAATTCACAGGGAAGCAAAAGAGACCCTGAATAGCCAAGATAATTCTGAACAGTAAAAACATGGTTGGAGATGTCACTATTCCTGACTTCAAGTAATACTACAGAACCATGGCAGTAATAAGAGTATGGTGCTGGCACAACAAGAGATACTTGATTTAAGGCTCAGGATTGAGAGACAAGAAGCACATGCTTCTACAGCCACCTGACTTTTGACAAATGCCAACAAACAAAAACAAAAAGCCAAAACAGAAACATAGGAGAAGATAGTATCTTTAGCAATGGATATTGAAAAAACTGGGTATCTACATGTAGAATTACTTGGTCCTTCTCTCTCATCCTGCATATAAATAAATATAATCTATAGATCATATAGATCCTAATGTTAGACCAGAAACTCTACATCTTCTAGAAGAGAGAGTAGGGAGGTGAGTGCACCTTAGGACATAGGCTCAGATAAGGACTTTCTGAATAGGACTCAGGAAATAAGACCAGCCATTAGCAAGTGAGACTTCATGAAATTAAAACTCAAGGAAATCATTAATAAAGTGAAGAGGCAGCCCATAGATTGGGACAAAACCTTTGCCAATTATACATCAGAGAGCCGATCAGTGTCTAGAATATACAAGAAACTCAAAAATCTAAAAACCAAGAAAACAGAAAAGCATTAAGTAGTAAGCTATGGAAGTAAACAATTCACAATAGAGGAAATACAAAATGGCTAAGAAATATATTTAATAGTGTGCTTACTAAACTTAGCAATTTGAGGAATAAAAATGAAAACTACTTTGAGATTTCATCTTACCCCAGTCAGGATGGCTAAAATTAAGACAAACAAAAGACAACAATTCATGGTGAGGATGTGAGGAACAGGGGACCCTCATGACTGTTGGTGGGAGTTCAAATTGGTGTAAATACTGTGGAAATCAGTGTGGTGGTTCCTTAGAATACTGGAAAATAAGTACACAATATGACCTGACTGTACCACTCACTCCTAGGCATGTACCTAAAGGACTGTTTCTTTTCTTTTCTTCCTTCCTTCCTTCCTTCCTTCCTTCCTTCCTTCCTTCCTTCCTTCCTTCCTTCCTTCCTTCCTTCCTTCCTTCCTTTCCTTCCTTCCTTTCCTTCCTTCCTTCCTTCCTTCCTTCCTTCCTTCCTTCCTTCCTTCCTTCTTTCTTTCCTTCCTTCCTTCTTTCTTTCTTTCTATGTTTATTCACTACTTCAAGCCACATCTCCATCATAGTGCCCCCCTCCACCCCCCAGTCCCACCCTCCCACACTCCCATTCTACTCCTCCAGAGTGAGGTGTCCTCACACATCAGTCCCCCACCCCAGTTCAGCAGTCACATGAGGGCCAAGAGCCTCCTCATATACTGGGGGCCTACATGGCAGCACCACTAGGGCAAAGTGTTTCATCAACAAAGTCTATGTTCCTGTTCCTTTTGGTGTGTTGGTTGTACAATAGTTATCCTATACTATATGGATAAAATCCAATCATAAGTGAATAGGTGCCATGTGCATCTTTCTGAGTCTGGGTTAGTTCACTAAGGACGAGTTTTCTAGTTCCATCCATTTGACTACAAATTTCAAGGACGAGTTTTCTAGTTCCATCCATTTGACTACAAATTTCATGATTTCATTGTTTCTGATACCGGAGTAGTATTCCATTGTGTAGATGTACCACAATTTTTTAAATCCATTCATCGGTTGAGAGACATCTGGGTTGTTTCCAGTTTCTAGCTATTACAAATAAGGCTGCTATGAACATAGATGAGGAAATGTCCTTGTGGTTTGGTGAGGAATCATTTGGATGTATACGCAGAAGTGGTATGGCTGGGTCTTGAGGTAGAGCTATTGCAAAGGACTGTTTCTAACTGCAGAGACACAAACTCATCCATGTGCATAACTGCTCTATTCACAATATCAGGACATGAAAACAGTCTAAATGTCCATCAACTAATGAATGGATAATGAAAACATGGTACCTTATATACAATGGAATTTCATTTAGGTATAAGAAAAATAAGAGACAAACATCACACGTTCTTACTCATATGTGGATCTTAGCATCAAATCTTTAAAGTTGCTTGCTTAATTTGGAGTACCTCTAGAATCCATGAAACTAGAAAAGGACAAGTGTTAATAAAAGGAAAGAAGATCCTTAGAAAGGATTAAGATAAAGGGGAAAAGAGGGAGGGAATTCTATAGGAACATACATGTTCTACATTCTGGCATTAAGTGAGAAGGGATTTATGGGCTCTGACCTTTAACTGAGGAGCTGTGGACTGGTGATGGTTTCTGGGAGAGGGACAGTTGGTTTTCTTTAACAATGTGACTCTTGGTAGGCCAACCATGAGTCATTGGGTGGCCCCACACCCAGAAATATATGGAAAGGACAAATTGTAACTAATAGGTTATTAAATTTTAAAAATAATATGTATGTATATTTCTATAAAAGAATTTAATTGATGATACTCTTCACAGGGGATTATGCTCATCCCAGAACCAATATAAAATCTAAATAAAGATCCCACAGTCAAGTGTGGCTACCTCTCCTCATGTTGTTGGTCAAAAGTGTCCTAGAGAAGTCCTCAAATAATATAAGCTACTGCCTTTGATCTTGGTTGACTACCAAAACTTAATGGTAATACTCTAACCATTGCTGAAGACACCACACATGTTGATTATAGAACATGGAGAAATCAAGTCAGTACTGACCAGGAAGCTTCCTCCCTGCTGACTAGCTCTTATAGTACTGGAAGGTTCTATATCAGTTGCTGGTAATTGTGGGGAATGTCATTAACAGTCTTACACAACTGTGGATCCTGAGATCTTAAATAATGACCAATGTGGCAAGATATGTCCATGGATGCAATAGTGACACAAATTTATGGAGGTAACCAATTGCTTTCTCATTGAATTTAAGTCTTATTCTACCAGAGGGAGCACAGGTCTGATACTGTAAATCTGGACAAGAACGCATATTTGGTGAGCTTATAGGCTCCAGGGGTGAACCTACTACTACTATTAGTTTGTTAAATGGATCTAGTTTCAAACTGTCCCCTAACTTCCTATGTCTCTACTTTCAGATTAGTGTAGTTCTCAGTCCTTACCAGAGGAATTTCTAGTGCGGTTGTTGGGGGTTGACAACAGATGAAAAAGACCACCGGTCAAAGTGCAGAGAATACAAGAGGGCTCAGTCACAAGCAGGGTACCTACATCACACTCTCTCCCCCAAGGTTCAGGCACCATCGTGGAAGAAAGACTTTAAGAGCCAGAGGTCGGAGAGGACCAGAGTGAAACAATATCTTCGTTATGTGACAGGACAACTAGACTCACAAACTCATATCAGCTGCAGTTGCTACACAAAATCAAGTCAGTCAACATTATAGCATAGAATGGGAAAGGGTTCATGAACTTTGACCCTTAAGTAAGTGTGTATGCGCACATGATGGCTTCTGGAAAGGCAGAGTCAGTTTTCTTTAATGGTGTGCTTCTTGAGCCATTGGATGAACCTTCACAATGGAGTAAAGCACAAATTGGAGCCATTAGTTTTGGTTTTTAAGAGATAAATTTGGAAGGGAATGTAGGAGCAGTTCTGGGAGGAGCTAAGGGGAAGAATTATGGGTGGATATGATAAAAGTTCATTGGATGAAATCCTCAAATAATCAATAAAAATATTTATATTAAAAAATCCGGGCATAATGGCATAAATCTATAATCCCAATATCCAGAAGACTGAGGCAAGAGTTCCATGTTGGCTTGGACTACACAATGAGTTCAAGATCAGCAAGCAGGCACATGTTGTTAAGACCCTATCTCAAGAAAACAAAAACCCCAAATAAAATAGATAGTTGAGACATTGCAGGGGTTTCCTGAAGTTCTTTCTCATCACCTGAATATTAAGAGAGAGCATATTTAAGTGCAATTGGCCCTTCCTGATCACAGTTTCTGTACCTATGGTCTAACCAATATGGATTGAAAATATTCAAAGCTTTCTATCTGTACTGAATATGTGCAAACTTTTTTCTTGTCACTCTGAAGAATGCAGTATAATACTTTCTTACATGTTATTTATAGTTCACTCAGTATTATAAATAATTTAGAAGTGACTCATAACCTGTATGAGAACATGTGTAGATCATATGCAAATGCTATCCAACTCCTCAAGGACACTAAGGTACAAGTATATTTGTTCTCTGTAATTCCTATGTATCCTATGAGGTTAGTACAACCTCAGTGATATCCCCTGAGTTGGACTAACTAACTGAGCAGAATCTACCATCAATGCCACAAACAAGAATTCAGAGTTTCTTTTCTAAAGTCATATAGTTTTTCTGAGGTTTTTTTTTTTTTTTTGAGTAGTTCTTTCCCTACCCTTAATCGAAGTGAAGAGAGAGGAGAAGACAGTAAAGATTTGCTGGGCTCTGAAATCCCAACAAAGGGGAAACAAAAGCAATTGTCTTAGTAAATGCTTGTTAACAACAATCTTTCAGAGCACAGTTTCACAAAGATTAGTCTGGACTCATTGTAAGACTATCTCAGCAGAAAAGCCATTTGTGCTTCTTGCCCATGGGAACAGCTGCTATTTTGTTACTTGATTGGAGAGAATCAAACCCCGCTTGTCCTTTCCCCCTGGGCTCTGAAACCATCTCACTAGGGCACTGGAATCACAGCCAGATTTTGCATAGTTTATTTCAAGCCAATTTACTGTCCAAACCAGATCTCTAAAACATGGCGTTGTTGCTAACTGCACCACTCATCTTATGCCTGGAAATGTGATTCAACCTCCAATTTGCCACAGCCCCCGCCCAACCTGAAATAGACTTTCCTTCTCCACAAATGAGGAGAGGTCACTATTCCCACTTGGTGAAACTCTCCAGATGTTCTTGGTTGGATGGCACATCTGTCATGTGTCCCCAGTGTTTTCTGAGCGCCCCAAACAGAAATTTGAATGAATCAGAAACTCAGTGCCTGAGAATAGTCTCCACGCACAGTTGCTCTCATTGACATGCCATCAGGGGCTGATGAAGAGTCAAGGGCAACGGAGAGCAAGCCAAGAAGCCACTTCACAGGAAAGAGCCATGCTACACAGAGAAGTGTTCCCAGTGTGGAAATGTTACTGTTCAGAATCCTGGGATGGTTCTATACTCTGTGTAATGAGCACATTATCTAGCCTTTTGAGTTATCAGAGGTAATCAGAGGTTATTACAGAGATAACCCCAAGCTACCATGAACTTCATCTTGTCTCTGCTCCCCAATCTTAGAAGTGCCAGGCTTGCTACATGAGGCTAAATCATGCAGAAACACTCCAGCTGTCTGAGAGTCTGTGGGCCGCTAGCAGCTCCCTTTCTCCCATTGTTTTCAAGAGTGACTCCAAAAGATCTGCCTGGTCCTCAATTACCTTTAATCCCTCTCTATTCTTCCTTACAAAGAGAGAGAGAGAGAGAGAGAGAGAGAGAGAGAGAGAGAAAGAGAGAGAGAGAGAAAGAGAGAACTTTATTTCTAAGTGTAACAAAGAAGTTCAAACTTCCAAAACCTTCAGTAATGTCAGAGAAGTGTCAAATGGCCTCTCCCAAAAGCACTTGGCAATATGTGTGTCTCTCAAGTGGGGAAGAGGAATATCTACTTTTGAAAACACCACACTACCTCAGAAAACATTTTAAAGTAAAGCTGGCCCTATTCATGTCTAGTTTGACTCACATTTGTGCCTTTGAGCAAGTCACATATGTATTTGACTACCTTACCTTTTCCAACTATGAAGAGTGAGAAGAGAAAGGTGAAGATTAACTGAGAGTTTGTGAGAGTGAAATAACCGAAATGTATGCCATGTAATTCATAAAATACACAATGCTTGCCATAGATTGGTCATCACCCTTTTCATCTTGTGTGGGAGATCACTGACCCTCTGCCATTGGGCACAATCCTTGATGACAGGTTTTGTGCTATATTTTGTCTCTGGCATGTGTGCTCTTCTGAAGCACATGCCTTGCCTATTGGATGAACCAATACATAACAGAGGTAAAGCATGGCCTTTCTGAGTTTGGTGTGTCCCAAATCATCAGGTCAATATTATCCACTGTGAGTCCACTTACAGCCACCTCTAGGTAACCCATAGGAAAATTGCTAAAAGTAACGTAGGATGCCACTAAGGCAAGAAATTGTAAATGTTTTTATTTTCTCTGATGTGCAGATGAAATGATGGCTGTACCCAAACTGTGTGAATACAAGAATTAGGCTCAGCCCAGAACATTTCTATCTAACTATCCCTAGGCCTAGACCTGGAATTTCTAGCCTCCATACATCTAATCTTTTGTAAGCCCAGACCTTGAAGGCTTCAGTTTCCAGCCTCCATCTGCTAACCTAGGCCTAGAATGTTTTCAGCCTCCAAGATTTACTGCTAAATAAGATCATCCTTTCCAATTCTTTCTGAACTCTGTCTGACTGGTTCAGCTCAGCTGTTCTGGCTCAAACTCCTCTCCAAGCTGACTGATTCAAATTGGCTTCTCTTGGCTTCTGACTGAATTGCTCTGCTTGGAAAAACTGCCTCTGAGCTCCACAAGCTGAATGGAAACTGCATGAACTCAACTGAACTCAACTTCATTTAACTGAACTACACTGAAATCAATTGTAGTCTCTCCCTGAATTGCTCTTAAGTACCCTTTCTTTCCTGTCTGTTCTTATGTGAGTTGGGTGTATTCTATCTGACTCACTCTGTCAAATCTTTCTCTGATTCATCACTTTGTCCTTCAAATAGACGTCATGGTTTGGGAATAAAGGTGTATACTAAGGGCATGTCTGTATTCCAGCCAGAGAGATTAAAGGTGTGTACTAAGAGTGTGACTATACTCCAGCCAGATCACACAGACCTAATTCTTTGGATATGCTCCCTTGCCATAATAGCCATATTGCTGGACTAAAATTCCTCTACACAAAATGAAATGGAGGCCATTTTATACATCATCTATACCAAAGCTTCTTAAACTGTGGGTTTTGACCCTATATGGGGCCAGGCAAGTGAATGTGGGGGAAATCATGAGAATTGCTGATCATGCACTGTTCATCAATAATACATGGCTTATGAATGCACAAGCACCAAAAACTTACTCAAAACCAAATATGGAATGAGTCTGGAGTATTTCTTCGTGCTGTTTCTCTGCAGTATTGGTTCTGAACATACCCCATGGTACACCATGGCTAAAACATGAGATTATTGGTATGTAACAAACTACAGTGCTCTTACTATACTTGCAAATTTTCTGCTGTTTTAGAAACATAATGGTCTAATTACAGAGAAAACAAATACTTCTAATATTTTCCTGCCATAATTCTTGAGCATGTAAGTATCAAATTAGTATATCTTTGGATTGTATTATATTAAACAAACAAGCACATGTTTCTCATTAGTATGCAAATTTGCTTTGATCTTTAATAGATGATAAAACTTTATGTACAGCAAAGAATTGTTTTAAATAAATTACATTGTGATTCATTATCAGTAAATGTTTGATTCGTTTGCTTATTTTATATACCAGTACATCCAGGATCACAGAAAAAAAATTGATGGACAAAAAGAGACTTTGAGTGGGAAGCTTAAGAATCCCTGATCTAAAGCAATAACATTTACAGTTCTTTGCACACAAGCAGGGAGAGTCTGGTTGCTGGATCACAGTGTGTCCTATCTCTTATGCGTGTCACAAAGAACTAACCAAAGATACTAAGTTTTACTATGGATACTATGTTCTATTCTATTTCATTTTTAAAGATTTAGAGTTTGTATGTGTGCATGAGTTTGTGTGTGATCACACACACACACACACACACACACACACACACACACACACACATGATTGGAGGTGCCCTCAGAGGCAAGCGGCAGATCCTCTTGGAGCTGGAATTATAGGCACTTTTAAGCCACTGATACAGGTGCTGAGAATAGAACTCAGGTCTTCTACAAGAACTGTACATGCTCTTAACACCTGAGCCATCTCTTGTGCTCCTGTATTTCATTTAAAAATAATATCTGTTAATGCCACTAGATTGACTGGTGCTTGGGAGAATAGAGAATGCCACCTGTAGGGCCACACTGAAGGTGGCTTCAAGAAGGGATGGGGGTAGAGGGTGGGAGGGCGGGAATGGGAGGGGCGGAAAGAGGACACTACGATGAAGATGTAACCTGAAGTAATAAAAAAAAAAACTGTAACCTCTATTTTCTTAAAATGTTTCTATCTGGTCATCTTAACTTTAATTCTCACTGTTGATTTATTTTTCTTATGTTTCAGTGCAGTTTCTGAAGGATTTTGTAGCTCAGTCAACAAGCTCTTCATCATCAGTTGATTCCCAAAAACTTCATATTGTCAAACAGCACAGAAGACTTTGTGGGAAGGTTTTCCATACAGCCCTTCCATTTCTCAAGTTTAGACTTAGTGATTGGTGTCTTACATATCACCAAATGTCATGGGTGTTCCTTGGCCTGGTGCATAGCCTGGTGATATCACAGGCCTGAATCACGTTTTCTCAAGGAATTCATTTAGCAAAATCCTAAAAATATCTTCATGTTCTCATTGTTCTTCAGGCCACCTGGTTGACTGGCTGAAGAAGATGAATTAAATAAGACAGATGCTGCCACAGCTGTATGTGACATCACCTCTCTAGCTCCAGGTTATTCCAGGGCATCTCCCTCTGTTCAGCAACCTCAATCTCTCTGCCTTACTGTGGAGCTCTTCTGAACCTTATTTGAAGGTTGCCTTGTGGCAGTAAGCAAACAAACAAACAAACAAACAAACAAATACATAAATACATAAATACATAAATAAAAAAAACCAAACTGTTTCCAGGGAATTGAGAAACACAATTTTAATTATGCCACATGCAAGAAATATTATTAAAGTATTGCTTTATTTTAAGTGTCCCCAGGACTTTAGAATTCTACTTTACACACAGCTTGAGATTACCATGCAGCGGGTTCACTTTTGCTTGTTATTGCTATTGGTGTCACAGTCCCTGGAACTTTGGTGAGCTCTCTTACTGGAATATACATCTCAGGTTCAGAGCATAAAAAAGAAGATTCTAGCAAATCTGGGTTTAAATCCAACCTCTGTCCTCAACAGCTCTGGGAACCAGGCTTGCCTCTTCCACCTGCAGCTCCTCATAGCCATGATGAATAATGGATTAAGTAGAATTACGAAGGTGAATCCCTCTGCTTTGTCTGTACACAATCAGTGTGGATTGCTGCGTGCATCATTTTGCTTTCTCCGAGAGAAGTTGCTGTTAGGAGCATTAGTGATACACTACTTAGCTGGTTATATTTGTTTTAAAGATCAGCTTGTTAGATGTCCTGCATACACATAGTAAGTTACTTTGATTGTTTATAATCCACAGAACCTCCAAGTGTATTTGGTTGCTAACTAGGATTCACAGTGACTTCACTCATATTAACATTAGACAGTAACAAAACCTAGCTAATGGGGTAGAATTGACAGGCTCATCGTTGGTGATAAAATGTGGATCTCAAACACATACTTAACTTTTCTGGGTAATAATTATTGGGTCAGATAATCTCTAAGAATAGATAAGCTTAATTATTCAGATTTAATAATTATTACCCATCAGAACTCCAACTGTGTTTCTGTTGCTTACATCTCTGTGAGGTGATAGGGTGTCAATTCCATTCTGAGACAGATCACTGTCTTGTTTCCCAGTGGTCTGACACATACAGAGCCATTCACTCTCTGCCTGGTCAAAAATATGGTGTGAGGAGAAGGGAAATTATATCCATGTCTCATGTCCCAGCTGGGTCAGCTCATCCACAGCAATTATAAAAAATGAAAATAAAATAAAAAACCCACCTTTCTGTGGAAGTAAAATCTTTTGGTTCTTATCATGTCAATCATTTTGATCCCTCTTGTTCTAAGAATCATAAATAATTCAAGGTCAAAGACAGATTGCAAAGCGAGAAGGCCTATTTTTGGCTACACATTTTCACTCTCTGCTCCCAGTGTAGTAGAAGCTAGGAAACAGAAAGTAGCTAGAATTCTGCTCTGAAATTCTACATTTTCTCTCTTTCCACCTTCTTTTCTGGAAAAGTAAACAAAAACACATCTTTTGAGAGGAGAAACAAGAATCAGTCAATGATCCTGACTTGCCTCCTCTTCCACCTTCTTGTCCTCTGTGGTGCTGACCAAGTACTGATTGGAGTGACGGGGTCAAATGATGTAAGTAATTGACGGTGGTGGTGCACTCCTCTGATCCCAGCTCTGGAGGGGATGAGGCAGGAGGATTGCAAGTTTGAGGGCAGCCTTAGACTACATAGTGACTGTATATTATAATGATGATGATGATAATAACAAGACCATTAGTAGTCAATGTTGAAAATTCCTGCTAGAGATAATGAATAAAAGCCAATGCACTTGAGCATATGTGTGTGCAATGTCCTTTGGTAGCCATAGTGTACAGTGCTAAGCCAGACTCTCTTGGGCAGCCATGGACTGAGATCATGGAGCCTCAAGGAAAGAAATGACTTGGGGGGATTCTTCTAAGAACACAGCCCACATGTTATTAGTGAAATGAAGGATCATGCTAAATCCAGATTGTTCTTAGATCTTGATTTTGGCTGATAATTTACCACAGTCTTTTGAAATGAGAACCCTCTGAAAAATAAACAAGAAGACAGAAAATAGGAAGAGATTAAAAAAAAAAAAAGACTGGAGCTCTAACTAGGTGGCAGACCATGTGCCTAGCTTCCTAGCATGCATGAAGTTCTGAATTCAGTTCCCACATCACAGGAGCACACACACACACACACACACACACACACACACACACACACACACAC
>CAJQZJ010004381.1:9276255-9294114 GCA_907164525.1 Lophiomys imhausi
CACACACACACACACACACACACACACACACACACACACACACACACACACTTGTACAGGCATACACACGTGTGTGAACATGTACACAAGTACATGCACACATGTGTTTATACAAAGAGAGAGAAAGGAAGGAAGAGAGAGAGGGAGGAAGGGAGGGAAGGGGAAGAAAGGAAGGAAAAAAGGAAGGTAGGAAGGAAGGAAGGAAGGAAAGAGAAGAAAGAAGAAACAATCTCTTAGATCTCTTTTATATTGGGAGCTCAAGTTTCACACAGAAAAGTGAACTGAAAGGACATCTCTCTTCAGGAAAAGGATGGCTGAGCTTGGAAAAAGGAATTGGAACAGTGAATATCACATGGGGAGGCAGCAGCCAGGAGAAACACACAGATTGGGCTGCATTTCAACAGTGCCTGGAGCCAGAAAAGCCTCAAATGCTAGAAGCAAGACAGAAGCATGCTCGTGAGAACCAGGCACAAGGACACAAATGTTAATGGTAAATTAAAGAGAACTTGATGATAGACATAGGGATGGAGGGCATGGTGATTGGAGGTGTTGGGAAAGGAAGGGTGTTGGGTATGGTGACTGGTTGCATTGTAGAGGGAGGGGTGTTGGGAATAGTGATTGGCTGAGTTGTAGAGGGAAGGGTGTTGGGGATGGTGGCGGCTGTATCATGGAGGGAGGGTTTTTGGGGATGGTGGTGGCTGTATCATAGAGGGAAGGGTATTGAGGATGGTGGTGGCTGTATTGTGGAGAGAAGTGTGTAATCTATAAAGTTAACAGGAAGGCTATTTTAGAAATATCAACTTAAAAAAAAAACCCACATGCCTTTTGACCTAGCTATTTCTTCACAGTCCTTGTCACATTATAGGAATAAAAGTATATAAGATGATTGGATAGGAGCAATAGTGAATGTTTCTTTTCTTTTCTTTTTATTATGTTTATTTATTACTTCAAGTTACATTTCCATCACAGCCCCCTCCCTCCACCCATCTCGGTCCCAACCTCCCACTCTCTATCACCTCTCCCTCTATCCTACTCTTCCAGTGTAGGGTACCCCCACATATCAACACCCCTCAGTTCAACAGTTATATGAGTGCTAAGAGCTTCCTCATGCACTGGGGACCTACATGGCAGCTCTACTAGGGCAAAGTGTCCCATTAACAGGTAACAAAGTCTATGTATGTTCCTGTTCCTTTCAGTCTGTTGGTCGTAGGATAGTTATCCTGTACTAAATGACTAAAATCCAGTGATAAGTGAATACATGCCATGCACATATTTCTGGGTCTGGGTTAGCTCACTTAGGATGAGCTTTCTAGTTCCGTCCATTTGGCTGCAAATTGAATGATTTCATTGTTTATGGTAGCTGAGTAGTATCCCATTGTGTAGATGCACCTCAGTTTTTTATTCATTCCTCGGTTGAGGGACATCTGGGTTGTTTCCAATTTCTAGCTATTACAAATAAAGCTGCTATAAACATAGTTGAGGAGATGTCCTTGTGGTTTGGTGGGAAATTTTCTGAATGTATACCCAGGACTGGAATGGCTGGGTCTTGAGGTAGAGCTATTCCAAGTTTTCTAAGATATCGCCAGACCGATTTCCATAGTGGTTGTACAAGTTTGCACTCTTACCAGCAATGGAGGAGTGTTCCCCTTTTTTCTATAACCTCACCAGCATGTGCTGTCTTTTGAGTTGTTTTATCTTGGCCATTCTGACAGGGGTGAGATGAAATCTCAGAGTTGTCTTGAGTTGCATTTCTCTGATGATTAAGGATGCTGAGCATTTCTTCAAGTGTCTCTCAGCCATTAGAGATTCCTCCTTTGTGAATTCTCTGTTTAGCTCTGTTCCCAACTTTTTGAGTGGATTATTTGGTTTCTTGGCGTTAATTTCTTTAATTCTTCATAAATTTTGGATATTATCCCTCTGTCAGATGTGGGGTTGATAAAGATCTTTTCCCAATCTGTAGGTTGCCGTTTTGTTCTAATGAGAGTGTCCTTTGCTTTACAGAAGCTTTTCAGTTTCATAAGGTCCCATTTATTGATTGTTGGTCTTAGAGACTGAGTTGTTGGTGTTGTGTTCAGGAAGTTGTCACCTGTGCCAATGAGTATTTTTTAAAGTGAAAAATAATATTGTTAAAAATCTTAATCCTTAGCCGGGCAGTGGTGGCGCACGCCTTTAATCCCAGCACTTGGGAGGCAGAGGCAGGCGGATCTTTGCGAGTTCGAGGCCAGCCTGGTCTACAAAGTGAGTCCAGGACAGCCAGGGCTACACAGAGAAACCCTGTCTCGAAAAACCAAAAAAAAAAAAATTAATCCTTGAATCAGGGGAAAGTTATATAAATAGAAGTAAATTCATATCATGAAACATTATACAACTATTAAAAAGTATGAGCTATGTCTATATTTATTTACTTAGAAGTATTCCCACAGTGTACCATAAAATGAGTAAGGCAAACCAAAGGAACACATATATAGTGTGAGCCCAATAATGTACACCAGTGTATAAATGTACACCAGTATATAAGTGTACACCAGCATATAGATGCACAGCAGTATATACATGAATTCTAACAGCAGAGATGAGGAGATGGAAAGGATGCTTCTGAAGATCTGTATTTTGTCTTTTTTTGTGTGTGGGAAGCAAGGACTGTGCATGTAGCCTTGATTGGTCTTGAGCTCACAGTCTTTGGGCCTTCTGAATGCTGGGAATTTTGGTTGCTTTTTGATAGAAAAAAATAATACAAGATAGAAATAAAAATATGCTAGACAACAAAATGTTAAATAAAAATATAATTTGCAGAAAATGTTATGATTTTGCTCTATGTGTCTGCCAGCAATTGATGTATGACAAACACATCAAAATTGAAAGGCTGAAAACTATAGAATATTTCTCACAAGACTGTAAGGGAATTGATGATTCTGATTTTTGATTTTTGGTAGGATCAGTTAAAAAAATAAACCTATAAATTTTTGTGTGTGATAAATGACTTGATTTTATTTATTCCCCAAATTTCTTCTAAGAATTCCTGAACACGTTGTATTTCGATTCCTGTTTCTGGAGTGTTCACTGCTGCAGTAACCCATGACTGCTGTAGTGCTCCACTTCTACAACAACTCCTACTATTTATCTTCTGAGGACCTACAGTATGCAGGGAACCTAACAATAACTCTGAATACACGTTTTCCATTTTCTTCATAATCAGTACCGTGAGGCACACATTCCACGAACTAGGGGTAGATGATCAAATCGAGATGCACTAAGTGACTTACAGAATGATATCATGAGGCAGAGCCATCCGCTCTCGGTTTTCCAGATTCTAGATATTCAATTCAATCTCAGTTATGATGGCTAATGTTCCCTGTCAACTTAACCCAGAAGTCTTGATATTATTTGAGGGGGCTATCTTGAATGTATTCACTGAGGTGAGAACTCACCCTCTGTGGGCAGTGACACTCCATGGCTGTGATCTGGACTGACGTATGAAGAGAAAGTGAGCCATTCACCCAGAGCACTGGCTTTCCTCACTTTCTGCTTCTCAACACTGGGGCCAGTGTCCTCCACCTCAAGTTACTAGAGTCTGCTGCCATGGTGACCCGTAACCTGAAACTGTGAGCCAGAATAAAGTCCCTCTTTCTAACATTGCTTTTGTCCGAGAATTTTAGCACAGCAGCAGCAGCGTAAGGTATTAATCATGAGGATAGTGATAACAAGATACAGTGAAACCCAATCTGTCTCATTAGAATATTTGATTTGTGAAAACCCTAATAGAAAATTTAAATTGTGAAAGCCCTAATAGTAATGTTAACTGCCAAGGCTGCTATAGTAACAATTACATTTTTCTCTTCTCATACAGGTACTACTGTATTTTGTCTATGTATATTCCTATTGAGGCTGTGAGCATGGACCATACTAGAACACACAGCTTTAATACTGATCACATCTGGCCCATAGGAATTGTTTGAAAGTCCCTAACGTGATGGAGAGTGCCATTCATCTTGGTGTGAGCAGACATATTTTTATATCCGGTCCTGAGTTTTGCCTCTCCTCTTCCCACTGTTGGCTTATTCAACAGTCTTTTCCCCTCTGCCTCCTCCAGACCATCTTAGAGATAAACAGTTACTTCCCTATAGTGAAGCATTCTTCTGGAGTCGAATTGCCCCTTTGGAACAGATCTTATGCCTTTATCCTTTGCTCGGACAATTATAAACAGAGATGTTGGCATGCCTTCCCTGTGGCTAGAAATTGCCTTCCTTAGAAGTCCTCCTAAAGCATCTCAGGTTGTGTTTATAAACATCACAAAAACCAAGCCAAGATTTTGTAACATGACCCCTTTTTCCTGGGGACTAGATCAGTTTGGACACAGATGTTTTAAATATTTCTCTGTGGGACAGCGTACAGCCTCAACCACAGTTCTTGCTAGCAGAATGAATGTCTTTCCTCATCACCTGTAGGGCAGCAACTTCCTGGTTTTCCCTGTCACCAGCAGCTTTTCCCAGCTGAATTCTTTTCTGCCCAACATATCTGAAAAATACACATCAGTTTCTGACTTCCCCTGTCTCTTGAAACCAGCGACTGCAACTCCTTTCTACTTTTAGGACTTTTTTGTTTTCTATCATAAACACGACAAAAAAAAAGCAGCAATTAAACAAACAAACAAAGCTCTGAGGCTGTTGTAAAGGTCCTGGAACTCTCAAAACATGACTGGTGACACGGTCTGTCTTCAATAAACTAGCATGGCCCCAAACATGCCTTTCTCAAGAAGACTTTCTAGTCTCCTCCCATGATTCTCATGTTCTCTGGGAAAAGGATATGAAGACAGAATTAGAACATTAAAAGATGTGTTGATGAAGGCTGGAGAGATGGCTCAGTGTCTAAGAATGATTGCTGCTCTTGCAGAGAACCCAAGTTTAGTTCCCAGCACCCACACTGGGTAGCTCACTGCCATCTGTAAATTCAGTTTTGGAGGAGCTGATGCTGTCTTCTTGTTTCTGAGGGCACTGCACACATGTGGTGCACATACAGACAATCAGGCACACATGTACACACATAAATAAAAACAAATAAAAAGCCTTAAAGATGCATTGATGACAGTAGTTCTGAAATGATTGTGACAGAGGTCTGTCATCTGTGTAAAGCAGAAAATTTTAAGGGGGGGTTGGGTAGAAAAGGCTCAGATTATTCATTTGTTCTAAAAAACAAAACAAAACAGCTTTTCCAGGGAAGAACCCCTTGATCAGCTATCTAGTTACAAATGGTTATCTCTAAACACACCCCCCCCACACACAGAGACACACACATATCTGAGCAACACTAAACAGTAGTAATATATATATACACACGTATGGATATATATGGATACACACATGTTTGTATTATGTATAACAATAGTAGTTATAGAAAAAGAGGTCATGAACTCGAGAGGAAATGAGGATCACGGGACAAACTGGAGAAGGAAGAGGGAGGTATGGAAATAATATAAGTATGGTACTCATGTATGAAAGTCTAAAAAAGAGAGAGAGATTCAAAATTTTTGAAACAGAAAAAAAAAGAAAAGAAAAAAGCAACTTGCTTGGTCTCCTGGTAAGAATGCATGCTTCTAGGGGATGAGGATATTTAATACTTTGAAACCAGAGCAGCAGGGATGTGCAGCACAAAATGCCTCTAAGAATCATGGAGAATAGAGGAAGCTCCACACTGGAGCACAAACCTATGGATTATTTTCATTATAGTAACAGCATCTTTCAGAGACGTGATTCAGTGTGCATGGTCATCGTGGAAAAGAGCACTTTGACACTGTAGGGTGTTGACTCTGAGCTGTTCCATAAACTATACTTTAAGAAGCAACTCCAATGACCTATCAAGTTGATGCTTATACATTTGGTGGTAGGTAATATGACCAGGGGAACCCATAATTCTAGGCCCATACCAAGGCTTCTCCACATAAGTGCAGATCTTCATATATGCTATGTAGGAGTCTATACATGGGAAACACACATCCGAAAGCTCTTGTTAGTGATGCTGCCTTAAGCTCTGGTGGTAAAAGTAGCAAACCATTCTGCAGCTAGCTATCCAGCCCTGAGGGTGATAGGTGCCAACGTATCACAAGTGGCCACTCGGCCTCTTCAAGGGCCTATCCTATAAAGGACTCCAGCGCTGACATCTTGTTAGTAGAGGCAATATTGCTAGACTGATTTGGAAAGTCCATTCTGTCGGACACTTGTATCTTTCCTACCTCTGTCATCATGGCTGCTTGGTCATATCGCTGTCATGGTGATTCAAATATATGCAGTTACACAAGATGGCCAGTCATCTTCCCTAGTGGCTATCCGGTATGTCTTCTCTCTTAGGACTTTTTTTTTGTAGGCATTAATGTGCACTTCTGGCCTCCCCATGTGCTAGTCACATGTGTCCACTGTAAGTTTGGGAAATGGTCTTCTAGTTCTTTATCTACTAGGACCAGAGTCAAACGGTCAGGCCATTTAGCCACTCAATGCCTAAAAGTCTGCATATATTTGTGCCTTTAGTCATTTATCATCTATACAAGGTAGGCGGCAAGTTGTACTACTTAATCTCTGTGAGCCAGAGTTTCCCTTGAGCAGCTTGGCACGACACAGCAACCCAGTCACCACCTATGTCAAGATTCACTAGTAGAGCAGACTGACCTGTCTATAAACAAACTGAAGCTGTGTCCTTCTCTTTCAACCAACTGTAGAAGAGTTCCGGGCACACTGGGAGGAGGGCAGTGGCAGAAGCTGAAGTGGGAGTTGGTACTGTGCTATATCACATGTGCCATCTGGTCTCGCTCTGGTCTGTATGTACTTCCTTCATCTGCTAGCCAATTGCTTCAGGAAGTCCACCTTTGATGTTTTGGTATGTGTCATTTTAGACCTTCTGTGAAATAGTCATGTGTTGGGTTATATGAGAAGTACAGGGATTTTTCAGGGTATTGAAGGATGCCATGTGCAATTTCTACATTATTGGGTAGAAAGAACCTCAGACTATGAATTGGGGTATTGGCAGTTACCTTTTAGGGGTGCAGGAGAGTGGGGAGTGATCAAACAAGAAGGATGAGGTGCAGCTCTGAGAAAGTACTAATTGTGCTGCTAGGGAGTCCACTTACGGTGACTATCAGGGATGCCCTGTTCTGGCAGAACAGCCTGGGACTTGATGGCTCACTTGACCCTGAGAAAATGTGACTTCCATGTGTTCTGGGGCTGACCTTGAGCATGTGACTCTAAAGGTCACATCAGCCAACTTTTTGCCTCCCAGCAGGTTTGCTCTTTAAGGAACTCTGGGTGGTATGCTTCCATAGTTGTTAAAAATGTGTGGAATTCTAGAATCTTCTGCCATCTCCCTACCCTGTCCTCTTTGGATAAAGCCCCACCTCTGCAGATGGTGTCAGATTCAAGCTGACAACCCTGGAAGCTCTGGAGAGTTCCCTTTCATTTTGAAAGCTCGTTTTCTCTTCTCTGGTAATGATTAAGATGTTTTGCCATCAGCTCCTGGAAGACTCTCACAGGTCGCCGGCCACTAACCTGGCCCAGGTGTGCTTTTTGCTCTGGACGCTCACATGGATCCCAGTTGCCAGAAATCAGATGGAGTGGCTTGACACCAGTTATGTAACAGGACCCTCAGAAGAACACTTAACCTATCACCTGAGTTCCCCCTCCCCCATGTTGTGTCCTTCTCTCATGCAGTTATTACAAGGATAAAACGATGCGAATGTTTATAGGACGCCTAGTGCAGTGCCCGACACAGACCACTAATTCATATATTAGCTCTCTTTGGTGCAGACTGCCTGAAGGACATTTCCCTGAAACTATTGTCAAATCTATATCCCTACCGCCTTGTTTTTTTTCTATAGGAAAGTTCAACATCTTTGTCCCTTATCAAAGTAATATCTAGAGTGGTTTGTCTCACATTTACTCATGAGTTCTCAACTCAATTTCATTCCAATTTAACAGCTATTTTTTTTTTTAAATTTATCAAGGTGTGGTGGTGCACGCATTTATTCCCAGCACTCAGGAGGGCAGAGGTATCAGAACTTGCTCATCTACAAGCCAGTTCTGGGCCAGCCAAGGCTAAAACACTGAGACCCAGCTTTAAAAAAAAAAACAAAAAAAACAAAAAAAAAACAAAAGAAAAAGAAAAAGGTTATTTTCTTAGTTTAACCCAGTTCTACATGTATGCTCTTTCCTCAGGCATATTTCTAGATATCAATTCACTTTGACATGAGGGAGAGCTTGCACTGTATTTCCACGAAGAAGGAACTGCAGAAGACCCCGGGCCCCAGCTCAGCCCACACTGACATACTGTCTCAGATCACATCAGCCTGCTCTCCAGCCTCCTGAATGGATATGGAGTGTTATAATACAACAGACATTAAAAAAAAAAAAAAGAATATTTTTAGGGATGAGCTTTGTTGTTCCTTTAGTCATTCCTCCTTGCTTACCACTCAAAATACACATGTTCCGGGCATATGCCGGCGCAGACATGCAGACATACTGACTTTAAAAGAGGCATATTTTTGCACTCCTTGACATCTGCTTGTGTTGATTAAACACATAACTCTTCTGTTTATGCCTCAACATGGTCAAAAAAAAAAACCACCCCACACTTGAATGTGTCAAAGCCTGTCTGTATGATCCTTAATAATGGATGGTAATTGTTGCAGACACAATATGGAATCAGTTAGCCAGGTCATTCAGGGACCTGCCTGGAGTGACTTGGGAGTTGTCTTCTGGATAGAGCAATTGTTTCTAGGGAGACTGAGAGGTACATTGTCAGAGTCTCCTTTCTCCTCTCTGTCCTCTGCTTATTCATGCTCCATCCCTTTTTCTGTTCTATTGAAGAATTAGATCAGCACTGAAGAGTGCAAGGGGAGGGGGGACTGATGAGGTCCCAGCCTTCCCTGGGGACCTGTAGGCAGTCAACGGCTTCTGGGGGAAGGAGGGGCGCTTTTGTTGTTGCTTTTTATTTTCTTCAGTGATGCAGACACTGCTGTTTTCCACGATCCAGTAAATAACCCTTACCCATGCTCCTAAAAGCAACCCTAGTTGTACTAACTGGGCAACTGGAACAAACAAAGACTGTAGACAAAGAACAGGCTGGGAGAAGGAAGAGGACAGCTAGATTGAGAATCAGATACAGTGCAGTACCTGGTAGAGGCGAGGGTGGGTGGTTTTCCATATTCTGGTTAGGAGGGACCTGTATTTGCCACTGTCAGGCAACGTCACCTCTGGCATTCACACACAGAGTGTAACAGCTTTCGTCTATCTTCTCCAGCTGCACATTGCAATTCTATTCACAGTCATTTGTCATTTGCATCCAGAGTCCTTTTCAGAGCATTGAATGTTAGGAGCAGTTTACCTTCATCTATCTTTTATTGTGAAGAGATAGGCATTATCATTAGGAATTTTAAAATGGGAGCAATGATTAATTCTAAAACAGAAAGAAAGATAGGAAGAAAGGAAGAAAAAGAGAAAGAAAGGATGAAAGAAAGAAAGAAAGAAAGAAAGAAAGAAAGAAAGAAAGAAAGCAACTACAGAACACAAAAAAAATCTCAACAGGTTTAGCTGACTGAAGATGTATGTAGATGTGAGGTTCCAACTCCTGTTCAAACCAAGCTCTTGGCAATGGGTACATTTCACTTCATTCTGTGAAGGACACCCTCCCAGCAGGCTGCTCTGCTCTGATCACTCTCACAGTTCGAGGCTTCTCATGAACCTCTCCTCATAGACAGCCTTGTTAGCTCATAGGGTAAAGAATGTATAAGCAACCCATCAAAAGGTTCAGGATGGAAAAGGAATCAGTCCTTAACAGCCTGCTGCATCCTGCTAATTGAAGGCTGCGATGACATTTGTGCATTGTGAGTGTGTGTGTGTGTGTGTGTGTGTGTGTGTGTGTGTGTGTGTGTGTTTACAGCAGTTGATATGCTGACTGCCAAGTGAGGAGAATATAATCAGGTAGGAGAATAGAGATACTGTGGGACAAAACAACTTAGTGAATGCACACTGGCTGAGAGCACATATTTCTCAGAATAACTTCCCAGGGCTTCAGATGAAATCTGCCATCCCTGTACTGAACACCTGTGCCATTGTCACATGATCATAGTTATCAATGTGTTTGATCATTACAGCAAAGGGCTCTGAAGCTTCAACTTTTGCCTTTCCTTTAGAACAAAATGTGCCATGGCTCATGGAAGCATTTGTAATGAGAACTCCAGCTTCCATGTGGGTTTGGAAGCAAGGGATATTGTAAGGAAAACTGTTCTTGTTGCCAAGAAGAGCTGGGCTTGATCCTAGGTATGTTGTTTTTTGGCTGTGTACCATCAGAAAAACCATCCACCTTCCAATGAGCAGTTAGTTCAACCACTAAATAGAGAAGATACCCAGTATCCAGGTTTCCTGGAAACTGAATTGTAGAAAACATCATACATACTGCAACAAACATAACTGTTGGTAGTCAGTAAGCTGTGACTATAATTACTGCTGTTTGTGCTTTCTGAGAGAGAACTCTACACACACTGAAAATAGAGGGTCTCTTTAATTTGACATTGCTCTTGACTTTAGTATGGCTGAACAACTGATAATATCTTTTCTATCCCAAAGAAATGTGCTCTGATAACCCACACGGCTTTGTTAAAGGTGACATCTGTCTAGAAAGGGGGCAGGAATTACCATTTGTATTCTTTAATCGTAACAATAGTTTTCAGTTTCCTCTTGAAGAAGAAGCTGTAGGTTGCTGAAGTCTCCAGTGGGGACCTGGGCATTTATTTCCTCTGCTCCTGGGAATGTTTGCTGCTAATGGCTCACAGCTGGGCCTTTCCCTGGGCATTGCCTCCAGCTAACAGGAGCAACTCACAACAGCACTGTATCCTTCCCAGATGCCAGCACTTATTTGGTGAGTTATGGATGCAGAGTAGAGAGGATTACCCCTCTTGCTTCAATTTGAGGGTCATCATCCTTAAGGACCATCTCAGGCCCAGAGTTTCTCATGAGACCCTGAGAGGACCCTTGTGTCAGTTTCAGTGGCCTAACGAGAATTTGATATATCTCAGAAGTGAAAATCTGGTGGAAGAGGAAGAAGCAAGATTTTTTTCAGAATGAGCTGTGGGTCTGACATCTGTAGAAGAAGAAAGGGAAGGAAGACAGACTGGTTAATAAATGTCTCACCTGAACCATCATTTGAGAATGTCATGGGAAGACTTTCTCATAAGTGGGGCCAGTACAATGGCTTGCAATGAGAGGAGACCTCAGCCAGGCAGAAATATTCTAGCTACAGTAACCTTGCTTTGGCTGATCACTGTCCCAAAGAACCCCAGGGAACCCCAGGGGTACTGATCACAACGTGAATGCTATAAAGAACCTGAAGTTATTGTAGCTGAATGTTCTTACCCAATCTGTGGGTGAGGTTGCCTTGTAGGTAAGCCTGTGTGGCATACCTCTGTGCTCCTTGCTCATCTTTCTGCAATTAAGATCTCCACTCTAGAGTCTCCCTTTCAGTAAATTTGGACAAGACAGGTAGTAGTACCTAACGTGTTCCCCAGAACTGGGTTCTAAAATGAGATTCTGAAGCTGGATCATGTATGGGCCAGCTAGTAGTTATGGCTACATTACAGGTAACCCCAGGTCCTGTCAGAGAGTAGCATGGTGGGACAGAGCACCGGTGGGAAGGAACACACTGGTGGTTGCAACATCTCAGGCTTTTGATCATGGGCTAATGATATTCTGAGAATGATGGAATCAGGTGACTGTGCAGGGCACAGGTTTTGCATTGAAGAAAGACAATGCAAGAGCATTGCAAGTGATTAATCACCTGTTAAGGGTGAAGATTGACAATCAGTGTGTCATTCCATCACACAAACTCTTATCTCCTGCAGCCAGAGGGAAGAGTAAGTCAGGAACCCCGAGACTTAGTTATAAGGGTCACAAATCTCTAGGGTTAAGATTTCAACCCTTGCTCTTCTAAGGTCATGAACTTTATCGGGAAATTAGATCCTGTTATATTTGCATAATATATTCAATAATATTAAACTACTAATAATCTTAAATACCCATGAAACCTTGTGGCCAGATGAAGTGGCCAATTTCCCTATTGAAGACAAGTATCGGCTTCTCTTTTGCAGTCAATGAAGTCATCTCTTCCCTGCAGACCAATGACAGCCATGTTATGATGTGTAATCCAATCCTCTCCTGGTTGTCAGGCAAGAGATTAGGATTGGTTTATTAAATAATATGCTGGAAAGTTCTGTGCTTGGTAAGGAAGGAAAGAACTACACCCCAAAAACTGTGCATGAAACATAGCCAACATATACTACCAAGAGCTAGGTGGGTATAGTGGAACCCATGGGTGCTAGACCACAGGGCTAGAACACAACATTAAGGAAGGAGAGGTCATTAACATGGGAACACTTTACTCTGACACAGGCCTTAACACCCTGGGAAACTTCCAGTAAATGGTGTTAACTTGTCACTGGGATGGCTGGTTGAGTTTAGAAACAGCAATGTCCTCACATTTAATGAAGTGAAATTCCAGAGATTCAGTGGCAGATGGCAAAATAAGAAATTCAAAGATTCAAAACAGCAGGCATGCAAAAGCAAGTGGTTACACACGGCCAGCAAATCCATTAGCCAACTGTGCTCCACAGAAGGGCTCACAGGGGACATTGTTCACCAATGTGATGAGGACTGTGTTTGAGAAAGAGGCATTGAATCCTTAATTGATATCTGCTGATCAGGGTGTTTGAGAAGGAATACTCCTTCAGAGCAGGAATCCCTGGGAGGACTGGGGCAGAGGTGATGCCAGAATAATAAATCCAAATTGGTAGTACTTACCCATATCCAGAAAAATGTGGCTTCAATCATCTTAAGGGACTGCAAGTTTAGGTGGTAGCCAAGAACCTAACCTACAGAATGCTGTGGAGATCTGTAACAGGAAACAGCATCCTTGGGACAAGGTGACGTTCAACAAGTGTCCTGTTTAGCCTGTAGAAAGAAATGAACGGCAGGTTATCAAGAACCTGGGGAAGGTCCCTTCTTTGATGCTTTCCAGAATCTAGCTAGGTTTTAGACATTGAAGTCATTGGCAGGATGAGTCTAGGCTCCTGGAAAGAAGATCGTTGTAACTCTGTGACAGCTATGGGCAGCTATGTGCAGAATGATTCCAACAGGCTCTGTAAAGAGACTCATGGTCACATAAGCATACACTGACCAAAGATGAAAATGCATGTACTCAGAGCCAAGTCATTGCTGATTTTTGGAGATCTAACATGTTCTAGGCTTCTTTATGTGGGGTTGAGTAACAACTCCATCACTCGGGTCTATGACAGTCATAGATCCACTAGCAATCATTTTCCCCAGTCACTGTATGTGGGACTGGACTGAAAAAGATTGGTAGTTTGTAGGACCTGTATCCTGGCTCCCTGATCTGCAGGTTGAAGCTTTTTGAAAGAAGGCCAAGTGGAATACTTTTACAATGACCCTCCTCCAAGCCAAACGCTAGAGCAAAGAATCATGTTCAAGACCTAAAAGATGTGAATTAATGTCATCTACTTCATATCTCCATCAATTTACTTATAGTGAGTACCAAGGAGCTGTGTTAATAGGTATCTGTTTGTCTGAATCCAGCACAAGTTTCCATTAAGGCAGATTCCACTACCTATGCCACCAGATAGCTAACTACAGCGATAGGCACCAACGCTGTCACGACATCCGGAGACCAGTCAGCTTAGGGTTACACCAGTTGCTTCTGGATCCCTTTTACCTCAGAGAATAAAGGTCTGGATCTTTTTACCTCCATGTTGGAGTGTGATGAAGAAATATACCAGCTTCTGAAATCCCCATATGGCCACTTGAGAACTTTCTTGAAGTTACACCATAGTTTAATATTTTCCTCTGTCTCCTCCTCCACTTTCCCATATGTGCTTGCCCTCTGAGAATTCCTACCAAACCCATCTGCACATAGATCTTTTTCTACAACATGTTTCCTGGCTAAGCTAACAAATGAATTCTACCTCCCATTATCCCCTCTTTACTTTCTTCTCGGTTCGACCCTCTTGAGTTCCATTCACTTTCCTTTTCTGAAAAAAAGAGAACAATAAATGTTAATTTTCTTTTGTCCTAGGTTGCTTTCTCAAGAGAATATGATGCATGGGAATGGGCAGAGTGTTGGAAAAAATTGGGTATTTTCCAAAGGAGAAAATGCCAAGGATACTTTAAATAGAGGGACAGTTAAGAAGCAGGAAGCAAGGATTGAACAGTTAGGGCATGATTTTTGAGACAGGGTTTCAAATAGCCCAGGCTGGCCTTGAACTTACCCTGTAGCTGAGAGTGACTTGAACTTTTAAAAAATATTTATTTATTACTGCAGATTACATCTTCATCACAGTACCCTCTTTCCACCCCTCCCAGTCCCACCCTCCCACCCTCTACCCCCTATCTCTTCCATCCCACTCCTCTGCAGTGGAGTGTCCCTACCTATCAGTCCCCCACCCCAGTTTAGCAGTCATATGAGGGCTAAGAGCCTCCTCATACACTGGGGGCCTACAAGGCAGCACCACTAGGGCAAAGTGTCTCATTGACAGGTAACAAAGTCTATGTTTCTGTTCCTCTGCATTGGTTGTAGTATAGTTATCCTGTACTATATGGCTAAAATCCGATTATAAGTGAATAGATGCCATGTGCATCCTTCTGAGTCTGGGTTAGCTCACTCAGGATGAGCTTCTCTAGTTCCATCCATTTGGCTGTAAATTGCATGATTTTGTTATTTCTGATGGCTGAGTAGTACTCCGTTGTGTAGATGTACCACAGGTTTTTTTTTTTTTGTTTGTTTTTTTATCCATTCTTCAGTTGAGGGACATCTGGGTTGTTTCCATTTTCTAGCTATTACAAATAAGGCTGCTATGAACATAGATGAGGAAACTTCCTTGTGATTTGGTGAGGAATCATTTGGATGTATACCCAGAAGTGGTATGGCTGGGTCCCGAGGCAGAGCTATTCCAAATTTTCTAAGATATCGCCAGACTGATTTCCATAGTGGCTGTACAAGCTTGCACTCCCACCAGTTCAATGGAGGAGTGTTCCCCTTTCTCCACAACATCACCAGCATGTGCTGTCATTTGAGTTTTTGATCTTAGCCATTCTGACAGGTATGAGATGAAATCTCGGAGTTGTCTTGAGTTGCATTTCTCTGATGATTAAGGATGCTGAGCATTTCTTCAAGTTTCTCTCGGCCATTAAGGATTTCTCCTTTGTGAATTCTCTGTTTAGCTCTGTTCCCAATTTTTTGAGTGGATTATTTGGTTTCTTGGCATTTAATTTCTTGAGTTCTTTGTAAATTTTGGATATTAGTCTTCTGTCAGATGTGGAGTTGGTGAAGATGTTTTCCCAATCTGTAGGCTGCTGTTTTGTTTGAATGACAGTGTCTTTTGCCTTACAGAAGCTTTTCAGTTTCATGAGGTCATGACTTGAAGTTTTGATCCTCCTGTCTCCACCTTTTAATTGTGGGCATTGGAGATGTGAGCCATGAGGCTTCATTTATGAAGTGCTCCCTGCATACACAAGCAAGTTACTGACTGAACTACATACCTAATCCCAATTACAGTATTTTCTAAGAGTCAAGAATGTTTGTTTGGCACTAGAGTGGGAGATAAAGATGAGAAGACAAAACAGGAGAAGGCACATGTGGAAAGGATGATTATAGTCCACACTTGTATGCTAAGAATTTTGGTCTTAGTTCTGATTTAAGATTTTTGATTTAAATTTATATTAAGCTATATATTAATCTATTTTAATAATGGTAGTTGAAGAAGGTACTCTTTCAATTACAGACCAAAACCACATTCAAATGAATGAGAAACGGCCAACACAATTGACTTGTGTCGCTGTGTTCATACCATTTTATAGGAGCCTTGGAGGAAAGCTCCCACCATTTCTGTATAATTAAAAATAATTAGAGTTCACAAAAGCATCTATTAAAAACCTGTTTCAAATTTCCAGTATTTATCAATATGAGTCAAATTTGTTTTACTTTTAATGAATACTATAAATTCTGAACTGAACTCAGAAATAGAGTTGAATATTGAGGTTACTATAGGGCTAAAATTTCAAGCATAGATTTGATTTCAAACTGTAACAACAGTCTTAATAACTCATTGTTCTTATAGATAATTCTCAAAACAAACTGGTTTAGATTTCAGAAAGCAAATTGTCATGAAACTACTACATTTATTTACAAATGTTTAGAATATTGAGAATCCCTTGTTAAAAAAAAATAATCCCACTGTCCATAGGAATTGAAAATGATGGCACATGCCTTTAATCCCAACACTTGGGAGACAGAGGCAGGTGGATCTCTGTGAGTTCAAGGACAGCTTGGTCTACAAAGCAAGTCCAGGACAGTCAGGCCTATTACATAGAGAAACCCTGTCTTGAAAAACAAAAACAACAACAAAAAAGAAAGAAAGAAAGGAAAAAGAAAAAAGAAAAGAAAATGATTAATACTGATAACAGTGAGTCAGTAACTGGTTTTGAGAGTAAGGATATTTCAATTCATATTAAAAAAACATATTGAGGCCTGAAATTCAACTCACTTGAGAGAGTACTTGCTCAGAGTGCAGGAGGTCCCAGGTTTGATTCTGAGCCCAGAATAAACTACACATGTTGACCCATACCTGCAAGCTCAGTGCTACAGAGGTGGAGGCAGGGGGATCAGGGGTTCAAAGTCATCCTCAGCTATATAACCAGTCATACAAGAAGGCATGCAGATGGCAACGTTAAAAAAGAGGCATAGAGAGGCAGACCCAAGACATGCCATATTTGGGGAACGCTGGTCTGTGTGACTTTAAACACTAGTGATGGGAACAGGTTGCAAAGAAGACAGTGTCGAGGAGCGAGAGTCCATGGTACTTGGGAATTGTTTGGACCCACAGCATGAGGACAGGATTGTGAATGACAACTTCAGAAGCTGGCTGTGATAGATTCCTTCTTTATTTTTTATTTGTATTTAAATATTTTTCATACAATATATTTTGATAATTAGCTTTCCCCTTCCTCAATTCCTTCCAGATCCTTTCTACCTTTCTACACACATAACTTCCAAAGTTATGCTGCTGTTTTCTCTCTCCCTCTCCCTTCCCCCACCTCTCTCTCTCTCTCTCTCTCTCTCTCTCACACACACACACACACACACACACACACACACACACACACACACACAAAGAACAAAAAAACAAACAAAAAATCAATAAGACAAAACATACCAAAACAAAAATCCCAGAAAAGAAAAATCAGAGGGTCGATTTTGTGTTAACTAATTGCTCCTGATCCTGGGACTTGCCCCAGAATGTGGTTGATATGCCCAGTGACACTCCATTGGAGAAAATTGGTTTTTCCTTTCCCAGCAGGTATCAATTGCAAATAGCTTCTAGGCTAGGGATGGGACTTTATGCCCACTTCCCCTCTTCTAACCTGTGATTTCATCTGGTTTGAACCCATGAAAGCCTTGTATGTGCTGTCATAGTCTCTATGAGTTCATATGTGTATTGTCCTGTTGTGTCTGGAAGGTGCTGTTTCCTTTGAGTCATCTATCCCCTCTGGCTTTTACAGTCTTTCTACCCTGAGCCTTGAGGGAGTTTGATAAAGACAAATGTATACTTTCCTTAACCTTGACTTTATCTAAAGGTTAACACAGTGACTCTCACATTTAAAACCTGGTACATTTACACAATGGAATATTACACTACGTAGCTATTAAAAACAAGGAAATCATGAATTTTTCAGGCAAATGGATGGAACTAGAGAAGATCATCCTCAGTGAACTAGCCCAGACCCAGAAAGACACATATGGTATGCACTCACTTATAAG
>CAJQZJ010004381.1:9297734-9307737 GCA_907164525.1 Lophiomys imhausi
ACACACACACACACACACACACACACACACACACACACACACACACAGACACACACACTCCAGAGGAACAGAAAGCTAATTTTCAAGCATCTCAGTTTTGGGACAGGCTGTTATTGTGTATCTATGGATAGCCTTGAACCCAGAATCCTTGCGTGTCTGTCTCCCAAGTGTGAGATTACAGATGTGCATCATCTGCCCCTCTGTAGTCTCACATCTGTCAGACATTTCTATCACCCCACACTCTTATCTAACCTGAGTCTGCCCAGCATCCTATCCAGTACTGATTCTTCAAAAAAACTTGTTTCCAAGCTTGATACCTTGCCTATATTCAAGCTATTTCATCTGGCTTAATTCTGTTACAATGAGATGATAATTAAAAGACCATCTGAATTCCTAGTGCCTTCATTTTCCAGCCTCTCAGAGCCAAGGTGAAAATTTTGGGATGAAGGAAATGCAAATAATTTGGGGCAGGCTGGTACCAAATGTGGGCATTGCAATCACTGCCCAGGAACAAGCCCATAATTCAGCCCGTTAAAGGCTTGTATATCTTTAAAATGTTTAAATATCTGTTTTGTGCTTTAGGAATATAGAAAATAATAACAGACCATCAACCTTGACATAAGTTGTTCATATCTCAGTCTAATTACTTCCATTCCCTTTTCAAATGCCCTTCTTTGTGTTTTTCTTTGTTTAAACATTTACATATTTCTTCAAGTTACATGTCAATCAGAGTTCCTTCCCTCCTCCCCCTCTCAATCCCACCCTCCTACCCTCTTCCCCCTCACCCTCTTATCTGCTTTTTTTTTTTTAATTTAAGGTGTATCTTTTCCTCCCCAAAGCTCCCCCTTTTAGTTCAATAAAAGGCTCCTTTTCTCACAACAATAAATACAATACAAAACAAGAAGAACAATTAGGTCACAATTATGAAAATTATAAGGTATAACATACATTCCCAATGTCCAGTCCATACGTATTTGGTAACTGATATTAATATTCTATTATCTATCTATCTCAATGAGTTTAAAATTCTATACTTAACTCAGTTTTCATCCTAACTTGCATTACCAACTTAAAAACATCTTCTTAGACCTAGAACATCCTTTTAATTCCTAAACAACTTAAAATTTAACTGTGAGACTATAACTATCTAATCTTCAACCACATCAGAGACATGAAAAGGATAAATATATCTAAATATACAGGAAGCACAGAGCCAGCAGCTTCCAAAACTAAGAAATGACAGACAACTGGCTGCCTGGACAGTCCCCAATTCTTTTTTTTTTTCCTTTATTTTTTATTTCTTCAAGTTACATCTCAATCGCAGTCCCCTCCCCATTCCCCCTCCAGTCCCACCCTCCCACCCTCAACCCCCCATCCTCTTCCCTTTTTTTTAAAGTTTAAGGTATATCTTATTTCCCCCCTGCAGTTTCCCCTTTCAGTCCAACAAATGGCTCTTTCTCTTATAATAATAAATACAATACAATACAACAGAGGTAATTAGGCCACAGTTATGAGGGTTATATGGCTTAACATACATTCCCAATGTCCAGTCCATATGTATTTGGTACCTGACTTTAACATTCTACTATCTAACCATCTCCATGAGTTTAAAGTTCTATATCTGACTCAACATTCATACTAACTTGCAACAAAATTTTAAAAGTATCTTCTTAGATCTATAACACTCTCTTGACTCCTAAACAACTCAAAATTTAATTATGAGACTCTAGCTATCTGTTCTTCAACCACATCAGAGACCTGAGAGGGATAAATATATCTGATTTTATAGGAAGTACAGGGCCTGCAGCTTCCCAAACTAAGAAATGACATACCAGTGGCTGCCTGGACAGTTCCCATTTTCTCTCCATACATTACAGCATCGATCTTCAGTCATTTGGCCCCATTTCTCTGACAGACATTGATTGTAGAGCAGGCAGTCCCCAATTCTTAATACATTGGAGCATCTATCTTTAGCCTTTTGGCCCAGTATCTCTGACAGACATTAATTATAAAGAAGAAATTATGAATGACTTCCTTACCCTGTATTTGAAGAGCTAGGCTGTCGACTTCAAGTTTCATCCTTTTCGGACAGCATTCTGTCTACAGTTGAAGTTTGCAAGGGATTTCTCTTGTCCAGTGACAAGCTTGCCACTAATGCAGCCATCTCCAAATGGAGATTCTTCCATGTTCATCCTCTACTTGAAGTAGAATAGGGGGTGCTGTCAGGAGCTGACATGTCTCAATATCAAAAAATCTTAAGTTAAGAAAACATCTTTGAATGCCATATTCTATAGATCTCTTGAGGTTTTTGAAGACTCCCTATCTATCTCTGTATATTTGGATAAGCAAATGTTGCTTGTCTCTTAGCAGCTTGATTTCTGTTTAACTTAGAAAACATCTATGATACACTATGCTAGTACCTAACAAAATGACATGCTTGAATGACTTTGAGTTTACATTTCTTAATTATCCTAAACAGGTGGTGACAGTTGCTATCAAAAGGCCAAAACTTCACCTTGCATTTTTAAGCATTACATAGGTACAATATCTTCAAAAGAGTTAACCTTAATTTTGTATCAATATACAAAGATCAACACCGATGTAGCCAAATATAATCTTAATATTTTATCAAAATACAAAGATATAAGAGCATATTCAACAATCTATCCCTTTTTCTTTATCATTCCTATATTATGTCTATATTCCATTTTTTCAAGTCTTTTTCCCCCCTATATAGGAGAGAAAGAAGGATAGAGAAAAGAAAAAGAGAGATATCCCTGGATCTAACCTCCAAAACCTTGCTTAACAAGACCATTTAACAACTTGTAACCAGTCCACCTAAACAACAACAAACATCTATAATCCATCAGATAAGCAAAGGGGAATGGAAATCACCCACCCCACCTTCTGGGAATGGGTTGTCGCTCTCTTAAAATTGCTTCCTGCTGATTTGGGATATGGGAACTCTGCTTGGGGGTCCAAATAAAAATGGGAAAATGGCTGAGTTAATAGTAACATTTGATGTTCAGTCTTTTTGTGCTCAGCTATTTAAATGTTCTAAGTTTGCAATCACAAGCTGAACTTTGGGTGGACAAGTTCAGGGCTTTACTGAGGTCCTGGTTGGAACAGTCTGTGGGGCTGAACTATCTTAGTTGGCCATTTTGAGTTGTTCTGGTTGTATATTTTTTTGGGAAACAGCAATTGAGGAAGTCTACGAGGCTGGATCATATGGGCTACTTGTCTTCTTTGGTGTCTGGTCCCTTTTCTTCAGAAGTTTCAGTAGTCCAATTATCCCTGGACTCCTTAGATGGATGCTTTTAATCTCCTGGAAAGATAAGAACAGAACCCTAATCCTATCTCTAGGATGCTACCTTTTTTTTTGCCAGGTAATATCTTTCCTAGAGAAAACTGTTTTTTTTTTGTTTTTGTTTTTGTTTTGTTTTTCTTACAATATAAAAAGTATTGTCTTTCAATTGAGATTTAAAAAAATTCTTTTGGGGCCAGGCGTGGTGGTGCACACCTTTAATTCCAGCACTCGGGAGGCAGAGGCAGGTGGATCTCTGTGAGTTCAAGGCCAGCCTGGTCTACAGAGTGAGTTCCAGGACAGCCAGGGCTGTTACACAGAGAAACCCTGTCTCGAAAAACCAACCAACCAAACAAACAAAAAACAAAAACTAAAACAAAATTCTTTTGTTATTTTGAAACTAAACATCCTTAAGTGTATATATTGTGAGATCACATAGGACAACCCACTTTGAATTTCAGCATGCCCTCTTCAAGCAGCTTTTAAACTTAAATTATTGTGAATCCTGTGTGCCTGCCTCTGCCGTCTAAGTGTTGGGATCAAAGCTGATGGCACCCAATTGTTGGGATTAAAGATGTGCACCACAAACCTTGGATCTAAGTTT
Organism: Lophiomys imhausi; assembly: GCA_907164525.1. Classification (NCBI taxonomy): domain Eukaryota; kingdom Metazoa; phylum Chordata; class Mammalia; order Rodentia; family Muridae; genus Lophiomys; species Lophiomys imhausi. Next base: position 9,301,643 of record CAJQZJ010004381.1, read on the forward strand.
TTCTCTGTTTGGAGCTTGCTCTGTGTCAGGCTGGCCTTGAACTCAGAGATCTGCATGTTTCTGTCTCCAGTGTGTTGGGATTAAAGGTGTATGCCTCTCAAGTGTTGGAATTAAAGGTGTGGACCATCACCACCCTGTTCATTGTAACTCTAGAATTTAAAAGACAGCTAACTCTATGTGATCCTTCTGTCTGCTGGAATTAAGGTCATGGGCTAACACTGCCCTTCTCAAATATTTTATCTTAGCTCCAAATTACTTCAACTCTTAGAGATTTAGAAAACCAGTTTGAACTGTAGTAAACCTTAATTTACTTACAACATTTTAAATCGCTTACCTGCATTTTTAATATCAAACAATGAAAATATCCTTTATATATAGGAAAAAAAAACCTTACAAGCTGATTTCCAAGAGTGTGTGAGCTATGTGGCAGCCTGCAGTCTAACATTCTAACCTAAAACTAAGACCATTTTCCCTTTCTTGCCAGTAAGGCGAGTATGCTTTCAGTAAATTATCATTTGAAAATTTCATATTTTATTTTTATTATTTTTTTATGCTTAGCTACCGCCTTTTTAAAAAATTAATTTGTTTTATCAAGTTACCTCTTGGAACATAATTTCTGCCCTCCTCCTCTGCCGGCCCTCCCTCCCTCCCTCCCTATTCCTCTTCTCAGTCTTCTCCTTCTCCTCAGATGAGGTGGGCCCCCACATATCATACTCCATCAGTTTGTCAGTCATGTGACAGCCAAGAGCTTCCTCTTGTACTGGGGTTTGATACGGCATCCCATCTAGGGCAAGGTGTTACACTAACCGGCAACAGATTCCATGACTCACTGCTGGTTGAAATTTTTCCTAGGATAGTTACATTAGGTTCCTATCTGCTTGGGTCTGTGGGTTGTAGGATGGTTGTCCTGTGCTATATGGTTAATATCCACTTATAAGAGAATACATTCCATGTTTATCTTTCTGGGACTGAGTCAACTCACTTAGGATGAGAATTTCTAGATCTATCAATTTGGTTGTAAATTGCATGATTTCCTTGTTTCTGATATCTGAGTAGTATTCCATTGTGTAAATCTACCACAGTTTTTTTTTTAATCCATTCTTCAGTTGAGGACATTTGGGTTGTTTCTAGTTTCTAGCTATTACAAATAATGCTGCTATGAACATAGTTGAGGAGATGTCCTTGTGGTTTGGTGAGGAACCTTTGGGATGTATGCCCAGGAGGGGTATGGCTAGTATTGAGGTAGAACTATTTTCAGTTTTCTAAGATATTGCTAGATTGATTTCCAAAGTGATTGTACAAGTTTGCATGCCCACCAACAGTGGGGAAGTGTCCCTCTTTCTCCACATCCTCACAAGCATGTGCTATCATTTGAGTTTTTGAACTTAGCCATTATGACAGGTGTGAGATGGAATCTCAGAGTCATTTTGAGTTGCATTTTCCTGATGACCAAAGATGTTGAACATTTCCTCAAGTGCCTCTCAGCCTTCAGAGATTCCTCTTTTGAGAATTCTCTGTTTAGCTCTATGCCTCACTTTTTGATGGGGTTATTTGATTTTTTTGGTGTTTAAGTTCTTGAGTTTTTTATAAATTTTGGATTATAACCCTCGGTCAGATGTGGGGTTGGTGAAGATCTGTTCCCAATCTGTAGGCTGCCGTTTTGTTGTAATGATTGTGTCTTTTGCATTACAGAAGCTTTTTAATTCCATAAGGTCCCATTTATTGATTGTTTGTCTTAGAGCTTGAGCTATTGGTGTTCTGCTCAGGAAGTTGCTACCAGTGCCAATGAGTTCCAGGCTTTCCCCCACTTTCTCTTCTATTACATTTAATGTGTCTGGATTCATGTTGAGGTCTTTGATCCACTTGTACTTAAGTTCTGTGTAGGATGAAAGTATGGATCTATTCTCATTCTTCTACATGTTGATATCCAGTTAGACCAGCACAATTTGTTGAAGATGCTTTCCTTTTTTCATTGTATGGTTTTTGTCTTCTTCGTCAAAAATTAATTGACCATAGGTCTGTGGGTTTATTTCTGGGTTTTCACTTCTATTCAGTTGATCCAATTGGTTTGTTTCTATGCCAGTACCATGCTGTTTTTTATTGCTATTGCTCTATAGTACAGCTTGAAATCTGGGATGGTGATACCTCCAGATAATCTGTTATTGGATGTGATTGACTTAGCTATTCTAGGTTTCTTGTTTTTCCATATGAAGTTGAGGATTGTTCTTGCAAGGTCTGTAAAGAATTGTTTTGGTATTTTGATAGGATTGCATTGAATCTGTATATTGCTTTTGATAAGATGGACATTTTTATTATGCAAATCCTATGAGCATGGGAAATCTTTCCATCTTCTGATATCTTCAGTTTATTTCTTCAGAGACTTGAAGTTCTTATTGTACAGGTCTCTCACTTGCTTGGTTAGAGTTACCCCAGGTATTTTATATTATTTGTGGCTATTATGAAGGGTGTTGATTTCCTAATTTCTCTCTTAGCCCATTTATCTTTTGTGTAAAGAAGGACCACTTATCTTTTTTTAAATTAATTTTGTATCCAGCCACATTGTTGAAGGAGTTCATCAGCTGTAGGAGTTCTCTGGTGGAATTTTTGGGGTCATTTATGTATACTATTGTATCATCTGCAAATAAAGATACTTTGATTTCTTCCTTTCCAATTTGTATCCCCTTGATCTCCTTTAGTTGTCTTATTGCTCTAGCTAAAACTTCAAGTACTATGTTGAATATGGAGAGAGTGGGCAGCCTTGCCTTGACCCTGATTTTAGAGGAAATGCTTTAACTTTCTCTACATTTAGTTTGATGTTGGCTATTGGCTTGCTGTAAATTGCCTTTGTTATTTTTAAGTATGCTCCTTGTATGCCTGATCTCTCCAAGACTTTTAACATGAAGGGGTGCTAGATTTTGTAAAAAGCTTTTTCAGCATCCAATGAGATGATCATGTGATTTGTTATCTTTCAGCTTGTTTATGTGGGGGATTACATTGTCGGATTTTCTAATGTTGAACCACCCCTGCATCCTTGGGATGAAGCCTACTTGATCATGGTGTATGATACTTTTGATGTGATCTTGTATCCGGTTTGCAAGTATTTTATTAAGCATTTTTGCATCCATGTTCATAAGGGAAATTGGTCTGAAATTTTCTTTCTCCATTGGGTCTTTGTAAGGTTTAGGTATCAGAGTGACTATGGCTTCATAGAATAAGTTTGGCAGTATTTCTTTTGTTTCTATGTTGTGGAGGAGTTTGAAGAATATTGGTGTTAGCTCTTCTTTGAATGTCTGGTAGAATTCTGTGCTGAAACCATCTGGGCCTGGGCTTTTTTTGGTTGGAAGAATTCTAATGACTTCTTCCAATTCCTTAAGGGTTATAGGACTATTTAATTTGTTTACCTGTTCTTGATTTAACCTTGGTAGGTGGAATCTATCAAGAAAATTGTCCATTTCATTTAGGTTTTCCAATTTTGTGGAGTACTAGTTTTTGAAGTAGGAACTAATGGTTCTCTGGATTTCCTCAATATCTGCTGTTATTTCTCCCTTGTCATTTTTGTTGATTTGGGTGTTTTCCCTCTGCCTTTTAGTGAGTTTAGCTAAGGGTTTGTATGTTTTGTTGATTGTAACCGAACTTTTAAATTATTATTTATTTAACTCTTATTTATTTATTACTAAATTCACTTATACAAACACCAACAATTTCTTAACTATTAATCCTATAAATTCCTACAACCCCTTTAACCTATCCACTAAACCTATTGATAATCATAACAACCACTTTCATAACCTTTTAGAATGATACAGTCTCTGGGGCAGGTCCTCAGTCGTCAGGAACACAGTATTTGTTGTAGATTCTTTAACGCACTTAGCAGTCCTTTTTATGGATCTCTCAGATGTAGGTTCGTCAGGGTAAGTTGGTTATTGCAGTCTCACCTTAAATAAGGCTTCATGCTTTCTTCTCTGTGGGAGACCCCAGCCTTCTGCAGGCCAACTTACTTCTTTTGAATCAGGAACTCAGCTGCTCTGCCTCAGTCCTTAATGCCAGGCACAGTTTCCTTTAGGCCACTGTTTGGACAGATCAAACCCCTCTAGGCAAAAGCTGAGCCACAGGGTCCAGTCCTTGGCCTTTTGGTGTCTTGCTCAGGCTTTCTTTGCTCACCAGCTTCTTTCTGCTTCAGGGAGAGAGCTGGCCATCAATGGCCAGCACTTTTTTCAGCAGGACTCTTGGAGCTCTCTAGCATCAGGGGCCTCTTCTTCTTTCTGGGCTCCATGCACTGTCCTTAAATAGGAGGAACTCTGTTTCAGCTTAATTTGGGCTGCGCCCACTTAGCAGCTGAAAACAATGTCAGGCCAGATACTTTGTTTCTTCAGATCCATTAAATCTTTCCTGTTTTCCTGACTTCAACCTTGTTTTTCTGTCTATTGAGTCTTTCCTGTTTTTGCTGACTTCATGCTGATAATGCTCTTCAGGCCCTGAATTAAGAGACAGTATCAGAAACTCCTATGTATTTTCTAAATCTAATTTATCTAACCCCTACAGTTGATTTTCTCAAAGAACTAACTCTTGGTTTTGTCAATTCTTTGTATCGTTCTTTTTGTTTCTAAGTTGTTGATTTCAGCCCTGAGTTTGATAATTTCCTCTCCTCTGCTCCTCTTGGGAGTGTTTGCTTTTTTTTTTTGTTCTAGCTCTTTCAGGTGTGCTTTTAGGTGGCTAGTATAGGAACTCTCCAGTTTCTTTTTGAAGGCACCTAGTGCTATAAACTTTCCTCTTAGCACTGCCTTCAATGTGTCCCATAAGTTTGGGTATGTTGTGCCTTCATTTTCATTGAGTTCAAAGAAGACTTTAATCTCTTTTTTTATTTCTTCCGTGACCCAGTGGTCATTGAGTAGAGAGTTTTTCAGTTTCCATGTGTTTGCAGACTTTCTGTTGTTTTTGTTATTGTTGAAGCCTAGCTTTATTCCATGATGGTCTGATAAGTTACAAGGGGTAATTTCAATTTTCCTGTATATGTTGAGGCTTGCTTTGTGACCGACTGTATGGTTGATTTTGGAGAAGGTTCTGTGAGGTGCCGAGAAGAAAGTGTATTCTTTTGGTTTGGGGTGAAATGTTCTGTAGATATCAATTAGGTCCATTTGATTCATGACATCTGTGAGGTTCAATATTTCTCTGTTTGGTTTCTGCATCGTTGATCTGTCCAGTGGTGAGAGTGGTGTGTTGAGTCTCCCACTATTAATGTGTGAGGTTCAGTGTGGGATTTGAACTTTAGTAGTGTTTCTTTAACAAATGTGGGTGCCTTTACATTTGGGGGCATAGATGTTCAGTACTGAGATGCCATCTTGGTGGATTTTTCCTTTGATGAGTATGTAGTTTCCTTCCCCATCTCTTTTGATTAATGTTGGTTGAAAGTCTAATTTATTGGATACTAGAATACCATTCCAACTTGCTTCTTGGGTCCATTTGCTTGGTATATCTTTTTCCAGCCCTTTACTTGGAGATAATGCCTATCTTTTTTTGCTGAGGTGTGTTTCTTGTAAGCAGCAGAATGTGGGATTCTGTTTTCACATCCGTTCTGCTAGCCTGTGTCTTTTTATTGGGGAATTGAGTCCATTGATGTTGAGAGATATTAATGACCAGTGATTGTTACTTCCTGACATCTTGATGTTGGTGTAAATAGTGTCTGAGTGAGCTTCTCTTCTTTTGGTTTTGCTGCAGGTGTGTTATTTGCTTCCTGTGCTTTCTTGTGTGTAGTTAACCTCTTTGTGTTGGAGTTTTCCTTCTAACATCTTCTGTAGAGATGGATTTGTGTATAGATATTGTTTCAATTTAGTTTTGTACTGGAATGTCTTGTTTTCTCCATCTATGTTGATTGACAATTTTGCTGGGAATAGTAGTCTGGCCTGGCATTTGTGGTTTTTTAGGGTCTGCAAGACATCTGTCCAGGCCCTTCTGGCTTTTAGTGTCTCTGATGAAAAGTCAGGTATGATTCTGATAGGTTTGCCATTATATGTTACTTGGCCCTTTACCCTAGCAGCTTTTAATATTCTTTCTTTGTTCTATACATTTAGTATTTTGATTATTATGTGGAGGGAGGA
>CAJQZJ010004381.1:9307747-9318460 GCA_907164525.1 Lophiomys imhausi
TCTTTGTTCTATACATTTAGTATTTTGATTATTATGTGGAGGGAGGATTTTCTTTTCTAGTCTACTCTATTTGAAGTTCTGTAAGCTTCTTGTACAGATATAGGCATCTCTGTTTTTAGGTTTGGGAAATTCTCTTCAATTATTTTGTTGAAGATATTTTCTTGTCCATGGAGCTGGGAATATTCCCTTTCTTCTATTCCTATTATTCTGAGATTTCATCTTTTCATAATGTCCTTGATTTCCTGAAGGTTTTGTGTCAGGAATTTTTTGGATTTTACATTTTCTTTGACAGATGTATCAATTTCTTCAATTTTATCCTCTGTGTCTGAGATTCTTTCTTCCATCTCTTGTGTTCTGTTGGTGATGCCTGTGTCCTTTTCTTTTCTTAGGGTTTTCCAGTTCCATGGATGTCTATTAGGTATTTTCTTTATTGCTTCAACTTCCTTTTTCAGGTCTTCCATTCCTTTAAGGACTTTGTTCATTTCCATCACCTCTTTTGCAGTATTTTGTCGTTGCTCTCTGAGGTATTTGATTTCCTCCCTTAAGCCTTCTATTATCAATATAAACATAGGATTAAGGTCATTTTCCTTTGTTTCAATCATGTTAAGATATCCAGAGTTGTCTGTAGCATTATAGCTAGGTTCTGGAGACATCATATTGCTTTGCCTTTTTTGTTTTGTTTTGTTTTTTACCATGTTTCTGAGTTGGTCTTTTGTTATCCGGTTGACACTGTTGTTGTCTGGTTGTTTCTGATGCCAGTTGGCCTTGGTTCTCAGGAAAACTCCCTGTTCTGGGGGCTGGGTGGTCCTGAGATCCTGGTGTCCACCTCCGGATGGTAGGTAGGTTCCTGTAGTAGAATGGCTCTTGGAGAGTGACTGACACTCTCCTCAACTGGTTGTGACTTAATTGGACCAATATACATGGGATTGGAGTGTGGAGGGGGCTATCCTATGAGGACCTGACAGCTGGCAGGTCTCCTCAGAAAGGCAGGTAGAGCTGTGGTTGGGCCTGTGTTCTCACCTCCCTGACACAGTCTTACTGGTTCAGTAGCTAGGCTGACAGTACAGGCAGGGAGCTCCACCCAAGAAGGATGCTGGCCTCAGTGTGCCTTTTGCTGACTGCCTCAAAAGCTCGGGTGCTAGGGTGAGTGTCTCACCCCATTGTTTGTGGGGAACACACTGTTGCCAGTTCTGTTTGTAGTCAGTCTTGGCTCCTGATTGTTTTGCTGAGGCTGGGTTTGGTCTCTGCTGCCATGTTGGGAACTCCAGAAAGAAAAATCTTACTTACCTTTGCTCTCGTGGTCTGGCTGTTCCTCCTGGTTGGGTGGGCCGGTCCACAGTCCACATAGAGGCTAGATTTCAGGGAGACAGACAGGGCTACTGATCTGTGGCCAGAGCTGATCATGGTTTGGATCAGCTCTGACTGGCACTCCTCTCCAGATGGGTGACAGAGCTGGCTGATCTCAGGGTAGTGTTCCTGGGGCCTGAGTGCTCAGTGTTGACTGTGGAAATTCAAATACCATCTGTGTTTTATAGTTGGCTGCGGGACCTCACTTTCACTCATAGTGACTAATCTCATTCACTCACTACTCAGATACAATGCTCTATGGACGGTGCCATCTTGGATCTACCCTCCTCCATGTTTTTTACTCATATTTGAGTTCCCATCATTCAGTGTTGCAATTTTTCCCTCAAATATCATGCACCAGAATTTTTCCATCCAAGTATATTTTTAGAGCCAATTTACATTTTGAGAACTATGATATTGAGGTTATTTGAAAGTGAAGGGCAGGCAAAGACAGTTTACAGAGCCCCACTTCTCCTGTTGTGGCTGATGTGAAAGCATCATTTTGTCAACACACCACTGGCTCCTGTCACCTGATCCTCTCTTACTTTAAAGAGCAACAACACCATTGGACAGATGGGAATCCAGTCATTACTTACAACTTGGCCTCAGGGACACTCTGGAATACTTGGGGACTGCTAGAGTTTATTATCAATAGTGGTTAGATTTTCTTCAAATATAACCCACAAAACTTGTATCCACTTCTATAGGTGCCTTTCCTTTCAGGAAAGGTCTTAATATATCCAAGGCTAGACTATACTAAATGTAATGTTGTAACAAGAGAACAATGATGATACTTTCTTATACACTAGTGGTTTGTAAATTCTGTAGATAAACAGGTCACAAATTAGACACTAGAAATATTTAAAATCATGTATTAGAACATTCTGGAAACACTTCAGATTTTAGAACCCTCTTGGAGTATTGAGGGTTTTTACACCAAATGGGGTGTATATGTTATGTGGAAGACAAGAGAGTCAGTTATTGTCTTCAAGCTGAAATATGCTGGATGGGGACAGAAGTGGCTTTGTATTTTTAGACTGCAATTTCCACTTTCTCTCTATCTCCCCATGAAGTATGCCAAGAAGTCTTAGTAGATTCATAATGCTGAGCTGGCATCCAACTTTGTTGTTTGGGTGGGAGGGGAACCAAGGGATTCCATTAGAAATTGCTTTGGCTCCTTCATTAACATCTTACTGGAAATAATACATGTAGAACTCATGCTACTGAGGTCTCCCCAATGAATGTAATTTTTTGTAGTGTTCTAACAAATTAAAGAAATAAATTAAGTCATCAGCCCAGCAGGAAAGTGCTTGAAATCCTGGGTTTTTAGGTCTTTGCTGCTGTTGCAAAACTAAAATAACAAAGTAGTTTTGCTTTAATTATATTCATGTATATAAATATAATTATATACATGTAAATTACTAACAGACATTTCCATTTTGTTTTGGTATTAGCCTTGGTGAATTCCAAAAGCCCCTTCATTACTCCTAATCCCCAAGCCTGTATCTGTCACTTACTAATTCTGAATACAGAAAGCATGGTGTAGAAAGGAATGGATATATTTGGTGGCTTTTTAAAATAGGGAGATAATAACATAGTGATTAAGACATAACACACACACAAAGACTACATTGATTCTAACAGAGAGATCAATGAATTAAGGGCTAAGAGGTTTGCTGTTCTGTCTGCTGATGTTAAGCTACTATGTAGTGCTATGCCCCAGCTGTTGGTGGTCCTCAGAGCACTATCTCTGTGAAGGGTTCCTTCCTTATTGGTCAGGAAATGTATAGGTTAATGTCTTCAAATGTTGACAAAGAAGTTGGAAACTCTCCATTTGCCTTTGATTACATTTTGTTGACACACAATTCCTGTGTGTTTATAAATCATGCTGATGATTTGTCTTTACCAAGATGAATGATTCCCTAATAGAATCGTCAAATCTGGAAGACACTATATTTCGTAATTCTTTTGTAGAAAGGAGTAAAATGAGAACAGACAACTGGTCACAGTAAAATTGCAGCTATATTTATAGGATTATTGGTTTTAGAGCCAGCAAAAAAAAATTGAGATCAAATCCAACTTATTCATTTCTCATAGGAGGAAGCAGACACTGTGAGGGGTGACTTACAGTTCAGGAAGGAGTCCTTTCCTGAGCAACAGACTTGCTTTTCTCTACATACTCTCTCTCTCTCTCTCTCTCTCTCTCTCTCTCTCTCTCACTCACACATATACAGCACATGCATAATGTGGCTCCTCCCATGCACCTCCCAAAATATCCCTTCCTGTAATCCTTAAATACCATTTATGTTAAGAGAATACATTGTAAAAACATATGAGTTTTGATTCTTGAAAGAAATTATTTAGTCCTAACAGGAATTTCCTACATAAGAAAAGTCACCCACATGGAAAGGTTTATGAAAGGTAAATTCTGTGTGCTTACTTCGGTGTGCTCATCTTGGTAACTCTATATCAGGAAAAGATTACCCCCACAGATCCTTTTGATTTCTAACTAATTCTATATTCAAAAATAAGTCTGTACACACATGCAATCCTCATCAAGAATGAATGATGTAACACAGACTTTAAACTGACCCAGGACTCTTGATTTTCATTCTATGCAACGGATGTGGTGTCTATACAGTGGGGCCTGAAATATCTGAATGAGTTGCCTCTCTTTCAGAGTTAAATAATTCAAATGACTGCTACAGGTTGGGTGGTGCTTGGGAAGGTGCTGAACCAAGAGTGTGGAGGAGAGAGAGGTGTGGGTCTTCACTTGATTACTAGAAAATGTTCCGTGTCACCTACTGGCCTTGCTATTTTTATCAAGGACATGAAAAAGTTGGTGCATTTGAAGGACGATTTTCAAAGCTTGTCATGTGAATATCTTCTCTGGATGTCCAAAACAGGTCGTTTTGATAGAAGTGTTTTCCCATATCACTGACCCTTTCCTGACACTTCCTCCTGAGCACACACCATGCTTCTTCTTATATGCTTTCTTCAGCAGCTTCTTGGTTCCTGCCGACATTTCAAACCATTTCCATAAATAGTAATCCTCACTCAGCCCATAATACTACCTAACCATGAGTTTACAAAACAACTCCAAGCCAATATTTTTTCTTGCTATCTAAGTTCTTTTGAGTGCAGTATGGAATCCTTACCTCATTATGTAATATGCCTTTTTATATTCTCTGGGCATGTATGTAGCAAGATCAGCTTCAACATCTAAACCCAATTTTAAGTGTTGCTTTTCCTGGAAACTTCTTGTAAATGGGTGTCTACAAATACAGTCTTTTGTACTTATTCATTTTTACTTAATATAGTAAAAATTGGAGATTATTTCATACTGTTAAGAGATGAACATTCCTTTTGACTACTGAATAATATTCTATTATAAGGCTGTATAGCATTTTGGTTCATGCATTTAAGATTTATTGGAGATCTATATTCTTTGTATATTTTTCTGTAGTGAATGGTGTTAACTTCATGAGCTAACTTGCAAATATTTGAGTAAGGATGTGCTTTTAATTTTTCTATGGGATGCATCTATTAGTTTAATTAGAGTCACTATGTTTGACTTTGTGTTTATTAAACACATTAATTTTGCATTAACTTATAAACTATTAGGTATTGTGTAAAAAGTGTAGTTGTATTTATATGTCCCTCTGTGTATATACCATGTCTATGTAGGTGTTCATGGAGGCCAGAAGAAGTTGTTGTCAAATCTCCTTGAGCTGGAACTGCCTGACATTGGTTTGGGAACCAAACTTGGGTCCTCTGTAAGAGCAGCAAGTGCTCTTAACCACTAAGCCACCTTTCCAGCCTCAGAAAGATATTTAATATAAACAAATTATAGAATTAAATTTACATTAAAACTTCAAAGAAATATTATACTACTAAAATGGCTGTGTGAGATTAAAACAAAACAAAACAAAAGTCAACCCCAAGTTGTCAAGAGGATGAACAACACAAAAGGGCAAAGTGGATAAAAGTACAAGCTGGTGGTATATGAGGGTCGGTGATTCTAAAGCACACAGACCTAAAATGCAAAGTAATGACATATGAGGTGGACCGAGAAAGGCACGGATTTTTTGCTGTTTAGGACGTAAGCATCTTAACCCATTATTAGCTGAGAGAATCTGATGTAAATCCACTTACTGTAGCATGTGTGCCCCAACTGACTAACTTGCTGGAAAGGTGGTGAACTAAATCTGGATATCACCCATCAGAAAATGAAGGCAGGAACAGTGCAGAAGAGACCAATGAAGCAAAGGGTTCAGGTTTCTTGTTACAGACCGGACAATTCCGGAAGGTAGGATCAGCATCTATATCCAGTTTTGGTTCATGGAGGGAGCTAGCTGTTCATGAAGAAAGCTGCCTGGGAAGGCGTGTGGGTGAGAAGGGTTGGACTTGGTTCTGTAGGACACTGGCTTCCTCACCTCTGGTTACTTTGTAGCCCTGTTAGTTTTCTTTTGCCTAATATGGGCAAACCAGTTTAACCCATAGGTTCAGTGGGAGAACTAATGATATTTGCCAAGGTTTGTGTTAAGCAGAAAAAAAATATACAAACAAAAAACACAATGATTCCTATTCAAAATGATATATTATTTTTATTTCAAAATGTACCTTGTACAATCTAAATCAGTAGACTGGAAGAATAGCCATTTATGGCTTGACATCATAGAGGGCTAGGAAAAGAGATTGAAAGTGATTTGAAAAAGATTAAATGTTTCCTGACATGTTTTTCTCTGAAAAATAGACATGAAACTACCATAGTCTGAAAAGAGAATCTCTTGCCAGACCTCTAAATTAAAGACTATCCTTGAAGATAGAATTTGATACGTAGCTGAGGTTGTCAAAATGTATCTATCATTTCTAATAACGTCATGGCACTTATGGTGCTGAAGACAGAAAACAGGCATTAGAGTTGAAGCCAAATGGTAAATCCCACTTTTTAACTTATTAACCACCGAGCTATTCAAGCTATGGTCCCTCTTCATTTGTAAAGTTGGGACAATGATGCTTTCTTCATGGGGGAGAGTAAATGGGCATGCAATGCTTAGAAGAATGGCTTACGCTGTAGGATAGCGGTTACACGATCCAGCTGTAAATACGATATCCTTTCTATTCACTTAGTCAAGCTGCCTCTTCAGTTCTTGATACTTCTCAGTCTTGATGGGCAGCACTGGGGATTGAAACCATGTTCCTGTACGTGCTAGGCAAGTGCTCTACTACTGATTGGCACCAGCCCTTACAACTTCTTCTTAATACCCTCATTTAGGAGGAGGTAAGGAGCTGGAGGTGTGACCCCACAAGGAGGCAGATCCTTTTACATTGCCAAATTAGGTCAAAAGACACCATGTTCTTGTGATCTGGAGTGGAATAAAGGTGCCCCGAAAGTCCAGATCACAAGTTTGAATACGGCTGGAGAAAAGCTTTTGGAGAACGATAGGCCTGGTTAGCATTGTGACCTAAGATGGGGGTGGGGTGAGTGGGGGTGTTGTGACAGAAGGTGGTGTGGGGTGTATGGGGCTGTTATGATGAAGGTGACATGTTGTGTATATGGGGCTGTTTTGATGAAGGTGACGTGTTGGGTGCATGGGGCTGGTTAACATGCAATCTATGAGACACCATAGAAATCAGGTAGCCTTTGACTCTTGAATGGCAGGGGCTGGGTAGGTTCTTGTAAGCTCTCTCCACATCAATTTTCCTGATGGGCCTGTTTCCACATCTATGTGACAAGACAATAATGCACTTTGTTTTCAGGGAAACATTTTTAGTGTATCATCAACATCAAAGTTCTATTGTTTGTTCTGTACCTCCTGAGAATCAGGCTAGACATATAGACTGACTCAAATATCGTCCTCTTGGACAGTGGGACACATAGAACCAAAATAAATGTTTGCCATTAGTCATCCTCTGTCTCTCTCTGTTGGAAGAAAGGCCTGTACATCAGAAAACAAATGAAGTCTAAGGGTTTGATTGTCAGTGGCTCAATCAAGGAGGATGGCCAAGTCATAAGACTAGTTTCTGTTAGTATAACAACATGCTTGAGGCTGGAAACTTGATAAAATAAAGAGGATCATTTAGCTCACAGGTTTGGAAACTGCAAGGCCAAGACTAGGTGGTCTCTTCAGTTCAGCCTCAGGCCAAGGACCTCCCTTGGTTATGTCACAGCATAGTGCAGAAGAAACAAAGAGTAGCCCACATAGGCAGAAGGTCAAGTGCATGGGGCATTTTTGCTTCTTAAGACTGGCTATTCTGTGAACCACCTGCATCTGCAAGACCAGCATTCCATCCTTCTGAAGTCACACCTCCAACAACTTAATTGCCTCCCCCTGGACCCCTTGCTCTGAAGGTTCCACCATGTTCCGATATTACCACACCAAGCTCCAACCTTCCAGAACACGAACCACAACAGTCAAGCTCTGTCAAACCATAACAAGACCCAAACATGAGGTCAGGAAGGCACAAATCTGAAAAGGTCTGATTTTATATTTTGCTAGTGTTTCTCTCATTTGAAGTCTTCCATTCCCGTTTTAAATCTTCCTCTGCTCAGACTTTTTTTTAATTTAATAATTTATTTTTTATTTCTTCAAGTTACATCTCAATCACAATCCCTCCCTACTCCCCCCTCCAGTCCCACCCTTCCCCCCTCCCCCCCCCAACCCCCCCCTCCTCTTCCCTTCTTTTTTTTTTTTTTAGATTAAGGTATTTCTTTTTCCCCCCAACAGCTCTCTCTTTCAGTCCAAAAAATGGTTCTTTTTCTTATAACTATAAATACAATACAAAACAACAGAAATAAATAGGCCACAATTATAAGAGTTATATGGCTTAGCATACATTCCCAATGTCCAGTCCATATGTATTTGGCACCTGACTTTAACATTCTACTATCTAACCATCTCCATGAGTTTAAAGTTCTATATCTAACTCAGCTTTCATACTAACTTGCCTCATAATTTTAAAAATATCTTATTAGATCCAGAACACCCTCTTGATTCCTAAACAACTCAAAATTTAACTATGAGACTCTAGCTATCTATTCTTCAACCACCTCAGAGACCTGAGAGGGATAAATATATCTGATTATATAGGAAGTGCAGGGCCTGCAGCTTCCAAAACTAAGAAAAGGCTACCATTTCCTCCTCTAAATTTGCCATCATAGTGAGGAGCAGAGTGGAGAACTGGCCTGAAAAATAGTGGGGCAAGTTGTAGTCCTGGGTCCTCTTGATGACCACAGAAGTGACCTTAAATGAGCACCTCCTCTGGATCTGTAAGTTCCTCTTCAGCTTTGACACAGCAAGTTATTCTAATAAGAGTTTTTATCATTTTATTGAGTGTGTTTGCTTTTATACCTAAACTTCTAAATTAGACTTTCTGGTCAATTTGTTCTAGTGAGGAAGCAGACATCTTATCTCCTGGGTGGGTCTCCACTTCAAATTTCCTTGTTTTGTCAGAAGTTAAGTTCTGCTAGTTCGTTAGACAGTAGACAACCTGTGGAAGCAACAGGGGTGATTCCAGCATACCTAGGAAGTGGGAGCTTAGCTGGAAATGGCACTCCATCAATGAAGGTAATTTTCTTGGGAAGTCATCACCCATTCTTGGGTGGAAAGTTTTGGTGATGCAGTTGCTTTCAAATACCTGCCCTCCTATGACCAACTTGTCACCCATGCTTCTCTAAGCAACCCCTCACCCACACAGCGGTACACGACTACTCACCCTCTCATTCTTGCTCTTGTAACTAACCTCACTGAGCTTCATGTCTCTCCAAGCTGGGTTTGGGTGAAATCATTGCTTTGGTTTATTGTTGGTTTCCTATCTAGAGTACATAGATATTTGTTTATACCTTCCTAGAAAAAAGAATCACATAACTCTCTGCCGTTAGAAACTCAGTACCTCTTAGCCTGTGTCCTTTAGAAATCCATTTGATAGGAGGCAAGGGATTAGTACTTATACTTTCCCTGAATATGCAAGCCCATGACACTGAAGGTCAGAACCACAGATAAGGAAAGACAAGGAGGACAGAACGCTGTGTGTTATCACCCTGGTTACCTCTCCATCAAATATCCCAACAGGTAACTTAGTAGGATTGTTCATGTCATAAATGGGACTTTTGTGAAAGTATAAAATGAGAAACCTCACTCCAGAATAATACACAGACAGAGGAGGAGCAGGAAATCTGCCCAGCTCTCTCTATCATCTCTCATTTTCCTCAGTCAGGAGCTAACTCCCTCTGTCATCTGGTCTGTCAGTCATTTCTCCAGAGTCTGATCCTGTATTTTACATATGGTGTTTTATTAAAATACAGAAGTGTGTGTGGGGGAGAGAGAGAAGGAGAGAGAGATCTGGCATGGCATGACAGAGACATTGCTAATGAGATGGGGGGACTACTCTGGGAAGGTGTAAATATTGGTATTCCAACTCATATGTGGCTGCAACCTATCTTATGGGGAGTATTTTCATTTCCTGGCCTAGGATGTGTCATGAAAGCTATTACCCCATAAAAACACAAAAGTTGGTTCATTCATAGCACATGCCTGAAGATCTGTGATGGATTTCTGGGAAGCCTGGTACAAAACAAAGAGGTACTTTCATCAAGATTTTCCTGTGCTAATTTTGTGTTGGGAATTATGAAGAGAGTTAGTGCTAACTTAAGCAAAAATGACTATGAGGTTCAGTGTCAGGTATAGAAGCAAAAATGTCAGAGAACTGCAGCATTCAGTCAGAGCCCTATGTATTTATTGAACTGGTTCCTGTACAGGTGGAAGACAAATCTGAAGTTTTTGTACACACACAGATTGACATGTAGCTGTGGGTGATGTTACAACAGGAACACTAGAGAATGAATTCTAAATTCCACATCTTATTTTCCTCCTTTAACTCAGCATGAAATATTTGGTCCTCTTGATTTCAGTTCAAGAGAGGCACACTGACTAGAACTGTACATTTTTTACCCCCCATGGTTTTACTATATGATTCAATTAGTCATTTCAGGGACAAGTCAAGCCTTTCTCTAATGACTCTCAGACATTCTAAACTTCTTTGTTATCTTGGTGGGGAGCTTGGAAGGCATATGGCCTGACACTGGTAAGAAATTCTCTATTGGTAGTCCAGGATGTTGGAAGTTCTTTGTGGTACATTTTTGCATTCTTGAATTCGGGAACTCGAAATCCTGTTTGGGGTTATATTTTCTGTGTCTGGTTTAACTATGCAACTCATTACTAGACTATCAGGACAAGGAGAAGAAGAAGGAGGAGGAGGAGGAGGAGGAGGAGGAGGAGGAGAAGGAGGAGAAGGAGAAGAAGAAGAAGAGGAAGAGGAAGAAGAAGAAGAAGAAGAAGAAGAAGAAGAAGAAGAAGAAGAAGA
>CAJQZJ010004381.1:9318470-9350511 GCA_907164525.1 Lophiomys imhausi
AGAAGAAGAAGAAGAAGAAGAAGAAGAAGAAGAAGAAGAAGAAGAAGGAAACCATGACTGTTTGAAATATAAGTAAGAGCATGTAGTTCCAATATTTTGTTACAGTGGAATAGAGATTAGGTGCGGTTTTGCCTAAGGTTGGTTACTCATGAATAGGAAAGGAAAGGCCATAAAGAACAGATCTTCCTTGATCTATTGGTGATCTGTTTATTTGGTATTTGATGACTGAGAGATTTTTTTTCTGAAATCTTGCCTGGTGGCTTCAGAATTTGATATCCTTTTGGACTTTTCCATGCACAGATGGCTTACAACGTAGATACCCATCCTAGAATCTTGCCATCTTATAATGGTGAAAAGTGATACATATTCAGCAGAAATCATATTTTGACTTTGGAATTTTATCTTTTCCTGGACTCCATATAGGGGATGGGACATTTTATGGTGGTGCTGAGGAGCTGCAGTGTACTACAGATCCTGATGTTCCAGTCAGATATGAAGGGACAGTTGTATGACTGAACTACAATGTACAGTAGATTAGGGTATATATCATGCATGTCTGACTACATGCTACAGGCATCTACTGTGGGTGGACTAACATGTGACTCCTTCATACGTTGAGGACCATCTGTATGTTTTTCAGCATTCACCCTGCTTAGATGTCATAAACAAGAGGCTGGAAACATAGCTCAGTGGTGAAGAGCACATGATGATCTTGCAGAGGACCCAGGTTTGGTTCCCAGCACTCAGAACCACATGGTGGTTCACAACCATCACTAACTCCAGTTTCAGGAGATCTATTCCACTCTCTGGCCTCTGCAGACACCATGCACACACATGGTGCACATATATACATGAAGACAAAACATAAAATAAAATGAATAAATCTAGTTGGCAGAAAGAACTTCTAGAAAGATGAATCCTGATATGAGAAATACCCTTGGATAGATCCCAAGGTCAAAGGTCAAGAAGACTATGCTATCTGGCAATCATGTGGATATGAACATGCCTTCCTCTCCTCTCCCCCACTGCAGCCATGCTAGCCTCCAGGGTGAGAAATAATGATTATATATTTATGAAAAAACTCAGTGGATTTGAGATACATATTAGATGAACAACAGGCCTCGGTGGTAAATAAAAGAGTTGAAAAAAAGGAGAGGATTTGTTTTAGGTCACAATGGAGAGCCAGTCTTAGTACAATGATATACCGATGACTGCATAAGTTATCACACATGAACATGTGACAGTGATAAGCCCTTCTTTACTGTGCATGTTAGATACCCCCCTGGGATCAGAACTCACTGCTATAGGAACATCTTTACTTCTGAGTCCCGCTCTCCAAGTTTTATGGGCTACTACTTCAAACTGAGAACACCCATTGTGTAAAGCTGTGATTACTCCAACACTGTCAGTAATTCTTCAACTCAGTTCCAAGGCCATGAGCAATTGAGAGTTCATTTTTAAAAGGCAATCCAGTGTCTTTGCCTAGAGATATAATATGGAAAGCCTCATTTAAACATGGTCCCATGCTCTCTAGAGATTTTCACCTTGAGAAACAGATGTGAGTATGGCTCAATCCATAAAGTGTTCACCGTACCAGCATGGGGATCTCAGTTAGATCCCTTAAAACCTATGTAAAAAAAAAAAAAAAGCCAACCCCAGTGGCCTGTGTCTGGAACCCCAGCACTGAGGAGACAGAGGCAGAAGGACCTAGAAGGGCTTAGAATACATGAGTATCAGGTTCAGTGAGAGACCCTCAATTTAAAAGTGAAATACTTATTGATAAAGACACTCAATCCATATAAGTATCTACACTCTGGCCTTCACATAAACATAGATGTGCACATCTGTCCTACACCACAACCCTCCCATGCACACATACACTCACACACACACCCATGAGAGAAAGAAAGAAAGACAGGGAAGGAGGGAGGGATGGAGGAAAGAGGGATGGAGAGACAGAGGAAAGAGGAAGGGAGAGAGGAAAGAGGGAGAGAGGGAGGGAGGGAGGGAGAGAAAAAGCACCTGCTTTGGAACTGATATACTTTGTTAGACAACTTGGAATAGCTCTACCTCAAGACCCAGCCATACCACTTCTGGGTATAAATCCAAATGATTCCTCACCAAATCATAAGGGAGTTTCCCCATTTATGTTCATAGTAGCCTTATTTTTAATAGCTAGAAACTGGAAACAACCCAGATGTCCCTCAACCAAGGAATGGATTAAAAAAAAACTGTGGTACATCTACACAATGGAATACTACTCAGCCATCAGAAACAACGAAATCATGCAATTTGCAGCCAAATGGATGGAACTAGAGAAGCTCATCCTGAGTGAGCTAACCCAGACTCAAAAGGATGCACATAGAATCTATTCACTTATAGTCAGATTTTAGCCATATAGTACAGGATAACTATACTACAACCAATGCACCAAAGGGAGCATGAACATAGACTTTGTTTCCTGTCAATGAGACACTTTGCCCTAGAGGTGCTGCCTTGTAGGATCCCAGTGTATGAGGAGGCTCTTGGCCCTCATATGACTGCTGAACTGGGGTGGGGGACTGTTATGTAGGGAAACTCCACTCCAGAGGAGTGAGATGGAAGGGATGGAGGTAGAGGGTGGGAGGGCAGGACTGGCAGGGGTGGAAAGAGGGCACTGTGATGGAGATGTAACCTGAAGTAATAATTTTTAAAAAGTCAAACTTGAAGAATCTGGAGAAGGATGGGTCAGGGAGGGATCAGGGATAGGGGAATATGTTATAACTTATCTTATGGGGGCAGTATTCATTCCCTGGAGAAAGAACATGGTCAAAATATGGTACATAAAAAATTTTAGAAAGTGAATTTGAGTTGCCCTCACTTCATCATAACTGACAAGTTTAATATTTTTCCGATGCTCAAGGAATTAAGGATTTAACTTAGGATCCTAGACGAGGCCAAGAAGTTCAAAGTCCCCTTCATGAACTCATGAAGGGGAGAAAATGTTATAGACTCAGAAGACTGGTATGGGCACACACAGCTAGATGGATGAAGTCATTGATGGCAACCTGTTTATTCTCCACATCCTCTCTCAAACACCGACACATCTAACCAGCTTCTCTCTACTTTCTCTTTCAAATGTACTTTCACATATACACAGTGGAACTCTAGGTACTGGACAAAGTAAGATCTCACAGAAGATGAGGTGGCCTCATCACCTGTACCCTGCCTTTGTTTTTCAAACTTCACGAAGACCAGCAGTGACTAGAGGGATTCATTTTCATCATCATCAAAACAAAACAATAATACCACCAGAAATTTAAAATCTCCAGTTTTCAAATACATGATAAAGTGCCTCCAAATATCCATAGAAGGGGCTCCAGTCACTGTTCAGTCCCTACCTGGGGAATCTGAGACCTTCACAAATGTAAATTTAATTTGCCACAATCTTATAAAAAGAGACTGGATTTCTAAGACCCGTGATGGGAGTGACATTGGATACAAGATTGTGTGGCACTTTAAAGAACTTTCGTTTTTATCAGCCCCTACATAATCACATTAACTTAGATAGAAAATTTAAACTAATTCTTCCCCTGGAGGCTTCTATAATAGTAGTTGTAGAAATCTGTTAAAAGGGGATAAATACAATTCAATAATTATATTGATAAATAAAATGAAAATCAACTAATTGTGTCATTCACTCAGATGCTGGGCTCGGCCGTTGCTGGCTTTCTGCTCCACTGCCTGCTAAACTTTTCCTGTCACACTTCAATAAATTTAATTGTGCAGAATAAATGAGCTAATTTTTGAAGTCGCAGGCTCTGTTTGCAAGATAAGAGAGGTGATTTATTGACCTCTCCCAGCTCTGTAGAAGCCTCATCCTCCTTTTGCTGACACATCAGCAGTCAGCATCCATGGTCATTTCTTCTCTCTCTGTGGTCCTCCCCCCATGGTTCTCACTGAGTTTTGCCATTGCCTTCCTTCTACCTTCTCATCTTCCTCATTGAAGTCATAGACTGTGGATTCTAACAAGCCAATGGGCCCTGGTTCCTGTCGGATGAACACAAAAAGGTCTGTGGTTTCCCTAAAGCTCTTTGGAGGGAGGGTGAGTATTGTTTCATTTTGGCAGCTGCCTGCACCCATCACTCAGAATTGAAGCCCCGGGTTGTGAACCTGCAACTTGCTATGAGGTGACACCGGTTCCTCTGTAGGTGTGGCAGAGACAATGGAAACAATAGTTCCTATTCTTGGACTTAAAACAGATGCTTGCAACAGGCACACTGATGACATGATAGATCAAAAATCCTGATGAAACATCATTTTTAAAAGCAAGGCCACTTCCTGGATGCTGGTTGAGATATGACAGCCTAAAATATAGCCATTCAAAATGTCAAGAATTATACACATAAGCAAAATAGAATATGCTTGAAATTGAACAGGCTGGGACCTAGAATAGCGTTTATGTACAATTTCTCTGGCATGATATCTCCTTTGTATTAATGATGAATTATTCCTCATATTAGCCCCAAGGGTTTTTATTTATCTCTTTGTCTGAGACAGGATCTCACTGTGTAGTCATGCTGGCATGAAACTCACTGTGTAGACCAGGCTGGTCCCAAGTTTACCACAGTCCTTCTGCCTCAGGGCCCCTAGTGCTGGGATTACAAATATATGCACCATGTCTGGCTCATATTTTCAATGTCAACTCAAAGTCTTAACTCCATAATTGCTTAATAAATAATAATTAAACAAATACATGAGTTGAAAGAATGAATTGCATTTGCATTCAAACTATCACATTAAAGGACTTCACACACATATATTTTAGCCTGTTATGTGAGGATTTGGAAAATGTGCAATTTTATACCAAACTGTGACATACTAATCCCTATGTAGTGGGGTCAAATAAGGGTTTAGAATAATTCCCTAAAGGAAGAACAGAAATATAATTCTTTGTAATAAGCAAGTCTTGTAAGTCATCACTGGGCATTTAAATGCTGTTCAAGTTTGTATACAAGAAAGTATGGCTCATGGCACAGGATGGACTTTTTACTTAAGGAATCCCACACACTAATCTCTCAGAGTGGTTTGTCAATAATTTTGGGCATGCTCTGGTGACTGTCAGTCCTGGCATCAAGAGTAGCAATGGCACTAACAATTCTGGGATTCGAGGCTTCAAACCTTGATTTAAAGTGACTGGAGCTGCACATCTGTAGTTAGACAAAGGAGTCAGCACTGCATGTGAGTTTGTGTGTGTGTGTGTGTGTATGTGTGCAATGTATGTGAGTTTTTGTGTGAGTATATGTGTGTGATGAGTGTATGTATTAGTGTGTGATGTGTGTGTGAGTGTGTGTATTAGTGTGTGTGTGAGAGTATGTGTGTGTGATGTGTGTGAGTATATGAGAGTGATGAGTGTGTGTGTATGTGAAAACTTGCTGGTTCTCTTTGATGTGAAGAAAACACATGCCCTTTCTTCCTTTTCTGTTTCTTTCTTCCATTTTCTTTATTTTCATCTAAATACCTTGTCATTATATATTGGACTCTTGTGCTGCTCTAATTTTTTTCACCACACTTGTATGATCTTTCTGGTCCTGCAAACTACAGTGAAAGGAGGCTGCAGTACTCTTTATGGAGCCCTAACATAAGAGCATTCATTGTCCTGAAACTCACGGGGACCTGCCCTAAAGAGTCCCCAGGTATCTATTTGAAGGAAGTTGCAGAGTCAATGAACATCAGGATGGACCACCGAAGGGCCGTGGAGACAGGAGGGCTTTCATATGCTGGATGCTTTGGCTACCACTGTCACAATAGCGTTCCTTCATGAATAACACAGTGTTTAAAAAATAACCAGTAAATCTAGGTATTATTGTGTATGACTCTAATTCCAGTACTTCTTAAGAAGCTGAGACAGGAGGATTTTGGGTGTGAGGCTAACCTGGGTTACATAGCATTACCCTGTCTCAACAAACAAATAACTGAAATAAAAAAGTAGTCAATGAAGGGTATTGATCTAGCTCATTGGTAGAACATTTACTTAGAACCCATGGGTCCCTTAGGTTTGATGTCTAGCTACACACACACACACACACACACACACACACACAGAGAGAGAGAGAGAGAGAGAGAGAGAGAGAGAGAGAGAGAGAGAGAGAACAAGAACAATAGAATTGGACTTTAGTTAACATGATATATTAGCAGAGGACAAATACAGTTTCTCTTACTACCAACAAAGCATCATTTTCTTCAAGTGAAACACCTACTTACTAGACCAGGGAGGACCACTGGGCCATTGCTCCAGAGCTTCCCTCATCCCTGCCAAAGTGCTTATTAAATCTCTAACCAAAACCACTTGTGCTCCTGAACTCTCCTCTTGGAGAGCAAAAATGAAATCAGCAATTACTGTTTGTTTCTTAGAGGAACACAGACAGGGATTACCATAGGAAATCCACCGAAGAAGAGCTTGAGCCAGAGAGAAGCCAGAAGCCCACTGAGCCAGCAACTCTCTGGGACCTGGCACTGAGGAGGGCATATGATACTAAATTCCCTAGAGCCCCCTTGTGAAAGGGGGGATTTGGCACCCATTCTTTTAAACTTGCCCTCAGCCTGGAGTGCCTGGGAATTCTGTGTGGTTGCCTATGGTGGTGACACTGATTTGTATCTGAACTCGAACTGAAATGAAAACATGGGCTGAACTCATTACACGAGGAAAGGAATGCTGCCAAATTTCACAGGATGAAAATTCCAGCAGAGTATAAGGTTTTACCGGGTTGCAGTAGGAGAGCTCACAGAAAGGTTTCCAGTTCATAAAACACTTTCAAAACAGGCTTGGCCCTTTTAAGTTGGGGGGACATTATCATTTCTATCTGTTGCAGAGACATCTCTGCAAATGGAACTCAAATCCCCTTTGTGCCCATTACACAGAGTGCAGATTAAGTGGAGGGAACTTGGACTAAATATCTCCTCCCTGAAAGGTTCCCTTCAGGTAGGATTAGGTGAGAACATGACATCAGAAAATGGTGTGTCCTGTGTAGTGGAGCTGCCAGCTCCATTTGCCCCGTCTTGTTTTCACAGGTATCTAATTCAACAAATATTTCTTCAGTCCCTATCAGGTGTGGAGAGCTGCTGGAGGCAGTAGGATACAGTGGTCAATTACATAGATCTACTGCCTTGGTTCATACACACTAGAAGGAGATAAAAATGGAATCAGTGAACAGAAGATACAAGATACATTGAAAATGGCCATGTGGCAGTTGTGGCTATTCAGGGAAAGAAAGTAGAAGAAAATAAGAAAGAAGAGGGTAGATGTTGTGTGCTACTTTAGATAGAAATATTGTGGAAATTCTCTGAGGGGTCACATTTGAACAGAAGTTTGAATGAAATGGTCTGTAGTTTGAGTCCAGAATATATATCATCACTTCATACTGAAATGTGTGTTTGTGTGCGTGCGTGCGTGCATGCGTGTGTGCTAGGAAGTTGGCTAGATTTTTTTAAAGTCTGTTTTTAAAAAAGTCACAAGACACGCTTCCCCCCCCCCACCCCCAGTTTGGTACTTTTCGTGGCTATGTGAGCAGAGTTCTGAATGATTGTCTGGGGTTTTCTGGTGGTGGGGTACAAGACACAGGTGTTCTGTAATCTTCTGGGTTAACCTCTTTTTGTTTTCTAGCAAGAAGTAGCAGCTGTAGGATGGATGGACATATGGAATCACAGGGACCTTGTACATTTTAGCCTGGGCGCAAAATTGCCGAGAAAAGCAGGAGTCAGAGGAAGAAAAAGAAATGAAATTAGCAAGGCCTAGTCGTGTATGTGTGTATCTGTCTGTATGTGTATCTGTGGTGTGGTGTAGTGTGCGGTGTATGTGTGTGTATGTTATGTGTAGATGTGTGTGCTGGTGAATGTGTGTGTACGTGCATGCTTTATTTTAGAGACCAGAGCTCAAGTTCTTGTGTGCTCTCCAGTTGTTCTCCACCCTATCTGAGACAGAGTTTCACACTGAACTTGTAAGTCACCCATTCTGGTGGCCTGGCTGGCCAGTGAACTCCAGGCATTCCTCTGCCGCCCTGAGAGACAGCATTCCATGACCTTACCAGTTCTGTTGAAAGTGATCGTTCCTCCAAGCTCTCCCTCAGCAGATGTAATAAGGCTTGTTCAAATGTTTTTGCCTTCTGTGTGGGCAAACTCCACATCAGCAGGTTGGGAAATATCCACATATGCATGTAGCAATGATGGTTAGCTTGGCCAGTATCAACACACATAGTAAGAATTTCATATGTACAACATTCGCACGGAATAAAATTGTGCCTAAGAGTGTTCATCAACACAAGCCCACACTGTTAGTCACGATGTGAAAAGTGCAAATTTAAAAAACTCGTGCTACAATAATACTGATTTTTATCCCTAAATTCGTAACTAAACAGCAAGGTCATGCTACACTTTTAAAAGATTTCTGGATCCTGGAAATATTACTTATCTAAACAACAACAAAACTCCTCAATCTTTTCTTTTGATAAGACCTTGCTAGGTAGCTCAGCTCACCTTGAATTCTTTCTTTTTTTTTTTTTTTTTTTTTTTCGAGACAGGGTTTCTCTGTGTATTCCTTGGCTGTCCTGGACTCCCTCTGTAGGCCAGGCTGGCCTCAAACTTGCAGAGATCCACCTGCCTCTACCTCCCAAGTAGAGGGGATTAACACATCTTTTTTTGTTTGTTTTGGGTTTCTGGTTTTTCTAGATGGGTTTCTCTGTGTAGCCCTGGCTGTCCTGGACTCACTTTGTAGATCAGATTGGGCTTGAACTCACAGAGATCCGCCTGTCTCTGCCTCCCGAGGGCTGGGATTAAAGACGTGAGCCACCATGCCCAGCTCACCTTGAATTCTTAATCCTACTGCCTCATCCCCCAACCTCAGATTTTTGCACTGTGCCTGCTAATGACTCTCATTTCTTCCTTTTTTCTGCCCCCCCCCCTTTAAATATAGAATATAGAGTCTCACAAGGTAGTCCAGCCTGGCCTGGAACTTATGATTCTCCTGTCTCAGCCTCATAGCATTAGGGTTATATAGCACTACACCAAGAGCTCATTCTCATTTGCAAGAAGAGAATTGGTAGGAAGTGACATTTATACTAATGTGCATGTATATGAATGTGTTTGTCATAATGCACTATTGACCAGTGCTCTCACTTCCTTTCTGTTGTTGGGATAAAGCATTCTGATGAAAAGCAGCTTGGGGAGGAAAGAGTTTATTTCATCTTACTCTTCCAAACACTGTCTGTCACTGAGGGGTTCAAAGTGGGAGCCTAAAGTAGAAATCATGGAGGAACAGGACTCACTGGCTCACTCTGGCTTGCTCAATCACTGTCTGTGGCTTAACTAGCTTTCTTACATACCCTGGGACCACCTGCCTAAGGATGGTGCCACCCACAGTGGGTTGAGCCCTTCTGCATAAATTAATAATCAAGATAATCCCCTTCAGACATTTCCACACATCAATCTGATCTAGGTGATACCTGAATTGAGGTTTTACTTTCTAGGTGAGTCTAGTCTGTCCCAAGTTGAGTAATATGACAACTGGTTTCTGTCCCCATCTTCTCTCTTGTTGTAAGCCCACAGACAAACTCCTCAATTACATCCTCAGCTCCAGATGATGAAAGCAGAAGAGACCTAGAGCTAGAGAGTAGGTGGAGTAACATCTGGATAAGGGTCTCATCTTTTTTTTTTTTTTTTTTTGGTTTTTCGAGACAGGGTTTCTCTGAATATCTCTGGCTGTCCTGGACTCGCTTTGTAGACCAGGCTGGCCTCAAACTCACAAAGATCCACCTGCCTCTGCCTCCCAAGTGCTGGGATTAAAGGCGTGCGCCACCACCACCCGGCTAAGGGTCTCATCTTTGATATCTGGGGTGGTTAAATTTAATCCTAGATTTTCAGGCTCGAACATTTATCAAAGGTTCTCAAATTCTCTAAATTTTAGTCTCACTTTCTGGAAAATAGAGCTAACATGCTTGGTTGTTTTGGTGTTGTGTTTAGACAAGTAACTAACACTCAATCCATCTTCTCAGAAAATGCTTCACATAGAATCTGACTAACATTTAAGAACATTCTAGGTGTATGGGAAATGCTCTTGAACAGTCTAACATAACAAACCTAAGTAACAACCTAACACTACCACTAAAACTAACCCTAACCCTAACCAAGTCACCATGATCTTTACAGTTCTGATCACATGTACTCCTAGAAACATTGCATACAAGCTGTTCTTAAATTCAATTTAAATTTATTTCTTTATTATTTATTTTTGATATCAGGTCTTGTATAGCTGGAGCTGGCCCAAACTTGTTCTTCATAGACTAGCCTTGAACATCTGAACCCTCTTGCCTCTACTCCCAACCTCACTCAGCTAAAAGCCATTCAGTACATGACAATGACCTTCCTTTCTGAGACACCATCATTAGTGTCTTCCATGAATCTGACTCCATCTGTAGTAACTGACAGGGATCTTGTTTTCTGTTTCTCACCAATATGTGGTAAATTCATGTGCACCTTTTAGAAGCAGGAGGAAGATCTGGCTCCATCTGTAGTAACTGACAGGGATCTTGTTTTCTGTTTCTCACCTATATGTGGTAAATTCATGTTCACCTTTTAGAAGCAGGAGGAAGGTAGGAATGGGCAGGAATTAGAATTTACAAATGTCATCTAAGTGATGAGAATTCCATTCTTCAGGTTGAGAAAGTACAAAGTTAGCAAGTTAGCATTTGACTTAACTAAAAGGGTGAAGACAAATAAGAATTATTTCCCAATGCACAATAAAGGATTGACCTGTTTAGACTGACTCACGAGTTGAAAAAACCTCCAAATTCTTGCCTAGTTGAATTCTAGGAAAAGAAAGAGTAGTCATTTGTGGGGTGGGATGAGTTAGAGGTGGCCAGTACTTTAATCTAATTCAGAAACTCCAAATAATTTGTATGGCTTACCCATATGTGTTCTCCAGAAATGAAATTTATGGGAGTTGAGATGAAATGTGTCTAAGGGTTCCTGTCCCTGTACATGTGTGGGTAAAATGCAATTTGAAGAGGAGATTCTTCATGATGGCAACATTTCTTGACTAGTGTTAAAGAGATTAAACAACAACAACAAACAAACAAAAAAACTTAAGAGTAGCCACAAATGTATTTTTCCCATAAATCTTATTTTTTGCATTTTAATAGTTAATACTTTATTCTCCATAGACTCATGTGGGAAAATTCTGTTTTCATCTCTAAAGCTGATAATTACACCAAACCATCGCAATGATTTACTCAGTGCTTAGCATGCAGTACAGACTCAGCTAGGCGTCTTAACCTGTGCTCATTAATTTAATACTTTCAACCATCCAAGGACATAACATGCTTGCCCTTGTTTTACAGATAGAAAAAGCATTCAAAAGGTCTCCAAATGATTAACTAGCTCAGACTATATTGTATGAGAAGATTAAAACCCTGCCTTTGAGCCAACACCTTCTAAGCCCAGGGTTCCTATTCCGTATGCTTTCTGTATAAGAATGCTCAGATATGGTTTAACACTCACAGAGCCCTCCCCATACGTCCTTTAATACAATGGCTGCCAAAGACAGCAATGTGTTATTGAGCAATATCTTTTTATTTCCTTTATTTTTTATTTCTTCAAGTAACATCTCAATCGCAGTCCCCTCCCTACTCCCCCTCCAGTCCTACCCTCCCACCCTCAGCCCCCCATCCTCTTCCCTTTTTTTTTTAAGTTTAAGGTATATCTTATTTCCCCCTACAGTTTCCCCTTTCAGTCCAACAAATGGCTCTTTCTCTTATAATAATAAATACAATAGAGTACAACAGAGGTAATTAGGCCACAGTTATGAGGGTTATATGGCTTAATGTACATTCCCAATGACCAGTCCTATGTATTTGGTACCTGACTTTAACATTCTACTATCTAAACATCTCCATGAGTTTAAAGTTCTATATCTGACTCAACATTCATACTAACTTGCAACAAAATTTTAAAAGTATCTTCTTAGATCTATAACACTCTCTTGACTCCTAAACAACTCAAAATTTAATTATGAGACTCTAGCTATCTGTTCTTCAACCACCTCAGAGGCCTGAGAGAGATAAATGTATCTGATTTTATAGGAAGTGCAGGGTCTACAGCTTCCAAAACTAAGAAATGACATACCAGTGGCTGCCTGGACAGTTCCCATTTTCTCTCCATACATTTCAGCATCAATCTTCAGCCATTTGGCCCCGTTTCTCTGACAGACATTGATTGTAGAGCAGGGGTTATGAAGGGCTTACCTACCCTGTCTTGGCAGAGCTAGGCTGTCGACTTACCTGCTTCCAGGTTTTGTCCTTTTTGGACAGCATTCTGTCTACAGTTGGAGCAAGGGGCTTTTCCTATCAAGAGATAGGCTTGCGACTAATTCAATCATCTCCCACTGGAGATTCTTCGATGATCATCTTCTACTTGGAGAATAGGGAGTGCTGTCAGGAGTTGATATGTCTTGATATAAAAAAAATCTAAAGTTACGAAAACATCTTTGAATGCCATATTCTGCAGATCTCTTGAGGTTTTTGAAGAGGCCCTATCTATCTCTTATATTAGGGTAAGCAGATGTTGCTTGTCTCTTAGCAGGTTTATTTCTGATTAGCTTAGCAAGTAACTATAATGGGCTGTCATAGTACCTAACAGAATGACCGGCTTGCATAACCATTAGTTTGCATTTCTTAATTATCCTAAACAGTTTATGACAGTTAGTAGTAAAAGGCCGAAACATCACATTTCATTTTTTTTTCTTTACCTCCTATCCCTTCCATCCCATTTCTCTGGAGTGGGGTGTCCTTAAATAACAGTCCCTCATCTCAGTTGAGAGGTCGTATGAGGGACAAGAGCCTCTTCATTCATTGGGGAATCTATGAAGCAGTACCATCAGTGAAAAGTGTCTCGTTGCCCGGGAGAGAGAACTACTAAACAAACAAATCAATAAGCATACAATAGATAAAAAAGACTAAAAAATAGAAAAAAATATAACTAATATATAAAAAATAAAAATTAAAAATAAGAAGTCTATGTCCAAGTTCCCTTTGGTGTGTTAGTTGTAGTATTGATACCTTCTACTATATAGCTAAAATCCTACTATAAGTGAATAGATACCATATGCGTCCTTCTGAGTCTGGGTTAGTTCACTCAGGATGAGCTTTTCTAGTTCCATTCATTTGGCTGCAAATTGCATAATTTCATTGTTCCTGATAGCTGAATAATATTCCATTGTGTAGATGTACCACAGTTTTTTAACCCATTCTTTGGTTGAGGGACATCTGGGTTGTTTCCACTTTCTAGCTATTACAAATAAGGCTGCTTTGAACATAGATGAGGAAACTTCCTTGTGATTCGGTGAGGAGTCATTTGGGTGCATACCCAGAAGTGGTATGGCTGGGTCCAAGGCAGAGCAAACTATTCCAAGTTTTCTAAGATATTGCCAGACTGACCTCCATAGTGGTTGTACAAGCCTGCACTCCCAGCAGCAATGGAGTAGGGTACCCCTTTCTCCACACCCTCGCCAGCATGTGCTGTCATTTGAGTTTTTGATCCTAGCCATTCTGACAGGTGTGAGATGGAATCTCAGAGTCGTCTTGAGTTGCATTTCTCTGATGATTAAGGATGTTGAGCATTTCTTCAAGTGTCTCTCAGCCATTAGGGATTCCTCCTTTGTGAATTCTCTATTTAGCTCTGTCCCCCATTTTTTGATTGGATTATTTGGTTTCTTGGCATTTAATTTCTTGAGTTCTTTGTAGATTTTGGATATTAGCCCTCTGTCAGATGTGGGGTTGGTGAAGATTTTCTCCCAGTCTGTAGGCTGCCGTTTTGTTTGCATGACAGTGTCCTTTGCCTTACAGAAGCTTTTCAGTTTCATGAGGTCCCTTTTATTGATTGTTGATCTCAAGTCCTGAGCTGTTGGTGTTCTGTTCAGGAAGTTGTCGCCTGTGCCAATTAGTTCGAGGGTTTCTCCCACTTTTTCTTCTAGTAGATTTAGTGTGACCGGCCTTATGTTAAGGTCTTTGATCCACTTGGACTTAAGTTTTGTACAAGGTGATTAGTATGGGTCTAACTTCATTCTTTTACAAATGGACATCCAGTTGGACCAGCACCATTTGTTGAAGATGCTGTCCTTCCATTGGGCTGTTTTGGCTTCTTTGTCAAAAATTAGGTGGCCATAAGTGTGTGGGTCTATTTCTGGATCTTCAATTCGATTCCATTGATCTACTGGTCTGTTTCTATACCAATGCCATGCTGTTTTTACAACTATTGCTCTGTAGTACAGCTTGAAATCTGGGATGGTAATACCTCCAGATGTTTTTTTATTGTACAGGATTGATTTAGCTATTCTGGGCTTTTTGTTGTTCCATATGAAATTGAGACTAGCTCTTTCCAAGTCTATAAAAAATTGTGTTGGTATTTTCATAGGAATTGCATTGAATCTATATATTGCTTTTGGTAGGATGGCCATTTTTATTATGTTGATCCTACCTATCCATGAGCATGGGAGATCTTTCCATCTTCTAAAGGCCTCTTCCACTTCTTTTTTCAAGGGCTTGAAGTTCTTGTTGTACAGGTCCTTTACTTGCTTGGTTAGAGTTACCCCCAGGTATTTTATGTTGTTTGTGGCTATTATGAAGGGGGTTGTTTCCCTTATTTCTTTCTCGGTATATTTGTTTGTTGTATAAAGAAGGGCTTCTGATTTTTTTTAATTAATTTTGTATCCAGCCACTTTGCTGAAGGTGTTTATCAGCTGTAAGAGTTCTCTGGTGGAATTTTTGGGGTTGCTTATGTATACTAACATATCATCTGCGAATAGGGATAATTTGACTTCTTCATTTCCAATTTTTATCCCTTTGATCTCCTTTAGTTGTCTTATTGCTCTAGCAAGAATTTCAAGTACTATATTTAAGAGATATGGTGAAAGTGGACATCCTTGTCTTGTCCCTGAGTTTAGAGGAAATGCTTCAAGTTTCTCTCCATTTATTTTGATGTTGGCCACTGGCCTGCTGTATATTGCCTTTATTATTTCTAGGTACGGTCCTTGTATGCCCGTTCTCTCCAGAACTTTCAGCATGAAGGGGTGTTGG
The DNA here is from genome assembly GCA_907164525.1 of Lophiomys imhausi. NCBI lineage: Eukaryota > Metazoa > Chordata > Mammalia > Rodentia > Muridae > Lophiomys > Lophiomys imhausi. The sequence continues at coordinate 9,333,572 of CAJQZJ010004381.1, forward strand.
ATTTTGTCAAATGCTTTTTCTGCATCTAGCGAGATTATCATGTGTTTTTTTTCTTTCATCTTGTTTATATGGTGGATGATGTTGATAGATTTTCATATGTTGAACCATCCCTGCATCCCTGGGATGAAGCCTACTTGATCATGGTGTATGATACTTTTGATGTGTTCTTGAATTTGGTTTGCTAGTATTTTATTAAGTATTTTTGCATCTATGTTCATGAGGGAGATTGGTCTGAAGTTCTCTTTCTTTGTTGGGTCTTTGTGTGGTTTAGGAATCAGGGTAATTGTGGCCTCGTAGAATGAGTTTGGCAAAGTTCTTTCAGATTCTATTTGGTAAAGAGTTTGAAAAGTATTGGTGTTAGCTCCTCTTTGAAGGTCCGGTAGAATTCCATGCTAAAGCCATCTGGCCCTGGGCTTTTTTTGGTTGGGAGATTTTTAATGATTGTTTCTATTTCCTTAGGGGTTATAGGGCTGTTTAATCTGTTTATCTGATCTTGATTTAGCTTCGGAGGTGGAATCTATCAAGAAAATTGTCCATTTCACTTAAGTTTTCAAATTTGGTGGAGTATAGATTTTTAAAGTAGGATCCAAATATTCTCTGGATTTCCTCAATGTCTGTTGTTATTTCTCCCTTTTCATTTCTGATTTTGTTGATTTGTGTTTTCTCCCCCTGTCTTTCAGTTAATTTGGCTAAGGGTCTGTCTATTTTGTTGATTTTCTTGAAGAACCAACTCTTGGTTTCATTGATTCTTTGTATAGTTCTTTTTGTTTCTAAGTTGTTGATTTCAGCCCTAAGTTTGATGATCTCCTGCCTTCTGCTCCTCTTGGGAGTGTTTGCTTCTTTTTTTTTTTTTTTTTCCAATTCACCCAGTTTAGCTGTTAATTTGCTAATATGAGCTGTCACAATTTTCTTTTTGAAGGCACTTAGTGCTGTGAACTTTCCTCGTAGCACAGCTTTCATTGTGTCCCATAGGTTTGGGTATGTTGTGTCTTCATTTTCGTTGGATTTTAAGAAGTCTTTGATTTCCTTCTTTATTTCTTCCCTGACCCAGTGGTCCTCTAGTAAAGAGTTGTTCAGTTTCCATGTGAGTGTAGACTTTCTGTTGATTCTTTTGCTGTTGAAGTCCAGCTTTATTCCATGGTGGTCTGATAAGATGCAAGGGGTTATTTCAATTTTCTTGTATCTGTTGAGGCTATCTTTGTGTCCAACTATATGGTCGATTTTGGAGAAGGTTCCGTGAGGTGCTGAGAAAAAGATGTATTCTTTTGTGTTTGGGTGAAACATTCTGTAGATATCTGTTAGGTCCATTTGGTTCATGATCTGTGTTAGATCATTATTTCTCTGTTTGGCTTCTGTCTTGATGATCTGTCCATAGTTGTGAGTGGGGTGTTGAAGTCTCCCACTATTAAAGTGTTTGGATCAATGTGCGACTTAAGTTTTAGAAGCATTTCTTTTATAGATGTAGGTGCCTTTGTATTTGGGGCATAGATGTTCAATATTGAGATGACCTCTTGGTGGATATTTCCTTTAATGAGTATGTAATGCCCTTCTCTGTCTTTTTTCATTAACTTCAATTGGAAGTCTATTTTGTTTGATATTAGGGTGGCTACTCCAGCTTTTTTCCTGGGTCCATTTGCTTGGAAGACCTTTTCCCAGCCCTTTACTCTGAGGTAGTGTTTATCTTCAATAGTGAGATGTGTTTCTTGTATACAGCAAAAAGATGGGTCTTGTTTACGGATCCAGTCTGTAAGTCTGTGTCTTTTTATTGGCAAGTTGAGTCCATTGATGTTGATGGATATTAGTGACCAGGGGTTGTTATTTCCCATTATTTTCATATAGCTGGCTGTCTTGTGTTTCTCTTTTGTTTAGTTGCTGTGGAGGTTTCTATTTCCTCTGTTCTTGGGTGTAGTTATCTTCTCTGTGTTGGAATTTTCCTTCTAGGATCTTCTGTAGGGCTGGGTTTGTGAGGAGATATTGTTTAAATTTGATTTTGTCATGGAATATCTTGTTTTCTCCTTCTATGTTGATAGAGAGTTTTGCTGGGTATAGTAGTCTGGCTGGGCACCTATGTTCTCTCAGGGCTTGTAGGACATCCGTCCAGGCCCTTCTAGCTTTTATAGTTTCTGAGGAGAAGTCAGGTGTGATTCTGATGGGTCTGCCATTGTATGTGACTTGGCCTTTTTCTCTTACAGCTTTTAATATCCTTTCTTTGTTCTCTGCATTTGGAGTTTCTATTATTATGTGGCGAGAGGAGTTTCTTTTATGATCTAATCTGTTTGGTATTCTGTAAGCCTCTTGGATTTTTACTGGCATCTCTTTCTTTAGGTTTGGGAAGTTTTCTTCTATGATTTTGTTAAAGATATTTCCTGGACCATGGTGTTGGGAATCTTCTCTTTCCTCTATGCCTATAATTCTTAGGTTCCATCTTTTCATTGAGTCCTTGATTTCTTGGATGTTGTGGGTGAGAGATTTTTTAGCCTTCTCATTTTCTTTGGATGTTGTACTGATTTCTTCCATCGAATCTTCCATGCCTGAGATCCTGTCTTCCATCTCTTGCATCCTATTTTTCATACTCACATCCATAGTTCCTGTTCTCTTCTCTTGATTTTCCATTTCCTCTTTTAACTCTGACTGTGTTTTCTTTATTGTTTCCATTTCTATTTTCATGTCTTGAATGGTAGTGTTCGTTTTGTACATTTCCTTCTCCAGTTTGCTTGTTTTTGTCTGGAGATCATTGATTGCTTTATCCTTTTCCTGTTCAAGCTGGGTCACCTTGGCTTGGAGCTCTTTAATGATGTTATTCGTTGTTTTGACTTGTAAAATTGTGGCTTCTTTGAATTCCTTCATAGTTTTAAGTTCTTCTTGAAGGGATTTTATCACTTTCCATAATGTAGAATTGTCATCATTTTCATGTGTTTCAGTTGTGGTGAGGTGGTTCAGGCTGGACGGAATAGCGTTGCTTTCTTTTGTTGGAGACATTTCGCTCTGTTTTTTTTTTTTTTTTGGTCTGGGACCTCTGGCCATGTGGAATTTTTTTTTTGCTGTCTTCTGGACTTGGGTCCAAAGGGGGCACTGTGGTGTAGGATTCGAGTTGCCTTTCTCCACCCCTATAAGGTGAGTCATTCAGTCCCACCTCCCTGGTGAAGACCTAATTAATTCAGGTGATGGAGCTGTGTACAAGTAAGCTCTGAATCACCGCCGGAAGGGCCCTTACTAGTACAAAAGTTCGATATAGGACAGTTTCAAATATCTCGCAGTTTGCCCGGGGTTGGTTCCTGTATGGGGTAAATCTGCAGTTCAGCGCCAATAGCCTTGACGCTCCCGCAGCTTGGAAAACTTGAGCAATATCTTTAAGAGTTGTTTCTCCTATCTTTGAGAACTGTTGCTCAGTAAGTTTTTCTTGAATAAATATTTTTTAAAAGATTTATTTATTTATTTATTTATTTGTTTATTTATTTATTTAATGTATGGGTGCTTTATCAGCATGAACATCTGCAACCAAAGAGGGCATCAGATCACAGTTATGGATGGTTGTGAGCCACCATGTAGTTGCTGGGAATTGAACTCAGGACCTCTGGAAGAGCAGCCAGTGCTCTTAAGGGCTGAGCCATCTCTCCAGCCCCTTGAATAAATATTTTTTAAAAACAGTGTTTTAATTTCTCCAGCTCCTATGACTATATATCCATTACCATAATCTCTAAAACTATACTGTGTTATACCTGAGTTTAGTCCCTAAATGAAGCCTTCTTACTTCTTATGTCCGATCCTTTCCATCTCTTGCCCATGAATTCCAAGGAGAAGACTAGATAAGTAATTTACAAGGCTTGTCAGAGTACCTTGTCCAAAACAATACTAACAGTTCCAAGACAGCATCCAGAGTTTTAAGCCAGAGCTGGAACCTATCAAAATGACAGACTCTATGTATGTGGAAAGCTTACACATCCAGGAATATATTTCTTTTTACAGAGATGGATGTTCAATAACACACACTTAAAATGTATCCCAGAAATGCAAAACCAGATGAAGACTGAACTCAGGAGCATCCACACAATTTAGGAACTATCTTCCCTTCCTGCACATGCACACACACACACACACACACACACACACACACACACACACACAGAGAGAGAGAGAGAGAGAGAGAGAGAGAGAGAGAACACCTTGGGATGAAATAAAGACCAACTTGACTTGACTTTGGGGTCAGACTCAACGGTTTTAGAAGGAAACAGCAAAGACTTCCCCATGTGTAATCTAAAATTTGAAAGCCACATAGAGAGAGCTTCCACAAATGCCACGTTGAGAGCATTGCTTTCTTTTACTAACACTCATCTCTCTACAGTGCCTCTCATCTTCATTGATGAATCATTACTGCATCTAGATCCCCACTGGTGTCTAGAACTTAACTTGTCAAGATTTTATGGCAATGGTTTTGAGTCATCTTTTTAATGGAAATCATCTAGATTTTGCAGATTAGAGACTATGCCTGTCTTGTTCATTGTCACTTCCCCAGTGCCATGAACATCCGCTCTACATAATAGGTGCCCAATAAATATTTGAATGATTAAAACATTTAATGACAGAAAGGAAGATGGAAGAAAGTAGTAAAAAATAAGGCAGCCAGGAAGAGTGGGTGGGGTGCTTCTATTCTCAAGATTGTGTAAGGGAACAAGTGAATGCTTGCATTACACATTCAGACATGATCAGCATAGCTCTCATGTGTAAATTATTGAAGAAACAAAAAAAAACATGGAGCTTGCATATGAAACATGAAATAAACTCATGCTGTTGAACAACAGCACACAAACAAATCTCACAAACCCTGGGAACCTCAAAAGCTGCCACTATACACAGGGGTCTGAAGTAGATTATTATTTTTTTCCTTCTATTTCCCACACTTTGGGTCCACCGCCAACTAATCCTGGGGAATTAAAAAATATACGAGGTGCACAGTAACTCCCTTTGGCTATTCCTGCCATGTATACAAATCTGAGTGATAAAGAGCTCAATTCACTCAGCAGAGAGCTAGCTTCTGTCTGATGAAATTTCATCTCACAGACAGCAGTTGGAGCCTTTCGAGAGCTCCCATCCTTCTCTGTGGGAGACAGAGCCTTAGGAACTGGAGGGAGAGCATGAACACTCGGGAACATGTCTCTTGGTGGCTTTGTCTACAGGCATCTTACAACACGAGGCCAGGATTACAGGCATGCATTTGGAAAGTCTGGGTTTCTCCCTCAAAGCCTTCTCTATGCTAAGGTCACCTGCCACTGCACAAGAGCCAGGGGAGCAAATTAAATTCCTTCTAGTCAGCCTTTCACATAGGTTAAAAAAAAATCTTCCTGAGAGATGAATTCATCACTGGCTCTGCCCTTCCCAGAACCAGGCTGATGGGCACCCGAGAGCCAGCCACGTTGGGAGTAGTTGCTTTTGGTGGCAGGCCAGTTGTGCAATGGATAACACATCTGACTACAGAGTAGTTGCTCTTTTTTGTTTGTTTGCTTTTCATGTTTTCTTGTATATGGATTTTAGTTCAAGACTGTTCAGATTAATTTTAGGTCCTGTATGTTTAGTCGAGCTAATTTTCATGGTTACTACTCTATACCCAGATTCATGTTTCTTCCTCCCACTCCCCAAAGACTTCTGTGTAGTGTGATTGCTGAAAGCTCCTCGGCTCTTCCACCACAGTTAGTGCTCCAGAGACTTCAAGTTGGAGTTCTTCAAAAATTTCCTTGCTGTTTTGAAGCTATTGACCTTCCAACTGTTGTTGGTCCTCTGGGTGCCAGGCATGGCAGTTAACAGCATAACCTTGTCTGGGTCAAGATGTAAATTTAACAAATGAAATCAATCCCATAAGATGAATAAGAAGAAAGAACAAACCAAGTTGGTTCAAATCATAGCGTGTCTGACAAACCTTTGTGCAACTGTTTGTAAAATGGTTAAACTGGAAAAGTTTGAATATTTTAGTGCTATTTATAATTTTCTGGATGAATATGTTGTAGATTCATAGCTATAAACTTGAATATCCACTCTAAGCTTCCAGCTTTGTCTACTGGAAGTGTTACGATCTTTATTTAAGAAGTAGGGAGACAGACTGACTTTTGAGAAAATGAGAAAGTTAGAATATAATAGAAGTAGAAAGTAAAGGAGGAGAAAGAAAGAAAAGAGAAGGGAGGGAGACTGGAAGGGAAAACAGAGAGAGGGAGAGGAAGAAGGACAGAGAGAAGGGAGTGGGAGAGAGAGGAAAGAGAGGGAGAGAGAAAGAATGAGAAACCCACAGGACCAAAGCTCTAAGTTTGCTGTTGGCCCCCAAGAGAATTTTAGCTTGGATTAACAGGATGATGATCCATACATAGCAGTCACCTGTGTTCCCCCAGGACACATGTCCTGGAGTTTTCTGTCTCATCCTGCACTCACCTTCAGTAGTGACTTGAGCATATTTTTCATGTTTGTGGTGGGGTGTCATGGCTTCTGTCTAATAGCAACTCCAACTTGGGCCACATCTTTAAACTCTGACTCTGCCACTATTATCTCTGTGGCCAAAATTGACTTTTTCTTTTGGTATGCCAATTTCTTCATTGGTATGATGAGGGTAGCATTCACCCTGTGATTGTTACTATGAGCATTAAGTAATTTGAACATGCCAGTGGCTCTTAGGAGAGGACTGCCACTTGAGACACTCAGAGCAATAGCCAAAATTAATAACACTATATATAGATGATGTGCTTATGAAATTTACTGAAGAGTAGAGATTTCCTAAGACAACATTATTTAACTAATAGAGTGAATTGGTGCCAAGAAGATGGTATTTAAGACAGAAACACATGAAGCCTTATCCTCTAAAGTTAACTGGATTATATTTAACTTTCTCTTCAAAATAGGACACTTATTCTCTGGTCCTCCAGCATCAACCAGGTGCCAAGCACTCCACAAAGCACTCTTTAATAGAAGGAGTGAGCAGAAGAGGAGATTCAATTAGAGACTGCTTAGTGGTACCAGTGGGGACCAAAGCAAGTAATCCACTCTCCTAATCAGCCATGTTTTGAGCATGACATTCAATTCTAACTCCAAATTGTGTGAGAGACGTTGGCAAACTGCCAATTGTCCAAAGCACCTCCCTCAGGGTAGTTAGGGGATCTGAGATTTTCACTTATGAGAGAGCATGAAGGAATCAAGGATGTGTGCTCTGGAAACGAGAGGGGCAGGAAGGCTAGTGATGGCTTTTCTGGAGCATTCTGTTTGTGGCTATGCACATGCTACTGTGATGTCACATTCTAGCCCACTCTGTATGTCCCTGTTTGAACTCTACCTATGACTTTCTGTTATTTCAGGAACTGTGTTGAGGAGGTTAAATTATACTTGCTCCTCCACCAAATTTTGTATTTTCATATTACATGTTATTTCCATTGTTGGCTATAAACAAGAAGGAGTCAAGTAACCAAACCATAAGAAAGGCAGAGGGAGGATTAGAGACTAACCACAAAGAAAAGGGACTCTGCCTTTGCCCCTTCCTCTCCCCTCCCCCCCTCCCTACAGACAGACAGACACACACACACACACACACACACACACACACACACACACACACTGGAACAGGTTTCATATTCTATCTGCTTTTGTGTTACATGTTTCCCTGGAGTGTCAGCTCTTATGTCCAACAGACATAGAGAAAAGGAGGCAAAACCAGTGCTTGCAAAGGACACTGCCTTTCTGAGCTTGGGTAATGGACAGGGATAAGGTGGACAAGGATAAGGTGGACAGGGATAAGGTGGTCAGGGATAAAGGGGGGAAGCATTCAGGGAAAAGGAAATTACCAACCAGTATAAACTGCTATCAGCTACTGACAGGCACATGTAAGGCAGCCTCATGAAGCTGCATGTCTGATCAGCGAAGGGATTTAATTAGTAGGCGGGTGACATGTTGTACAGAAGGATTTATGATTGGGGTTAACAACTGCTACAGAAAGGCTTTAAATTTCCGTGTTGTACCATGATGCATTGTTTCCTTTAAATTTCTTTATTGTATTATATAATGAATTTCAAGGGATCTAAGTTCTACATGTTGGAAATGAAACAATCACTTTTTTATATCTATATTATTATCTATGTATCTATCATCTATCTATCTATCTATCTATCTATCTATCTATCTATCTATCATCTATCCATCATTTTTATTTATGTATGTGTGTGCCACTGTACATGTATGCAGGTCAGAAGACAATGTGCAGGGGTCTGTTCTCTTCTTCTACCATGCAAGTCTCTAGGATAAAATTTAGGTTGTCAGGTTTAGCATCAAGAGCCCCTACACACTGAGAGCCATTTCATTGGACTGATCACCATTTTAAAAATGACATTGCTTTGTCTGAGTAGGGTGACTAACGCCTATAATGCAAGCACTGGGAAGGCTGAGACAGGGGGATCACCATGAACCATGAACTATGACCTCTGGGTCAGTCTGGGCTAACAAGAGGATAGCTTGCCCTTTGACCACAGGATTGGTACAAAAACGCTTAAACTGACCCAATAAATCCAGGTCACCTTCCGACAACATACAAAGCATTATCTTTCAATCCGGGTTAAAGAAGAAATCATTCTGTCACCTTGGAGCTAAACCAGCTCCAGTGTATATATTTTGAGATCCCAACAGACAATCTGCCTGCATCGAGAAGGCCTTTTGTAAGTAGCCTCCAAACCTAGGTCCCTCCAAATCCCATGTGTGTGTCTCTGAACTCTAATTATTGGGATCAGAGACCTGTGTTTCCCATCTGAAGGGATCAAAGATGTGTTCCACCAACCCTGGATCGAAGTCTTTCTCTATTTAGAGTTTGCCCTGCATCAGGCTGACCCTGAGCTCCGGGATCTGCCCGTTTCTGTCTCCAGTGTGCTGGGAGCTGGGACCAAGGGTGTACTCTTCTTGAATGGTGGGACCAAGAGTTGTTGGAAGGCCAAATTTGCTTCAAGAGAAGTACTACCTAGCCCCCCCCCCAAAAAAAAAAAGAGGGCAATTGTCCCAGGGTTGGGATTGGGGCAGGGCTCTGTTCTTATCTTTCCAGGAGAATCGAAGCGTCCATTAGGGGAGCCCGGGGACGGCTGGACAGCAGAAACCTCAGCAGAGAGCAGAATCAGGCACCAAGGGGGACGAGTGACCCAGTTGATTCTGCCTGGCAGACTTCCTCAATAGCTGTCTCCATCGGGGGCCTGCAACCACCACGGCAATCCAATGTCGCTGGGACCGTTCAGCTCTACACAAAGACCCAGCCGGAACCTCAGTGAAGCCTGCAAGATCAGCTTCTGCCTACAAACCCCTTAGGTCATCTAAACAGCTGAGAACAGAAGGACTGAACATAAAAGGATTGTACTAACATTTTTAACCATTTTTTCCATTTGGGTTCGGGCCCCAAACAGGTCTACTACGACCCAAATCAGCAGGAAGTCACTTTAAGAGAGCGACGTCCCATGCCCAGAGGGTGGGGAAGGTGTTTCTCCGCCCTTCTTTTTGTTTATTTGAAGGATAACTGAAAACTCCGATATTTAGGGGAAGAGATCACAAGCTGATAAATGGTCCTGTTAATGGGTTTTGGAGGTTAGCCCCAGGGACTTCCTACTTTTCCTTTTCTGTATCCTTCTTCCTCTCCTATGTAGGCATGCATAGGCTTGAGAAAAATGAGATACAGACATAGCACAGGAAGGTCCAAGAAGAAGGGGCAGATTATTGGATATGCCCTTATACCTTTGTATATTGATACAAAATTAGTAGTATATTTGGCTAAAGTGGTATTGACCATTGTTTATTGTGCAAAAATAAGATTGTATTGGATTACATCGGTATTGATCTTTGTATATTGATACAAAATTAAGATTATAGTTGGCCACAATGTTATTGACCCTTGTATATGGATGTAATATTAAGATTGTATTGGGCACCTTAGGCATTGATCTTTGTATATTGATTCATAATTAAGAGTATATTTAACCACAATTGAATAGATCTTGGTATATTGATACAAAATTAAAGGTAACGCTTCCTAATGGTATCATACCTAGAGATACTTAAAAATAAAATGTGAAGCTCTGGCCTCTTGATACCAACCGTCTAAAACGGTCTAGGATAGTTAAGTAAAACAAACTCCTAGTCATTTAAACATGTCACTTTGTTAGCTACTATGACAGTCTATCACAGATATTCTCTAAACTACCCAGTAATCAAGTTGCTAAGAGACAAGCAACATTTGCTTATCTAAATACAAGAGATGGATAGGGCATCTTCAAAAACCCCAAGAGATCTGCAGAATATGGCATTCAAAGATGTTATCTTAAATTAAGATTTTCTTTTTTTTTTCATATCGAGACATATCAGCGCCTGACAGCACCCCCTATTCTACTCCAAGTAGAAGATAAGCATCGAAGAACCTCCACTGCAAGATGGTTGAATTAGTGGCAAGCCTATCTCTTGGCATGAAAAAAACCCCTTGCACCAACTGCAGACAGACTGCTGTCCAAAAAGGACAAAACTTGGTAGCAGGGAAGTCGACAGCCTAACTCTGCCAAGACAGGGTAGGTAAGTCCTTCATAATCCCTGCTCTACAACAAATGTCTGTCAGAGAAACAGGACCCAAAGGCTGAAGACTGATGCAGGAATGTATGGAGAGAAAATGGGAACTGTCTAGGCAGTCATTGGTATGTCCTTTCTTAGTTTTGGAAGCTGCAGGCCCTGCACTTCCTATATAAGCAAATATATTTATCCCTCTCAGGTCTCTGAGGTGGTTGAAGAATAGACAGCTAGAGTCTCATAGCTAAATTTTGAGTTGTTTAGGAATCAAGAGGGTGTTATAGATCTAAGAAGATACTCTTAAAAGTGTGTTGCAAGTTAGTATGAATGTTGAGTCACATATAGAACTTTAAACACATGGAGATGGTTAGATAGTAGAATGTTAAAGTCAGGGGCCAAATATGTATAAACTGGACATTGGGAAGGTATACTGGGCCATTTAACTCTCATAAATGTGGCATATTTATATATATTGTTTTGTATAATACTTACTGTTATAAGAGAAGGAACCATCTGTTGGACTGAAAGGGGAAGCTTCTGGGGGGAAGAGGGTGGAAGGGCGGGATAGGAAGGGGGAATAGGGAGGGGTTTGTGACTGAGATGTAACTTGAAGAAAAAAAAAATAAAGTATTTACAAAAAAAAAATATTTGAGAGCTTCATACATGTATGAGTTTTACTCATTTTCTCACCCATTCCCCTTTCTCACCCCCTTCCTTTCCCACTGGGTCCTCCTTTTCAACGAATCCCCCTGTTATTTGCATGGCTTCTTGTTATGTGCTAAATCCTCACTCAGTTTAATTAGTCTCTTGTCCAAGCCTGGGTGAGAGATTATTTACTGGAGCAAGGGCAACTCATGAGTGGCTATATCACTGAAGAAAATGACATGCCCTCCTTCAACAAAGGGTAAATTGCCCATAATTCTCTGGGGAATGGCGGGGTCTCATGGGCCCCTCTTCTATCTATGCTGACATGTTGAGGGGCTCCAATTTTGTGCAGGTCTTACAGATCGCTCACAGGCAGTCATGGCTGCAGTGAGTTCACACGTGCAATGGCTATGTCATATTCAGAAGACACCCTTTTTGTGCATATCTTCTCATTCTTTGGCTCTTATATTCTTTCTGTCCCTTCTCCTGTCATGTTCCCTGAGCCTTCAGGAGGGTGGTAGAGATATTCTGTGAGACTACCAGGCCCAGAAACTCTTTTCTTTGGGACTCTGGGAAGGCATCTCTGAGTCTGAGGAGAAACTGTACAATGACAAAGGCTGAACAATATTCATCCTTCAAAGAGACAAACTGTCATTGGCTAAGGGAACGGAAGAAAAGTGTTGCTGATTAGAAATGATCTTTTTGCGTTGTTGTGTACACAGATTGGAAACATTCCCCATTTGCCTTAAAAGGAGATTTAAAATATTCTATATGAGTGTGTAGTCATACCCATGAGTGTAGTTGCTCATGGAAGCCAGGAGAGGGCCATCAGTTCCGCTGGTTACGAAAGACCCAAAGTCAGAGCTAGGAACTGAAGTGAAGTCCTCTGCAAGAGCAGGATGCACTCTTTATCACAGAGCAATCTCCCTACTCCAGTCTTTCTTTACTTGATTAAAGCTACCTGTATATTACATATATATATACATATATACATACACACATATATGTATATGTGTATATATATATGTATGTATATACATATATATGTATATATATTCACATAGTACTTACTGTGTAGCAGCAGTGAAGCTACTTGCATCCATGTAACATCCGGGAGGAGTTAGATTCCTAGTTAGGATGGTCTCCTCATGATTAGCATCTCCAGCCCCACTTGTTAGTATTTTCGAGATCTCATTTTGTTTTGTTTTGATTAGATTTTGAACTGTGGATTGAATCCAGGTCATGAATATACTAGGTCAGTGCTTTATCATCACTCAGCCATATCCACAGTTTTCTTTTTCTCTTTTGTGACAGTGCTTCACTGAGTTGTCCAGAGTGGCCTTGAAGTTTCAATGTTCCTGCCTTAGACTCCAGAGTAACTAGGATTATAAGCCTCTCTCTCTCTCTCTCTCTCTCTCTCTCTTTCTTCTACATTTTATCTTCTTCTTTCACATTTATTTTCTACTAGACCATTATTTTTTAACAGTTCATATGGTGGATCTACTTCAGTTCCCATGCAACTGAGAATATCTTTAATCCTCTTCTGCATCAAATGCAAATTCAGATATACATGCATTTGTTTGTTTGTTGAAACTGAGTTTCCTTCCCTTCCTTTTTCTGAGGCACGGTCTTACTATGTAACTTGAACTGCCCTGGAACTTGCTAGATTGCCAGATTGGCCTTGAACTCACACTGATCCTCCTGCCTCAGCCTCCAAATTACAGGCATGTGCCACTGTGCCTGGCTTAAAATGCAATTGCTCCAGAAGACTCAAAATAAAACACTATTGTCTTCTCAAGCTTGTGCTGCTGTTACAATATCCAGTGGCAGGCTGTGGATGTAGCTTGATACAGCCCTTGCTTCAGATGCTCAGGGCCCTGGATTTGATCCCCAACACTGAGGTTTAAGATATGATATCCAACAACACAATTTAATGCCCTTGAGAGATGTCGAGCTTTGGTCTCTAGAAACTTCTACAGATTTTCTTTGTCTATAATGTTCTCAGATGAAAGGAAAATGCTCCCAGAGTTCTGCTCTGGTCTATGTTGTACCTACACTGTGTCAATCAAGAAAATGACACCATTTCCTACATAAATTCCCACTAGAGTTTCAAATTGTTATTTGTTTGTATATGTTAGATGTTAATTATGTCTGTCAACTTCTAGGACTCTCCAATTTAATTTTAGAGATATATAGAGTTTTTATCTAAATGAAAACCATTCTAGACAGTATATGAAATGAATATGAGAATGAAAATTTAAACATATCTTAGTTTTGAATGGACAACTGGAAAGATTATACAGAAAACCAATACAATATAATAATACTATGATATTATATATAATACATTAATGTTAACTTTTGTGTTCAATTAAGGACATAATTTTAAGACAATTTTGTCATGGCATAGTTTACCTATACAAGCTTCAGAGAACATCTCAAAACATTTTGAAAAGTAAAGTGTTTACAAATAGCATCTTGAATGGAATTGTTGCAAGAAAAATTGCAACAACAATAAAATGCTAAACAACTCATAATAGTAAAAGGAAAAAAATTAAGCTCATTAGAAATGAATGCTTATCTGCTTAAATACTACAGGGATCAAATTATAAATTGAAATGCTGGTGATTTATCAAGGGCAGCCAGGATGTAGGAAAATGTGTATTGATACACACTGCTGTAGTGCGAACCAATACAGCCTTTTGTGCAGTGAGATTTGTGAATACTTATCAAATTTAAACATGTACATACCCCTTGACCCAGGAAACCCACACCCTGGAATCTCTTGTAGGGAAATATTTGCACATGTGGGCAAGGATGTGAGCATAAGAAAGGAAATTTTCAGCCTTCAAAATCTCAATGCATATTTATGTGAAAAAATATTTGAAATAATGGACTATTAGCCATGGGTAATGCTGTAGACCTGGTAAAAGTACGGCTCAGAAGAGAATTTAATTTTTCTTTAGTTACATGTTTGTATTACTTGAAATTTTTATAATGAACCAAAACAACAAAACAATACATTCAATTTTAAAGCAGCTAAGAAACTAAATATCATTATGATAAGTGGCCAAAATCTATTAACACAACAATTCAAGTCCCTGAGTATTATTGTTATATTATAAAGGATGAAAATACGCAAACAAAATACTCAACGGTAGAAATTGTGTACACAAAGTAGTTCTAAGTAAAATAAGGGACATATTTAAAGTTAAGAATAATAGTTAACATATTAATAGATTTATATAAGAGCTGGTTCTCTGTAAAATTTAGTGAAATAGGGAATCCCTTGGAAAGTCTACAGACAACATAAATAACCAAAATTATTAATGAAATAATATGAAAAATTACATGTTAATATTTCAAATACCTTTAAGCAACTCTATATGTTTGATGAAATGCATGAGATTCCACTATTGGGTCCTAAAGGTTTTTATTTCAGTTGCTGTAGTGTTCAAATGGCTTCTTGTATTTTCCACTTCTTCACCAACAGTCTCTGTTTCACAAATCTTTGCCATTATAACCTCCGTTCCCTCTAAAAGCACAGTTTCTATTTGTTCTTTGAACATAATCATCTTAGTTATTTGTGTGATACATATTGATACCTTGGTTGGCTTTCTCAAGGTTCCTACTGCCTGCCACACCTGTTTCTCCAAATAGGAGTCGAAGTTACCTATGTCTTCCCATATTATGTAAGTTTTGTTGAAGTCTGTAAATATTAATAATTATTGCAACTAGATATTGCCTTTATTTTCCCCAAATGAGCATTTGTGGTTTTTGCTTCTTTTGTTTATTTATTAATCCATTGATTTGGACAGACCATTGCACTGGCATTTGTTACTGGTACAGTATGTATTTTCTGAGGTCTCCTTATAGAACTCAGCTTACAATATCCCTTCCTGCAATCACTACTGTCTCCAAGTGCCAAGGATGACAGGCTTCAGGTACTGGTTTTACTTTGGCTGTGCGTCTCTCTATGCTCCCCAATAGTTTCTACCTGCCCAGATGTGTACCGCTTATGCCCAAATGTGTACCGCACTAAGCTTCAGCTTTTTTTAATTGAGTCACTGCTTTCACTGATGCCCAAGAACATAAATTGTTCTTAAGTCTATTCCCATTGAAGCCATGCTCTTTGTAGTGTTGTTTGAAATTTTAAGAACAATTAAAAATAGTAATTGATCTTCTTGCTTAGTGAAACTTTTCCCTCTGGAGAGAAGAGAGGAGCCTCATAAAATTCACATGAAAGTTATAAGACTCAGGAGGCCCCTCCCCAGTTAACACCTGCAGCTACAGCAAATTGTAGAGAACTCGGGTCATGAAGGTTTGTCTGTCATCGTGCATCTTGGGGCAGGATTTTCAGTGATGCCGCTGCCCCAAAGTCATCCATTCTTCTGTAGTAACCCCAATAAACTCAGCAGCTCACCAAGCTAAAATAAATGATAATAGTCATAGGTCAAAGAAGTCTCAAGGGAAATTTTAAAACATTTCAACTGGCAAAGGATAAAACAAACTTGAAAACACAACATACCAATCTCGTAAGCAAGATACTGTTAATTCAGTATATTGTAGAAAATTATAATTCTACATGTTTATGTTAAAAAGAGAAGAGGTCTGGGGTTTGTGATTTAAGCTTTGATCTTAGGAAGCTAGAGCTTAAATTTTTACTTCAAATAAGTCAAAGAAAAAAATAATAAAAAATAAATGTATATTTCACAGATATACTTTAAACCAAACAACAAAGAACATAAAAATTAATGAACTTTATTAAGCTCTAGTGAGAATGTATCAGAAATCCAACAGAAAAAAAATCAAATTCTTCATATTAACAATGAAAAATAAGACATCATTACAGACTCTACAGATGTTAGAACTGGGGAGGTAGTGTATCATAAGTAACTTGATGACTACACATTCAACAACCTAAATAGAATCAAACAAATAAATATAGAGAGATACAAAAACAACAAAACTTACCCAAGATGAAATAGAATCACTTAAATAGTTCTACCTATGGATAAAATCGATTTCTTGCAGATAACATACAGGTAATCTTGGTTTTTACTTCGGCCACGCGGTTTTTGATTTATCCCTTGTTTATTCACACTACTCTTAAGGTGTGCTTATTGATAGTACTGAATTAAAATCTAACTTTTTAGCAATTTTCCATTAATTCAGAGTGTTTTTCTTCTTTCTTTATAAAGCTATTTTATGCTTCATTTTACTTTATTCAAGTACTTAAAAAGTATTCAGTGGTATTCCTGGGTTTTCCTGCATGTGTATTTCATTAGCCAATGTTTACATTTAAATATGCTACTGAAGGGAATAAAAATTAGTAAGAGACCCCCTAAGTTGGCAGTAGAGCCAGGCCAGCTGCCAGGTCCCAGGAACTTAGCTGACCATAAAAAGGGTGAAACCAAGAATGAAGGTCAATTGGGCCACGGGCCCCCAGGGTTTCAGGAACTGGCTGACCACAAAGTAGATAACAAAACAAGATTAGATTCATTCCTGAGAAAAACAGATGTAGGATGTTTCCCGCTGACTAACTAATGGGCTGGTACATTCCACCTGTATTTCTCCTCCCCCTTGGGTTGTGATAAACAATGGGCTGGGCTGGTACTTCCCACCTGTAATTTCCCCCACCCCCTTAATCTGTGGTGCTCCCCTATAAAATACTCTACTCTCCCCCAAATCAGGATCGCGGCTCCTACCCCTGCGTGGGATACGAGTGGCGCCCTCAGTGCACTGAG
>CAJQZJ010004381.1:9350611-9362002 GCA_907164525.1 Lophiomys imhausi
TCCCCCCTTTCCCCCCTTCCCCCCTTCCCCCCCGAAATAAACCTCTTGCAATTGCATCAAGATGGTCTCTTGTGAGTTTTGGGGTGGCCGTGATATCCTGAGCATCGGGTGAGGAACTTCCCTCCCCGGGTCTTTCACTACCACTTCATGTATAATATAAGAAATTTTAATGATACACTGCTTATTCTGTTTTCTTCCATTTTGGTGCTGTGTCATAAGACGCTTTTTTAAATTTATACTATAAACTTAGTCTATATTTCTACCTGTGGCTCAGATAATTGCTTCTTAAGAGTAATCAAATGTAAGAAAAATTCCTGTTATCTCTTGTGTTTTGGTGATTTATTTATTTGTTTTGTATAGACCTAAGTTTGTTTCTTGTTATTGTGATAGTCCTCTACTCAAACGATTTCATATAATATTTTTTTCTCTGTTGGACTTTTGAGACAATGAGTTTTACTTTTGAGGATTAAGCTTTTAGCTCATGCTGGAACCCATGGCAATCCTTCTGCTTTAGCAAGCTCAGTGGTGGAATTACACAGCCACCACATTCAACTATCCAAAATTTCTTTAATAAATTTATGTCACATTATCAGAGTTTATACTTCTCTAAGAAAACTGACTTTAAAAAACTCCAATTTTATTCCTTTCCATTTCCCCTATTTTTTTTTTCTCTTCTTCTCAGATTACATACACCTCAGGTAGATTAGCCCATTCGATATCTTCATTAGATCATTTGATACGATTGTTTGGTGTTTATTTCTGGAGATGAGTATGCTATTCCTTCTAGAATTGTATTCTGTAAACAGGGTTAGGAGTTAGTCTGGGTTTAACTGTGGTTACCCTCAGTGTACCATGCATTTGTCTGCAGATGATTTGCATTTAGGGTGGAGACTTTTTTGCTGTTGTTATTGTCGTTGCTTGTTCTGTTTTTCTTATCTTCAATATCTGCTCAACCCTCAACTTTTGGTCTTCTTTTTTTCATACAGTGCTTTGGAGAAGGTTGGGTCTCAGCACATTCTGCCTCTCTTAGAATATACTGATGTATGTCCCTCTGGCAGGGAAGCTTGGGATATTCTGGGTTTCAACAAAGTCTCAGTTTTAGGGCACAATCAATGACCTACCTCTCCTGTTTATGGCTTCCTCTAGGCTCATGTAACCTTAAGCCCAACTTTTAAAGAGGTTGCTTCCCCTTCTTGTCTCATCTGTGCCAGAGCCCTGGAGCTGGTAGCTCTCCTCAGCTTGCCTCTGCAGATTAAGCCCCCAAGGACAGGATCTTTGTCAAACTTGTATTACTACAAATGTTGCCATTTTTTATGTGAAATATATCCAAAAGCTTGCCCTTCATTGGGAGGTCAAATTAAATAGTAAAGTTTAATGAGCAGCTCTTTCCATTTTTCAGTTTTTCTCAGTAATAGAGGACAGAAATTATAATGTAAATGTAATGTCATTTCTGGCAGGCAGTAAGGCTCCAATTTGAGGCTAGTTCTCACTTTCTGGCTTCATGGGAAAAGCACATTTTCTACTTTGGGAAGCTGAGCCTTAATTTACTTGGAAAATGGAATCTGAGTACAACAATAAACAGTATTTTACATGGAATAAGAGAGTGATTCTTACAGGGATCAGTATTCTTTGTGTTTAAAGCAGCAACTTCGGGGATGGTTCTCCAAAGTTGAGACAGAGGGAACCCTGGGAGGCAGGCCATAGGCCTGCAGTGAAGCTCTACCTTGGATACAGCCTTCCAGCCCTGGTGACTCCTTTCCAGGTGATCTTATCACCAGGCATAGCAGGAGGAGAGGCTGACAATGCCTTATAGGGAAGCAAAACCGGGCTGAGTCCTGGGCACCCGGATGTTTGACTCCTTCAGGTACTTTGCTCATTTGGAGATAGCATTTCGTGAGGGAATTTGTTTAGCTTTTCTATCAGTATTTCCTCTCACACTTCAGTAAAATGTAAAATAAACTTACTGGCTGCCAAAACCAAGCTTATAAGTAAATAGTGCTGCAAAGAAAGTGTTGGGCTGCTGGCCACTGGGAGGACTAAGAGGCCAGGCTGTTAAGCCTTTCTGAGATCCCCTCGGAGATGACTAATAGAGATGGACTGAAGCATTCCTAAGGGGGGGGGGGTGTTTTTATAAGATTCTAAAGCAAAGAGGCTGTAAACATGTGATGGGAAATGTTCTGAAGCTTCATGTCCCTCTTGCTCTCACAGCTAACCTGGCTTGGTTTCAATACCCAGGATATGGCTCAAAGGGACCTTTTTCTTTTGCAAACCTGGTACGTGCCAAGAACCCTTGTTCTAGAATGCTTTTGGGAGCCTTCCTTGTTTCTGGGAGTTGGTGTGGAAGACAGATAGATAGATAGATAGATAGATAGATAGATAGATAGATAGATAGACAGACAGACAGACAGATAGATGATAGACAGATAGACAAACTACATATGTGAGTATAAAATATATATGTGATATGTATGCTCAGATGTGTTTATATTTGTTGCTGTTTTTAACTCTAAAACCTTATTCTCTGAAGATGGTTCTTTCTCTCTCTAGTCTTCGTAGTTTGAGATGTTCTCAGAGAGATGGAAAACAACCAATGAGACAGAATGTGAGAAAGAATTTTCCAAAGCTCTTTGACCAGTTTATAGTGAGAAAATGGGAGCTGACATTTCCCAATCCTCTAAAAGATCTTCAGATTCTCCGTTTCTGTTCTACCCTTGCGGCCATTGTCTCTTTGATGCTTAGTTCTCACTTTACAGAGAGCCTCACAGTTTATGTTTATAGCTTTAAATTGCAGAGTTATTATTAGGGATTTCAAAGATGTATGTCCTCAAACTACACTGTTTACTCCCTGCTCAGTTCTGGCCTTTATCTTTTGCTAAAACAAATGTGGTTCAAAAACTGAAAAGTTATTGGATACCCATATTATATGGATACCATGTACTGAACGTATTTTCACTGGTGATCATGGTGGGTATACTTCCAGTTTTTCTCATCTATGATTGGTCAGTCAAAGCTAGTCAAGGAAGGTGCATAACAAAACCATGCTCTTACTTAACAACAAAGAAAAGCAAGGAAGCAAATGCTGATAAGAGAACAAGGCGGAGAAGGGGAAGGTATCAGATTATGGCTGTCACATTTTCTCACTTTTACGTAGATCTTGGCATCATCAATTCATGGAATATGTGTGTTTAGTATGGAGAACCTGGGATATGTGTGTTTAGTATGGAGAACCTGGGATATGTGTGTTTAATATGGAGAACCTGTGGAATCCAGCAAACCATAAAGGCACCTGTGGTGAAGAGGAGGAGGAAAGAACGTGAGTGAAGAGAGGCAACAGGTAGTTTTTCTCTTATTGCTTATAATTAAGAATTAATATATATTTTAAAGAAACATATCTGAAGATAGCAGATGAGGTAGAGACTAGCAAATCATCACTGAATATAGAGTGAATCTGATTAAAATCTTATATGTCCTATATAATGTAGACAATTTTTAAAATATTTTTTTGGCTTAAACATTTCATGACATGAAAATTACATGAAATTCAATAATGGAAATTTGTTTGATCAGCCACACTGATTCATCTGCATGCCATCCACGGCTGTCATGATGTGTCATAATGATGGAAGGGATTCTGACAGAGATACTATGGCTCATATTTTCTAATTTAGGAGAAGTAGAAATATGATAAGTTTACTATTTTTTTCACAAAGATATCAAAAGTACACACTGGGAAAAGATGGTTTATTCAGAAAATGTCAATAAGAAAACTGGATATTCACAATTACAAAACCAAGCTAGCTCCCCACTTGGATTTTAGTCATATAGTACAGGATAACTATCCTATAATCAACACACCAAAAGGATCAGGGACATAGACTTTGTTACCTATTAATGGGACAGTTTTCCCTAAGGGTGCTACCATGTAGGCCCCCAGTGCAAGAGGAAGCTCTTAGCCCTCATATGACTGTTGAACTGAGAGGGGCTGATATGTAAGGACACTCCACATCGGAGGAGTGGGATGGGTGGGAGAGGGAGGATAGGATAGGAGGGTGGAACTGGGAGGAGTGGAAAGAGGGTACTATGATGGAGATATAACTTGAAGTAATAAATAAACATTAAAAATAAATAAATTCAAAGAAGATTTAAAAAGCTTGATGTAAGACTTGAAACTTTGAAACTTTAGAGGAAAACATGGGAAAAAACACTTCAAAATCTAGCCAAAGGCAAGAACTTTCTGGAAAGGATTCTAATAGTTCAGCAAATAACACACACTTATGACATGAAAGTAGAAGGAGATAGTATGAGAGCAGGGCAATGGAGAAAATAAAGACAAGACTCTCTAATTACGGAATCTAGATTTAACGCCATCTGTCTATCCCTTATCTCTCCATGTATCTATCTCTCTTAGATGCTCTTTCAGTGCTAAAGATGCACAATGACCAAAGCAACTTGTAAAAGAAAGCATTCAACTGGGAGCTTGCTTCGAATTTCAGAGAGCGAGTCTATGAGCATCATGGTAGTAAGCAAGGCGGCAGTCAGGCATGGCCCTGGAGCAGTAGGTGAGAGCTTTTTTATATGATCCACAAGCAGGAGGCAGAGAGTGAGACTAGGCTTGCTGGGGGCTTTTGAAACCCACATCCCACTTCCAGTACCACACCTCCTCCGATAAGACAACACCTCTTAATCCTCCCCAAATAATTCCACTAACTAATAATCAAACATTAAAATATGTGTGTCTTTGGGAGTCATTTTCATTCAAACCATATCTATCTATCTATCTATCTATCTATCTATCTATCTATCTATTATTGTACCCATCTCTACCTATCTAACATGAAAGTTCAATGAAGACTATGTGGGACACAGGAAAAGGGACTAATAGAAGGGTGGTAGAAGAAATGAGAAGAGAAATGGGAGCTGTAAAAGTGATACGTACATATGTATGGAAATATCATAATGAGATACATGATTTTGCACTCATTTCTTTAGATAAAATAAACATCAGGTAAGGAGAAAATCCAGTTGTTTGAAAAGAGCAGGCCACTAGCTAGCTTAGGAAAAGAAAACAAAAAGGTGCAATGTAAAACAATCCATGAAGCCTAACTTGAACACAGCTGAAACTAGTCATGTGAGATAGAAGAAATTAAAGATTCACAAAAGAAGAATTGGAAAAACTCAAATGGAGTCAATATTTGAAGGAAAATATGATTTACATAAAACACCACAAAACACAGAAGGTCTCAGCAGGATTACTTCAATGAAGGGACCAGATAAAACTGTCACTGTGAAGGTCACTCACATAATTCAGATGTTAAGATGGCTGTTCTGGTAGAGAACCCAGGTTCAGTTCCCTGGCACTGACAACTTTCCTTAACTCCAGTTTCAGGGGATCCACTGCCCTCTTCTGGCTTCCAAGAGCACCAGACATGCATGGCTGTGTATGCATGTAGGCAGAACACTCAGACACATAAATTAAAATAGTAAATAAGTCTTGAACTATCACAGTGTCACTCTTAGCAAAGCAGCAGGGACAGTTGCTTTCATGGAGGGACTCAGAGCCTCTGATGGAGAATCATAGCAATGGAATTTAAACAGACTTGGAGAAACATTGCTAGAGGAAACCTTCAAGGAACACTAGGAAGAGCATTGGTAATGGGGCCTAAACACCTTCTCTACATGCAGAGAGAATCACAGGCCCTCTATTACAAATGATAATGAAAACATTCCAAAATCAGGATTTTGGAACAACACAGCTGAAACATTTTTTGATAATAAAATAATGATCAGAAAAATAGACAATATTACCTCATATCTGCTAGGATGGTTGTATTTTTGTTGTCTATGCATTTACTTTTGAGACAGCGTCTTTCTATGTAGTTCACATTGGTTTCAAACTCACAAGCTTGCTGTCTCCACATCCCAAGTGCTGGGATTTAGTCTTTTGCCACCACATCCAACTTGAAGAGCTATTATTTAAACTGTAATGAAAAGAGTTATGTAGAGAAAAGAAAGATAATTCTTGGGTACAAGTAGTGATCACATGAATGGTACAGGTAATATAGAAAAGAGCCCAGGGTGGTGTTGAACACAGTCTGCAGCCCAGACAGGCCTTAAACTTGTGATTTTTCTGCCTCAACTTCCCACATTGCTGGGAATAATGGCCAGTACAACTCAGTTTTGTATTTTTAATTTTTATAGCAATATCTCCCCCTGATTATTTATCCAAAAGACTCTGAACTAACATACCACAGAGACACTTGCATAGGGATATTTATTTCAGCATTTGTCATGGTAAGTTATGGAGTTAACCTGGATGCCATCAAGAGAGGAGTGGATAAAGAAAATGTGGTGTTCATACACAATGGAATGCATTCAGCCACAAAGAACAAAATTATGCTGCTTGTGGGAAATTGGATAAAGCTGGAGATTATCATCTTAGGTGAATTTACCAAGACTACAAAGACAAATACCTTATGCTTTCTCTCATTTGCGGCTCCTAGACTTCATAGAGATACATAAAATTGTACATTTATATGACACGAAGGCAGGAACAAAACTATCTGTGGGGCAGAGGTACTAATAGTGGAGAAGAAAGAGAAAGGGGAAGGGTGAAGGTGGAGGGATATGGTCAAAGTATCCAAGAAACTTGTGTGAAAATATCCTTAGTACCATGTACAATGCATATATATCAATAATTTCTTTCTCAGTATAAATGTGTCACTTTTGACATCTATGAAAATGGAACAGCAGTTGAATCCATTTCCCAAATGAGAACCAACAGTGTGGGTGATTTTTAAAAAAAATCTGCCATAATTCAGCTGCAACAGACCCTATGTTGAATTCTTGGAACATCCCCTTGGCAGGTGAAAGTACAGGAGATAAATGCCCCAGAACAATTGTAGAAACACTGATAATGTCATCCTTGGTCTAGAGTTTTGGTCTCACTCTGTCACAGTCCTCTAAGAAGATGAGAAAATTCTCAAGTCTCTCCTCTTTCTGGTACAAATGAGACATAGTTGTAGTATTCTCAAAAGTTAAGGAAATCTGGAATAAATTTCTTGGTAGTAGAAGACCTAGCCAAATCATTCCAGGGCAATGAGGTATACAGGCCTCAGATCCTGGGAATCCTACTGGCTACCACCGATCTCGGTTTCAACTTAAGTACATTTTCTACATTAGCACTTGTTCCCTCATCAGGAAAAGAGATGTCAGTATTACCTATTTACGTCACAGAGCTGGTGAGTCAGTGTTCGTAGAGTGCCTGCTAGAGCATGCGCCACCCAGCTCCTGTCATCACACCGGGTGTGTTTCAATCTCTTAAAATGCAGATTAACTTGCAGACCTACTGTGTGACTCTTCTCCACTTTGTGTGAAACATAGCACAATGCTGCACATAACCTACAGATTAAAAACAACAACAGCGACAGCAACAACAAAAGAACGTGTGTGAGAGGGTCTCATAGAGCACAGACTGGCCTAGGACTTACTATGTAACCACTGCATGTCTTGAACCCTTGATCCTGCTTCCACCTCCAAGTCCAGAATTAGAGGTGTGAACCACCATATGCCTACTTATCTGCTGCTTTTTAAGTTGAAACATTGCCATTCAAGTACAGTCTTCTGGCGTCTGTTTAACTGTTTTTTTTTTTAAAGGCCACTGGAAAGGAGGAAATCACTGGTGGGGTGATCTCTCAGTTCTGAGTTAGTATAGTGGACTGAGTAATGGCAGAAGGTTTGGAGTCAGAAAGCAGATACTCTGTCCCAGCTACTATCCTCTCCCTGTCTTGACTTCCTCACCATAAATAGTAGGGGCTGATTTACTAGGTACTCTTTTGATTTACATTTTTAAATATGTCAGCATGATCCACCCCAGAGGCTTCAAGCATACGGGGGGGGGGGGGGAAGCAATCCAAAGACAAAGCAACATAATTAGTGAGTAATATTAATGCTTAAGGAAAGACTCGGGTTAATTTTGGACCAACTTCCATCTTATCTGTTGCCAGATTCCACTGCAGAACTCTAAAGGCCAGAGTTGGCGTATTTTCTGACTTCAGAGGTTCCTTATGCTCCCTCTAAAGTCTATAAAACATCAATTGTGCTTTACGCCTCAGATCTTGCCTCTTAGAGGAATACTCTCCTCTGCATAAATAGTCCAAGGTCATATGTTACAGAAGCCTCGTGACTCACAGGGGATACCCTTGTGAGGAACTGCAGCTGTCCCAGACTCAACTGATGAAAGCTATGTTCCTTTCCCTTGCCCCAATGTAATCGCTTATTCGGTAAGCTTATTTTGTTCTCATAGTCATTTCAGATGGGTCTCAGAAATGTAGGCTTCCAGCACTCTCTTGCTGCTTCTCTTGCCTTCATGCAATTGGACAAGCAGCAGAGATCCTTGGGCTGCCTCCCTGCTAAGTTCTGTGCCCAGATACTACCTTACCTGAGTGGCATCTGGCGGGTCCACTCACATCTCTGGAGTCCTGGCTTTCTGTTGCTTTACTTCTAGGATAGCAGGTCCAACTTTGTTTCGATTTCTGTCTGTTCCACCTCCTTGGGGAGACCATAAAATGTTTTAGGCAATAAACATAATAATGGCAGTACCTATGCAAGCCTGGCGATATTAAATTCACAGTAGCAGATCAACCATCTGTCACTATCTGAACTGTGTCTGAGAGTTTATAACCATTTTCATATTAGAGTAAAAAAAGCCCCATGGTAGAGACGCACAGTATGTGCATATAATAGAAATATGCACATATGTCCCTAGAACTATATGCATGTGTATATCTGGATCTCAGTTTTACCTGTTGAAGAAAGACAGAGAATGACAACTGTCTTTATGGGTGTCAGGATAAAGACCGAGCAGAAGGTCTGTTAATACTTGAAGGCTAAAAACACCCACCAATAATACAAATGTCACCATGTTTTTAAAGCTCAGATCCCCCTTCTGCAGGCATTTGCCATCATACCTTTACAACACACCTCCTTGGTTTGAGGAAAAGAGAATGATGCAGGTGGGTTTGTGGAACCAATGACTAGATAGGTTGAGAAATGTTGACAGTGGTGTTATCAGAAGCCTTGGAGTGAGAGGCCGCTCCACTGTGCTCTTCTGAGGGAAGCACACGCTCTTTAGTCAGCCACCTTGACGTTTGTTTGTTTGTTTGTTTGTTTTTTATTTAACCCCTTGTCTCAATTGCTTCACTTATCAGGGGTTCCATTAGGAAAATTTCATGTGATGTAGACTGAGCCAGTTTAGTAACATGTTATGTCATATAGTCTGAGGTGTGGCAAAATGCCCTTACTTAAATCACATTTTTATAATGATGTTGAGTACAACTGGCTAGATTATTACTCACAGATACTCAAAGTAGATCACCTTTATCTAGGTTTGTTTTTAACCTAGATTACACCAAGAGCTGTCAGTTTTTTCTACACATCCTATAGTAGACATTACATGGTCCTTAACAGATAATTTATTTCTTTTTCTATTTATGTCAGTGGCTATGAAGTGTTTTCTGTGTACAAGATTTCTAATAAACTGTTGATAAATTAGATAAATGGCTTCATTCAAAATTAATCCTGAGTAATTTTTTTGAGACAGTGTATTTGTGAGTAAATTAGACTATCCTCAAATCATAAATCTTTTGCCTCTGCATCATGAGTACTGATATCTCAGAGATGTGTATGCTGGCTCCCATGCCCAACCATTTCAAATTTTCTATTTCCTTGAATTTCTGAATCTGAGCATTAAATCAGCTGTCTCATACGTGCTTGCCAATCAATCTATCATATACCCAGCCCCAATAGCTTAGAAAATTCAAAAAATAACCTACTTGGTATTATAACTGACTTGTAAACCAATATTCTCATTGTCTTAAAAAGCATGAAATTCAGAAGAAACTTAGAGTTTGCCATAGTTGAATGTCTTTGATGCAGATATTTCCCATGAGGAATAAGTAGGAAGATGAATTTATCACTGTTGTTTTTAAGGTTAGCTTTTCTGGAGGACTTTGACCCTGGTTAAGCAACAAATAGAAAGGCCATGTGGCTCTTTCCTCCCAATAGTCTTTCTATTGATCTTTATCTCTAAGTAATAAATTTTCATCAGGAGGCTATATCATAAAACTTAATTTTTATTTACTAGTACCACTGTAGTTAGTTTACAGAACATGATTCACACTCTTAGTTTTTTTAAGGCCATCTTTGAAATTCTTTGTGGCATTTCTTAGAAATCAATTGAAACGAAATAGGCAAAGGATGACATGATTTTGAGGAAGAACAACTCTCAAGAGAGGTCATAGATATACTGTCCATGAGGTGAGTATTCTCAGTTGATTACAGCTTGTGATCCATAAGTCTGAAGACATAGACTCACACTTAATGGGTTGTCTCCATGGCCAGAAGCACTCTGCTTTTCCAGGGCTCCACAAACATAGATCCTCCATTCATCATCATTAGTAAGCAGAATGCCAGGTTTTGGTTTGGTAGATGTGTCTATAACTTGTAGAAATAATTAATTAAATTATTACCAGTACTTATATTGTAGTTAACTGGTTGGTGGTGTTAATTCTTAACCCCCATTAAATAAACACACACAGACACCTGATGGATATTAACAAGCTTTAGCCTGGATGGTGCTATCTTAGCCCATCTAAACTCGCTTATAATTCTATTCCCCAAATAAAACCCCGAAATATACATACGTCTCCTTGTGCTGTTATTCTCCATGATATGCTAATGTTCCAGGCCACAAGGAGATATGATTCTTCTAACTCATGGCCTGTCTCCTCCTTCCTCCTCCAGTCCTCTTTTTCCTGCCTGGCTTCTCCTTCCTGTGATTCTCTCTGTCCCAGAAGCTGGCCAAACTTTTTCCCACCTACCTCTCTTCCACCCAATCCACGCTCCAGTATTTTATTCAACCAATCAACTTTAAATTACGTAGAGCAAGGGTCACATAACAAAGGATGACAACCAGTTCTGGGGCCAGTAATTAGCAACAAAATACAACCTTTTAGGTTACTCCAACAGTAACTTGTAATCTTTTCCTCCAGACTGTTCTAAGTGGTACAATACATCAAATTTGCCCAAACACACCTGCCACACACTTGCTGTCTTTTGTTCCCATGTTTCCCTGAGTCTGAGTTTGCTTAAACAGTGCTCATTGCTGTCGTATTTCTTCTTTTGCATAGGCCTTCTTTCATGTGTTCTCTCAGATTTGAACATTCTCCAGTTCCTTCTTACTCCCTTCATCTGACAGAACTCATGTTAAACAATGTTTAAGCAGGCAGCCAGAAACATTTGTCCTCATCTGAAACACTTGTCCTCCTCTGTTCCTCACAGTTCGCCACATAATGCTCCTCATAGTGCTCCTCACAGTTCTCTTCATAGTGCTCC
>CAJQZJ010004381.1:9362012-9385247 GCA_907164525.1 Lophiomys imhausi
GTGCTCCTCACAGTTCTCTTCATAGTGCTCCTCATAGTGCTCCTCATGGTGCTCCTCACAGTACTCCTGATAGTGATCCTCACAGTTCTCCTCATAGTGCTCCTTGGAGATACATGAACTTCTTGTCCCAATCTTAATGTGCAATCAGTGGACATTTAGAGAGATGTGATTAATATTCAATAGCCAGTTTGTGGTATTCTTGTATGGTAGGGTTGTGTGTATATATATCATAATGTAATTAATTATTCATTTATTTCCCCATCTTTGCCATGATGCTGTGTTTTCTGGCTGTTGGGACAATATCTGAAATAGCTTCTGTACTGTGAGCACATAATCCAGAGGCTGAAACATGGTTAGACATCAGCTCATTTTGCTAAATTAACAAATAGGTGAATAGAAAATAAAAATTCATGAGAAAAGTGCTTCAAAAAGTAGGTGTTGCCTTACGCTATCACACATCTGTTCATGTTCTTATCCTCTATGGGACTGAAATAGAAAGCGTCAGAAAAACAGCAAGTAAACACTAAGGTGAGTTATACTTCAAATACAAAAAAGAGCTATTTTCCTTTATGAAACATTTGTCAGAAAGCTTAAAATAAAGTAACCTTAAAATCTTAATTGGAGGATCTCAGAGCTTTAGTGATAGAATTTAACTCACTGCCCTCAAGTTTTATCAACTATAATAACCAAAAATTAAAATCTGGAGTATAACATTTGAATGTGTAATATAACTGATTCAAATTGATAGCATATAAAAACCTCAGAAAGGAAAACTAAAAAATATGAGGAACACTAAACAGTAAGTTGTATGGAACTCAAGAATGAATATTATGAGTTATTCTGTGTTCAGTTTACAGGGTTAAATATCCAAATCAAATTTGAATGCATTTAGCTTTAGGACCTTAAGAAAGAGTACAGAGAAGTGCACTGTAGTGTAAGATTGTAGGTACTGGATTATTAAAAATTCCAAAGTTTCATGACATATGAAGTTCAAGCTTGCTGCTCATCTACTCCCTGGTGTGCATCCACTGGATCATGGTCAGCCACACCCTTAAAGAAAGCTGACTTCCTTCCCATAAGCCACCAATAGTCAACCCAATGGCTCCTTAGTTTGGGGTGGTTCTCAGGAAACCCTTCCCATTCCATGTTGGGGTGTGACTGGCTTGATCTCAGGTAGGTCTTGTGCAGTCAACTGCAGCCCTGTGAGTTCATGAATGCAGTGGCCCTGTCCTGTCCAGAAGACACTGCTTTACTCTGGCCTTTCCCACCTCAGGCTCTTACAATCCTTTTCTGTGATGGTTCCTGATTTGGGGAGTACCAGTGAGTTAGAGGTTCCATTTGGGCACAGGTATGAAGGTGGGAGTGGATCTGGAAAGACTTCGAGGGAGGAGCAGGCTGTGGCAATAAGATCAAAATGCATTATATGAAATTCTCAAAAAATTAATAGTTTTTTTCCATTCCAAAGTTTAGAGACTTTTTAATTCCAAGTTCAGATTCTTCATGTGAAGAGCTTGGCAGTCACTACTTCCATCTTTACACATGAGGAGCTGAGAATCAAGGACTTTTCTTAGACCTCTCATGGTATTGCCACTGGGAGAACTGCCATTCTGGCATCTACAGAGACAGACACTCTCTTACAGTTAAGATGAGCTAAACTTTCACAAAGGCTGCTACCATCACAAACTCATAAAACCATTTGACTGAGTGTTGATAAAGTAACAGAGGCCAAATGATCTAACTTCTGTAGAAACAATTGCAAAGCAGTAGCATCTCCAGAATGTGACCTGGGAGAGAAGGTAGGTGGCTTTGGATTTAATTAAGAGTTTTAAAATACATGGCAAATTCATAATCAATAAAAAAATCCCATTAAATTTAAGTTAAAACATTGTTCTTGTGTGTGATGATGAGTGTGTGGGTGTTTGGGGGGGGGCTGTGATATGTGTGTATGTGGTGTGTGTTAGAGTACTATTGTGTACATGAGGAGGTTAGAGGACAACCTTGCATTTCAGAGTCATTGCTTTCTATCTTGTAGGACACAGAGTCTTGTGTTGCTCCTGTTAAACTAGCTGGCCTAAGAGTTGCTGGGGGTTTTCTTATCTCAGTCCCCAAGCTCTCCATAAAAGCATCATAAATACAGATGTGTACCAACTTGCCTGCACTTTTCATGGCTTTGGGGATTTATATTCAAGTCCTCAGGCTTGGATGGTGAATATTTAACCCACGAAACCAACTCCCACTCCCTAACGTGAAAAACTTTTAGTTGTGAAAGATTTTTGTTGAGAAAAGAAAACAGCAGGGCACACACTAGGGCACATTTTGCCTCAGAATTTCTTCTCTTGGCTTTTTCTTCTTGACTGTGAAGATGGTGACGAATCCTCTTCTAATGGATTGCTGTAAAAAAGAGAAAAAAGTCCATTTCATAAACAGATCCACACATCCCTATTTTTAAGACATCACCAGCGCACTGGGTCCCCTCTGAATTCTGAGAGTGCCTTCTCTTTAAACACAAGAGGCAAAACAGAGGGAGCCACCCTGTTGCTTCACAAGCAAATGCTGAGTTCCAGTTAACAGGTATTCTTTTCAACTCTAAAGTCCTAACAAGTCTATTTGTTCAGTCTGGTGCTGAAGTTGGGTCAGGAAGTCAAGGAGAAATGATTTTTCACGGAAATTGGAGGGGCATTCTGAGAAGCATGCCTCCATGTGCTGTCATATGTAAGCACTTGAGAGCAGTGATGTTCTCTAGTGGACTCTTCTTTTCTGGAGGGTGTCCCCTGCCTGCGGCCAGTGTGTCATCAACACGTTCCCTGGATGCTTCTCTCAGAGAGACTCCACTCTCATTGCCTGCTTATAACCACAGGAAAAGTGCTTCTGGCTTCGCCCACCAGGTCAAGTTCAACACAGCCAAATTCTGCAGTTGCAATTTCCCACAGCTGTCATGCAATAGACTTGGAAGGGAACACAGTGTTTTTTTTTTTTATTATTATTTTCCTGTCCCAAATCCAGAGGTCAATGCTGATCTGCATGAAAAGGCAGCAGAGGTGTTAGACCCTGACGGTTAATGTTGAGGAGAATATGAGACCCTTCAAGTTAACACAGTATTTTCATATTACACAGTTCTGACGCCCAGTCTGCACTGGATAACTTGTTGGTTTTCCCTCAGGAGACTTGCAAAGACTTATGGCAAAAACAAATGTGACAGAGTGATTTCCCTTAATCTCACCCCGATGTGCTTTACTATTGGTATTGAAATGAAAACTAATTCACTATTCTTGCAATGCAAAGTGTGTATGTCCAATGTTGCTTCACATATGTGGCAAGCAGGATGTTAGAGGACACGTCAGTTCTGCAACCCAAAGTGAAAGTGTGTGTGTCCCGTGTTGCTTCACATATGTGGCAAGCAGGATGTTAGAGGACACGTCAGTTCTGCAACCCAGAGTGACTTACACGTGTTTTGCTTGTGCCACCATCAGCCTTCTCCCTCAAACAGACTCTGCAGTCATTGGCCAAGATGTTTTTGTCTGATTCAAAGTTGGAAATTGTTTTTCAGATCCAGAAAGTACCCTTAAAAACAAACCCCAACACTGGCCAAACTTTGCTTAGGTGACAGATTCATAAAGCTATAGAAAGGACAGCTTTGTATAGTCAGAGGCAAGGGTGTGTAAAGGTGAGCCCTGTCCCCTGGATTTCTGGCCCCTCCAGGACAACTTGACACCCCGCTGGTAATGATACTTATTTGTACTTCTGTAGTATCTAACATTTTTTTATCTAACAATGATGCTACAAAGCACTTCAGAATTCTACAAGAAGAGAGTGTAAGAAGCATTCTCTATTTTGATGGACAGACACTGGCTTGGCTTTGGAAAAAATGTGATAGAGAGGCAAGAACAAAAACAACTTAAAAAAAAAAAAACTAATGTAAGGAAAACAGAGAAGGTTCTAGTTTGGCCCAGGGTTGAGGGTACAGCCCATTACGTCAGGAAAGGCATGGCTGTATCTAGTCTTAGTATAGAGGAACGATGTGCCAGAGCTTTCTCCTACTGTTTGTTGCCTGCCCAGCACTGTGACAGAGAACTCAAGGTTATATGGAGGCAGGTTGGAAGCTGGATGCTGGATTTCCCGAAATTCTGAGCTTGTAAGAAACAATGGAAAATGAGGCCTAATGGGATATGAATTTGATCAAGAGTGGAGACTTGATAGAGTTTTATATGAGGCTGGGGAGAAATGATAATATCTGGGACAGGTCAGCCTTATAAAACAAAGACCTCCAGTTGAAAACATGTTGGGAACAACTGCCAAACCTCCAGGTGTCCCTTCCTGTCTAAGGACAACAAGATGTCTCAGGTGTCTCATCAGGTGACCCTTCCTGTCTATGAACAGAGAGACTATTCTTCAGGTTCCTCACCTTTATTTCCCGCCAAATTGGAGTTTTTAATTTTTTCATTATGTTTTTAATGTTAAATAAAGTCAGGTTTATTTCCTATCTGGTTTTATCTGGCTGCCAAGGATTGAACACCACAGCCTCATGCACATTAGCAAGTGTTTCACCACTGAGATACAAACCCAGTCCCCGGCCCCTCTTCCTCTTTGAATGTTACATTTTTGTGGTGCATAAGCAAAGATTTGATCAGAAAAATGTTTTCATCAGCATTGTTTCATCTGATAGTAATTAGAAATGAAATATGAAGCAGAAGACATACTTGATACACTGACTATATAGCCAATTTGATTCATTAGATAGGAAGCAAGTTTTGGAACATCTTGAACAATCACTTTTGCAGATATTTCTGATGGCTCCCATTAACCCTGTCTCCTGTCTCATCTTTTCAGAAAAGAATGCATGGGAGCGGAGTGGAATCTGCCTTGGACATGTGCAATGGGTGTCATGGTTTGTCCAGCTCTTTCCAATGATCCAGTCCCAGCCATTTGTCAATATCTTGCCTAACAGTGCAGTGCTTTTCTTTTAAAAAAGAAGTTTTTATTGAAATAGAATTGCATCACTTTCTTCCTCCAACCCCTCCCAGCTACCCTCCCTCAAAATACTTCGTGTTCCCCACATGCAATTCGATAGCCTCTTTTTCTTTGATTATTTCTGTTACATATATATTCATATGCACAAATTGTATATGTATATATGTACACACACACATATATATGCAGACACACACACACATTTTGCTGAGTCCATTTTTGTTCTTTATGTGTTTATTGTTTCAAGGCTGACCACTCTGCATCGTACAACCAATAATGGGGTATATAGTTCTTTGTCTAGTGGTGGAACCCCATCAAATGTCCTACTTCCATGTTAAGATGTCCATTGACATTGCCATTGTTTCAATCTTGTTTATGCTGCCGCTTCTGCCAGTTCTAGGAGAGACTGCTCCACAAAATTCATGGTATTCCAGCTCTTACAATATTTCCACCCCATCTTCTGTGATGCTCCCCAAGCTCAGATGCAAGAGTTGTGATGTAGATGTATCTGCTGGGGCTGGGCCCCCACTATCCATTGATCTATGAATTGTGTCCAGTTGTGTGTTTCTGTGATGGTCTCCATTTGCTGTAAAGAAAAGCTAATTTGATGAAGGGCAAGAACTTTGCTTCTTAAGACCTCAAAGCCTTTTGGTTTTCTTAACAATTCTAATAACATACTATTAAAATAAAAGTCCTTATCAAATAATGACATATTTGTTGACAGCTGTTGTGATGGCAACCTTGATCCAAGAAAATGAAAATTTCAGAAGGATAAAAAGCAATACTGAGAAGAGAAGTTGGGGGTATTATTTTGTGTTTGTTATGACATGCATGTGTTGAGTTGGCATTTTCAGGTCAGAATTCTGTTCTTTACTCCACATATATCCACAAAGAAATGCACGCACACACACACCACACCCCCCCCCCCGCACACACACACACATATTCACTTTCTGGAAACTCCATCTGCTGTTTTCACATTGCCTGTAAGTTGATACATTCGGAATTTAATTTATTATTTTACTGCATTTTCTTTATCAAAATCTATCTTTTATTTTTCTCCATCTCTTAAATGAGTAAATGGAACATACTTAGCCAGCCACAAAAACTAGATGCTTAGGCAATACCTTAGTGTCTGTGTTGTTCTTTCAGAACATCATAGTGTTATAATTTGCTATTTTTACTTAGTATATGCACATAGTAGCATATACACGGATGCACATATCCCATTTATTTAATATCAACAACTTTCTATGTAAGCTTTTATGGTTTTATTCTCTGGATAAGGACACTGGGTTTAACAGAGACTGAATTACAGGGTCATGTTCACAGGAGGTCTCAGTGGGTGTGTCCTCATTCATAACTCCAAGTACCCAACTTTTCCTCTTCGCTTGTTTGTCTGACTAACCCTTCCACAAAGAATGTGCTTAGAATATACTTTCTCCATGACCTTTGGTCCTTGGACTTGGTCTGGATGCCTTCTCATCTTCTCGCCCTGATGTCTTTTCCCCCATGACCATCTTTATCACAATTTGTTTATTGGCTGTACCCTTTAAGCCTTGGGAGAGTAATTACTGAAGTGTTCTTTTCCTACCAACCTATAGGCTACCACATGCAGCAGATGAGAAACATTAGTACAATGAAAAGAATGTATGGAATAGGAAACACACATACTTGAAAATATAAACACTGTAGTAATTATGAAAGACAATGCTCAGATCCTTTAGAAGATTAAGCATTGAATTAAATCACCATCTGACCCAGCAGTTCCTCTAAAGGGGTATATATGCAGAAGGGAGTAAACTCAATATACTGTAGGGATATCTGCACCCCCATCCCCATTGCTTCATTACTTACATAGCTAAAATATAGACACAACACAGTGCCCACCATCACCTAGATGGGTACCCAAACTATGTTGTTTGCACATTGAAATACTATCCAACACTAAAGGGCAAGATCTTGTCACTTAAAACAATGTTGATAGGCCAGAAGACATTGTGCCAAGTGTAAAATGCTAGACACAGAAGGACCATACTGTGTGGCTTCACTCATACTTTAAAAATATGAGTGAACTTCAAAAGAAGAAGTAGAATGATTGTCACCAGAGACTGGGGAAGAAGGGTGGACGAGAAAAGAGTTATCATTGATCAAAGGGCACAAAGTTTCAGCTGGACACGACAAACACCTTTAGCGATTTATTACATAGAAGGGTGATTATAACAACACACGTTCTAAAATTGTTTTCTTCTGAGAGTGTTTATTCATTTATTTATTATTTTAGCTTAGAGCTGGACTTTTAATAGTTCTTTTTTAGTAGATCTTCTGTTCTTTTATATTATCCCATCCAAGGTCTCAGGGGTCCAAATCATTGCCAGGTTCAAGAGGCTGCTCTTGCAGAGTGCAAATCCAAGTATTCACCATGTTTATTTAACAAAGTAGAACATTCTGCCTTTTATGTTCTATCCCATGAGCTTGGAAGGGATGTGGCTTTCTTGTTTATCCTTTCTCTGTGGTGCCATTTTGTGGAATTACAGAGTGTCACTATTCCAACGGAACTTGGAGACCATTTTATCAAATCCCTCTGAGAAAGCAGAGGCCAACATAAGGCATATTGACAAGATCCTGCTGCACAATTCTACCTTCTTTACTCTGTGCCTCTCCATCATAGTGCTATGGGCAGCCAGGCTGATCTGTTTGGGAAGTTGGCTACACCAGCTCATTTGAAGTCTCCAAACCTGCTCTAGACTCCCCAAAGGGCTTCGGTTCTGAGCCTCATGCTTTCAGGGCTAGCCAAAGAGGCCGACTTCAAGATTAGAAGAGGGTGGTATGGCCTCAGAGCAGCTTGTGGTGACCAGACACTAACAAGGAAACCGCCAAACAGAACCACAGCCAGTTCTGTCACCCATGCAGGGATCTGTAGCTCAGCCATAACATCTGGGGGAACTATTTGCCAAGTCCAGTGCTGAACTCAAGGAGGCTGTGTAATCACATCTGGAGTCTAGACCCTGTGGCTTTGTCCTGTGGGCTGACCTTCTTTATACCTCCTATTAGGCCAAGTGTCTCTCCCTCTGCCACACCCTCCACCAGTCAATCTTTCTCTTCTGATTTTTAAAATTCTTTTGTTTTTCCAAATAACTTCAGACTTAAGTTTTTCCAAATGCTCTTGATAAACATCTTAGATAAAGAATTTTCCCAATAAGAAGGAATTTGAGGAGTCATAATGTCAGAGAAGATAATGTCCCAGCATGGTTCTGGAGAAAGGGTGCTTATTAATCAGCTCTATGACCTTAAAAGCCATGCCCCTGGGGACCCACTCTTCTTGCCTTTGTAGTAAAAATGCTAGGCCACATTTGTAGCATTCTTCTCTTTTACTTTCCCAGAAGAATCCTTTTGTCAAACAAAATCGTTTAAAAGTATCTGTTTCTTGTGTACATGTGTGCACCTGAG
Organism: Lophiomys imhausi; assembly: GCA_907164525.1. Lineage (NCBI taxonomy): Eukaryota > Metazoa > Chordata > Mammalia > Rodentia > Muridae > Lophiomys > Lophiomys imhausi. Next base: position 9,370,431 of record CAJQZJ010004381.1, read on the forward strand.
CACATGTGTGAACACCACATTCATGGCAGAGCCCCTGGAGGTCAGAAGAGGGGTCACATCCCCTGGAACTGGAGTTAGAGTTGGTTGTGAACCACTGTGTGGGTGCTGACAACAGAACCTGGGTCCTCAGCAAGAGCAGCAAATGCTCTTAACTGTGGAGTCACCTCTTCAGCCCCCAAACAAAATCTCTTAAGGTATGTCAATATGGGAGGAAAGGAAAGAAACCCTTTTTCTAGCTCACATAAGGAAGGGGGTGTGATAGCTTCACCTTTGGGAATAAACGTGGAGGGCAATGAAGTTAATGGAGCTCACAGATGGAAGACCTCTGTTTGACAAAAGTGGTAGAAACTATAATGGTGATTCCCCAACCCTTTGCAGTAAGGTGAGGCTGTGTAAGCAATTCTTGCCAAAATACTTGCCCCTGCCCCACCTGAGTGGGAAATCCTTGTGGAATCCTTCATTGAGTTCTCCTATTACTTCATTAGCAGAAGCAGTCACTGAACTCTAAGGTGTAGCTCTAAAGTGGCTGACCTTGGGTAGCCTGTATTCTTGAATGAGTCTGTAGAGGAGAAGAATCTTCGGTACCACAACAGACATGTTATTTGACTGGGCAATAGCTCTTTGGGTTTCAGGGAGTAATCCTTTTTCTCCTGGAATAAAGCCAGTTTGTGTTGATGAAGGTCACAGATAAGAGTGTGTGAAAACAGCAGAATAAGAAAAATATTCCTTCATGTTAGGTCTTATTCAGCCATCTGCACAACGTGAAGCCACATCTTTCAATCGAACTACACCATCAGACAAAACCAGGCCATCTGGAACAGGCTTATTTAAACTGGGGGGGGGGTCCTCATAGTTTGCATAAGTAGAATACGTTGGGTATTACTAATCTAGAACTCCAAATAATTGTTAAAGGAAACTCTTTTTAAAAAATGGGAGCCCTTAACATTTCTACAGAATCTTAGACTCTAGAGAGAGAAGGCTAAATATCTCAGAGCACCAAAGGATGAGAGGGCATTAGAATAGACAGAATAGTGCTTAAATTCCTCTCTAACCTATGCCAGCCTTCTATCGGGTTTTCTGGGCTTCCTCCTGCAGGGCACCGGGAGCTGAGGACTCATGACAGTAGATATAAACATGCCATCTCTGAGGGGCAAGTAGAGGTCAGGGTAACTGAGTCAAATGCTCTCAGCTGAATTTCGTGGGTTCTCTGGCAGGAATGGGTTCTAGTCACTCAGTGGGTCAACTCTCACAACACGCATCTCATTGGCTGCCTTCCTTCTCAGCTCAACATCCCTGTCTCTTACTGTTTTTGACTCAAAACACACTTAAGGGAAACACTTGCACATAAATCCACATTTCAGCATATTAGGGGGGAACAAAAATGAGACAAGAATCATTTCACTAAAATACTTTGTTTTCCACAGAATCCAGGTCTTCAATCTAAGAGATTTGTAAATGTCACGGATTCATCCCATACATGGCAATTTGAGGTCACAGAGTGAGCTCTTAACATGGACATTACAAGAGAGTTAAGTATTTTTAATGGGAATTAATTTAAGTCTTCTACTGTGAAACTGTAGCTATGTCTCCTGATGTGCTTTTCCATTAAGGAGATTGCTAGGATTCATCTCTTGTTAAAAAGTGTCATAAGCAGAGACTGTACCATGTTTTCCTATTATCTAACATTCTCATTTTTTCCTAAGTGGAAAAGCACATGATTTTACCCTGAAAGCATTCCCAGTTTACTGGATCAGAGTTTTCCTTCAGGTTCTTTAGAGAATATTGGACTGTGGAGTGGCAGAGGTCAAAAGGAGGAAAGAGAGGGCACTGCCTTGCACTGTTGGGGCTATTTGAGTTCTGGGGGGTGTTTGAGTGAGTGCAGACATGAGAATGATGCTGGTCATGGATATGGCACAAGGACATAGTGTCCCAAACTCAAATAGAGCCAGTAAAATTAAATAGGGACAACATAAAGAAGATGTTAAATGACTATGTGGGCAAGGGAAAGTTCATGTTCCTCACCCTAGTAATATATAAAACTCTATTTTCTATGTGTGCCCTTTTCAACTCTTTGATTAAATTGTCAAAGGTATTATTGATATGCCCCAAGCTCCCATTTTGTAGATATGGCTTTATAAAGTGTTGGTATTTCATAAGTATGACTCTCATGTTCTTAATAATTCTCAGTCAACACTTCCCTTTGGGCAATTATATTCCCACCCATGGTGTGAACTCTTGGCTGTGCACCAATGAGTATCAAACCAGTATCTCTAGCCTGACTCACTTTTCAAGCTCCTTCTATAAACCCTTCTCTGAACCCAGCAAGTGCAAAGCAGAATGCTATACAACTTGTTTCTGAAAAGGTAGGGGGAGGGAGGAAGTAGAGAAAGAGACAGAGAGACAGAGACACACAGACAGAGAGAGACCAAGAGTCAGAGACAGAGACAGAGAGAGCAGTTTGTGTTCTCTTTTTCTGTCTTAACAAATGAAAATTCTGAGATCCAAAGCCAGGGACATGCAGAAGTTTGTCTCCTGTTCATTGGCTCTTATTAATTGCTTGCTAACCTTATGTCCTTCTCATCCTTGTGCAAAAATAGTTGCATGGAGCCCATACTAAGAAGCAGTTTATCTCATCATTATCAGTAACAGCACAATGCAGCTTTGTGTATGACTTTTTGTTCTGTTTTGTTAGTGAAGCCAGGACCTAGCGCATGTGAACATGTGCTCTATCATAGACACACGCTGTCATCCTTTCTACATGATTTTCAATTGGGAAAATATAGTTTTGGTATAACTGCCATCACACTTAATGAATAATGAACTTTGAATAGTATAGGGAAAGTGTAACAGAATATTTTTATTTATCAACACTCATATTTATTAATATTTAACAAACATTTATAAAATACCTAAATCCTATAACCTAAAACCTATAATCTAAAATCTATAATCTAAGAGTACCTTAATACCTAAAAACACTCTAATACCTATATAAAAACACTTAACACTATTTTATTTCCTTAAAAGGTCCGTGCAGGATGGCTTGGTTTATGGCAGTCTCATCAGGTAGTATCTTTTAAGTTTAAAGTTCATTGGACCTTATTTTGCCAGTTCGTAGGGCCAGTTTATGTTCACCATCAAATTGTGGCCAGTTTATAAAGTCAGTCTGTTCCAACCACCAACTGAGGGCGGTCTTTTAATCAGCTAAGACTCGCCTCCATGGTCTCTTTGCCCCAGTAAATCTCAAGCCTCTCCAGGCAGCTTCCTAACTCCACTTGTCTCAGTCACTTTTCTGGTGCTCTGGGGCCTCAAGACAGGCATCTTTAAAAGACCCCCTCTCAGCAGGCTTATGCTAGGCCTTTGCCTTGAACTACAGCTGTCTAAATTCTGTTAATGGCGTACCTTGCGGTGCTCTTCTTCAGTGTGATCTCTCAGTCGGTGAAGGGTGGAGAAAGAAGAGAGAGACCACGTGGAGTCTCTGGCTTATAAATTGTCCCATCTTGTGATCCTCGGCGGAGAGTCCAAAGTCTCTCGAGATCTCCCAGCATTCCTGTTACTGTGGTAACCGACATCTCCTCCACTTTTGTGGTTTCATAGTCACACCCTTCAACAGGGTGGTCTGTGTTTTCATCTCAGAAACCTTAAGGGACGCTAATTTTGCCCGTCCAAAATTCCTATGAGCTACGAGATGCTAAGTTGAACTGCCTATTAATTTCACTAAAAAGAGGCCTAAAATCTACCACAGGAAAGAATAATATGTACAATTACATTTAAAAAGGAACATTAACTGTTTCTAATACATAACTTTAGTATATCCAATATGCATATACTTTCATTATATATGTGTATGTGGTATGCAATGTATAAAGAATTGACCCTGAGCAAGTAGTACAAATGTTTACCCTAATTATCACTAGAATAAAGCACGATTTCCATTTAGTGCCTTACACTGTTGGCTCTTCTCCAAATTACTTTCAAATAAACATGCAAAAATACAAATGTATAAGCTAAGTTCCTATGCAATATTAGCAAGGTTAAGAACTTGGTTCTAACTCTTTTTATCATTTAAAAACCACAGTTCTCTTTTAATATTCAGTGAACTTTATGGAATAAAAACCCCTTTTATTTCCAATAGTCGATTTATACATTTATTTTGTTACAGAATCGTACGGCAGCTTCTTTCATGCTCTGAGTCTCACTGTTTTTCGAAAAACACTAACATGCCACAGAATTCTTTGTGTTTTATGTCACTTTCTTCAAAAGACCTGGGATTTTGTCTATTTTGTCATTTCTTGGAAGTCATGAATAGAAGCATACTCATCCCCTGTTAAGGCACCAATGACAGACCAAAGTACGGGATACCACTAAAATCCAACTTGATGCATCAATGAGTTTTATTAGGGTCACTTATAAGCGTATGGGTTACTTACAGGAGCAGAAATGATTCAGAGAAAGCTTCATCGCCGCAGCCCACTCAAGCAGGGGTGATAGCTCACAAAAGCTGGGAACCCCGAGTGAACTGAGTTGCTTTCAGGGAGCTTAACGGGCTAAGGAGTCTTTTCCAAGCAGCTCAACTGGTTTCTTCTTCTTCTAGGTACCTTGGCTGACTGGGAACAGGACTGGTCCGAAAATGTCTCCCACTAACTGTTATTGCCTATATACCCTAGTAGAAGGAGGAGCCTAGTGGATTTGGTCAGTTTCAGGGACTCCCCGAAGCCTTTGAGTTGTTCACTTCCCGAGCTTAATGAGATTCCCTGCAGGACGGAAGCTTTACCTCTACGGAGCATCCTGCTTAAGACATTATTCTCCAAAGCAGAAACTATTATTTCATATAAAATTGCTACACAGAAGTTTAAGTGTTTATTTTGAGTTCAGAACCAGGTAACATCTGCAACCATGCTTTTTATTTTAAGGAAAATATAGATGAGATACCATCACCCAGAATTTTTAGTACCATTTATAAACTTTATGCTTCTTCATAAAATAAATAGACACATTGAGAGTCCTAATGAGAACCCACGTTTCTCTCTCTCTCTCTCTCTCTCTCTCTCTCTCTCTCCATGGATATTGAAATATTAAATGTGCTTTGACGAATGACAATCTTAACCATATGTGGCTGGTAAGAGAAGGTCTTTTAAAAAGAGAAGAGTAATCATGAGTACAAAACTTAGAAAGATTACAAATACCCCTATGTGTATAAAATATGATATCAATTATCTGTTAGAGCTAGGGCTGGGATCCAGTGCTTTGAACATTCTAGGTAACTACTTCACCACACAGCTACACTCACTCCCACTGCCACAGTGGCTTTGAATGTGGTCCATGTTAAGCAAAATTCTTGTGCACAGAGAAAAGTGTTTGTAACAATATCTTGGGTTTCATAGGTGAATAGCATCTAAGAGCCGAAGGTTTACATTTTGTTTTTCATAGGAGTTCAATATGAAGAGAGACAATGGACTAGATTTCTTCTCTTTTCTCTTCCTAACTGCCCTAAATGTGCCCATGTATTCAAGGCAAGTGGAGCTTCATATAAGTCTCTTCTTTGCTCCCATCTTGCTCTCCAGCATGTATTCAGTGGCTCCCTTTCTCTGTTTAGAATAAGCACTCTTAGAATTTTGATAAAATTTTCTTACTGTGCCTCTGAGGTTAATTCTGACTGTTAAGCGAACAGGGATGGAAATGATTAACCTTTCACTCGGTATTAATAGCAAAATGTAGAAATTTGGTAGCGTTAGCCTACTTTATAGGCTATTAGTTCTACTGTCCCCATCCCATCTCTTCCCACATGTGACCATCTGGTTCACTGAGTGCAGCTGTTCACTTGTGTCATTTGCATGACTACAGGTCCAAGGAGCATATTAAGAGGCAGAGCAAGCCATGCATGTGTTGGAAGGAGAGAGCTGAGTTATCTTCCCCTAGAGTTCTCATTTCAGATAATTCCACAAAATGCCTAGTACATCACTGCTGGGCAACGTGATTATTTGGTTGCTGTTCTGACCTCAAAAGTGGACAGCAGGTTTAGCAATCAGTATTTGGGAGAAGAAAATTGTTTATTGTAGTGCGCTTTCAAGTGACAAATGATATTTAATAAACAGGGAAACAATATCCCCTGGCTTATATCATATCTCCTCTGGTGACAGGAAATGAAATCTATGCAATATGGTATCTTATATCTAGTATTGGATCCTACCTTCTCTGCAATCTTGATGGCTTCTTTGTACTGAAGAAATCAATGTCCAGTAAACTAAGTGTGCACAGTTGAGTTTAATGTGAGAACCACTGACTTTCAAGACTCACTCTGGGTGAGTCTTCTCATTGTCTTAGGTGCCAGCCTACTAGATGATGAAGATGATGATGATGGTGATGGTGCAGGTGATGTGATGGTGATTTTCACCATCATCTTCTTCCATTTCTTTGCTTTTTAAAATAACTAATAATCCTGAACAATTGGAGTTATTCTGAATAATCTTTGTTCTGTCTTCAGTAACTCATCTCCTTAACCTTTTGATTTTAGTGCTGAAGGGCTCACTGATGCCAAGCAATTGCTCTACCACTGAGCTATAACTCCAGTCTTAATCATTATTTAGACATTCCTTTCAACATCCCCTCATATATCAAACATTTCTTATTAAAATACCCCTGCCACTAAATGGGGGTCCAGTTTTTCTTCCTTGCTAACTCCCCATTTTTAGACTTTTGCCCTGATGTCATGTACATTTGTCATCACTGAATGCTTACCTTATGGTGGCTTATTTTCTTAATTTCTATATTGTTGTTTTCAAATCCATCCCCTCATGTGTGTGTGTGTGTGTGTGTGTGTGTGTGTGTGTGTCTATGTATGTTCATGTGCATGTGCGCATGGGTGTGTGTGTGTTTTCCCATAAACTTTTCTTTCAAATCTAGATCATCCATCTTCAGTTCATCTTGTACTCAAGTCTTGATCACCTGTCAAAGCTACCCTCTTCCAGGAGGATGATGTCAGCCATCCTTCCACCTAATGTCATGCCACAGTATCTCCCACACTGCTCATTTTGGTCCTCCACCAGTACAAGTGTGCAATCTTCTGTTATAGCACACATGCTGACTTCCAGATCACAACCATTTCTGTTTGTATGCATTCTTTCAGACAATCTTCACCTGAACAGACTTAGACATTCAAATACCATGCTGGCTTTATCCTAACGATGCAACATTTTGAAAAGCAGATAAAGTGAGTCATCTAAATTAAACTACACTTGTATTCAGATGATAGAAAAATTGCAATTGATGATTGACTATCTTAAGTGGAAAGTCCTTTAGTGTTTTTTGGAGGAAGGTGATTGCAATGGATGAGAAATTATTCTTCTGTGGAGGCAACCGAGGAATGCCTATGAGTGGAACACTCAGAGTAGATATCCTAGAGGAGGATAGAATAAGACAAGCATTCTCTTCTGGTTGGGTCCCTGAATGCGTATAGCCCAGAGCAATAAGGTAATACTCTAATTCCCTCAGTTACATAAAAACACCAAAGTGGAGGGGGGAACTCTTTGTTTTTGCTTTTCTTTGCCATTATCGAGAAAACTGGAGTATCTGGAGAATGATGAAATCAAACCAAGTATCTTCCATGTGATGGAAGATATCGTGGTTATAAGTACCGGGCTAGAGCACACTGACCTACTGTATGATGCTGGTCAAATCACTTTATAATGTGATTTTTCTGAAGCCTTCATCTATAAAATGAAAATTGCACTCCTTTTTCCTTGGAGTGGATGCAGGAATTCTAGGAGAGAATGAGTGTTGTCAGATCAAAGACTGGAAAATTAAATCTTTGTCAGTCTGGGGCCAGTTTCAAAGCAAGGAATGATGCATGGAACACTCATTGTTTTAGGCCCCCGAAACCTTCACCTGCATCCCTCTCCTACCGCTGCAGCTTTCCCGCCCACAGCAACAATGAAGAGTGTCAACCGCAGAGGCTGATGTAAGAAAAGTAGGGTGACTACCTTGTGCTAACAACAGTAGACATTCTCTCTGGATTTCCCTGCACACACCACAGGAAGCCCAATGGTAGTTGCTTCCAGAGATAACATTTCATGATACCAATAAATTTCTTTGGGCATTGCCGCCTACCAAGTAGCACACTGGCAACAGCCATACGTATTTCTTGTCTCATCCTGCTCACATCTCTATGATGTAAGTAGCTGGTGGAAGCTTGATTGTCAGCTGGAGATGATTTAAAGTTACCTGAGCATGTCTGTGAGGATGTTTCCTGAGCAATTACCCTGGACAGGGAAGGCCCTGTCCGAATGTGGTCAGCATCATTCTATAGATGATGTAAGTGGGGGGCACTGGTATCTGTCTCTCTGCTTCTTGACTGCAGACACAGTGTAGCTGGCTGCCTTCCCCTTCCCCTACCACACTTTCCTGACATGATGGACTGTACTCTTAAACTCTGAGCTAAAATAAACTCTCCCTCCATTAAGTTGCTTTTGCCAGGTATTTTTCCTCAGTAACAAGCAAAACACCCGCTATAAATTCTATATAAAAAAGGGAATAAAAATAGGCACAGTGAATTGCTCAATGATAGGACCGATTTTCTTTTTTCTTCCAGAGATGAGATTATTTTTCCCTCTACCAAGATGCCATTCTGAAGCTAGCATGCCTTAGTAGGAGACACACAAGAGAAAGCAAACTGATACAAATGATATGCACTACTTTAACTAACATGGATTGTGATAGTCTAGCCCTGAGTGCCCTATATGATTTAAGATAATCTACACAAAATATATGAATTAGTAACATTGAAGGATGAAAATCGATTTAAAGTATGTGATGCATTCACACCTGAACACAGTTTCATCATTGCTCCTTAGGTGTATGGCGGTCCTAGGACTTCAGTATTGTGTCGTTATATGGATGGACAGCTACCATGGAAGTACTGAAAATGCTTTTGTTTCAGAGATGTTGTGAAGCATGAAACCTGAACAGAGTATCAGCTGAGTACTAATGAAGGCAAAACCTTGCTACATTAGCCTGGGATCTCAGCAGTATAACACAATTAAACCAATATTTCCTGACACAGTACAATATCTATCAGCCTTCCGGAGGGCTGGGGCATTCTGTAGCACAGTTATTCAGGAATCTGGCTCCCTCTTGTACCTTGATATTTTTGAGAATCTCAGATTCTTCGATTACATTCTTGTCTTTGGGCAATGAGAAAAAAATGTAAGCACAAATGAATATCTCAGGAGGTCTCTGGGGGTCAGGGCTGAAAAGAGAACATTTTGCTTTCTCCCACATTCCTCTGGCCAGAAGTCAGACACATGACTTCATCTTTCTGCAATGGCGTCCATAAATATAGTTCAGCTTTGTAAGCAGGAGCAGAAGCCAGAGGGGCCTGGAGAAAACTAGCACTGTTTACATGGCAATTTGGGGCCAAACTAAAAATGAATGGCTTCTCTACCAGTACTATTCCTGGCTGAAAGAAAGAAGAGAATAGAATAGAATGCAGTTAGTCACCTGAATGGAGGGGTAGTCAGACAAATGGAAGTTAGTTTCTGACTCATTCTTCTTCATTTTCAAACTGCCATGCTGTGAAAGTAAACATTACCCTGTTTTTCACTTTGTACAAATTTACAAAGTACACTACTAATTAATCCTTTGAATATAGTTAAAGAGATTTTATGTACTGGTTTGAATCTTACAAAACGGTGCTGTGAAAACATCTAAGAGGTGTCTCTATTTGCATTGGCTTAGAAATGTTAAAGATCTCAGTAGGAAATTATAATTGATGATATACCTGGAGTAGAGTTTTGATTAGATGACTCAACAGGTATTAACCTATCAAAAAGAAAAAGAATCAAACAGAAACCCGCGAACTAGGGCATATCCTTTTGTCCAAAAATATTTTGGTTAAGTAGAAAAGAAAGCATTGCTGTGGGTTTAGCATGACGCTGGGACAAATCCTTTCCACTAAAGAATGTTCATGTCCACTGACTAATGTTTACTATTATGATTAAGGATCTTGGTAAGAGTTAAGTTTGTTGTTTTCTTCTGCCTTTCTCTATGTTGTCTACAATGCACTAAAATTGCCATAAACATGGAACAAAGACTGCTGTGTGCATAGAGGCTTATAAGTCAGGCATTCTCAGAAAAGCAAAACAAAACAAAAAAACAGCTCAGTTTGGATACTCACCAGGGAACTGGTTGCTCAGGTAATGGAGGCATTGAGAAACCAAATGAAAGACAGTGGGGAAATCTAAGCAATTCCCATATTAGGAAACCATACCTATTTCTAGGCTGGAGACTTCAAAAGAGGGAATGGTGCTAATTCCTTCAGCCCAGGGAACAGGGTCACTCAATGGATGCTGGATCGAAAAGCTGAGGGATCAGGTAGAAGCTACAGAGGTGGAGAAAATGAAAGAACTGGCCATAGAGTAGGTGAAACTAATGCCCACGTGACTGCCTAAGGCAGGGATGAAGGAAATCATATCATTCTAGCTTGATTTCTGTTACTGTGGTAAACACTATTACCAATAGCAACTTGTGGGGAGGAGAAGTATCCTTCCTGGTTACAGTTCATTATTGAGGCAGGAATCGAAGCAGAAATTATAGAAGAACATTGTTTATGGAATCATTTATGCTCAGCTAGCTTCGTCATAGAACCCAGGATCACTTGCCCAGGAATGGTGCTGCCTTCACTGAGTGTGTGTGTGTGTGTGTGTGTGTGTGTGTGTGTAGGGGTGGCATCCTATTCCAACAACAATCAATACAATACCCCAACGATATTATCTCAGGCCGATCTGATAGAAGCATTCTTCAACTGAGGTTTCCTCTTCCCATATGATCCCAGTCTCAACAAGTTAACAGTAAAAACTACTAAGGGCCCTCAATTTGATTCCATTGATCAACCAATCTGCTTCTATGCCAGTACCATGCAGTTTTTATCACAATTGCTCTATAGTACAACTTGAAGTTGGGAATGGTGATGCCTCCAGAAGTTCTTTTGTTGTAGAGGATTGTTTTTAGCTATCCTGGGTTTTGTTTTTTTGTTTTTGCTTTTCAATATGAAGTTGAGGATTATTTTTTCAAGGTCAGTAAGGAACTGTGTTGGTATTTTGATGGGAATTGCATTGAATCTGTAGATTGCTTTTGGTAAGATGGCCATTTTTACTATGTTAATCCTACCTGTCAATGAGCATGGGAGATTTTTTCCATCTTCTGATATCTTCTTCAATTTCTTTCTTCAGAGACTTGAAGATTTTGTTACACAGGTCTTTCACTTGCTTGGTTAGAATTATACCAAGACATTTTATATTGTTTGTGGCTATTGTGAAAGGTGTTGTGTCTCTTCTTTCTGAACCCATTTATTGTTTATGTAGGGGGCGGGGCTACTGAATTTTTAGTACCCAGTCACCTTGGTGAAGGAATTTATCAGCTGTAGGAGTTCTCTGGTAGAATTTTGCAGCTTGCTCATATACACTACCATACCATCTTTGAATAGGGTTACTTGACTTCTTCCTTTCAAATGTAAATTCCCTCGATCTCCTTTAGTTGTCTCATTGCTCTAGCTAGAATTCAAAGTACAATGTTGAATAGATGCGGAGAGATTGGGCAGCCTTGTCTCCTCCCCGATTTTAATGGAATTGCTTTAATTTTCTCTCTAGGGGCATTTCTGAGACAGGCTGGAGACCAGCAACAGGGTAGGCCCTTGGAAGGATATGAAGATGGCACTATATGAGACATCTAGCAGCAGGGGATATGGACGCTGAAAAGATTTCCTTCTAGCTAGGTAGGACCTCCAGGGGAGTGAGGGGTTCACCAACCAGCCCACAAAAACTTATGCTGCAGAAGCTGAGACTCACTATCAAACATTAGGAGGAGTGCCGGGTGCCTGGTGGAAGAACTGGAGCAAGGATAGGAAGATCTGGAGGGGACAAGAACTCCACAAGAAGACCATCAGAGAGACAATGAATCTAGGCACATGGGGATTCACAGAGACTGAAACACCAATGAAAGACTATGCATGAACTGGACCTAGGTCCCCAACACATACATATCCAATGGGCAGCTTGGTCCTCAAGTGGTCCCCTAGCAAGTGCAACAAGGGCTGTCTCTGACACGGACTCTGATGCCTGCTTTTTGACCACTACTCCCTAATGGGGCTGCTGTGCATGGCCTCAATGGAAGAGGATGCCTTCAGTCCTGATGTGACTAAATATGCTTGGGTGCGCAGGTATGGAGGGGTTTCCTTTTTCTGAGAAGGGGAGAAGGTAGGGAGAAGGGGGTGGGAGGGCAGAACCCAGAGGAGGGGAGGGAACAGGCTATGACTGGGATGTAAAATGAATAAATAAACTTAATAAATTAAAAAAAATAGAAATAAAAAACTAGTAAGGGCAGGTATACTTCTTTTTCTTGATTTGCCTAATCTCACACCCCCTCCTGAATATCCTGCCTGTATTTACCACCCACCAAATGTGACCAAATTAAGGCTGATAGACAGAGTAGAAAATACCTAGGTCCATCTTTCTCCCTGATGATACAAAAAAGCATAGGGAAGGAAAGAAATACATGGGATAATTGGCAGAGTAAACAGTGTTCTTGGGCAGTTCATAGTCTCCATTGAGTTACTTCATCTCATTGTGATAATTGACAATGTATCTCTATACAGTCTCAGGGATTCCAAATGCTTGGAGTCGTAGCCTGTGCATGTGTGTCTGCATGCATGTGTGCATGCTCCACCTGCACAATTCTTCCTGTGTGGATGCATATGTGCATGTGGTTGCATGTATACCTATGTGTACATGCCTGTGGAAGCAAGAAGACATATATCCTTGGATGCCATTTACCAAGTACTATAGACCTTTTTGTCAGGGGCAGTATTTGTGTGTTGTATATGTGTGGTTGATGCATGCCCATGTGTGTAATATGGATGTATAAGTACATGCCCGAATATGAATTGGCTGAAGAAGAATATTGAACATCCTGTTCTACCATTCTCTGCATTATTCCTTTGAGAAAGAGGTTCTCATTGAGCCTGAAGCTGGGCTGGCAGCCAGCCCCTAGCTCTGCGGTCACACAGGCACAGGGGCCATCTTTCCTTGTGTAGCTAGCACGTTTACACACTAAGTCATCTTGTCAGAGAACCTTGAGGCTCCACCTGCCTCTGCCTCACAAGTGCTGGGATTACAGATACATGCCCCAGTGGCCTGCTTGTTTCCCTGTGAAAGGCTGGGATCAAACTTAGCTTCCAAGGCAAGTATCTTGCTGACTAAGCTCTCTCTCCAACACCACATTTTAAAATAATAATGTGCAACAAAAGGAAATCAGTATTTATGTTCCAAAATACACATTGGAAGTTTGACTTTCACATTTATACTCTCCTTAGAAGGAATGGGGCACACTTGAAAATACACATACAGCTCCTTAAAGATCTTCTCCAAATGTAAGAGTTGAACATGGGAAGAAAATCATATTCCTGCAGAATCAGAGTAGCAAATACTATAACACCAAGGTAACAGAATCAGCTGATGAACCCCAGGAACTCATTCCCCAACCAGTAAGAATTAAACAGGCGCTTCCCCACATCTCCCACACATCTCCCAAATCTACAAACTCCCCTCAAAGTTTAGTTTGTAATAATGAAAGAATCCTCAGAATATCATTCCAGACATGTAGCTCTCTGAAAGGTGGTAGACCTGGAAGCCATAGTAGCAGAACTAAAAGAGTTGAACACAGGAAAATCTCAGGATACTAATGAGAGTGACATATTTCCCATCCAGAAGTGTTGACGTTTATTAAGGAAATGCCTAGAAACATATAAAATGCTTTAATAGTTCATAAAAATAATTAGGGTTCTCAACATATTTAACCAAATGGATGTCAAAGGAATTATCAAAGGATAGTATCTAAAGTGGTCTTTGTTGGCAAAAGCCTGGTTTTCAGTTTTACTGTTTTCTTCTGGAAGGGCTGTCACCTCATGAAGAGACCCTCCTGAGCTTTGTGACCAAAACAACTCAAAATTACAGTCATGACAAAGGCATCCTCCATTAATTGCCCACCCGTGGAGCAAGGCATATGATCACTATAGCCAGGGGCTCTTTCTTCAGTGAATACTACCTGTCTTGTGAATTCTCATAAGGATTAGCAACAATTTTGACCATGCACTTTACTCTATTAACTTGGAACCCCACAATTCTTCCTCATAGTCATAATCTTATTCTTATTTTGAACATTTCTGTATCAAAAATTAACAAGGTAGCTTTCAGTGATGAAATGTCCTTGTCATTAAGAAAGATAACATACCCTGTTGGATATTTTAAAATGTAAACACCCTTGAGGGGAGTTACTTTTAATATCTGGACATTGTGGGTATATTTAACACCTCTGATAGCCATGCAAGAGCAGAATTATGCTGGCAGATTGATGAAGGTGGACTTAGTGAAACCAATTCCATGTATTAATTGAGCACATGTCCAAACTCCACATAATTAAGCCAGGTGTGGTGGTACATGCCTATGGCCCCAGCCCTTGAGAAGCTACAACAGAAAGAAGGTGAGTTTATGGCTAGCCTGGCATATATCCATGAGATAGTACCTCAAAGAAAAAAAATGGAGCAGGGCTGGAGATCTGCAATGAGTTTGAATCTTCAGAACCCACCTAAAAAGCTGGGTTCAGTGGAACATGCCTGTAAGTTCAATATACACACCACACATACAATACACATGTAATATAAGACACATATTAAATAAGTGAATAGATGAATTGATGAATATAATTAACTAAGTACCATGCTCAGCATGAGGAGTTGCAGGTTATAGATATGTGTGTGTGTGTGTGTGT
>CAJQZJ010004381.1:9412842-9453801 GCA_907164525.1 Lophiomys imhausi
TTCACCAACCCAACATCTGACAGAGGGCTAATATCCAAAATATATAAAGAACTGAAGAAATTAAACACCAAAAAATCAAATAACCCCATCAATAAATGGGGTACAGAGCTAAACCGAGAATTCACAGAAGAGGAATCTCTAAAGGCTGAGAGGCATTTGAGGAAATGTTCAACATCTTTGGTTATCAGGGAAATGCAACTTAAAACAACTCTGAGATTCCATCTCACACCTGTCAGAATGGCTAAGATCAAAAACTCAAATGATAGTACATGCTGAGGAGGATGTGGAGAAAGGGGAACACTCCCCCATTGCTGGTGGGACTGCAAACTTGTGCCACCACTTTGGAAATCAATCTGGAGATATCTTAGAAAATTTGGAATAAATCTACCTCAAGACCCAGCCATACCCGTCTTGGGCATATATCCAAAAGATCTGAAACGAAACCAAAAGGACATTGCCTCAACAATGTTCATAGCAGCTTTATTTGTAATAGCCAGAAACTGGAAACAACCCAGATGTCCATCAACTGAAGAATGGGTAAAAAAACTGTGGTACATATACACAATGGAATACTACACAGCTATCAGAAATGAGGAAATCATGCAATTCAAAACCAAATGGATGGAATTAGAAAAGCTCATCCTAAGTGAGCTGACGCAGTCCCAGAAAGATAAACATGGTATGTATTCCCTTACAAATGGATATTAACCATACATCAGAGGATAACTATCCTACAACCCACACACCCAAATAGACAGGAACCTAGCATATCTATCCTAGGAAAAATTCTACCCACCAGTGAGTCATGGAATCTGCTGCAGGTTAGTGGAACCCCACACCCTAGATGGTGTGCCTTATCAAGCTCCAGTACGAGTGTAAGCTCTTGGGCCTCACATGACGCAAGATCTGAGGGAGTATGATATGTGAGGACCCACCTCATCTGAGGAGAAGGAGAGTACCAAGTAGAGGAACAAGAAGGGAGGGAGGGAGGAAGGGAGGGAGGGAGGGAGGGAGGGAGGGAGGGAAGGAGAGAGGGAGGGAAGGAGAGATGAAGGGAGGGGCCAAGAGGGGAGGAGGGAGGAAACTATGTTCTAGAAATAAATAATACTTTTTTAAGAAAAGAGTTAATAAGCTTAAAAATACAATAAAAATACAATATAAAATTTTCAAACTATAATTTACTTTACTGGCATGAGAAGAAAATGGCCTTAATTTCAGATTAGAATGTTAGACTGCAGGTGGCTACAGAGATTACACAAACTTGATAACAGCTTAAAAGTTTTTTTTTTGTTGTTTTTTGTTTTTTTTTTTGTAGAGGTATAGGCTATTTCCATGGTTTGGCATTAAAAAGCAGGTAACA
The DNA here is from genome assembly GCA_907164525.1 of Lophiomys imhausi. Taxonomy (NCBI): domain Eukaryota; kingdom Metazoa; phylum Chordata; class Mammalia; order Rodentia; family Muridae; genus Lophiomys; species Lophiomys imhausi. The sequence continues at coordinate 9,414,203 of CAJQZJ010004381.1, forward strand.
GGTTTAAAACACTGTAAATAAATTAAAGGTGACAGCTGTTCAACCTGGTTTTACAAACCTCCAAGAGTTGAAAAAACTTAGAGCTAAGGTCAAATAATGCATGGTGTTAGCCCATGCCTTTACCTCCAGCAGAGACAGGAGGATCACTATAGAGTTAGTTGTCTTATAAATTCTAGAGTTACAAGAAACAGGGTGGTGATGGTGCACACACTTAGTCACATCATTGGGGAAGAATACACCCTTAATCCCAACACACTAGAGACAGAAACAGGCAGATCTCAGAGCTCAAGGCCACCTGATACAAAACACGCTCTAAACAGAGAAAAACTTTGATCCAGGAGTGGAGGAGCACATCTTTAATCCCATCAGTTGGAAACCACATGTCTTTGATCCCAAAACTTAGAATGCAGAGACAGGCACATAGGATTTGGAAAGATTTAAGTTTAAAAGCTACTTACAAAAGGCAGGCTACAATTCAAACAAATTGTCCTTTGAGATCTCAAAATATATACACTAAAGGTTTGTTTAGCTCCAAAATATCAAAATAATTTCTTCTTTAATCCGGATTGAAAGGTAATACTTTATATATTATCAAAAAACCAAATTTGCTCCAGGAAAAATATTACCGGACCCCCCCCAAAAAAAGGTAATTGTCCCAGAGTTAGGATTAGGGCAGGGCTCTGTTCTTATCTTTCCAGGAGATTTAAAGCATCCCTTCAAGGAATCCAGGGACAACTGGACAACGGAAACCTCAGCAGAAAACAGATCAGACACCAAAGAAGATGAGTGGCCCAGATGATCTAGCGTTGCAGACCTCTTCAATAGCAGTTTCCTCAAAAGTCTATAACCACAACAACTCAAAATCGCTAAGATCGTTCATCTCCACAGACTACTCCAGCTAGATCTTCAGTAAAGTTCTGAAGATCAGCTTCTGTCTATGAACTTCGTAGGACATCTAAATAGCTGAGCACAAAGGGACTGAACATCAAATGATTCTATTAACATTTTTAACCATTTTTTCCATTCTTATTTGGGCCCCAAACAGGTTTACTACGTCCCAAATCAGCAGAAAGTCATTTTAAGAGAACAACGTCCCATCCCCAGAAGGTGGGGAGGGTGTTCTCCCCCTTTGGTTATTTGATAGATAATAGAAAATTTTGTTATTTAGGGGAAAATACTACAAGCTGTTAAATGGTCTTGTTAAATGGGTTTTGGAGGTTAGACCCAGGGACTTCTCTCTTTTGTTTTCTGTATCCTCCTTTCTCTCCTATATAGGAGTGAACAGACTTGAGAAAAATGGGACATAGACATAGGATAGGAAAGATCAAGAAAAAAGGACAGATTATTGAATATAGCCTTATACCTTTGTATACTGATACAAAATTAATATTATATTTGGCTAAATTGGTATTGATCATTGTATATTAATGCAAAATTAAGATTGTATAGGGCTACATCGGTATTGATCTTTGTATATTGATACAAAATTAAGATTATATTTGGCCACAATGGTATTGACCCTTGTATATTAATGTAAAATTAAGATTGTATTGGGCTACAACGGTATTGATCTTTGTATATTGATACGAAATTAAGATTATATTTGGCCACATTGGTATTGATCTTTGTATATTGATACAAAATTAAGGGTAATGCTTCTTAAAGGTTCATTGTAATACTTAAAAATGAAATGTCAAGTTTTGACCTCTCGCTACCAACCGACATAAACTGTTTAGGATAATTAAGAAACGGAAACTAATAGTCATGAAAACGTGTCATTTTGTTAGTTACTATGACAGTCTATCACAGTTATTTTCTAAGCTACTCAGAAATCAAGTTGCTAAGAGACAAGCAATATTTGCTTATCTAAATATAAGAGATAGATAGGGCATCTTCAAAAACCTCAAGAGATCTGCAGAATATGGCATTCAAAGATGTTTTCTTAACTTAAGATTTTTTGATATGGAGACGTGTCAGCTCCTGACAGCACCCCCTATTCTACTCCAATAGAAGATGAGCATCGAAGAATCTCCAGTGGGAGATGATTGAATTGGTGGTAAGCCATTCTCTTGGCAAGAAAAACCCCTTGCTTCAACTGTAGACAGACTTCTGTCCAAAAAGGACAAAACTTGGAAGCAGATAAGTCGACAGCCTAGCTCTGCCAAGACAGGGTAGGTAAGTCCTTCATAATTCCTGCTCTACAATCAATGTCTGTCAGAGAAATGGGGCCAAATGGCTGAAGATTGATGCTGTAATGTATGGAGAGAAAATGGGAACTGTCCAGGCAGCCACTGGTATGTCATTTTTTTAGTTTTGGAAGCTGCAGTCCCTGCACTTCCTATATAATCAGATATATTTATCCCTCTCAGGTCTCTGAGGTGGTTGAAGAATAGATAGCTAGAGTCTCATAGTTAAATTTTGAGTTGTTTAGAAATCAAGAGGGTGTTCTGGATCTAAGAAGATATTTTTAAAATTATGAGGCAAGTTAGTATGAAATCTGAGTTAGATATAGAACTTTAAACTCATGGAGATGGTTAGATAGTAGAATGTTAAAGTCAGGTGCCAAATACATATGGACTGGACATTGGGAATGTATGCTAAGCCATATAACTCTTATAATCGTGGCATATTTATTTCTGTTGTTTTGTATTGTATTTATAGTTATAAGAAAAAGAACCATCTTTTGGACTGAAAGGGAGAGCTGTTGGGGGAAAAAATAAATACCTTAAACTAAAAAAAAATAAAAGAAGGGAAGAGGATGGGGGGGTTGAGGGGGAGGAGGGTGGAAGGGTGGGACTGGAGGGGGGAGTAGGGAGGGGATTGTGATTGAGATGTAACTTGAAGAAATAAAAAATAAATTATTAAAAAAAACAAGCTGGAATCTTACTCAGCTATAAACTTTAAAAAAAAAACAATGAAATCTTAAGGAAATGGATAGACTTGGAAAGCAAGTATAATGGTAAGCAAGGTGGCTCGAAGCAGAAAGAAGAAAACAGAATGTTCTCTCATGTGCATTCATCTCAACCTATAATGTCTACATGTATACATATATATATGTGAGCAGATGTGAGTGTAGTCTAAAATTTAGGAAGAAGACCAAGAGAGGGCAATAAGAGGTGATGAAGAAGGATGAGATGAAAACAACAGGATACATGGATTATGAAAGAAAATAATCAGGTTTTTAACTTTTTTATCAACTCAGTCACAGTTATTTTCTTTTTGTGTTAGGTAAGTCTATAAAAATGTAATTTTAATGAAATTATAAAAGTCTGAGCATAGTGACTGCATGGAAGTTTACTGAAATGTGCAGTTTGAGAGTGGGCCAGTAGTTGAGTGGCTTCCTTAAATTAGGTGGTGATGGTTTTATTTCCAAGTTTATTAGAATAAAGTAATTTTACTTTAATTTAAAAAAAAGACCACTATGTGTAAAACTTCCTTGGCATAAACCAGTTAGTGGAACTAGTGTATTTTTTTAAAACACTAATTTCATTTAAGAATGTCTAATAAGGCAGTAAACATATTAATTTTGTTAAATCTTAATTCATGAACACATATCTCCCTTTCTAAGAACAGATGTGGTATAACTAGGTTTTCTGTTATACTCCAAGCAAAGATAGTTTAGTAGTTAGAATCCAGAAACAGGTGTGTCAACAGCTGCCTTCCCCATGGTTTGTAAAACTATAGTGAAATGCCACACTCTCTTTGTTCCAGAGCTGTTGTGGTCCCCAGGCCAAGGCCTCCTGTGACTTCTCACAGGACACCTAACTTAAAGGAGCCTCTCAGTTCAACTCTCAGTCACACTGGGCTTACCTCAGTGCTCTACAGACACCACATGAAGAAGCTACTATGACAAACAGCAAATATCTTTGTTAGGAAGGGTTACTTTTGCTTCGATGAAACACTATGACCAAAAGTAACTGGGGGGGGGGTGGCTTATTTCACTCACAGTTCCATCTAACAATTCATTAGCAAAAGCAGAAAGGACAAGAACTTATGCAGGGCAGGAACCTAGAGGCAGGAACTGATGATGTAGAGGCCATGGAGGGGTGCTGCTTACTGTCTTGCTCACCCTGCTTCTTAAAGAACCCAAGACCACCAGCCCAGGGATGGCACCACCCACAATGGGTTGGGCCCTTCTCCATCAATCACTATTTAATAAAAATGCCCTACAGACCTGCTTGCAACCCCGTTGTATGGAGGCATTTTCTTAATTTCAGTTCCCTCCTCTCAGATGACTTAGCCCATGTCAAACTGACGTAAAACTATGCACCACAGCTGGGAAATATTTCCATCATCACAGGAAGTTCTACTGGGCAGCACTGTTCCCAAGTAAATATGCAAAGGGGATTCTGTGCCCTACACTTCCTAGACTAAAATGAAGTGGGATTTTAAAAACAATAAAGTTCAGAATTTCATATATGAGTACACTATATTTACAACATCTCCATCTCCATCCCTCCCTCCTCCCACTCCCTGTCAGATTCATGGTTTTAAATATATATATATTACCAATGATGCTAACAGTGTAACATTTGTATTATTTCTGTGTATTCTGAGCAATGCACTCAACGTTTTATAGACCTCATCTCATCACACTAACTCAATTCACTAAGTTCTAGCTAGGTTCTATCATTTTCTTGCCTTACCATTTAAGGGAACTGAACCTACCCGGGTTACTTTGGTGCTGTTCATATGCACATGTGTTTACAAAGGGAAGGTTTAGCTGGGAGCAGTAAAGCTTGCTTTCACTGCCATGGGTTGAAACTAGCATTACAAGATAATGAAGAGGCCCATTCTGATCTCTGCAGGCTCCTTGTGATGTTTGGCATCTGATATTCCCATTTTCATGGCCATTTCAGATCAGAGATCAGAAGGAGAAGGCACCTTGTTTTTTTTCTCCACAGTCCAAAAGGCATCATTGTCAATGTGCCCATGAACAATAAGGCTGTCTTTAGGCAGGAGTCCCTGGATTCAAATGACCATGTTGCCAGTGAAGATCTTAACTCAAAGGAAGCAGTTGATGAGACAAGGAAATGCTTGTTTCCAGCATGAATGCATGTGAGCCTCTCACCTTTGCACCGGCAGACAAAGTTTTCATGTCTGATCAGTTTTGCAATATCCAGGACACACATTCGTGATAAGACAACTCTACCCTGGACTTGGGAAGCTTGCTAGAAACCAAAACTAGAGAATCCGCATTAGCATATGCCAAGGCTTGCCTCTCCCAATACTGTATCTTCCTGTGCTAACAGCCGTCATCATTCTTTTTTAGGAGACAGGAACCCATGCACAGAAATTTGTGCCTGTGATTCCAAGGTAACATATCTGAGTGTTTATTCCCACGCTAGAGTTAATTAGTTCACAGCATATTTAAGTCTGGAAATTACACAAGGCAGCTAGTATCTCCGAAGGACATCTTTTACATGGCCCCATTACATTCTGACAAAACCCAGACAGCATTGCCAAGACACCAATGGTGCCTGGTAAACACAGTTTTGGCCGAGTGCTGAGGGATTTTTCTCAACTGGCAACTAGGCTCATCCAGGTTTACAAATGTGCCACCCTTGGTTAATTAGTGACAGTTCTGGCTTTTAATTTGAATTGAAGCAACATGAGGAAAAAAAAAAAACTCAGGAAAAAAAAAGTGGATAAACAAGCCCACTGGTCTCACTGCTGGAAAACAAAACAAAACTACACAAGCATGAATGATGCAGTCCTACAAAGAACTTGTAGTTATGTCTGAAACGTGAGAAACATCTGGCTACACTACACAGCTGGGTTGGGGGGAGTAGTCCAAATTCAGGAACGTATTTCTGTCACTGATATCCAGCAAACAGATGGCAATGGCTCCAGTAAAATCTCTTAGATGTGATGAGAAGTTTTGAAACCCCCATGTCCATAAATACATTTTTTTTTGTCCCTTTATTTCCGTCCCAGTAACTGGTCATGGGTTCCTTCTCTACACGCTGTCTTTACAGCGGTGACACTGATGGACGCAGAAGCGGCAGCTGCCTGGAGTCAGCCTGTCCTATGTCCTTCGCCAGCTCTGGGCTTGACGCTGTGAGCAAAAGCAGCATCCTGTGATACGAGGGTCCAGCCTAGGCTGTGGTGTCACTGCTGCGAGGGTAAAAATGCTACCGATGTCATGGCAACAGTCAGGGACAGCAAAATATTTAGTGAGCATGGTGTTCTGGCCATCGCACAGTGCTGCTCACAGTGGTCTTTGCAGAGTGGACATTGTGGTACTTTGCTTTAATTATGAAGTTGAGGGAGGTGCACATCTGTAGTCCCAGAACAGAAAAAGCTGACGTGTAAGGATCTGGACAGTTTGAGGCCAGCCTGAGCTACACAGGGGCACTACACTGCTTTCAAAAAAGTAAACTATAGTGGTTGACTCCATAAGCACACATAAGAAGTTATCCAGTCAGTAAGCAGCAAAGTTAAACTCCATGCGCAGGCCCTTGTCAGCAAAGGAGTAGGCTCTTCCCCACACCCCGAAAGCCCCAAGAATGCTGTGGGGAAATTCAGGCTCTTGACGCCTTGGAGGTGACAAGACTCAGCCAGCCAGAAGCTGAGTTACATCGCTCCAAGCTGTGAGCTTCTGTGACGCCTTGGGCAGATATATGAAGAATCAGAATTTGAGGAGAGAGTGTTGCTTTTTGCCACAATTGTCCCCTAATGCAAAGAGTCTTTTGCTCAAGGATTATGGAAACAGCACATTTCCATGAGAATGCCATGGAACCCACGCCTGTTGGATAACTTACAGTTTTCCCAAATTTTGAACAGGGTTGGTAAGGAGGTATCTCTAGTTCGTGAGTCACCTTCCCTGTGGGTAATCATGAACATCCACAGATAAAACCACCATCCATTCAGGTAAGCTAGAATAGAAAGTAAAACCATGAGAACATACAGCTTAGGAAACCTTGAGCTTGACGATGTGAACATATCAGGCAGACTGAAGCAACAGCTGCTCTCTATACAAATGCTATAATGCTCTAACATCAGCCAAAAAAAATTGGTAATGAGGTTGGCCATTTGCGGGAAAGTGCTTAGGAGGGCCAGGGTGACAATGGTATTAGCATATGGTACATGTAAAGCAATATTTGAGGCTTGGGTTGTGGCTTAAGCTGATAGTGGAATTTACAAAAAGTTGAGGAGGATTTTTTTATGTTTTCTGAATTCAGAAGCACAGCACACATCTATAAAAGAACTGAGTTCATTTTTCTGGATATGTATTCACTGAAGCAGAGAGAAGGTTCAGAATGAAGGCTGGTTTTTCAGGTCCTAGATGGTCCAAATGTTCCAAAACTAGAATAAAAAGACCTTATTGTTTCAAGATTCTGGCATGACAATAGAAACAACAAATGAAAAAGTAGAAGAAAACCATATCACTGTCATTTTGAGAAGTAGAATTCTGGTTCTATGGTTCACTATGCATGCTTCCAACCTCCACTTCTTTTTCTGTCCTCCTTCGGACTGGGTCCAAGAGTGAGTGTTGATTACTACAGAGCCTGCAGTAAGACCAAAGTTGAGGTGAACCAGTATTGAAGAAAGGTTATGTGGGCATTCCTTCCAGGACCTCACACCAGGAAAAGCATCATCTGCAGTGTAGTTCTGGCTATATGGGCACACACCTTTAGAACACAATAGGCCCTTAAATGTATAGTCATTTGTAGTCGCCCGCGACTACTAACTGTACCACCTGTACAGGGGGCTGGGAATTGGGGAGATAAAGAACACAGAGAGGGACACCAAGACAGCAACCTGATCAAGGTGACAAACTTTACTAAGGGTTCAACTGCTTATACAGGCTGAGAACAACAAGTAGGCATGGAAAACAAGATCGTCAGAGTCACACTTCCACCTATTACAGAATCAAACAACAAGCAGAAGTGGAAAACAAAAGTGTCAGAATCAGGAAGGCACAGCGGCAGCTCTATGGAAAGTCCCAGGTAAAAGGTGGAACCGCATCACTCAGGGGCAGGTTACGTACTTGACAACAAACACATCACTAAATGGCTGCATCAGTCATTAGCCCATCTACGGAAGGACTCTACAGGGGACATGGCATCATCACCAATGTTGACATCATCATAACATTTGGACAGTGTCTGTGCATTATGAGCAATGCACTCAAGTCTTTGTGGACATCATTTCATGACACTAACCCAATTGGCTAAGTTCTGTAAATTTCCTCCCATAACATTTGAAGAAACTGAGGCACAGACATATTACAACTTGCCCAAGAGTGAACTCTGCCAAAAATTAGAGTAGAAAACGATGGAATCTGGACTTAAAATCTTGTCCATCTGGTGTCCAGTGATCTCTCATTTAACTCTTATTTTCTTCTGAGAGTAGGCAAGACCTAGCAGCTGGGGGTCCTATGATTTAACATCCACTTGGGGACACATTTGAAGGTGATGGAAGTTGCTATTGATAATTGCATCATGACAGCAACACAGCTGGATTGTGTGGCTTCCTAGTTAAGTGGGCAACGACAGGAGAAAAGCAGTAGCTGCAAAGGGAGATGGTAAATCAGGAGGTGGTGGGACACTAATACCCTTCAGGTTGTCCTTATTAGACAAATCCTTGAGTGAGACCTTCCCATGACTAAAGCACCATTTTCTCTCATCCGCTTGCAGTGAATAACCACCTGAAGTATTAGTATGTTTCTGTTACCTCAGTTTGAACGCCTTTCCCTTGGTTTCACTTTGGGCTGTCACAAGCAGCTTTTTTAGAAAACCTCTGGCATTGTGCTTTTAAAATATTTAGTGTCTTCCTAGTTTAGGTTGCCATGAAAGTGAGTCATTTTATTTGCTTATTTATTTAGATTATAGTGTATATAAGATCTTATAGTGTAGCCCAGGCTGGTCCTTCCTTGAGGAAGTCCTCCTACATCAGTCTCCCCAGTGCCACCAATCCCAGCAAGTAAGTTGTCATCTTATATAGAGAAGAAGGCAGAACTGCAATGTCTTTGCCACAAATGACCATTTTTCAAATGATTTTATCTGGTGTTTGGAATCTGCCTACAATGAGAATAAAAATACAGCATTTGATTTAATAATCTGTCCTTATATGTAATGTTGGCTGTGGAGACATACCAAAATCTTATTGAGTCTGTTGTTTTCATGTTTCCCACACCAAAGTAATACGGTAGCAGTGCCATTTCTTTTGAACAAGGTTTATTTTCAACCCCCTATCACATCAACCACGATGAACTGCTTCCTTTCCTTTCCTTGCCCCAGTGCTTTCTGGGACTCATTTTCTGTCTTTTCCTTGTTGGTCATATTTACTTTCTCTTTCACACCTTCTAAATCTTATCCATGCCCCATGGGGATTACCACTGCTTGCTTTTCCTTTGTGAATCATGTCGTTTTTTAATGTGATCCAGTTTAATAGATTTGCTGAATATTCCTATGCAATATCATTCCTAAATTTGTATTTCTATCTGTAGTATTGTCTCCAAAACTGTAACTCTACCTCTACCCTCTGCCACTTTGAAGCGGACAGTGATGAGCATAGAGCAAAAGAGACTACTTAAGTCATGAGAGCTCAGGAAAGGGAGAGGGGAAGGAGAGGAAAAGGGAGAGGGCACACATACCAAGGCATACCCCTAGTGACCTACTTCTACCAACTAGTCCTCCTGTTCTAGATTCCAACACCTACCATTAATACCACCAAATTATACATCAACCAAGTTTCAATTACCTTCTCAAAGCCTGTCAATGAACAATAGAGCCCTTCACACATGAACTTCTCAGCTTGAATTTCAGATTCAACGACAGCACTGCTACTTTTAATTCCTCTTCTGCCTTCACCGTGTATAGCAGCAAGATAAAACTTTTTTGTAAAAAGTTGGATCATGCCATTTCTTTCTTCAGATTTCAATTAAAGATAAACTCATTACACATTGTTAAAATCTCTCGGCCAAGGTTGACCTCTGTGTCATACTCATGTTATTTTTGTCTTTGTTTGCATGACATTTCTTTGAGGAGTCATTCTCAGGCTCCATGATTTGGTCGTGTAGCTTTGCTACGAGCTTTCACAAAACCTGTTCTTTCCCATCAGACCTATATTTTACTGTAAAGAACATTTTTCTTTTCATTTATCTATTTACTTTTCTTTGTAATATATAAAAAATATACAGAAGCAGAATAAATGGGAAACATATTCCAAGTTATATTTCCAGTCTGGCCTGTGGTAGGAATTTCATATATGTTAGTCAAATTAACCAATAAGTGTTTGAACCTACTTAAATTACGCAAATCAATAGACCTGCCTACTCTGAAGCTCTATGGCTCTGGACAAAGGGACTTCTTATCCCAGTTTATGACTTTTCTATCCTTGGTTGGTACTATTTTTGAGTCTCACAGCTCTACTTACCTGAGAGAAACAACGCCAACTGCTTCCAACACTATGAAACCTATTTTGAGTCTCTGACACATGAAGGAAGGCCCTGTCTACTTTTCAACTCTTATAATATTTTCTTCATATTTCTTTCATGTTTCTAAATGCATTCTGCTGTGTAACACATATTTCTTAGTGCTCTAAGAAATCCACAAGCTCTCTCAAGACAGAATCTTTACTTGGCTCATTTTTACCACAGTAAGCTTCTAGTAATACAGAGAAGGGTTCATCATATTCACATTCATTAGAGTATAATGGCTGAGTGAATCCCCTACGTCTGTAAATAAAAAGCTACTTCCTTACTTCACACCATCTAATTTGTATTTCTTGATAGTTGGTAAAATTTTGTCCAGATAGCATTTGTATTTCTTGATACTTTGTAAATGTTATCCAAATACATATTCATCAGTATTATTTTTAAAATTTTTCAATTGGAGAGCTGTTCTCTATATGTGTCTATGTGTGTATGTAGATAAGATTTTCATTTAATTATATGCTGTTTTAGTTTCTCACTGCTGTGACAAAATAACTAAGTTAAAAATGGACCTTTCCCCCCTTCAATTAAATCCAGGTATTTTGTCACAAAGATGAGATGGTAACACAGAGAACTGGTAGGGTGTGGGGTGCTGCTGTGACTTTTCTTGAAGATGTGACTCAGAATCATTTGGGACTGATTTTCAGGAGTAACATGGAAAAGTTCGAGAAATGAGTTAACAAAACCTTAAAATACTGAAAGGAAAACTCAGTGGTAAGTCCGGTGAGAGTTCAAAAGACAAGAATGCAGATGCACAAGATGTGGACAGTGAAAATTGCTCATAATGGTGACAGGGTTCCATTGGCAGTTGGAATAGAGCACACTCATAGTGAATTGAGAAATTGTGTCAGAGGACTTGTCCACATTTGTCTGGCTCTATGACTGAATTTAAAGATGATAGGCTAATTATTCTTGTGCAAGAAGTTTTAAGGAAATTTCTGGCATTGCTGTTGTGTGCTTTTAGTCAAGTTTACAGTATAAATTGTGAGCAAAAAGTAGAATAGAAAGACTCAAAAAAGTTAGAGATTTTCCAGAGAAGAGAATGCAAAGTTAGGGCTGTGGGAAGTATGGTTGCTGAAGAAATGAGAGCCATCGAAGAATAGTCAAATGCTTTGCCCTGAATCAGTAGGAAGATGTCTTGAAGAATTTCAGACATTGTCAAGACTCTACCTATCACAGTCTCAAAGATAATCATTTAAGTTTAATTAGGAAGATTTTTCTTTGAGAAGAGAGTCTAGGGATCCCAGCATAAATGTGGCCATCTAGAGATGTGTTTCCTGTGTCTATCTAGTAGCTGCTCAGAGACCACCATAACCATGATCTGAGGCCTTGGCAGATCTTGGTATCATCCATGTGCTGCTACTTTACTGGTACATAGGATGGAAGATTGAACTAAGTTTTACTTAGTTCATGAGAAAACTGGGTCTTTGAGAAGTTAAATAGACTGGTGACTTTTATGCAGTGTATCTGATATATCTCTTCTACCACTTCACTCGTTGGCTTAGCCACTTTCTTACTGGCTTCATCCAGGTATTCACGGGGAGAGGAAGCCTGTGCTCAGATGTGCTGTACAACAACACCTCAGAGGATTCAACCTATCACACCTGCTCTGTTAACCAGAACCATGGGGGACTTGGCACACACATGTGTCAGGTAGCAAGGATATATGCTTCTTTCCTGTGTATTTGAATGGACAATTTGAAACCCATTCAATAGCTGTGTTCTAAAGTTTTAGTAGGACTTAACTCTAGCTTCTCTTCCTGGTAGCCAACTTGATAACACTTAGGATTGGCCTTTTCTTTTTCCATGCCTAATTCTTTTTGCCTATGTACTTGTCACTTTTATTAATTCTCCAATCAACATCTTAAACGGGATCTAACACAAAATATTGAAGTTCTTATTTCAGAGAACCCAGACTAGAAGATATATCTATGAAACTCAGGAGCTGATCCAAATCTTAGACCTTAGCTTTACGAATTTTAATCTGTCTCTCATCTTCTCTTCCCCAAAAGAAATCAAAGAATCATCATGTTCTCATGCTTTTCTTCTCTTTAAGACACACTGAACCTAGAAGTAGATTAAACAAACAAAATCACTTTAAGCCTTATTGTTTTTCTTTCTCTAATGATAGAATTCAGAAAAATCAGACATCCATATGTACTACTTATCAAATGCTCTTTAGAAAGTCGACTCTATGGAAGAATAGATTCCAGTAATAAGACGTGGATTTCTTCAATTATTGATTTGAAAATTTAAAATTAGTCAATACTTATCTCTGGTAGTCATTTCTTATCTTACATATCAACATTGAGAAAAAAAGAAAGTGAACTAGGAGTGTAGTGAGAATTTTGGTTCCTTTACCCAGTTATGTTATGTGAATATGTTGTTTTAATCTCAGGTGTGGGATATAGGGATGCTTCAGTTGGTCCACAGGGTGTGATTTGTGTCAGCTGCAGATAGTTTAATTCTGAGAATTTGTGAGAGGGTATAAATGGCAGAGTTCAGAAAGGGATGGGGGCACTCTTAAGAAGAAGGTGGCTGCTGCTTTCCCTGCTACTTCTTCATACTCTTTCTGGAGTATTTGCTATTGCTGTTTTTTTTTTTTTCCTAGGCTGCTGGAAATCATGACAACAAAGATGGAACATGCCCTCAGGAACCCAATGCCCCTGATCATCAGGAAATAGTCTAAAAAGATTTCTATGTCCCTTTACCCTCTAACCTTCTTTTTCTCCCACCTAGTGTTGGGGAGTTGGAGGGATTAGGGTGGATGAGGGTTGAAGGAAGGTAGAAGTATAAGAACCAAATAAGATAGATTTTTTTTAAAAAAATATGCCAATATAGGAGGAAAATAACCATCTAAGAGATGTAAAATACCTCTTATGTAGTAGAAGAAGACATCAATGAGAACAAATAGGCTGAAAGCCCAAATCTGCCAGACCACAGGATCATGAGATCATCATTCCAGGAAGAGAAATCTGCAGACTCTTATCCATCTCCTAGTTTGTCCCAGATAAACTAGTTTATCTTAGTAGTTCCTAGTAGTTCCATCAAAGACTATGGATATATACAGGTATCCTTTAAAATGCATGATTATATTAATATTTTCTTTATTTTATTGAGCATACACTATATTTTTTTTCTTAAAAGTAATTTGATTCTCTGGTGGTTTGACTAAGTATGACCCATAGGCTCATAGAGTTGAATCCTTGGTCATTAGGGAATGGTGATACTTGACAAGGATTGGGAGTTGTGCCCTTGTTTGAGTAGGTGTGGCTTTGTTGGTAGAAGTGTGTCATTCGGGGCACACTTAATGTCTGCTTAAGGATTAAAGGCTGCTGAACAAATTAATGATAACATAAATACTGGATAAATAGTTTAATTAGCCATATTTTTCTTTTTACATATGGCGCCCCACGTTGGGCGCCATATGTAAAAAGAAATAATTAAATTACATTGGGTTGGGCAATTGTAGAAATAATCAGTTTAACCAGTATTTATATTATTGTTAATTGGTTTGGCAGTTGTTAATTCTCATCCAGACATTATAAAAGAGCACACACAGAGACCACTTGGATTTTACCAAGCCTTGGCCTGAATTGTGCAATTCTAGCCCATCTAAGATAGCTCTTAATTCTACTGCCCAAATATGACCCCATATATACATACGTCCCCTTGGACTGCCATTCTCCACGATATGCTGATGTTCTTGGCCATGTGGAATGAGGTTCCTTTTTCTAACCCATGGTGTGTGCCTCCTTCCTGCTGCTCCTGGCTGGAATGCCTTCTTCCTCTGTCTAAAGTGCAGGCTTCCTGCTCTAATCCCAGGAAGTCCCACCTTTCTCTGTCTTTGCCCAATCTCAGGCCTCGGCACTTTATTTAACTAATCAGATTCAATGTAAGTAACAGACAGCAAGCAGGACCAATTAGTTAACATTTAGAATGCTTAACACTACCCCAACAATTCCCTCCTTTTGTCTACAAAAAAAAGGCTAAATTTTTTAACTCATATAGTAAAAACAATAAGAACAAATATGAAACAATCAAGAAAACAATATATAAAAGTTACACACATAATGTTTAGCCTATTTGTATCAGGCAATCTTGAAGAAGAAAAAAATCATCTATCTATCTTGCTGTATCTAAAGTTCTGAATCTGAGTAATTTCTATCATATCCTATATTTATAAACCTAACGATTTTATTTAGACTTGAAAATATCCTTTTAAATCCTAAACAACTAAATTTCTATTGAAATTTTATAACTATTATGGCTTCAACCCCATCAAAGACATAAGAAGGGATAAAGTTATTATTTGAGTGAGTAGGAAGCATAGGAGAGCAGCTTCCAAAAAGAAATATGACAGTTTGTTGCCCAGACAGTCCCAAATATCACTTGATATCGTTGGAGCATCATCTTCAGCCTTCTGGCCAAGCATTTTTCACAGACTAAATTGTGCAGCAGAAAATAAGGATTTTCCTATTCTGTCTCTGCAGAATCAGGACATCGACTTACCTGCCTTTAAGCTCTGGTTCATCTTTGGACTGTATATAGTCTGTTAAGAGAGCAGGGGCATTTTTGCCCAATGGGATTAATCTCTTGATGGGAGATTTCTTTTTGAGGAATTATCTCCTGATGGGAGATTTCTTTTTGAGGAATTATCTCCTGATAGGAGATTTCTTTTTGATGCTCATTGTCTTCTTCCAAGTCAAATGGGAGCTGTCAGGAGCTGACTGTCTTAATTCAAACAATTCTTAAAATAATAAAAACATCTTTAAATGCCATTTTCTGTATGCCTCTGAGGGTTTTGAAGACATCTATCGATTTATTTATAAATCTATCTATCATCTATCTTCTATTTATGAACAAACTGTATATTTTTATCCATTTAGTATCTGTTTAACCTATTAAGCCTATTTTGTGATAAAATAAGACTAGTATTTGACATGACCAGAAGCTTGACTGGCCAGCAATCAACCTGTATTACCCAAACTCCTAAATAGATTTCAATAGCAACCCATAAAAGGATTGGAAGTAAACCTGTACTTTTAAATGATTTGTATAGGCACAATACCTTATAAGAGTTGAAATAAACATATTATGTGTCAAAATATAAAATTCTGTACTAATTAATCAAAATTTATCCTTATTTTTATATCAATATACAATATTCTATACCAATGTATTGAAAGATAACCTTATTTAAAGAATAAAAATAGTTTGAGTTTCAGAGCAGATTCAATAATCTATCCTTATATCTTATCATTTCTATATTATATACATATATTCCCCCTCTTTTTCTTTTCAAGTCTTTTCCTACTATATAAGAGAGAAAGAAGGATAGAGAAAAGAAAAAGAGATCTCCAAGTTTAACTTCCTATACCTTGCTTAACAAGACCATATAACAATTTGTAACCATTACCCCTAAACAACATTTATAACACATCAAATGACCAAGGAATCATCCACCCCACTTTTTGGGAATGGAACGTCGCTCTCTTAAAACTTCTTCCTGCTGAATTGGGTAGCAGAAAACCTGTTTAGGGGCCCAAATAAATTGAAAAAAAAAAAAAGGTTAAGCAAGTAAATTGTAACATTTGTTGTCCAGTCTCTATGTGCTCAAAAATTTGAATGTCCTGAGCAGTTTGTAGTCTGGACTTTGGGTAGGAAAATTCAGGGCTTTATTGATGTCTTGTCTGGAAAATTCTTTGAGGCTGGGCCATCTCAGCAAGCTGTTTGAAGTTCCTCTGGATGCAGATTTTTAAGGAAACAGCTATTGAGGCAGTCTGTGAGACTGGAGTTATTTGTCTTGTCTTCTTTGGACTCAGGTCCCATTGTTCTGAAAATATATAATTTCTCACAAGTAACATATATTTCTTCAATTACCAAGATGCCTTCTATGTGCAGAACGCACAAATAAATTAAGGAATATTTTCTGTTCTTTGAACAGAAGAAAGACATTTGTATGTCTCCATTCATTCTATATAAAAGGATGACATGAAATAATATTACATATATATGGTATATATAATTTATTTTAAATTGAAAATACATTATAAGACTGTATGGAGTTTAAGTATTCTCATCTACAGTTGACATGAATTTATTAATTGATTATAACAGGTTTATTCTGTGTTGTTCTGGCTTTTTGTAGATTAGGTTGGCCTCAAACTCAAAAGGAACCAATCTGTCTCTGTCTTTGTCTCCCATTTTTTGGGAACAAAGGTATGCATTTATATATTTTTTCTTTCCTTTTCTCCTTTCTTTGGAGATTTAATTTCTATGTGATATATCTATCCTTATTGAGACAGGGTTTTTGTAGCTTGGGCTGTCTTGATTTGCTCTGTAGAGCTCTGTAGATTAGATTGGCCTCGAACGCACACGGAACCTGTTCTTCCCTTGTCTCCCAAGTTTTGAGACCAAGGTATAAACTTAAATAATTGAATTACCCTTATTAAACAATAACATTAATTAAATCATTTTTTGTATTAGTTTGAGTTCCAATTCTCCCATGAAAGCTCCATTCTTAAGGAGATTAATGTAAAATAGCATATCAGCTTTTCTTAACTGTTGGCTGTGGGAGGCATGCAGTTTTCATGTTCCCAAGCCTAATTCTGGGTCCTTACATTGGTTAACAGAATATATTTCTTTCTCTCTTTATTTTTTTCCCCAGAGACAGGATTTCTCTGTATAGCCTTGTCCTGGACTCACTTTGTACACCAGGCTAGTCTTGAACTCACAGAGATTAACCTGCTTCTGCCTCCAAAGTTCTGGGATTAAAGGCTTGCACCTTCACTCCCAGAGATTAACATATCTCCTTCAAGGCAAAATGTCTCTTGAAACCAGTTCTCCAGTGGGAGCCCCACGACTAAGGAGAATGGCTTGTGAGCCCTTTCTCTTCACATAAATTTAAGATTATGTGCATTTATCCATTAGATCAGTAAGGATATTATTAAACTTAGCATAAAGGGAAAAATGTGTCATTTTTGAATTCTAGACTGTCTTTAGCAAGCAGCCTTATATTATCAGCAGGGTTCCTGCCCTGTCTTCATTGTTTAAACCAGGCTGGTCTAGAATCCAGAGATCTGCCTGCTTCTTCCTCTAGTGTGATGGGATTAAGGGATTAAGGGCGTGTGCTAGTACCACCCTGCTCAAATGTTTCACTTAAATCCCAGATTTTAGTAACACTTTAACCTTGAGAGTAACTTTGAGCTGCTGTGACATTTCGAAATCTGCCCAAAATCTTCAAAAATCTCTTATGTTTTAGCAATGCCAAACCAGAAAAATATCCTTTCTACCTCCCGATATAGGAAAATCAAAGACATCTACATAAAAATCAAGCAAAGAAACAACATTCCGAAAGCCTTGGCATGTCTAACCATGCAATCCCATGCTGCAATTAAAGCTTTGTTCATTATTCCTTAGAGTCTAGTTTTGGCTGCATTTCATTGGCGGCCCTATACCAGAAACTCCTGACAGGCACCTAGTACCCAGGGAGCTCTTAGCTCCAGCTGCCATCAATTTTCTATTATTTATCAGGAAAGGCCTCCCTCTTTCCTTCATTATCATTGTTGGCAATTTAGCATTCCATCTGTAAATTCTTTCCTTCAAGACTATCCTAGTCTGAACTTTCTCAAAAACGATACACAGAACCACAATTGTCAGGGTAAAAATCATTTTCATGCTAAGAGGAACAAACTCAATTGGAATCCAAACATATTGAGGCATTATGAATTCCTCCATTTTTAATCTAGGTGGTTAATTCCACTCTCAAGCTCTGTTTAGAAGGCTGCCAGTTTTTTAGTACGTAAGGAGAGCTAAGTTTTCCATCTTTGCTGCAAGGCAACAGCTTTTGTTAAGTTAGCCACACTTTTGAAATGCATTTGGGTTCAGTTCCCTACTCTTTGGCTAGGAAACTGGCTTCCACCCGGGCCTTCTCAGGCTGTAAGCATGGATTCTAATTGCCATAATTGGGTGCCATATGTAAAAAATTATATAGCTAATAAGTTATTTAACAGCATTTAGATTATTGTTGCTTGTTCGGCAGCCTTTAATCCTTATCCTGCCATTAGAAATGAGCACATAGAGACCACATGGATTTTACCAAGCCTTGGCCTGAATTGTGCAATCCTAGCCCATCTAAGCTAGCTCTTAATTCTATTACCCAATTATGACCCTATATATACATACGTCCCCTTGGACTGCCATTCTCCACGATATGCCGATGTTCCTGGCCATGTGGAATGAGGTTCCTTTTTCTAACCCATGGTGTGTGCCTCCTTCCTCCTGCTTGCTGTCTGTTACTTACATTGAATCTGATTAGTTAAATAAAGTGCTGAGGCCTGAGATTGAGCAAAGACAGAGAAAGGTGGGATTTCCTGGGATTAGAGCAGGAAACCTGCGCTTTAGACAGAGGAAGAAGGCATTCCAGCCAGCAGCAGGACTAATTAGTTAACATTTCGAATGCTTAACACTACCCCAACATTGTTGCTTTGAGGCTATCTCCACTGACAGAGCAGGAAAATACATGTATGTATACCAAGCCATATATATACACACTTCCATAACCATGCCTGTATTTAAGCCGTGCATATTAAAGGAACCTGAGTCTGCACTGAAGTCTGTGAACCTAATCTACGTCCCCATGGATCACTCCAGCCTCCGTCCCTTTTATCTGTGTAATCCCTCCCAAAAGTAATAGGTCCACAGCTTCTGCTCTCTGCTACCCATTTACTTAATGTTCCATTAGAGATGCACAGCGGTATTAGAATTGCTAATCCAGCTCTATCACATAGAGCAAGGCCTTGTTTCCAAGGTTTGTATGTGAAGAAAGTAAATTTGTTTTAGACAGTATCTCTCTAAATAGACCTGGCTGTCCTGGAACTTACCATGTAGAGCAGGCTGGCCTTGAACCCACAAGAGATCTGCCTGCCTCTGCCTTCTCAGTCTTGGGAGAAAGACATGTGCCACCAAACCCTGCCTGAAAAAAAAATTTTTTTGCAGCCTCTGATCTTAGGCTGTCTCTATAGTTTTGCTTTTGCTATCAAAGAGATATGTTTCTGATAGGTTTAGTCACTTAATAATGTACACTAGGTTGTGCTCAAGTCTCTGTCCAGAGAGAAGTGGGGAAAATAGCCCACTTGAGCATCTGACTCACTTCTTCCTGAACCAGGCCAGAAACACTGATTGTAAAAAGTGTTCTTTGCAATGTAAGACTCTAAGAAGTCACTGCAGGGACAAGATATCATGTGTTTGAAGATCTAAGACTTTCTGAATTACATATTGCTAATATTGGTCACATAGAAGAATGGGAAAATATGCACTTAAAAATGTAAGTATGTGAGCCAGCAAGATGTCTCAGTAGGTAAATACACTGGGACCCACTTGGTAGAAGAAGAGGACCTACTACTGCCGTTTGACCTCTGATCTCCATACAAAGGCAAGATGTATGTATCCCAAATATGTCCACCTACACCCACAGACACATACACACACAATAAGATGTAATATAATTGACATGTATTGTTGCAATTGAAAGGAAGTCCTTCACATATTGAATAGTTTTCAAACTTGGCTTTGGGAAGAGTGACTCCATACTTCAGAATGGAGCATTGCCTTTTGTTTCAGTATTTTGAGTTAGCCACTAATTTCTATTTTGGAACATGTTTGGAACATGTGGATGAAAATTACAATTTTATATTGCCATCAGACTTTTAAATATTCAACATAAGCAATTTCATTTTCCTTTAATTTTCTTCTAAAAAATGAACAGTTAAGATATGCTGACTTTCACAAAAAAGTATCCAACTCTTTTGTGTTCATACTATAAAATTAGAAAGGTTACTCATATCTTATTTAAGAGTAAATATTACATTTATGGACATAAATAGATACACAAATATAAAATATCTGAGATGTACTTTATCTTCTAGGAAATATAGAAAAGCATAGATAAATCTGTAAGATTCCCATGAAGGGCCTTGTACATAGTGTAGTTTCTGGTTTGAGACATGAAATAGTCATTTAGAGAAAGAAACGACAGAGTATCAGTTATGAATGACAGCGAGTGTCAAGGAAGAGTGATTTCTAATGAGCAGTGAACAACATGCATGAAACTTCTCATTCTTTTTATTTGATTTTATTTTATGTATGTGTGCATGAGGGGTGGCTTACATGCATGTGTATCTGTGCACCATGTGTGTGCCTGATGCACACAGAGACCAGAAGACATAAAAAAAAACCCTGGAGTTGATGTTACAGGTGGTTGGAGCTGCTGCTGCTACTCTGTGTGTGTGTGTGTGTGTGTGTACATGTGTGTGCATGCACACATACACTGGGAATCAAAAACGTTAAAAACACTGGTGTAAAGTGCATTTTCTTTAAAAAAAGATTATTGAAAAGCTCCTCTCATTACTTCCTGAATTATTGGCATGCACATAGGATGGTTGTGAAAGAATAAAGGGCTTCCAGGATGGCTACTTGGGGTTTTGTTTTGTTTTGCTTCTTCAGTAGTTTTGGGCTTAGTCCTCTGACTCTTAGAATAATTTGATTGAATCATCTTTTTAAATACACACTGAAAACTTTCTCAAATGGCATTTCTGCATCCATTGACAATTGCATGCTTTTTCTTCTTCATTATTGTTTATATGGTATATCATGTATATTGATTTGCTTAGGTTGAACCATTCTTGCATTTAGGGACAAATGGCACTCAATCAAAGTATCCTTTTGCTGTGTTATATCCAGATTGCTATTGTTTGTGTGGAGATTTGTATGTATGCTCATTAGAGATTATGGGCTGTAACCCCCTTTATTATAGTGTCTTGACCTTAATATTAAGGTAAAGCTGTACTCACGAAATAAATCTGGAAGAATTTTCTCTTCAGTTACTTTGGGAAGAGTTTGAAAAGAATAACTATTGGTTTTTTGTTAGGTGAAATCATGTAATTACAGTCTTTTCTTTGATGGGAGACTTATATATTCTGTCTCATTATTCTATTAATATACTCTATTTCATCATATTATTCTATTAAAATATTCTCTCTCATCATGAGTCAACTTCCATGCACCCAGATATTTATATCTATGCACAGATTTGCTGTGTTTTCAGTTATAATTTCTTTACATATAGACTTCTGACTTTTCCATTTTCTCTTCCTATGAACTCCATAGTGTTTGTATTGGTTTGTTTCATGGTGTATCATAAATCCTATTGGCTTTTAAATAATTAGTTTTTGGTTTTTGCCCTTTTTGTTCTTCTGAACGATTTATTTCAAAATAATTGTCTTCAAGTCCACTTAATCTTCCATCTATTTGTTTAGGTTTACTGATGAAGCTGCCAATGAAATCTTTCAGCTTCAAAGCTTCTTCTATATTCTTTCCTATTGTTCGTGTTTATTTGTCAAACTTCTCACTTTGTTGATGTATCCTTTTCCTTGACTTATTTAATTATCTATTTTTATCTTATCATAGCTCATTGGAAACTCAACAAATTAATTTAAATTCTTCATTGGGTAAGTCATAGATATTCATTTCTTTGGAGTCAATCTCTAGAGATAATGTTTCTTTGAATTTTCATAATCCTTGAAGGTGTGTATCACTGTCTTCACCTTCTCATATCATTACTGTCTAACTGGGGGGTGGGGGGGAGCCTACATAAATCATCGTGGCTGGAGATTTAGGTCCTGGGAGTTCTCTTGGACCTTTCTTTTTCTTTCTTTTCTAATTTTATTTTATTTTACTTAAGTGTATGAGTATTTTGCCTACATAAATGTCTGCTCAGTACTTGTATACTTAGTATCTAAAGAATTCATAAAGTAGCATGAAATCCCCTGGAAGTGGAGTTATAGGTGGTTATGAGTTATGGTGTGAGTGCTGGGAACTGAACTTCAGTCCTGCAGACGAGCATCAATTGCTCTTAATCCTTGAGCTATCTACCTGTCCAGCTCCCCTCAGACCTTTCCTATGAGTGTGATGGCTCTTCTCTTTTTTGGCCTCTCTTGAGATACAGTCTTAGAATTTTGTGCCTCATCTCAATGACTCAAAGTCAGCTCAGATCCTTAGGTTTTTCCCTTTGCTTTCACTAGAGCAACAAACTATAGGTTTTATGTCTTCTTCAAGTGCAGCAGAACTCAATGTCTGGCAATCATCTATGTTGCACGGAGTGCTATAACAGTTTTTCTCATTACATGTAGCTGTTAAAATTAGTATTTTTAAGGGAAGGTAAAATTGTATCTTTTTACTCTGTCACTTTGCTGATATCATAAATAGTTCTCCTATTATGGTATATTCTTGTAGATGTTTCTTTAGACAAGTATTTCACTTTACATCCTATTCCACTTTGACACTCACTATGTAGCCCAGGCTTGCCTAAATTTCATGACAATTCGCTTGCCTCAGTCTCCCAGGTGCTGGAATTATAAATGTGACCTTCCATACATAGCTAACAAACGGCGACTCCACTGCTGAGACTGACTTCCTGCCTTCTCATTTTAATTCTTATTTCTGTCCATCAACTGCATCATTCAAACATCATTTCAAAAAGGTTGTCTTTGTCTAAGTGGCTCTTGAATCATCCTTTATTATACAAATTATTTTGTCATTGTTTACTTGAGTGTTATTTGCTTCTGTCATTTTTTTTTTTTTGTCTACTCTGGTAGATCTAAGAACAATAGTCCACCCACCAGAGATGCTATCTGAGTAATTATTTAATAAATGCTTTGAAGGGGCTCTAAAGTTTTCTCCAAAGCCACAAAAAGTTCTAATTAAACCATTTTTTTTAGCAGAAATAAAATCTAATTTCTCAAGTATTAGCATTTGTAATAAAAATGATTTATCCCCGAGCCTTATGTTTTTCGTTACATATGTAGTGTAGCCAATTATATTTTATTACAAGTCTAAAGCAGTTCCATTACACCCTAGATCAAATAGGCTTTATGAGCTTTCTGGGGAGTCTAAATAGTATTTATTATGCTGGTTCTATATGAAAGCATGAACATGCTCCAACTAGCAGAGTTTTCCGTCCAATAAATCTTCAGTTCAAAAGAAATTTCTAGAGCTAGGGCAATCACTCAGCAGTAAAGAACACTTGTTGCTTGTGCAGAGGACCTGAGTTCTATTCCCAGCACCTACATAACACTTATCAACTGTCTACAATTGCAGCTTCAGGTGAACCAGCCCTTTTCATCCTTCACAGGCACTGGGCATACATACATACAGGGCATGTAAGTAAATACAGGCAAGACACTCATATATGCAGGGAGGGGTGGAATGAGGGCACTGTGATGGAGATGTAACTTGAAGTAATAAATAAACAAAAAAAGAAAAGAAAATAAAAATAAGCAAATGTTTTAAGAGAAGTAATTTCTGTTTTGATGAAGGCCTGTGAATAAGTTCTGAGCACTTGTTGAATCTTAGGGTCAGGAAACTTTCAGAATGTGTTTTCAGAAGCAGAGGAGATGTGGGGGGGCAAACAGGCAAATGCAATCATTTACATGGTGTGAGAAAGACAGTATGTAGCTTCAGTTTAACTGGGTACTTATTTCTGTTGCGACCATTGGATTTGTATAAAAAGCTGTCTATGTATCTAGAATAGCAGAATGTCAGTCTTCAGTAGATCTTTTTTATACCAATTTATCTAAAGACACCTTTAGACAACATCTTAAACAAAGCATCTTCAACACCTTTAAACTGTGTTGCTACACAGTTATCTGTTGTTTAAAAAACACATAGTTACAATGAGTACAAATATAGTCTGAATACATTTCCCCCTCCCTCTACTCCTCCCAGTTCCTCCCCACCTCCTCTCTCTGGATGGGTCCTCTCCCTTTCTGTCTCTCATTTTTGAAAAAAAAAAAAGGCTTCTAAGTGATAACAGCAAAATATAACAAAATAATATATAATAAGATAAAACAAAAACCTTCATATCAAAGTTGGACAAGACAATACAACAGAAAAATAAAAAGTCCCAAGAGAAGGCACAAGAATCAGAGACTCACTTGTTCACAAATTCAGTTGTTCTGTAGAAGTAGGAAACAAAAATCTATAGTATATAGGCTGAGTTCCTGGTACAGACCCATGGAGGCCCTGTGATTGCTGCTTCGATCTCTGTGAGTTCATATGAGTCATGTCCAGTTGTTTTAGAGGGCCTTAGTGGCCTCCATGAGCTCTGTATCCACAATTCCTTCTGCTTCCTTTTCTATGTAGTTCTATGAGCTCTGAGAGGTTGGATTTGATGGAGACATTTCATTGAGAACTGTATGTTCCAAGATCTCTGTCTCTCTCTCTCTCTCTCTCTCTCTCTCTCTCTCTCTCTCTCTCTCTGTGTGTGTGTGTGTGTGTGTGTGTGTGTGTGTGTAATGCCAAGTATAACCTTGAGCTTCTGATCCCTCTGTCTCTGTCTCCTGAATTCTGATATTACGTCTGTATACCAACATACCCAGGCTCTAATATGGTGCTGGTGATCTGATCCAAGGGATGTATGCATACTGGGCAAGCACTCCCCCAACTAAATTATATGCACAGGCCTACTAATGGTATTCTTAAATGATTAAATTCATTTTACTTTTTAAGTTCAGTAAAAACACTTTCAACTTTAAAAAAAAAAAACAACTAACAAAAATGAGCTAATTTGTCATATTTTAATGTTATGAATTATGATTATATGCATGTATATATAAATTTCATGATGTTGAAATGCATTTTTTTCCTTCTTGCAAGCCTAACATTAGGGATAAAAATTCCCATAGCAGGCTGTACTGGTCAATGTGTCCCTAGAAGGTGCTGTGTATCTCAGAGGTAGCATAAGCATCATTAGATGTGGGGTTGCTATGGTAACTGCTTTCTGTTTTATAATTGAATAGCATAGTAAGTAGTCTTATAAAACCCACCAACCCATAACTTTCTGGTGCCTTGAGGCAGCTTTAACTTAAGCACCTTCTCTTTGTCTGCATATTTTTTTGATCTAAGGGATTCAGGTGTTTGACCGAACCTGTTTTATGAGTCTAATGTGCTTTGGAACTTAAATCCTTGGTTTGTTGACCACAGGTAATTTTCAAACCTGAGCTCAAGGCAGTTGTGAAATCAAGACAAGAATACCAAATTTCTATTACAAGAAAACTTCTACACAGGGCAGTACCTTTAAAAAGCACTAAATAAGAGCCCAATATTTGAACATCTGATTTCACCTGAATGAACTCCGCTTTGGCCAATGCAAAGAAATCATTCTAGAAATGCAGGAGCCAGAGTGTCATTCTGAGATATACCCTGGGTGTCAGGAAAACATATTTTGTTTGAATAAAAATTCTCTTGGGATCTAGGAGTTCTATTTCCTGTTCCAAATGGAGGACACATGTTGTAAATATCTATGTCCTTGTGGAGAGATATTACATGGAGTCAATAAAACCCACTGCAGCTCCCCCTACACCCTTTTCCATTTTCACAGACACTAATTCTCTTGGTCATTTTGCTAGTTATTTGGGCTTAAGCTGTTATTAAACCTCTCGTCAGAGAAGACAATCATAGCTGTTCTGATGCTCTGCCAATATCAAACCACAGTGGGTTTGAAGGTAACCTGAAGACTCTTCAAGCTGCTGATTTCTTTAGACTGCTATACCTCAACATTTTATTTTTTTTAAGTTATTTCCTTGTATCGGTTGCTTTTCTCACCAAAACTCCTGACCAGATTCCTGAGAAAATAAACTCAAAGAAAGAAGGGCATAGTCATGACATGAGGGCATATTCCATCACACCAGGAAAGGATGACAGCAGGGGATGTAGCTCTGATGACTAGGCCCTTGAGGGTCACATTGCACCTACAGACAAGAAACAGAGCAATGGATTCTGCTGCTCTGAATGTTTCCCTCCTTCTATTCAGTCTGGAACCCAAAACCCATGGGATGGCACCACTCACTTTCAGGGTGGGTCTTCCTTCCTCAGTCAAGCCTCTGCAGAAACATCCTTTCAAACATGCCTGGAAGGGTCACTCTTGGGTGATTCTAAATGCAGTCAAGTTGACTTTGAAGGTTAACTGCCACATCTCCTTCAGAAGCTTTTCAAAAGTAATTCCCATGATCACCATGAATATCACAGGCACATTTTATATAAAATATATGTAATTCCTTGATATACTGAACCCCCTTGGAAAGCATCGTAGCTGTGTAACATCTCATAACTTCTCATAACCAGGTCTCAGTAACTGTGGAATTAGTGCCCTGTTGAGAACTGACCCTCTGGAGTCTCTGAAATCTAGCCCTAAATTGAGCCCAAGACATCTCTGCCTATGATCTGTTACATTAGCCCTGGCATAATCTTCTTTTACTTGTCATTCTCTTTGGAGTCATGCTTATACTTGGTGATGATATAAGAAAAATCACTATGGAACCTCTATAAACCTCTGGTAAAGGAGTCACTGGAAGGAGAACAGTATAATTATAGTTACAATGCCCACTTGCATCTGTCTACCTGAGTCGTAGTCTGATGCTCCTGCTTTCTTACTGTGTGACCTTGAACTTGTTAGGGATCATCTTTATGTTTCAGCTTTCCCTCGTACAAAATGAAAATAGCTGCTGGATGATAAATGTTGAGGATAAAATGCATATACATTACCCTGAAGTAAATGTTCAGCATTGTTAGCTCTTAGTGTGTGTGTGTGTGTGTGTGTGTGTGTGTGTGTGTGTGTGTGCGCGCGCACGCGCGTGCGTATGTGTGGTATGTTGTGTATATGTAGTTCAGAAGACAACTTACAGGAGTTGGGTCTTGCCTTGCACCGAGTGAATCCTGGAGGGTTGGACTTAAGTCACCAGGTTTAATAGTAAGCATTACTGAAATTATTTACCAAGTTATTGAGTTACTCACTGAGCCATCTTCCTGGCTCTGTAATTTCTTTTCAATATGGTTATAAAAAATATTTTTAGTACCAACAAACCAAAAGGAACAGGAACATAGAGCTTGTTACCTGTTAGTGGGACACTTTGCCCTAATAGAGTTGCCATATAGCCCCCAGTGCAAGAGGAAGCTCTTAACACTCATATGACTGTTGAACTGAGGGGGGAACCCACTCCAGAGGAGTAGGATGGGTGGGAGAGCAGGGGGAGGGTGGGAGGGTGGGACCGGGAGGGATGGAGAGAATGACTATGATGGAGATGTAACTTGAGGTGATAAATAAAACAAAAACAACAACAATAACAAAGAAGTTAAAAATATTTTTAGTTTGTCACCATGACAACAGTGTCTTCTCCACCAGGGCTTAGGATCTGAGAATCTTCTTACATTGGAAGTCAAGTCTTCTTGCTCAGCCACGAAAGAAGCCCTGAATCTCACCCATCCCACCCAGTGAGTTCTGCAGACCCATCCACAACTGAAATATTGACCTATAAACCGAGGATATATGAGGGTTTGTTCCATATAATCAATGAATTAGCAGCTACAGGACCTGGACACTTAACCTGAAGCTTAAAGATTTGTCTGAGATGCTAAGAAGAGAGAAACCTGGGTCTCTTCATGCCTTCCTCATGGCCACTAATGGAAATGGTTCTACCTGTCTCCCTCTCCAACCTCCTGTGCAGGTGGTTTCTCAGTTCTATGTTAACATCTAATTCAGTGGTTTTCAACCTTCCTAATGCTGCGACCCTTTAATACAGTTCTTCATTTTGTGGTGATCACCCCAAACATAAAATTACTTTCATTGCTACTTCATAGCTGTAAGTTTGCTACTGTCAGGAATGGTAATGTAAATATCTACTATGCAGGAGCTCTGATATGTGACCTTCAGAGGGGTTGGGTCACACAGGTTGAGAACCACTGATCTAGAGTAACTCTCAGCCTAGATTAAAGTCCTAGTGTCTTCTTTTTTATTCTGTGACCTTGAATAAGTTATCTCATCCCTTTCAAGTTCTCATATGTAGCATAGAGATAATAATATTCAGGCATTCTGAGATGTGGCTATCAGCCCATCACCCAAATTTTGGTACAAAATCTTGTCAAGCATTTGAGATGGCTTTGTTGTGTGTATCTAGACACCATCTCCCTCCTTCCCTTACCAAAATACTATCTCTAGTTCTTTCATGGTACTGAGCTCTACTGACTCGGTACTCATGTATGTTTCTCACTTCTCCCTTTCATCTGTGAGCCTATAAAAACTAGTGTAAAATTCAACACAAACTCAGGCCATGGACATTGTACATTGATGTTAAAAGAACAGATTCAAATGGCAGATTAACTCTGCTTAAGAACCAATTAAGATGACAATTTTCCTGTGATTTTTTTGAAGAGTTGTCACATGCCATGAGCTTTCTGACTGCTTTGGTAAGCATCACAGAGTTCTGATTTATATTACCCAACATGCTATATATATATATATATATATATATATATATATATATATATATATATATGATTATTTCCACTTGTAACATTTAGTGGGGTGGAAAAGTGGTTTGTCAGTGTTTATAAGCCCCATGTATCTTTCTCTATCAGACATGTTTGTTCGAGGACAGAAATTGATTTAATTAATAATAACTGAGAATATATTTGAATATGTCTGCATTTTAATAACAATGATTCATTTGTTTGACTGCACGGCTTAAGCTACTTTATAAGATAACATCACTTAATTCCTTATGAAAGTTATAATATTCCCCCATAAAGACAAAGACTCTCCATATGCATTGTTTGTAACCTAAAGTCGTAACCTAAAATGTCTTGGTAAGATGAAATAGGAGAGAAATCACGACATATCCAAAGCAATTTCCTCTCTCTTTCGTGATTCATAAGGGCAAAGAAATCCAAGTCACCTGCATATGCAGGTTGTGGTTTCTAAGAAAGAGAGATCTGTGTGAGGTCTATTTATGTTCCAAGAAGCTTCTATCTTTCCCCCTTCTTCTCCAAAGGCTGAATTCTCTCTTTGTGTTTTTATGGATGAAATTGGTTTAGAACATTAAAAAAAAAATCACAGGATGGCTGTTTCATCCTTGAACAAGGTAGATGATAACACATGTTGGAAAGTTTTTCCAAAGCGTGTCTGATTATGTACCTTTGAATTTTGCTGGAAAACATGTCACTTCATTCAGAACTCTGATTTAAGATGCAGGGTTTTTTTATTGTTGTTGTTTTTTATTATTTTTTTAAATTTTTTTTGCTGAAGGCTATTTTAAATTAGGCTAATAAATTGCTGCTCTCTGCCTTGTGTGATAATGCATTACATTATCTACTGATGTACGTGTATTGTTTGACTCTAATGGTGTGGAAATTAAATGTTAGACATGGGCCAGATGTTCCCATAGATGAATATGAAGTATGATGCTGGCGCGGCAGCATCTCACTGGGGCCAACAGGGAGAATACAATACGCAACAACAGCAACAACCACCAGAAATGCCCTCTCATATCAGTCTGTAGCTGGAGCTAATACTGCAAGGCTAGACAGCCTCCAAATGTCAGTAGTATTTGCGCCTGTTCAGAAGCGATGAATATTTTCCTAAAATAGAGAATGAAGTAAAGCTGTGAATGTGAAACTACCTGTAGGGGTATCCAGAGAGGGTAAATATTTGTCGTCAGCATTTGACAGGCAGGTATCATGGAGCATCTCTCTGGGTTTTGCACCTCAGCATGGCAGTGAAATTTCTATGGTCATTCCTCTGTTCTGCATAGTTCTTGGCAGGGTAGGAGGGATATGGGATTGGGGGGGGGGGGAGGCAAACAAATGGACCTTATTGGGGAATTTCAATGAAGATTCCCTGCTGGTTTTAACTCCATTGGAACAAAAAGAAAAAAGAGAAAGAAATACAAAATCTCCATCCAAGGCTAACTTACAAATGGGGTCATAATTCAAATAGTGGATATATGTCCCAGGAAGATGTTGAGGATGAAGCCCTGCATAGGATGGTTACAGCTGCTGCTTCTGCTGGTGCAAGCTGGACAGTGCTAACATGCAGATAAACACTAAAAACCCACAGGGAAGGATGGGAGGAGAGGAGGTTATCACATCACCACAGTGCGAAATGCCCCATGCAGAGCTCTTCTGGGACAGAGAGTGAACTTAGAGACTTTGAGATGGGTGTGTTTCAGATGTGGACACACACAAAGCTGGGCACCGTGGCACATTCTTGTCATCCCAGTGCTGAGGAAATAGAAACAAATGGACCTCTGGGGCTTGCTGTCCAGACACTCCAGGTGACTCATTGAATTTGAGGCTCAGTAAAAGACTCTGTGCTAAGGAATATGGTAGAGAGTTGCAGACTAAGACATCAGACGTCAATCTCTCTGATCTCCAGAAATATGGGACACTATGGGTGCACACTTGCACACACACACACACACACACACACACACACACACACACACACACGAACATGTGCACATTATATGACACACACACAGAGGGAGTGAAGCATACAGAGGGGGAATGAAGAAGGAAGCCTATCAGCAGATTTAGTAATATCTAAGAGCTGTTGAGAGAAATCAGTGCAAATCAAGAAAGCCAAAGCCAGTGCCTTAAACAATTTTAAATGCTTTGCTGAAGACAAAAAGATATAAGGAGAAGAATTTATCCCTCCAAGAAATATTTCAACTGTAAATATTGTTATCAGTTTTCACCTCATGTATGGATGTGAGGGTTTCTTTGTCTTATATTGAAGGCTCTGTGTTTCTCTTCAACAACAATATTAACTCCTTTCTGATCCATGTGAATTCATTTCTTCTTGTCTTCACTTAGCATCCTTTCCAAGTTTTAGCCCAATAAACTTTGATGTTCAGGAGTGCCCCAATTTCTATCTTGAAACCAGTTTCCTTTCTTACTTTTACAAATTTTTGTTACTTTAGAAAAGATATTTGAAACCAACTTCCTTATTCATCATAAATATAGACATTGACTTTGCCTCTTATGTGAGTTCTGTACACACATGAATACCTTACCTTCCCATACCTGCCTCATACCATTATCTTCTCATTTGTAAATGTTATTTACAACATGCTGGGCATGTTATTGTACACTTGATCCATGCATAGGAGGCTGAGGCAGGAGCACTGAGAGTTCATAGACAGACTTGCATACACCACTAATTTGAGGCTACTCTGAGCTACATAAGGAGACTTTTTTTAATTTTAAAGATAATATTGGGTATATTTAGGGTGGTCAGGCTACCAACAAAGTTAAAAAGAAAAAAAAAAAAGGAAATTGTCTCACATACCTTACTGACACTGGCCTCAAACTCAAACATAGCATGGATGACAATGAACTTTGAGTTTCCTTCCTTCCACACCTCCAAGTGTTCAGATTATAGGTATACAACACCACTCTGATGTGGCAGTAGGGATCAAACCCAGAGCATGACACGCAGGTACACAGGAGTCTACCAACTGAGCAATATCTGCAACACAAAGGTAAAAAGCATTGCATATTTAAGGTGATCTCGGCACTTGTTTGTTCCTGGAAAATTAGATTTGTGTACTTATGCCTCCCAGTGTCAATTAAGTGCATAAGACCAGAACCTGAACTTTTAGATAAAACTGCTTTGCCTATGGGAGTTTTCCTTTCTGATAATTAATTCAAATCAATTCCTACGGTCCTTACAATATAATATTGTAAAATTCCCTTTGCTAGATGATGTAAGTGCATTTTATGATTGACAGGCTCCATGGTTATTGTACCAAATTAAAAACTTAAAAACATCTATTTCAGGCTCAAATGCTCTTCCTCCTTCTGATTGGTTATTCCCTCTCGTGTCACTCTTATTCAATGTGTGCATAGTAAGTGGATGATGTGCCTGGAGTAAGGGGAAGAGTAGGCCACTTGCATCCTTATTCATTTTCATTTGTAGAGTTACCTCCTCAATCTACACCCTGTGCTAGGTATCTTATGAGGCTGGAGGTTGAAACCATAACTATCTTATTCCTTAAGACTTGCATTTTCTCAGAGGTCCTTCCTGAAGGAGAAGGTGTGACTCTTATATGTGAATAATATCCACACAGCAATTGTTGCATAGCTAGAATGGCACATGGGTAAAGAATATGAGTTTGTGAGTGAGGCATGGCATGAAATCATATGTTGATTAGTTGTGTGATCAGATTGTTTATACTGACTCAGACTCTGATTTTTTACCTCAACATTGTATTGTGTGTTTACAGCATTTATTTCATAGGTTTACCAAGGGTCTTAAATGAGGTGATGTATATTTAACGGTATACCTCAGTGTCTAGTGTAAGGCACACAGGTGATACCTGCCACCTGGTCTTAGTGGCACACTGATAATCATAACTGCAACAGAAGACATCAGAAGAGGGACTATATTTAAGAATCCAGTTGGATACCATGCTTTTGGAACATTGGGTAACACTAACTAAAGCCCTAAGTATTGTATTCTTTCTCATGACATGTCTCTATGACCCCTGGCTCTACATACTGCAGGTTTTAATGGGATATCATGTTCATTAATTATATATTACTTTAGATTTAGTTGAGAGAGGCTCAGTATATTTGGAAAACAGTTCATATTTTTCAGTCATATTGTATCTTGTCAGAATCTGTCTATCTATCTATCTATCTATATATACAACCTGTCCATCTATCAATCATTTAAATCAGTAAGACCAATTAGTCACACACACTAATAATTTAGAAGCACACCATAGATGTGAACATTTTCTTAAATCATAGCCTTGATAAGTAGTTGCCATTTAATTTTAGAGAAAAATTGAGAGTAGCACAGATACAGTCACGTGACTGCCATGATATGATAAGAAACAGTATGTACAACATTGACTTTGGGTGTATATTCATCTACCTAAAGCTTGGTTGTACTGGGGGATATAGACACAAGGGGAGGCTGTTGTTTCTGGTGCTTTCCATATGAATTTTACACTTATAGAGTTGACTTATTTAGTAACAAAATACTATTTACCCAGAAATTTTAAACTTTCAGGTCTCACTTCCTGTCTATCCAAAATAAAAAAAAACACACTGTGAGTGCAACATCACTTCACTTTAAGGGGGTCAGAATAGCTGCAAGCTCACATTTTCTCTAACTTAAAATGCTTACTTCCATTTTTGGCTGTCCTGCCAAAAGACATTGCTCAACCAGCAGCAGTGGCATTTGTATTATTGTGTTTCACAGTGAGTTTCATTCATTTAAACACTAAAGAAGGGGCTGGAGAGAAGGTTTGGTAGCTAAGAACACCTGCTGTTCAATCATGAGGACATGATTCATATTCCAGCATCTACTCTACAAGCTGCAAAATCCTCACACACCTGTAATCTCAGCTCTGAGAGGGACAAATACACAAGGAACGCTGGGGATTGCGGTCTTTCAAGTAGTCCAGCAAATGTGTGTCTCAGCTTCAGGAAGAGACCCCTACTCAAAGGAATAGGTAGAAAATGATAGAGGAGAATGTTCTCTGCTCTTTTCTGGCCTCTGCATGGGTAGAGACTTGTGCACACATATGTGCATAAAAATCCCAAAGATATATACGAGAATATAAACAATAAAATTCTTTCTAGAAAACATGAGTGGGCATTAAATTATGAAGAACATGGCATGGGGAGGGATTCTGTAAGAGCATGCACAAATAAATAAGTCACTGAGGCAATCTTCTAGGGAGGACTTCATAACATGGAAATAATTAACTGAGCATTGACAATAGGGTAAGATAGTATGGAGCTTCAGTATCATCTAACTTCATTGTTTAGTTTTATGTAACCTATGGACATGGTCTCAAGAATACACAGTGTGTACAGATCACCCTCTGTATTCACAGGCTCTGCATCTGTACCTCCAAACTGCCAATTAATAATGCTGGTGCAACTTGTGTCTGTATTAAATATGTTCCTGTCATTATTTCCTAAACAGCATGATGCAGCTGTACTCCCTAAATAATGATGTGTAACAACTATTGACATGAAATATTATATTGTATAAGGTATTTATAATATAGCCATTTACATAAGATAAGGAGTTGTAAGTAACTTAGAGGTAATTCAAAGTACATGAGAGAATATGCACAGGTTATATGAATGCCATACCAATGTATATAAACAATTTGACCATACTCAGATTATTGTATCTGCCTAAGTCCTGAAGTTAGTTTCCCATAGATACTTGGGAACAATGGAACAGAATAGAGCCCCCCCTCACCCTTTGAAATTTCTATCTTCTCCAGCAGGAGTTAATTTTGTAGAGTTCAATGAGTATCACTCAAGTCCTTAGTACTTTCACACATTAATGTGCTCTTAGAAATCATGTATCTTTTTTATCAATAAGCTATACTTTATTAAATAGTTTTCTTTTGTTCATTGACTATACCTGGATGAATTATTTAGTCACATTTTTTTTTTCAGTCCTGAGGAATCGAATCAAGGGCTTTCCACACGCCAGGTAAGCATTCCTCCACTGAGTTACATACCCACTACCATCATTTTTTTAAATGACACATACTTCATATACCATAAATTTTATCCTGACAGTGTACAACTCACTCATTTCCATGTATCAGCAATGTTCTTCTGTCATAAAAATATGAATTGCTGAGCATTTTTATCCCCCAACTCTTATTCATTAGCAATTATTTTCCATTACATTCTCTGCTTGAAAATAACAAATAGCAATCCAATTGTACAAATGTATTTTTTTGGTATTTTGTGTGATTAGTGTCTGTGATCATATGTACATGCCTTTTCTTATGAGACACAATGTTTTTAAAGTCGACTCATGTTTTGACAGATAGCAATACTTCATTCCATTTAAGGCTGAATATTCCAATGCTTGGATATACCAAAATTTTGACTATTCATTTATCCACCAATAGATGCTTGAGTGGTTTTCATGTCTCATCTATTGTAGATGATGCTACTCTGAATATTCACGTGCAGGTATTTGTATAAACATGGATTTTAGAAACCACAACACTCTTCAGTGTTTGTGTTCCATTTCCCATCCACATCAGTCATTTATGGCGTGGCCAAACACCACACCAATGTTCCTGTTTATAGCTATTCTGGTAGGACACATTGTCACTTCATCCTGTTGTGGTTCAAACTTCTCTAATTCTTTTCAAGTACTTACAGCTATTTGTATCTCTCTATTGAAAACCTATCTTTTCACATCTTTTCTTGGTTTATCACTGAGTTGTAAGAATTGTTTCAATAATCTAGATTTTCTTTTTCTTACTAAATATTTTATTTGTGTATTTTTCTTAATTTTAATTAAAACACAATGAGGGCTAGAGAGATGGCTCAGAGGTTAAGAGCACTGACTGTTTTTTCAAAGGACCTGGGGTCAAATTCCAGCACCCATATGGCAGTTCACAGCTGTCTGTAATTACCAGGCTTAGTGGTCCACACCTTTAATCCCAGCACTGGGGGGTGGGGGGGGTAGAGGCTCTTGGGATCTCTGTAAGTTCAAGGCCAGCTTGGTCTACAAAGTGAGTCCAGGACAGCCAGGGCTACACAGAGAAACCCTGTCTTGAAACAAACAAAAACCCAAAACACACACATACATACACACACTGACATCGTTTCTTTCCTTTCCCTTACTCCCCCAATGCCTCCAAATGCATTCTTCTCCCAGTAGTCTACACAAATACAAGATTCTCATATACCTTATATTTTCACTTGAATACTCATTTCTTTTGATGTAAAAATTTTAATTTTCTTTAAGTCCAAAATATGTTTTGCTATTACTTGTTATTACTTATTTGAAAAATATTATATATACAATCAATCTTGTAGCAAGAGATTATAAAGATTTATTTATATTTTTGTATTTATTTCAGTCTTTGGCTATTTAATATTTTTACTTATTCTCTTTTCATTTTCTGTGTATGACATGAGGTGATTTTTAGAATCAACTTTTCCAATTTTAAATATTAGTCAAATAGAATTTCAGTAAGAGCTATTTTAACTACATAGACCGATTTGAGGAATAGTGACTTAATTTAGTTTTGTTTCTTTCTAGGTCAATAGTTTTATCCTTTTAGGAATTTGTCCATTTCATGTAACCTAATTTGTTGGTATACAGTGAATTTGGCATATTGGTGCAACTCACAATCTAAGGCTCTCAGTAGTGCTACATACCTTGATTGTTTCATTCTCAACAGTTTCTCCCAATCTTCTGTACCATGAACCACATTACAAATGAAAAACCAGACAGGTATCACTTATTTTAGTATTTTTTTTAGGTGAACAATTTACTCTAAGTCTTATTTTCCCTTTCTCTTATTATGATGGGCAGCAAAAATTCTTCTGTATTCTACGTTATATTGCCTAGGCTATTACATTTGGTGGTTTAAAAACTATCATTTTCAAGTCCCGAGGAGGAAGGAACATTAAATGCTTCTCAGATTGCATTTACTGTCCCTTTCTGAACACAACTTCTGCAGCCAGATCAAGGTACTGTGACTGGTTCTAGCCAGTGAGCTGTAGGCAAATGTGAGACATGTCATTTTTAAGCCAGTGGGAAGGAGAAGAGCAGGAATGGGTTTATAGTTTCTCTCTTGCTTTATGCTGATGATTTCTGAGATACTCAAGAAGATGAAAGAATTATCATGAATGTCTTCTCGTCTTGCAGAAAGGGCATGAGGCAGGATTCCATGAAAGACTTGCTGCCCTAACAGACTCCATCCCTAAGATTCTGGCTGTATCTGTTGTTGCAGCAGGGCATAGATATACTGATGCAAATTACTACGTGTTTATCCCTCCAAACCTTATCAGCCTTTTTCCATGCGTTCTGTTCTTCTTCAGTCTTTTTTTTTTTGGTTTTTCAAGACAGGGTTTCTCTGTGTATCCTTGGCTGTCCTGGACTCACTTTGTAGACCAGGATGGCCTTGAACTCACAAAGATCTGCCTGCCTCTGCCTCCCAAGTGCTGGGATTAAAGGTGTGCGCCACCACCGCCCGGCTTTCTTCAGTCTTTTTATAGACAATATTCTCCTCCTCCGTACCCCATCACTGTGACAAACAAATGAAGTGATGGCTAAAAGATCAACACGGACATAGCAAAATGAGTGAAAAAGAAAGTACACATTTCCTAGAAGGAGCAAAGTCCCAATACCTTGGGGACTTTTGAAGTCCCTGAAGATGGCCTTCTTTAGTTTCTATACTTTTTTTTTGTTCTTTCCAGTGATGTTCTATGGGGTTTTAATGAGAATTTCAGAAGATTATTTTTTTTCAAAATAACTTTTAAGTAATGCCATGACAATCTTAAGTGATGATGAATATCAACTGAACTAAATCCAACTACATTGAAAATTGAATGCTTTAAAATTTAGAAATTTAAGCTAGTGATTTTAAATTGATATGACTTTAATGAAGCTGTTTTCTATCTTTCTTAAAATAAAAACCATTACTCTTCTGTGACATATATTGAGAGAACATTAAAGAAAAATGAGAAGTGAAATATATAGATGAGAGAAGAAAAGACAAAGTAATTTCAAAACTTAATGCTGGTATAAAATGCATTCTTTTAGAGATTTAGTTTGTTTTTATTTATGTATGGTGTGTGTATCTGTGAGGGCTTGGATGACTGTGGAGGTTACGCGGTGTCAGATCCACAGATCTAGAGTTACAGCGGCTACTAGGAATATAATGTGGGTCCTGAGGAAGATCAGAAAGATCCTTAGCCTCTGACAAATCTCACTAGTCCCTATGAATACTATCTTAAAACAGTAGCTACTTTTTAAAAGATTTATTTATTTTTAGTTATGTGTATACATGTGTAAGAATGTGATTCTCAGTGTGGAACCACCAAGAGTCCAGGAGAGAGTATGGGGTCCCCTAGAAATGGAGTTTCAATTGATTGTTAGACACATAACTCGGGTGCTAGGAAGCCAACTCTAGCTGCTCGGGGATCTCTCTAGCCCCTGCTAGAAGCTATAATGTAACATGAATTATTTCTTGTTATAAAAAAATGGGGAACTTCTTTTGTTTAGTCATCTGATGATACCAAAAGAACACTCAAATTTGGAAGAAAAACTAACTCAGCAATAAGCTACAGGCAGAATGAAAGAATTTAAATTCATTTTAATTTTGATTACCACTAATTATCCTATGTGGAAGATAGTAACCTTTATTCCTCTCTTTTCTGCATTTATTGCTTTGATGAAATTTAATTTGTAATGCTTTATAATGTACCTGTCTTATTCTTCAATAACAATTACCTCAATTGCTTTGTCTTAGGGTCACATTTAAGTGATGTATTTGGGCCCTTATCTGATTACTATTTTTCAATTTTTTTGTATTGTATTTGTGTGTGTGTGTGTGTGTGTGTGTGTGCACGCGCGCGCACATATGTGGTTGGGTGCTTGGATCTACGTGTGTATGGAGGATAGAAAAGGGTGTCATCTCTCTCAGAACTGGAGTTACAGGAATTTGCAGAATATCTGGCTTGGTATGTGAGTACTGGGATCCAAACTCTGGTCTTCTTGATTGTACAGTAAAAGTCTTAAACCATAAGCCATTTCTCCAACCTCCAATTCTTAAATTTGTGTAATCATTATTATGGTTCATCTCTTCACTGATTTTGCTTATTTTTCAAAGTTATTCTTTAAAATCTAGTAGTATCAAGTTTTCTTAACATATGCTAAAAATGCCAATTTCAAGATTCATCTGTTCACTGTAAGGCAATTTTCCTTCCTTATCTCTTTGAGTATTTTCTATGCTACTTTTTAAAGCTTGTCTTCAGGGATCCGAACTAATTGCTTGGCCATGGGTGGGTTATAGTATCTGTATCTATATCATCTCTCTGAGCGGAGTGAGTATATGGTCTCTATTTTATTCATTTTAACTAAGTAAAGCAACCCATCCCTACTCTGCATTTTGTTTCTTGTTGCTTGTAGTTTGTTGCATTTTTACTTATGTATCCTGTGCTGGTGCATTTCCTAGCAAATCTCTTTTCTTCTCATCTGCATCTTTTAATATATCGCTGGGAATGTTTTAGACTTAATTTATGTCCATTAATTACTTCAAGTTACATCTCCATCACAGTGCCCTCATCTCCATCACAGTGCCCTCATCTCCATCAAAGTGCCCTCATCTCCAGCACAGTGCCCTCATCTCCAGCACAGTGCCCTCATCTCCAGCATAGTGCCCTCATCTCCATCACAGTGCCCTCATCTCCATCACAGTGCCCTCATCTCCATCAAAGTGCCCTCATCTCCATCACAGTGCCCTCATCTCCA
>CAJQZJ010004381.1:9453901-9480458 GCA_907164525.1 Lophiomys imhausi
GCCCTCATCTCCATCACAGTGCCCTCATCTCCATCACAGTGCCCTCATCTCCATCACAGTGCCCTCATCTCCATCACAGTGCCCTCATCTCCATCATCACAGTGTCCTCATCTCCATCACACTGCCCTCATCTCCATCAAAGTGCCCTCATCTCCTTCACAGTGCCCTCATCTCCAGCACAGTACCCTCATCTCCATCACAGTCCCCTCATCTCCATCACAGTGCCCTCATCTCCATCACAGTGCCCTCATCTCCATCACACTGCCATCATCTCCATCACACTGCCCTCATCTCCATCATCACAGTGCCCTCATCTCCAGCACAGTGCCCTCATCTCCAGCACAGTGCCCTCATCTCCATCACAGTGCCCTCATCTCCATCATCACAGTGTCCTCATCTCCATCACACTGCCCTCATCTCCATCAAAGTGCCCTCATCTCCTTCACAGTGCCCTCATCTCCAGCACAGTACCCTCATCTCCATCACAGTCCCCTCATCTCCATCACAGTGCCCTCATCATCTCCATCACAGTGCCCTCTTTCCACTCCGTAACTTTTTGTTTAGCTGAACACATGTCCTTATTGGACCAATCCATCAATTCAAATCACTAATCCAGGATCCACCCTGGTTTGCCAAGCTGTACATTCCTTTGACCTGGAGTATTTGTGTTACCTTTGAAGAAACAGTGCCTTTCTCTACTTCATGTTTTGATTTGGGGATATAATATATTTTAATAATTCTCAAAACATTTCTTATTTTCTCCTGCCTTACGTCCAATCTTAGTTTTTTTACTCTAAGATGGAACAAGTGGGCTCTGGAGTTCATTCCTGTCTTATCTGGGATCACTTGTTCTCCCTGTGGATCTTCAGGAACAATGAGCAGGGTGCATGTGAATGAATCAGCTGGGCTGATTCCATTCTTTGCTGCGATCCTTGAATCCCACAAGTTTCCTTTGTTTGATTCCATTTCACTAGGAGTGGCATGAATTCAACTCTTCTTGGCTTTGGCTTGCTCTTCCAATTTAGCAGCATGTGCTGTAACAGTGGCTCTTCCTGCCTTTTCAATGCCCAGATGTAGTTAATAGATAACTTAGTGTTTTATATGGATTTTCCCAAGAAACTTAATTCATCTCTTTATCAGCTCTCCACATTAGATTGCAGTAGCCCCCTGCCCTTTCTCTGTAGCTTCACTTTACATAGATTCCATTATTGGAGGTCAACTGTCTTGAAAATGTTAAGTGGAAAATTCCAGAAGTAATTCATGCCTTTTAATTGTGCATGATTCTATATAGAGTGACAGGCTCTCCTGTCTTCACCACCTACGTTGTAACTCATCCTTTTGTCCAATGGATACAGACTCTGTGTGCTAGCTGTCTCTCAGTATCTGTGCCAGCTGCCATACTGACTTACAGTATTGCTCCACTTGTATACACTATCCTCCTTTGACTTAATTCTACTAGACCCAAATCAAACATAACAATGCTAGCAGCTTAGTTACCCAAAGTGATGCATAGGAATGCTTCCTATAAGGGAGAATTCAAAAGTTCTTGACATGAAGAAATAACAAAAATTTGTCAGACCTTATGAGTGGAAAATGTGAATTGAATGTGTGCTATGATTTGCAGAGATATATTTCACCAGAAAGCATTGAGTCTAGACAATGACTCATTAATTCCTATGGTGCCCCATTTATAAAATAAACTTTATCACAGGAATATTATAGGATGTAAGTGTATGGAAAATATGTATACATATATAGATATATACTGGTGTGTGTGTGTTAATCAAGGTCTATTATTAACTGCAGCTACACCTGTCCACTCAGTGTGGAACATATCCTCCAATAACAAAGGGTACTACTATATTCAAACTGTTCTCAGGATTTGTGCATCTTCTTTATCCTCAGTGTTGCCTCACTGAAGATGGAAGCAAGATTGGGCATCCTGTCACTTCAGCCATTGTACCACAATTTTCTGTTACTTTATTGATCTCTTTTGGAAGTATTCAATTACCCTGTAGCCCTCTAATGTTTTCTACTGCTAGAAGGTCTTTTGGCCTCTGGAGGAGAAAGAGGCTATCACAGAACTTTGTGGCATCACCAGCTCTCAGACTCAAAGCTACTTTCAAACATATGTGTAAAGTATTCATATTAAGATATTAGATGGCAATCTATGGATTGGGAAACGACCTTTACCATCCCCACATCTGACAGAGGGCTAATATCCAAAATTTACAAAGAACTCAAGAAATTAAACACCAAGAAAACAAATAATCCAATGGGGTAAAGAGCTAAACCAAGAATTCACAAAAGAGGAATCTCTAACGGCCATGAGACACTTGAAGAATTGCTCAACATCATTGATCATCAGAGAAGTACAACTCAAGATGACTCTGAGATTCCATCTCACACCTGTAGGAATGGCTGAGATAAAAAACTCAAATGACAGCACATGCTGGTGAGGTTGTGGAGAAAGGGGAACACTCCTCCGTTGCTGGTGGGAGTGCAAACTTGCACAACCACTATGGAAATCAGTCTGACAATATCTTAGGAAACTTGGAATACTTCTACCTCAAGATCCATCCATTCCAATACTGGGCATACATCCAGAAGATTCCTCACCAAACCACAAGGACATTTCCTCAACTATGTTTATAGAAGCTTTGTTTGTAATAGCTAGAAATTGGGAACAACCCAGATCTCCCTCAACCGACAAATGGATAAAAAAGCTGTGGTACATTTACACAATGGAATACTACTCAGCCATCAAAAACAAGGAAATCATGCAATTTGCTGCCAAATGGATGGAACTAGAAAAGCTCATCCTGAGTGAGCTAACCCAGACCCAGAAAGATGCACATGGTATGTATTCACTTATAACTGGATTTTAGCTATTTAATAAAGGATGACTATCCTACAACCAACAGACCAAAAGGAACAGGAACATGGACTTTGTTACCTGCTAGTGGGATACTTTACCCTAGTGGAGCTGCCATGTAGGCCCCCAGTGTAAGAGGAAGCTCTTAG
Source organism: Lophiomys imhausi (assembly GCA_907164525.1). NCBI lineage: Eukaryota > Metazoa > Chordata > Mammalia > Rodentia > Muridae > Lophiomys > Lophiomys imhausi. Next base: position 9,456,926 of record CAJQZJ010004381.1, read on the forward strand.
CCCTCATATGACTGATGAATTGAGGGGGCTAAAATGTGGGGGCACCCCACATGGGAGGAGTCGGATAGGTGGGAGAGGGGGTAGAGTATGGGAGGCTGGGACTAAGGAGGGTGGAGGGAGGGGGCTGTGACAGAGATGTAACTTGGAATAATAATTAAACATAATTTTAAAAGATACTGAAATAAAACTACTACAGAATTAAAAACAGTCACGTTTGGGAAATGCATCCAGTGTGTTCAAACTACAGAATCCTAAAATTCATCATCATTATCCCAGTGTAGGAGGCACAGAGGTCCTTGTGCTCACAGACAAGACACAGGGTTGTCTTTTCAGAGAGAGAGAGAGAGAGAGAGAGAGAGAGAGAGAGAGAGAGAGATATGTATAATCTGTTTTTCTCCTAGAAGGCTGGTAGTAGAGGTGGTTAGTAGCCTGGTGACTTTTGTGCTACCTGTATGGTTGAAACCACACCAGATTCTCCCACAGACCCTTACTGTGAGCTTGTCAAGCTACAGAACCTATCTTTATGGAAGGTGTCACATGTACTTTACAAAGAATGTTGATGTATTCATATCTTAAGCATTATCATGAACACAGGATTGAATTAATTTTATCACCAAATTATGGTGTACTTAAAAAGGGCTAAAATAAACTACCTGGCGTGAACCAACACTGTCTACCAAGTCATGTTGAACCAGCCTTCCTTCTTGCCTCTTGTAGATTGACACTCTGCAGGCCATGGTGACTGCAGAGATCCTACACACACACACACACACACACACACACACCTGAACCTAGTGGTCCACAATCTATAAAGGAACAAGTGACTAGAGACCGAATAGTACAGAGGCTCAAATATATTGAATATTCTACAGGTTTTACTAAGTAATCTCAATAGCAAACTAAACATGAAATGCAGAGCTGGGATAAAGAGATTGGTAGAATACCCAGTTAGAGCAACATCAGAAGGCACAACAGAGAATGTGAAAGTGAATAGAGTCCGAAGACAAGGAACATAAAGGAGCAGAGAAGACACATTTAAAATAAAAGGGGAAGCACAGGGAACAGGGGGTAGAAACGGCTTAACATACATATGAGGGAAACAAATATGCTGCATATTAAGCACATAATTTCAGACTGGAAGGGGAGTCTGAATGCTGCAAAGGACAGTGGGTGCCATAGAGAATTATCAGATAATGACTGACGTAAGAGTGCTAAAGCGTAGTGAGGTGGCACAAGACCCCATCATCCCAGCACTCAGGAGACTGAGGCAAAGAACATGAGTTCAAGTCCAACTTCATCCACACAGTGAGAACTAACTCTGAACCAAGAGCATGCTGCGAAGAGGCCAGCAATGTGTGGAAACTGGCAGTGGAAACTGTAGAAATCCTAGGAAAATGGAGGAATGCCACATACATTGTCATAAACTTGGTACTTTTTGATCTAAGTTTGCCAGATGTGTGTCCTCAGATATGTGAGATTAAGTCATTTGGCCCTTTTTGGCCCTACTGAATTCCCTGCACTGTAAGAATGGTGAATTGAGTTTCTGGTATTTATGCTAACTTTCAAATACCAGAGGGGTATAAGTTATAAGGAGGAAAACATGGAGAGTTTGGAGGCAATTTACTATGTAGTAATAATTTTGGCAAACAATACATTGATTGTAGTATTTACATAAAAGTAACGTATGCAAAGGGATTTGCCAAGATGGAATGGAGAAATAGGAAAGATTACATTCCAAGGTGAGTCCAAGCTATGACTTGTGTTATTAGGAGAATAGATGATTTTTGGAAGAAGAGCAAAAATTAAGCTAAGGATCTATTTTGGAAAGCAGAAAGATGATGTCGGCACGTGGCTCTGAAAGGTTCAGGTGGTAAGGCTGCATGCAGTGTGAGAAGTTGGCAGCAAGCAATACAAATCTGAGCTTTCAAAAGGCAAACATGAGAAATTTAGAACTTGATTTTATGAAAGTGACTCAGGAACAACAGAGTGAACCATGGATTGAATTATGCCTTGTCAATCTGTTGATGGTCTGCAGCCCTAGTGTGTATGACAGTATTTGGAGAGGGTGCGATGGAAGGTAACTAGGGTTAGATGGGTTTACAAGGTACATTAAAAGACCAAACTAGCCGGGTGTGGTGGCACATGCCTTTAATCCCAGAACTCGGGAGGCAGAGGCAGGCGGATCTCTGTGAGTTTGAGGCCAGCCTGGTCTACAAAGTGAGTCCAGGACAGTCAAGGATACACAGAGAAACCCTGTCTTGAAAAACAAAAAAAAAAGAGAGAGAGAGACCAAACTAAAAGTCTGTCTCAAATCTGACATGTGAAATTATTTTGATGTAATACATGCATACATTAAGATAGTGGTAGAGATATGCCTTGAGGATTCCAGAACGGGAGATGATTTCCAATGGGGAGATGCTCAAGAATCTTTCTTGATGTGATTATTACACTTGGATTGTGACCAAAAGTCTCCATATTTCTCATGTTTCTGTAATGCAGTTTTCCATGGAAAGAGTGCTTCAGGGGCAGTTGTAGATGGAGTGATTGACATTGACTTCGAAAGTCCTCGGCAGGAAACATAATTTTATGGAGCTATGGAATAATCATAGAAGGGACTATTTATAGTATTTGACAGAGTCAGGGTCAAAGAAAAAAGACACAGACAAGCTTAAAAACAAGTGCTGTGTGGCAACTTCCTCCTGGATAGAACAGTCCATACTGGTGGGAAGCTCTCTAAGATGCAGGGTGTTTAAACAGAGGTGAAACATCTCACATGGCAGGGAAGCTTGTTAAAGCACAGGAAGTAAACAACTCAATAATTTCAGAAAGTCCCTGAAACGGCCTGGATTCACCAAGCTCCTCCTTCCCAAGCGTTTATGAGCAGTAAGGGCACGCTTAGTCAAGGCCAGTTACCTAGAAGAGGCTTAGACCAGACCAACTGCTTAGAAGAGGCAGAGACACACCAACTCTTCTAGAAAAGGCAAGACCACCTGAGCTCTCTGATGACTCTATCCACCCTGTTGAGCTAGCCATAAGGCATGCAATGAACTTTAGGGTGCCAGCTTTTGTGACCTGTCACCTATGCTAGCATGGCCTTTTAGTGATGCAGCTGTCTTTCAGTCATGTTTACCTCTGTAAGTGATCCCTCACCCATACTCCTACAAGGAACCCTAGTAAAGCCATTAGTTAACCAAGATGGACTTTAGTGATATACACTTACATTGGTCTGTCATTGGTTACTTATGTGGAACAAGTAGGCATTTATTCTTGTCTCCCCAGGAATAGATACTATCACACAACAACAGAGCAACAGGAAGAACCTACATGTGGGAAATAAAGTTCTGAGAGGCAGTAGTGAATCTAAGCCAGGGAGAGAGGACCTCTTGAGGGAGCTATGATGCTGGAGTCATGAAGTCCCTGGGAGAGCCACCATGCTGATGTAGGGAAGGAGGAGGAGCAATTGTCTACAATTATTCTCCTCCCAGTCCACGGTCCCTTCCTTAGTCCTAGTCTCCCATTTGCTGATCCTGGTCAGAAACAAGGGGACAAAGAGGTAGTGGCAGAATTGGTAGGGATGAGTCGGGGAATAAATGCCACAGTTACTTAGAAAGGAAGGAAGAAAGATGATGTATTTGGTAAAATAGTGATGCACCAAGATGAGAAGTCAGGCATTTGCTTACAGAAGCAAACGATTGTTCAAATTCACCAGGACTGTGTGACCAGGGAAGAGAAGCATTTAAACCTAGGGCTGGAAAGATGGTTTGGAGGTTAAGAGCACTTACTATTCTTGACTAGGACCCAAGTTCTGTTCCCAGAACCCCTGTCAGGAAGCTCACAACTGCTTGTAACTCCAGTTCCTTATTTAAGAATATTGTATACAACCTGCTCACTCATCCTGCTGTGTACTTCAAGTCACCTCTGGATGACCTGTAAATCCTAAAACAATAAAAATACCATGGGAAGACTTGCTAGATATTATTTTTGATTCTAAAACAGTGTGTAAAACCTCAAGAGAGACATAACTATTTTTAAAAAATACTTTTTGGCCTGTGGTTGATTGAATCCATAAATGTAAAACCCACAGACACACAGAGCCATTGTCACATTCTCCTGCACTTCTCACTCTTTGCAGTTAAGTGGGAAGGATATGAGAACAGCTACATACAGGGGTTGGGAGGGATAGACTACGTCCAGTGTAAGGAAAATAAAGAAAAGTGAAGATGACTCATGGGGAAACAGTAGATAGTGAGAAGGCTTTGAGGGAGCAGAAGAGGAGGAAACAATAGAACAAGAAGAGTTGGGGAAAAGGATGAATTGCAAACTTATTTTAATTAAGACAATCAGAACCAGGATGTTGGAAGTTTTCTTGGAAAAGCATTAACTTCTGTGAGAATTCTATACAAGAAAACCAGCTACAAGATCTTACTAAGTCTTAAGAAAAATCTTCTCATTTAATCACAGAAGCTATGAGTGGTCTTCAGGGGAAGGGGGAAAGAAAGAAAAGTGGGTAGTCATCCAAGTATACCAAGTTGTCTAGAAGTGGCTTGCTCCAGATCTAGAGCAGATGGCACACATCTGGTCCCAACAGTTCAGTTGTCTCATTCAGGGATCCTGCAATGGGTCATGATGAGTGTGTTTACCCCATGTAAGTTAACAAATCAATGTCTCAAACCTATTGGTTAACAACTTCACAGCCAACTGTTAAAAATTTCTTCTCCTGCCAGAGGTTTTCCACAGACTCCATTTGAGCACAGGCTGTAGCTTTCAGTAATAAGGATGTTATCACATGAGGCCACTTTCATGAGAGGAATACTGTCCTTCTTTGCCAGGGGGTTCCTGGAAAGGCATGCTATAAGGAAGCATGAGTATCAGCTCTTTTCAAAGACCAGAGGGAAATAGTAGGAGCCCATTGGCCAGAGTATTGTGTTAATTAGATGTGGTGGCTCTTACCTGTTAATCTTAGACTCCAGAGACAGAAGCAAGAAGATCATCAATTGTAGGCCAGTTGTAGTGTGTACTGCCTCAAGAACACAAAAATAGGACTAGGAAGGTAGCTGATTAGTTAAAATGTCTTCACTCAAATGTGAAGACCAGGTTAGATCCCAGAAAACACAAAAATGCCAGGTAGGCATGTTGTTTCACCTACTTGGTGGAGCAAAACATGCATCACTTAAAAGTGGAGACAAGCGATCCCTAGAACAAACTGGATATTAAGAATGTCCCGTGGGGTGCTGTGGGTCTCCTCTTTTCCTCATGACTGTTGGCCACCAGTGTACGAGGTCGAGGGGAGCAGAAGATGGGGAACAGGTTTCAAATGGCCGTGAGCACGATGGATTAAGAACAACCTAGGATCAGCTGCAGAGAGGCAGATCAACTTTATTGGGGTGAACAAAGGCTATATAGAACTTGAGGAAAGGGTAGAGGTTTCCAGGATGAAAGTAAATCATTGGCTGGAGCTAAGAGTACCAGGGATAGATCATTTGTATTTGGCAGAATGATCCTATCATAAGAGGGAGAACACAGTACCTAATTATCCCATGGGCATCCAGTGGGGAGAATGTTAACAGGAAACTGGGTCAAAGGTCACACTCCAGCTATGGTTAGAGGTATTCCAGGAACTCCAGGTGCTGCTGAACAGGTTCTTATCCTGAGAAAGGTAGTTAAGCCTGTAACTTCATAAGTAAGTGACATTCTTCAGGTAGAGAGTATAGGAGTCAAGTACCCCAGATCAGGCAGAAAGGAGGAGAAAGGCCCACTGGAAAAAGGTGTCCACCATGGAGGGCCAAGCTCAGGACTTTCCAGACATGTCAGACTACAACCTTAATAGCGGGGACCAACAATAGCCAATGAGTGAGCTCTGGGTTTGAATGAGAAACTCTGCCTCAATGAGTAAGGTAGAAGGGTGATAAAGGATGCATCTGCCATCAATTTGAGGCCCTCAATATGCTCATACAGGTGAATGTACACCTGCACATATCTGTACTCACACATACACAGACATGCATACACACTGGCACATACTCCATGCACATATGTACACAAGAAAAATTTGAAAAACAAAAACTACAAGCTGATCAAGCTGATAGAATTCCACATGATACAAAGAGAAGCCAAACAATTGAAAACATAACATCAGGCACATTTCACTTCATACATGTGGGGTTTCAGTGAATAGAGATTTAATGAGATCTTTGATCTGAATGGTGCTTGAATTAGCATCAGTGATCCACCCTACTCACAAAAAGCAAAAAAACAACTAACAAAACAAAAAAACCCAAACCAAACCAACCAAACAAACAAAAAAACCATGCACTTCCCATATGAGCCCCGCCATGGTCACCGGTCTTTCTTTAGAGACTACTGTATCATGTTCAAAGGACTAACATCAATGGCCAGAAATGATATAGGTGCTCCCATCTTGGGAGAAAATAAATATTCTCAGGGCTTAACAGTTGTTTTTTTCCAGTGAGATCTTGCATGGACTTCATAGACTCTACTGCTAGATAATAAAAATTTATTCCAGGAGTGAGTGAACTTTGTATAAAAAGAGTTTTGTATAGTTTTGTATACAAAAAGAGTAATCAATTTTCTCTGTCTCTTCATTTCCCACCTCCAACTTTCTCTCCTTAAATGCCACTTTCATTTAATTTTCTGACTGATCTGTTTTCCGTGCCAGTCACAGATACGAGGTTTCTTAGGGACCAGAAATAACTAAGATGTTTAACAGGTGAGTATTTGCTTGATTTTATTCAGAGAGACAAATCACTTTGGTAATAGTTAATCAGTGGCAAGTGTCAGGAACTCTCATTGGCATCTTCTCTCACACAGGGATAGAAGACATGCACTGGAAGAGGATCTAGACATCATGTAGATGGGGTTGACCAATGGCCACACCAGGGGTTGGTATGTCTATGGGGTTAGTATAAAGGATGTTTGTATGGGGATGCTTGTAGAAAAGGGCTATGCATCTCATCCCCCCAGTATCAGCCACATAGGTGAGGGCAGTGCAGGTCACAATACAATCAAAATGGTGACTGCAGAGTGACTACTAGTCCAAGGGGATAAAGATCCTAACTCCATAGGTCAGTTACCAATTTTAACATCCCTGTCTTAGTTGATCTATTGCTGTGAAGAGACAACATGACCATAGAAATTCTTATAAAGGAAAACATTTAATTGGGACTAGCTTATAGTTTCAGAGGTTTAATCCATTATCATCACAGCAAGAAACATTGTGGCATGCAGGCAGACATGGTGCTGGAGAGGCAGCTGAGAGTTCTATATCCAGATCACCAGGCAGCAGGAAGAGAGGGGCACTGGAACTGACTTGAGCATTTGAAACCCCAAACCCCATGCCCAGTGACACTCTTCCTCCAACAGGGCCACATCTACTCCAGTAAGATCACACTTCCCTGTCAAGTAGTGTCACACTCTAATGAGCAAATATTCAAATATATGAGCCTATGAGGGCCATTCCTATTGAAGTCACCATAATTCCTAACTTCAACTGATCTTTTCCCAATATAAGAAAACCATTTTTAAAATGCAAATTAGCATTTATAGAAGTTGTTTGTGAGCACTCTACCACTGAACCTATTGTGATGATCCATCTCTGAATAACAGCCTTAACTAAAATTCTAGGTGATTTTTTTTTCCTGTCATATGTGTGTGCTAACAGGAAAGGGAGGCTTTCTAGAGCAGGGATCATGGAGGAAGGCAGTGGGACAGGGACAGGGCCTGAGATGGCTTACTAGAAATCAAAACACAGTGCAATTAGCAGAGACTCCAGATAACACTGGTGAAATAGAAAGGGCTTCCTATCCCCTTTCAATGGTCTGTGCAGAAGGCTGAGACCAGCACTGTTGTTAAACTCCATGAGATCACATAAGGACCCAGGCTCATATTATCTTTGGATTCCAAATACTTTGAATGTGGCTAATCTTTTAAGAATTACTACTAGTGACTACAATCCTATGTGTCTGCAGAACCTAACACTGTTCTGTCAAGCCCCACAGCTTCCATCTGGTAACACACTGGTTCCTACAATGTATTCAATGAGTGATTGTTGATCCTACAAGGCCCTGTCAAGCACTATCACTGTTCTAAACTCGTCATGTGCATGTCTAAATCTTTAGGTTATCTATTGCTAGGCAGTAAAAAAAAATACATCTTTATCTTTTGGTTGCAGCACAGATATAGTTCTTGAAGTGGTTTATTTATATTGTGGTCATCGGCAAAGTTAAAAAGTGATGTAAAATAATGTCAGCTTTCATATAAAAGCGCTGCTTCCATTTCCCTGGATGAACATCTGGTGGCAGCAGGTTGCAAGTTACTCCTAGGAAATCCCTATCATACTGTGCTCAGAATAGTTTTCCTTGGAGCTGAAATATTTGTCACTGCATTCTCACTAACCTTGGCTTCTCTTTCCCCAAAACAAGATGTCGTCTCTTCAACCTCCACTTGCCCCTATGAACCTGCCCAGTTGGGTTAGTGACCTACTCTGCCTATTTACATTTAAATTGAGGTTTAGGACAGGGTAGCATTGCTACAGGGATATCAGCTGGGATATGGCACTTCAAAAATCATATTATATAAGCAGGAGAAAAACAAACTTGTTCACTGGGAGCCCCCCCCCAACACTTATATAAATTCCACTGATGCTCTAAATGTATCTGAAGTTGTGTCATTTGACTCCTTCCAAATGGTCAACTCTAGGCTATAGCATCTTATTTGAGGGCTAGATCTACTAATGGAAACTTCTCTTATGGTTATAGTGTAGAATTAATCTACCATGTTGCAAATGTCAGTGGCTATGAAAGTACAGTTTGAAACGAGAACTATACTTAAATGACCTTAGTTACAGTGCTCTCTCATAGTTCCTCAAATGAATCAAAGCTAAGTACAAACAGAAACTCCTGCACTGATGTTTAGAATGGCTATGTTCATAACTGTTGAAACTTGGACAAATGAGGTATGTTTCGAGAAGTTAGTGATAATTTATATATAAAAAAAGAAACACTGTGGAGATGAGAAAAGACATCGGAAAGCTTAAATATATACTACAAAGGAGATAAACCTATCAGAGAAGACTTCACACTGTGGTCGTTGAACTACAGGCCTCCTTGGAAGAGCTACAGGGACCTTAAAGAGATGAATTATTCCTAGAGGTTAGGGGGTGGGAGGAATGAAGGTACCTTAAGGGTGACCGACTACATATCATCATATACTTGTTCAGAAACATAGATTACACTCAATAGTGAACCACAGACTTTAGGTGACAATGATTTGCTTATGTGGGTTCATGGACTGCAACAAATGTGCCACTCTGGTGCTGATGCTGATGTGGGCACAAAGTTGCTCCAGTGTGTGGGCAGGGTATGGGGGAACGCACAGTGCTTTCTGATCACATTTTCTGTGAACCTAGAACTGCTCCAAAAGAATGAAATCTGTTTAAAAGAGTAGTCAGAGGTGGGTGTGAGCTTTCAAGAAGCGAATATTATTATCAGCATTGTAATCCAAATTCCATCAGAAAAGTACAGCTCTTAAATCCACATGTGGAATTTTCTATTTCTAAATTCATGAGTCTTGATACTGTGTAGATAATATATGACAAGAATATTGGTTTAAAAAAATTGTAAAGAGAGCCTGCACACCCTTCTTTCTTTGGGATCACAGGCATAGGCCTGACACATTCCAAACCTGAAGTGCTAAATAATCATCACCATCTGGATGAAATATTCACCCTTAAATAATCCAAGGGAGATTTTTCCAGACATAGAGATATGCTGGTGTATGGCACCCAAGAGAACTACTTATTTCACTCCAAACTCCAAAGCAACTTTTAAGCAGATGTTACCATTCCCCCTTTATTAGGATTTTGCATGAGGCAGGGTCAGGTTCCTATCGTTTAAGCCAGTGCCTCATTCTTCCTGCATAGAGCACCCTGCTTATTTATAAATAAATAAACAAACAAACAAACAAACAAACAAACAAATAAATAAATAAATAAATGGACACTAGCTTTCTACATCTCACATGCTGAAAGCCACATGAGAAAATTTAGAACCAGGCATTTCAGTAAAAGCAAGCACTGTAGAATTATTGGTACAGAAAAAGACAATCAATTAGCCAGAATTAGGGGTGATGGCAAAGCCTCAAGGAGGAAGAAGTATTGTAGGTCTGGGAGAAGTTGGGAGGTGAAGTAGTATTTCTTTTTTTCTATTTTTTTTTTATTGAAAAACATTTATTTTGTGAATTTCACATCGTGCACCCTGTTCCCTCCCATCTCCCATTTCCCCCCCAGACCCACTCTTCACCCTTGCAATTTGTCCCAGCATAAAAAAATAACAGCTCATTGTGTAAGCTGCAGTGTATCTCAGTATGTTCCACAATATTCCCCTTTGTCCACACATTCTGCTTGAAAATGTTCATTATAATGACTCCTTAGTCTGGTATGAAATCCCCTGGTTTCTGCTACTCCATCAGTACTAGAAGGAACCTCACTGGAACTCCTTTCAGATATGCCATAACTGTCCTGTGTCATGGAGATCCTGCAGTCCTGGGTTGTGGAACTGACCACTTCTTGCACTCCAGCAGTTCATCCATGGGGTAGATGTTGGGGTGGGCCAACTCAAAGCCCTGGTTCTGGACCTGCAACCCCCACTTGCATGGCCAGTTCTACCATTGAAAGGTGCAGGGCCTGCTCCCCTGAGTGCTGCAGCATGTGAGGGGCAGGGACAGTTCTCCTGCTCTTGTGACCCCATCTGGGCCAGATCTCTTGTTGGCCAATGGTAGTGAGGGCAAAAGAAAGGGGAGGGCATCTCTCCCTAGCCAACACATAGGAGACAGAAGGCAGGGCTGGCTCTCCCACACTCACCCCCTCAGGGCTGGCTCACCCACAACCCCTACATCCAGGGCCAGGTAGAGTTCTTCTAGCTTCTGATTTGTTTCCTGTCCTGGAAGCCAATGTGGTGTTTGTCTGGTATTGGTCTAGCAGTCATCTCAGGCTACCCTAGGGGGGGCAAAGTGGTGTTGGTATCCAGCTTGCTTTTTTTTTCCCCCAGGATTGTTAGGCTACTATTCATTCAGATGTTCATAGGTCAGAACACTGAATGTAGATATAGCCTTTCTCCTCTCTGCACCTACTGATGCACATGTGACATAGTCACATCTGCAATGCCTCTAGGGTCAAGGAAGTACTATTTCTTATCAAGTAGTTGAAAGTTGTAGGAGGATAAGAAGTTGGATGTGGACGTTAAAAATAAGAGAGACCAAGATGGACCAAAAACTGGAGGGTATCACCAACCATGGGCCAGCAATAGAACATAGGGGATGGCAGGCCATACGACAATGGAAGATAGGGTGTGAGTGTGGGCGTATGCATGTGTGTTCCCCTGTGTATGTGTGTGTCCGTGTGTGCATGTGTGTGTGTGCAAGTGTGAGTGTGTGTGTGTGCATGTGTCTACAAAGATGTTAGCTCTCAGCTATTGCTCCAGTACCATGGCCGCCTGCCTATTGCCATGCTCCCTCCTATGATGGTCATGGACTCACCCTCTGAAAGTGTAAGCTCACAAATAAATTCTTTGTTTTATAAATTTGTTTGGTCATGGTGTGTTTTACAGGCAATAGAAGAGTAACCAAGAGAGTTCTACTTCAGAAACCAACCTGAAATCAAGCAGGTAGGGAACCCAGGCAGTCATGTTTATAGTATTCTCCAGGTAACTATAATGCATAGTGAAGTGGCAGAGCTACTGAGAGAAAACATCCTTTTCACTGAGCTGTCTTGGTGAAATGAAGGAGGCAATATTTCTGTTTGAGTGTGATTGCATATACCTTTCTCCTAAGATCATTTTTCTATCAATGGAATCATTTTAAAAATGTTTTCGAGGACTCTGACTTCTTGATCATAGCACAAAGAACAGCATATGACAGTATCAAAGCACCAACAAAAATCTGGACTAAAACAGACCTGGCTCATTTCTACCACATCTTAACTTTAAGGATGGATTTAGTACCATCTTCTCTAAGAGAAGCAGCTAGAATCAAACACTTTTAAGTCACTTAATGGCAATGTCAATGACTACATTCTAAATAATTCACATATGCAACTAGAATTTCCCATGAAGGAAAACAAAATATCTGAAATTTACAAGAATAGCTTTCAAATAATGAACGTTTAAGATAATTTCATTTTATAAAAGGTCATGTCTTATTGAGAATGAAACTACCTCAATAAGTGTTGAGGAAAAGTCAAAAGATCCTGAGAGCTGTTCTTGCTCCAGTGACATAAACTCTGAAATAATTTCCAGCTCCTAGAAATGTGATCTCATTAAGGAAAAAAGTCATTGATTCTTGAAGGTTCCCAAGGACAGTCATATGACTAGGATATTTGCTAACTCAATAATAGTAAAAGAGTTGATCTAATTATGTGGTAGAACAAGCTGCGGATGTTTCCTTAGGCATAGCCCAAGTTTCTCTTCTTCTTGGGCATCCTGCCAGCCATGGCTGGAAACCAATATTTTTGATGATGTGTGACTTCAGTATTTTCCATGTATACCAGCCTATCTATGTCAATGGCTTAGCATTTGTCTAAAACTTGTATGAGTCATTTAACTGAGTTTTCCAAAATTTCTATTTTAATTTTTACACCAGTAAAAATGGATTCATCACTGGAAAAAAAATCAGAGTTTTATCTTATTCATAAAGCTTCTAAAATTTAAATCATTAAGTTGACTTGATAGGTTCATATGACTCCAGCAGTGTTTCTCCATGAGTAATTTTCCTGTGTTCTTCACTCTTAAATACAACATCCCCACTAGGTACTGTCAAGATCTTGGAAGAAATCACATTGTCCTAACAAAGAATATAAAGTTGGACAGATTGAAATGCCAGCAATCCTTCCTTAATCTTCAAGATCCTTGAGGACACAGGGAAAACCGTAGCCCCTAGGATGGGACTGCAAGGTAGTTATGACTCATTGCTCTGAATCAATACCTAGGAATACATGAGCTTTAATTATCAAATTTATGGAAGCTCAATTCAGGCAACTATGAGAGTAGAAAATTCTAGAGGGGCTGGCTCCTGGGGACCCTCCCAAGTCTGTGAAGTTTATCTCTACTAGCTTAAGCAACTTCCCACAGTTAATACCAAACACAAATTTCTTTGTGCCCCCATATATATATATATGTGTGTGTGTGTGTGTGTGTGTGTGTGTGTGAGAGAGAGAGAGAGAGAGAGAGAGAGAGAGAGAGAGAGGACACCATTCTAAAATATACCAGAGCATTCTGGTCTTTTCTCAGATTAGACAGAACCCCCCCTGCTGAGGTGTTATTTCTATTTTAGTGAGAAGGGAAATATGCATCTCCAATAACGGCAATCCCTCTATGTATAGGGAGAGAAATGCCAAATTCTCGTCCATTCTTACCACATTGCCTCATCCAAGGAGAGAGAAAAGAAACTGCAGAGCATATATGAGCTTCACAGGTTCACTAAAAACTGGGACTTAACAACAGGGAGTGACACATTTTTCTTATTCACATGCCAGATCCTTACATTGCTGAAGGCTGCGTTCCAGTTAGTCCTTTAACCTATAACATATACTCTATATTATATGGGTATAAAATATATTACAATGCACACTAAAAGACAAAAATGAATCAAACTATAATTCGAAAAGAAAGAAGTATGGAACAGAGCTGTTGGGGGATTATTCAGACCAGAAATTTAAAAAATGACTAATATACAGAGACTGTTCATGAATAAGGTAGACAAGCATGCCAGGACAGGTAGTGGAAGCTGCTAGATCCTAGGAAAAAGCTAAAGAAAAATACTAAGGACAAAGATTATTGCTACAAAATGAATGCTGCATTTGATGGACAGAATATTAGGCTCCCCAAAGCTGAGAAAAATAAAGATGTACTAGTTAGCTTTTGTCAACTTGAGTTGACAAAACTAACTAGAATCACCTGAGAAGAGGGAAATTCCACTGAGGATTGCCTCCATAAGGCTGTGTGGATTCTGAGAAATACTTTTTGGAGCTTGTCTTTACAAATCAATTACACCCACTGTGCAACCAAGGTAAGAATGAGCCCTTAGAACATTGAACATATATTTATACTCATCCAGCTTATATAGTGATATTAATTTATTCAAAGTTAGCCTACTTCTAAGGAAAACATTGTAATCAATCTTACTGTATTTTGGATTTCCAATGCTATTAACCCTTACAAGCACAGCTGAATGAACAGTCTTGATTGCACCACATTCCCTAGTTTTCCTTTGTGACCCATTCATGACTAGGACTAAGAATAATTTGTGTGTGTATATGTGTGTGTGTGTGTGTGTGTGTGAGAGAGAGAGAGAGAGAGAAAGAGAGAGAGAGAGAGAAAGGGAGAGAGAGAGATGGTGACCAGTTCTAAGATCATGCACTGAAAGCAGCGAAGCACTGAGAGCAATTCTCCCCCTCTTTACCACAAGATATAACATATGAGTATAGAATAATAATATCTCATCATGGCTTTGTGTTCTGTTTTGAATCAGTAAGAATAGGAAAAATAGTGCTCTCCCTTCTGAGACTTCTATAAAAGATTAAGTCAAAAGTTCTTCACCTTTGTTATACTATGCATGCTGTTCATCATATAAAGAGGATGATCTTTTTCAGGATTACTACTACTTCATAGATTAGGCTCTCTGTGACTATAGAGTATTTTCTTTTAGATTACACAACTATTAGGTTAGAACAGAGAGATCAAAACTCTTCTGAATAAATCAGACCCACTCTTTGGTAAAGGTTATCAAGAGTCTGTCTTTCTTCTTTTATGGAACATCACCACAAGATTGGCCTGTAAGCATGCTTTAGGGCCATTTTCTTGATTAGTGATTCCATGTGGGAGAATTCAGTTCACTATGGGGAGGGCCATCTCTGAGCAGGTGGTTCCAGGTTGTATACAAAGCAGGCTGAGCAAGTAATGGAGAGCGATACAGTAAGCAGCACCCTTCCATGGTCCCTGCTGCAGCTCCTGAGTTGGTCTACTGGCCTCACTTCCTTCGGTGATGAACTGTGACAGGGGAGTGAAAGCCAAAAGAATCCCTTTCTCCCCACATTGGCTTTGGTTGGTGTTTTCTCACAGTCATAGAAAACAAACTAGAACAAACAAAGACTGGAAAAACAGAATAGACTCTCCAAGGTCTGTGGAGCAACCACTAGAGATGTGCCTATGTGTAACAGAAATACCAGGAGGACAGAAAGGAAGGAAAAATGTCTGACACAAAAATAACTGATAATTTCTGCAACTTAGCACAAGAAACCAAATTATATGTCCAAGAAGGTCAGAGAACAAGCAGGATTGATGCTAACAAAGAAGCAAAAACACCACCTACGTATATTGTAACTCAACCACAGAAAGGTAAAAACTGAAAACGAACAAACAAACAAACAAAAAAAACAAAAACAAAAGATGAGAAATAACATCCAACTTCTTGGAAACTGTAGAACAAAACCAGAATATAATAGGTGTTTGAAGTGTTGGGGAAAACACCCACCAACAAAATGGTAGTCTGCCATCTTGTACCTTGTGAATTTTCCTTTCAAAAGTATAGGAGAAACAAAGACCTCTCAGACAAAGACTGAGAAATCTGTTGAGAATAGGCTTACACAGTAAGATATCTTAAGAGACAAGAGAAACAAAGTAATACAGGCTGGAAGCTCAAGTCTAAATAAAGGAAGAAAACACTGAAGAAGTGATAACAACATTAAGAGAGCAATTATTTATGTTTCACAACCCTGGAGCTGAACCCAGGGTCTGACACATGCTAGGCCAGTGTTCCTCTCCTATCTTCCTTTTACACAAAGCATCAATAAGTTACCCAGGCCCTCTGGCTCCTACCTCAGTTTCCCCAAGAACTAGACTGTCTTGGTTTGCTTCTCTGTTGCTGTGATGAAACATTGACCAAAACTAACTTGGAAGAGCTTTCCAAGAGTTCATTTGGTTTTTACCTCCCTGTCACAGTCCTGTGTCACCAGGTCTGCCTCTTTGTCTCATGCTTAACTCGAGCTACCAGATGCAAATTTGTTCAAAACAATAATGGCAAGAAAGTACTTGGTTACTCTCTTAGTGTGTTTTTTACTGCTGCATAAATCACTCACTACAGACTAGGGATCACACTGAAGTGGTAATTTCTCAGTTTGGTGCTGGGAAGCCCAGGATCAGTGTACTGGCATCTGGAGCGGTCCTTCTTCTGCATGTCCTGAAGGGAGCAAATACTTGTCCTCATCTCCTGGAAGGGAGAGAACAAGACAGGAAGCACACTCTACCTTCATCTTCATGGCCCTTTTATGACAGCCACAGGCCCATCAATGAGGGCTGAGGGAGCGAAGGATGAACAGGTAGGAGGGCTTTTAGAAGAGTAAACTACACTGGCAATACAGTAATGGATCCACTTCATTATGAATTAATCTAGAAACATCAAATGTACAAAACCGAAAACTACCCAAAGTGTGATGCTTACTATGGGTGTGATGAGATATCAGTGTAGATTTTGAAGTTGTAAGAAGCATTCCACATTAACAGAGGATTTTAATAATGGGAAGTTACGGTGTCGGAGGTCGGAAAATCTCCACTCATGTCCTTCAATTTTACTGTGAACATAAAACTGTTCTAAAAATAAAGCTATAGAAAATAGGTAGATAATAGATAGATGATTAATAGATAAGATAGATGATAGATATAGATAATAAATAAATATTCATTGATTGCGGGTAGATGATAGATTAACAAATGTGTAGATTATCTGATTGAAAGATGATAAAATATATATACATGTATACATAACTATAGATGTGGAATATATACTTACATGCATATATAAATATGGAATATATGGATTTATATGCATACATAAATATAGTAATGGAAGGAAGATAAATAGAAAACTGTATCCTTTCCTCCTTCCCTTCCTTTTCTTGAAAAAACTGGGGCAAATAGATGCTTTTTTTAATAGCACAAAAAGATGTCAGGCACAAGAATTATGGACCATTATGGTGAGTTAGTCATTATTCCATGCTAAACAAAAATATATGCAGGATCATGTTATTTCTGATAAAATTCAGATGATAGAGATAACTTTAAAAGATATAAGCTTATTTGATGATTCTAGTAGAAAATTTAAAGCATGATATTTTGTATTGAAATAAATAAAGCATATGATACATGCATATAAACAGCTGAAATGAAAGGGGGTGGTCATAAACCCACAGCGGGGATTAATAGTCCAGCAGGTCTGACCTCAAGTCTTACATCTACATTTCCTTGCTTTGTGTCACTTGACAAGATAGTTCCAATCCTTTAGGTCTTATTGGTATCATGACTTCTGGGAGGGACCAGACAAGAAAGGGTTTATAAGGTGCCTAAAATGATGCCCAAGATATATGATGGAAAAATCCTAGAAATATCACCTGCCTCTAACTTAAAAATTTTGAATAAGCATGGTATCAACCCACTGGACATCGAGGGGCAGTGATGTCTTAATATTTTAGACTATCTTTCTCTCAGGCCTTGAAGATATCCATAGTTCAGCCAGTTCTTTGAGGATAAAAGGAAAACTAGAACCTCATTAAGAAAGGCTGAATGCGTAAGCCAGTGTTTTACGTTGCTTTCATCTAGGAATATGATGACCCACTATATGAGTACTCCAGAAACCTTGGAGATGGATATCTATAACACTTTATTGTACAATACTGGAAATATTCTCTTGTTACCAAGCACTCTGAAATCACAGTCACAGAAGTATCGTGTGGTCTGAGGTAAGTTACAGAGTAGGTACATCTTACCAGTGAACTTCCCAATGAAAATGGGTGGAATGGGAATCAAAACCACAGCAGACAGCATTCTGTTCACCGGTGCCAAGTGCTTGGTCAGATGAGAGGTCAACAATATATTAGGAGTGCAACCTTGACTGCACTCAGTCAAAAGCCTTTGGAAGCCAAGGCCATGCCACCTTCTCCATTTTATTTCCACTATAGATGAAGAAACAGATGAGCATACTTCAAATTAATAGAGTTGCAACAGACTCTACCTACCAAATACTTAATTCATAGTTCGGAGCTACTTGGAGGTAATCCTTTCCAGGAAAAGGGTCTTTCATAGTAAAGAGGACTTCAAGAACACTTTGCACGTCTTGCACTTATTTACACACCGAGAAGATGAAGCTGTGAGGAGGGAGGAACACACAGCAGATAGTTGCACAGCCTAGAATGACACTCTGGCCCTCTATCACTTTTGTGTCTCTCTTACCTTTTATGTCCTCTTGGCTCTGGGAGTACAAGTTAAAAGCAATTAAGTACCACGATACACAGTGTCCATTCTAGAAGAAGGTCCATGGAAAGCCTGGTGGAGCTTACAAAATAAACCAATGACAGCTTTCATCATGCAGTTTTTTTTAATTGAATTCAAAGCACATATTATAATGTATAATTCTGGCTAAGCTGTGAAGAACAGGTTTGAAGAGGGTTGTAGATGTATTTGTTACACAGGGCTATGTAATGGCATGGTTTGACATAAACTGACTGTGTTTTAAGTTTATACAAGTCGGAAATCCTATCCACTTCTAACAAGAATGCCCAGGAAAAAGCACTGTCCTTCATTGCCCAACTTATGACTAACTGTTTCTTTTCTACATGAAGGTCCAGGAATAGCTTTGTCCAGGTCTTTAAAAAGCTTTGTATGAACTTGCAGGGAGGACCAGGTGAAACAAGAATGATGGTGGCAAGATCACACCTTGTTGCCTCAACATTTTTGTTTTGTTTTGTTTTTTGTTTTGGGGTGGTTTTTTGTTTGTTTGGTTGGTTGGTTGTTTTTTTGGTGTTTTTTCTTTCTTTTTTTTTTTGATTCTACAGGAAGATCTCAATGCCTGGTGATTGTACATTTACAGCAGAAGATGGGCTTTCTTGGCCCTTCCCCAGCCACAGTGCAATGGTCTTAAACTTCAACATCTTACTCTAACCCTGGTGGTCTGCTGATGCTCCTTGGCAAGAGGCACACAGGGTCTGGGAATTTGCTCCTGTTTCCTGTGTCACTAAGAAGGATCCAGCTTGAAAAGACAGTCAAAGCTGCATGAAAGCTGAGAGGACAAACAGATGGGCAGTAATCCCCTCTTGTATCCCATGTATCTATGGAGAATTATCCCACCAAGCTGAACTTTGCTGACCACAAACCAGGAGAGCTTTAACCAAAGGAAATGATGACATTCTTTTCTATTTGCTTCTGTGCTCTGAGAGAGATGGTTAGAATGATATGTTCTTCTTCATCATGTTAGAGAAGGTTGCCAAATTAAATGGGGTCCACTACTGTTTGCTAAATCAGAAGCCTGATACTAGAGAGTAAGAACGCTGTTTCAGCCAGACCTTGCCCTTTTTCTCCTCAATTTAGATGTCTATGAGACAGCCAGCACCTCCATCAGCTCTCAAGGTCTCTGGTCTCAGATATATAGGGATTGGGGAAAGAGATGGGGTGTCTGCAGCTCTTTCTTTCTTTGTTTTTATGTATTTATTTATCTCTGTGTGCCTGAGTGTGAGTGTGTGGGTGGGAGTCAAGATGCATACATACTGTGACTTGGAAGCTTCGTCACTGGGTTAGAGTAAGAGATTCAGTCTCACCCTTGGGTTGGGAGCCTAGAAACTCAGTGGCATCTCTACTTTCATGTTTTACATGTCCTATAATTACCTTAAAACTGGCTATCTGCTTAGAGAAGGTGCTGTTGGCATTGTGGGTCTCTATAGGTAGGTAAAGTGAGACTTAAGCCTACAGCTGCCACTGAGGGACATACTTCGCAGATGTTACTGCCCTGTTTCTGGGGTTAGATTTTGTAATCTCGTTTCCTTATGAAACAGAATTTTAAAAAAATCTTAGCCTTTGAGTTATTATTGTCTGTATTTCCATCAAGGAAGAAAAAGTGTCAGGCCACTAAGGAGGGGTACCTATGGATCATACAAAGAAAGCTTTGTAGACCAAATGAATGATATCTATACCTTTGCTTCTGGTCTGTGGTTCAGTGGAGGCTTTGCAGAGGATAAAACCCCATTTCATTCTATGCATGGGAAAACCTTGTTCTTGATTTTTCTCATTATTGTGACAAAATGTCTCATGGATGTAACTTGGGAGGATTTATTTTTGATTATAGTTTTAGTTCTGGCGAAGGCACAGCAGTGGGAATGTGCGGTGGAGGCTCCACACATCTTGGAGAGCAGAGAGCTGAGGGCAGAAGCAGAACTAAGGTAAAATCCTTAAAGGCCCGTCCCCAGTGACTCACCTTTTCCAGCCACATCTCTTGGTTCAAAGGTTCTAAAGCCAACCCAGTGTCACCATTCAGAGACCCAGTGTTCAAACCCATGAGATTTTTAGGGACATTTCTCAATCAAACTACAACAGTCCATCCTTCCAGTGAGCTCATGGCCTTCTTTCATTCAGTCCAATTTCCAAAGTCTCCATTGTCTTAGGAGTCCACCTCTATCTGAAAGTCCAATGGTTCTTCTGATCCTTAAGGCAGACTCTTAGCTGTGAGCCTTTGAAAACCCCCAAACAACTTACATACTTCCAGTATCGAATGACAGAGAAAATATTTGCATTTCAAAAAGGAAGACAACAAGGAAAAATTGGACCAAGCCATCACCAAAAACCACACAGGAAAAACATGAAATCCTGCAGTTCCATTTTGAGCATCTGGGGCTAATGGTGCAGCCATCCAAGCCCCAGTAATTTCAGTAATTTTGTTTCTATGGTCCAGGTTCCTGAAGCACATGGGGCCTCTCTATTAGGCCAGCTCCACTGTGTTCCTGTAGCTGTGACAGATGTGGCATTCATGTCATCGTGCCCAGCCTGATGTGCCCACTGCAACTCAAACACTGCCTTCACAACTTCACATACAGCCCACTGTTGTAGCCCTATATGGTTTGGCTATCAGAGTAATGCTGGCTTCAAGAACATTGGCGTTAGTCCATCATTAAATGAGTGATAGACTCCAGCAGTTATTCCATCTAATTCTAGGTTTTTCTCCGTGGAAAAAACTTTCATTACTGTTTCAATCTCATTCCTGTTATGGGTCTGTATAAGTTGTTTATGCCTTCCTAATTTAATTTTGGTAGGTTATATGTCTCTGGCGATATGTGCATTTATTCTAGAATTTTCAGGGTTTTTTTTGAATAAAGGTTTTCAAGAGATTCCCTGGATTTCAGTGGAACCCGAAGTAATGCTCCCTTTTTAATTTATAATTGTATTGATTTGGATTTGCCCCTTCCCTCTCCCTCCCTTCTCTTCCATTTCTTAGTTTTGCTTGATGCTTTTCAATTTCATTTATCTTTTTAAAACTCCAGCTTTTGCTGACCGGTTGCATTTATTGTTCTTTTAATCTCCCTTTTATTAATTTCTTTCTTCATTTTTATTTCTCAATGACAACTGCTTCTAAGTTGCCTTGTTCTTGTTTGTGTAAGACTTAGAGATGCATAATTAGGCCCTTTATTTGAAATAACTCTCAGTTTTTAATGTAAACAATTTTAGCTATAAACTTTCATCTTAGAACTGACTTAGCTGTATCACAAAGGTTCTGGTGAGTTGTATGCTCATTTTATTTGATTTTCAGATTTTAAATTTTCTGTTTTATTCAAAAACCCACTCCTGATCCAAGAGTGTGTTGTTCAGTGTGAACGTGTTTCTAATTTTACGGTTTCACTTGCTAATGATTTCTAGTGTTATTCTAGTATGATCTAAAACAAAAAGAAAGAAATTATTTCCATTCTTCTAAGTTTGTGTGACGTAGTTTGGTCATTTTTAAAGAAAACCCCATAGGCTTCTGAGATGAATGTGTATTTGACATTTGCCTGGTATGGGATATTCCAATAGCTTCATTATGTATTAATTTTTGTGATAGAGCATATTCTGTGCTAGGTACTACGTTATTGCTTCTGCTCCTTATTTAATCCTCCATCAGTGTTCCAAAGCACCATCATTATCCTCATTCTTTACTGAAGGACACTGAAGCACAAGGAAAATAAGTAACTTGTTGAAGGTCAGATCTGGCAGTGGAAAACTGGAAGGGGAGCTGTGAGCATCTTTTTGATGAGACCAGGAAGTTCTCAGGAAAATGAAAGAGCTGCATCAGGGAATCATGTCACCTCCGCTACAATCGTGAGTGTTTTCTTTATCATTCTACTGGTCACTCCTTTTCTCATGTGGTTAGACAGTTACACACACTGTTTCTCTCTCCTAGCATTCCTAACATGCTTCTTCCACCACAGAGGTATGCAAAGTAAATGCCAGAGGGTTTATGGGGGTGAGAGAATGAATAAAGTAATGAACATCACTGCGAGGCTCACCATTGTTAATTAAGTCAATTTGGAATCGCCAAAAAAAGACACATCTGGACATGCCTGTGATGACATTCCTGAAGAGGTTTAACAGAGGAGGGAAGACCCGCCCTGAAGGAAAGTGGTACCATCCCATTGGCTGGTATTCTTCACTGAATAAAGGTGGAAAGTGGAGATTCTGAGCTGAGAACCAACATCCATCTGCCTCTTGAAGGTGCGTGCACACAGTGTGACCACCTGCCTCAGGCTCCGGCACCACAGCTCAAGCTGCATTTGCCACCACGCCTCCCTGCTGTGACGAATTGTGCCCCAAACTGTGAACCAAAATAACCCCTCTTCCTCATATTCTTCGTCTGAATCCAGACAGATGATCATCTTTAGTGCTAGAACATGGTTCACCTCCGTGATGGGCCCCAGGACAAGGTGGCCTTCCCTTCCTCGAAGTTGCTTTGTTGAACCATCAGGTTGAGCTTTGAAGCTCCTCCTCTTCCCTACCAGACGATAATCCTACCACCCAAGCTTCCCTATACCCCCAGACTGAAGGGGACGCAGAGTTCCTTTAAATCTGATTGTTGTAACGTTGATTCTCTCAGATTCAAATGGCAGTCAGTACCTTCTGGGCTATGTATTCTCCTTGGCCATGCTGGGTCCATTCTTCAGGATTTCTAATAGTACTGTACACCCTCCCACACTGTCATAGCAGAAACAGCCAGTCACATTCATTTTATATGGCAGAGCATGGTCAATGAGTTTTATTATTATGACATTTGAGCTCATTAGTTACTAATGGTTTGGGACTAGTAACCACCTTAATCTGAAGAAAACAGTGAATATGCTGCTCCCGACAGACAGCCCAACAAATACAGGAGCTTTTGTGTCAATTTCAGCGCATTAGATAGGTGCAGAAGACCACTCTCCCTTCCCAAGGCCCTGGTTATTGACAGTGACATCATATGGGAATGACTTAGGCTTCTATTCTGCAATAACAAATGAACTGTCCAGGCCAGAAGGACTGCCATGTGAGTGACTGCATTTCTGGCCAGTGCAGAATCTGTTGTTGCATTCTACCTGGTCTACCAGGTGTATCTGAATCTTGCAGCTCAATGCTTCCCTTTTATCCCTGCAGTCCTTCAGCTGTAGAGAGCTGCGACGTGCCGCGCCTTAAAGATGGCGCTGGTC
>CAJQZJ010004381.1:9485458-9529376 GCA_907164525.1 Lophiomys imhausi
CCTTTTTTCGGAAGACTGTTTTCAAGGGACCTGAATAAACTGCTTGAAAAGAGCTTTTGCGAGTTGCGTCGTTCTTGCCGGTCGAGAGGGACGCGACATTCAGCCATTTCAAGCTCTTCTCCCTTTAAAGGGGCACTCACTGTTCTGCGAACCTTGGGAAACAGTGATGTTGTGCACAGTCAGCCAGAGTTTCCAGAGGCATCTGCAAACAGAGTAGCAGGACACCAGCTCAACACCTGACTCCACAATGCTTGCCCATATGTACAGCATAAGCAAACCCATCAGAAACAATGAAAATAAACTCTGTGCTTTCTTTTCATTTCCCTTAATACCAAACAGGTCAGGGAGAAAGCACGGGATGCTTTCAAAACCGTACTTACAATTTTGAAGCCAAGCTGTGAGGGTACCCATTGGAGACAACTGTTCTCTCATGGTTTGCTTTGAATAAACAATCAGGGTTCTGTGTGATATCAGTTCTCAACCAGATTCTAGCATTGAAATGCAGGCTCACCATGGTTACTTGCATTTTAAGCCAGTCACTCCCTTTCCTTCCCCTTGGCTACACTCCTGCTTACTTGGCAATGCCTCCTTCTCATTTGAACTTTTGGCCTCTTTTAATCTCCACCAAATTTTTGTCTGAAAGAATCTTTCTTGAACACCTTTTGTTGCTCTGAGTTTCTTTCTCATGTGAGAATGAGCACAGGGAACTGGATACTAAAAAACACTCAGTGGCCTGTCTTCCTCCTCTGAGGCTAGCAATGACAGGCTGGTTTGTGTATTCTCTCTCTCTCTCTCTCTCTCTCTCTCCATTATGGAAGCACAAGATGCAAGTTGTTTGCTGAAAACAAAATGTTTGCTGTCTAAGGACCACACACACATTCTCATAGGTCCATGGGGTGTCATTCTCATCTGACACCAGTGACTTTCCTCTATGTCCTCAGTGAAAAGCCCTGTTGAAATGTTCCTCTGATCAAAAGCCAAGCTGATGCAGCTTTGGTCCTTTGTGACTTCCCACCTCAGTCACAACTCAGACAGCTCCTCCAGGACCTCACCAGCCAAATGGCCAGTTTCCATTTCAAAGAATAACTATTATTTCGGCCCATCCTCCCATTTCAAAGCTAAACAAACTACCCCCCATGTAGAAATATCTACCATTTACTCCATTTACTCAGAACCTCATGATTGCTATTATCCCTTCTTTTCAGACTGAACCCATAGCCACTCTGTTCTGTTCTGTTGTTTTCCCTTCCTCCTGCCACTGTGACTAACCACTGTCAACTTTCTCAGAAGCAAATCTGCCATCTTCTACCTTGTTTTACTAAGCCAGGTGAGGTCACAACTTCCAGACCTCATCTCCCAATCTATCTGGAACGTCTTCTAGAACTCATAATTTGATCCTGAAAATTCTTCTCCACCCTCCATGGAATATTCTAGACCTTCTCTCTTGTGTGTTTCCCTTCACTATTCTCAATTATAGCTTCCTTGTCTCTCTGTCTTTTCCCCTTCCATTGCATGAAAGAGGGGCTGCCTCTAGTATCAGCTACCACTTTTGCTTAATTAAATCTCTTTCATACCCTGATGTATCCTCAGACACCATCATTCAGTCTTGAAAGGAGAAAAACCTCTCTTTTTCAAGCCGATCCCTTTATGTGAGCTGTGATACATCGGTCCCAGCTGGAGAACTGGGCTTCCTGGTCTCATCACCATCTCAGCAGCTTACTCTTAGCCAACTCCTACTCTGCTTTCAAATATTCTTAAGTTGTTTCAAAACAGAAAACTTCCAAGTAAATTTACTTGTTCCATATACCATTCTCACTACATCCAACTTTTCTCAACCTTATCACTCCATCCTGGAGTTGTTTGCCTGGACCACTTTCTTGTTATCACTTTCCTCCCCTTAGCTTCCCTCCCCTTTAGCTTTCTTTTCTCTTTCTTTCAACCAGCTTCGCCATCCTACTGAGGGATCTCTTCTCCTCTCTTTTCTCCCTTCTCCTTTCTCTCCTCTCCTTCCTCTCTTCTCCTCTTCCCTCTGTCTCTCTCTCCCTCTCTCTCTGTCTCTCTCTCCTCTCTCTGTCTCTCTTTCTGTCTCTCTGTGTCTCTCTCCCTCTCTCTCCCCCTCTCTCTGTCTCTCTCTCTTTCTGTCTCTCTATCTCTCTCTCCCTCTCTCTCTGTCTCTCTCTCCCTCTTTATGTCTCTCT
The DNA here is from genome assembly GCA_907164525.1 of Lophiomys imhausi. Taxonomy (NCBI): domain Eukaryota; kingdom Metazoa; phylum Chordata; class Mammalia; order Rodentia; family Muridae; genus Lophiomys; species Lophiomys imhausi. The sequence continues at coordinate 9,487,657 of CAJQZJ010004381.1, forward strand.
GTCTCTGTTCTTTCTGTCTCTCTATCTCTCTCTCTCCCTCTCTCTCTGTCTCTCTTTCTGTCTCTCTCTCCCTCTCTCTCCCTCTTTCTGTCTCTCTGTCTCTCTGTCTCTCTGTCTCTCTCTCTCTCTCTCTCTCTCTCTCTCTCTCTCTCTCTCTCTCTCTCTCTCTCTCTCTTTCAGTACTGGTAATCAAACCCAGGGCCTAGCACATGCTAGTAAAGTGCTCACAAAGCTACATTCGCCTCCAACAGAATTTTCCTAGGAAAGTCATCCCTGAACACACAGATATCTCTTTCCCCTTCACCCTCCTTTTCTTCTCTGTTACAAATGTCCTACTTTTCATAGAACTCTTTTCTGGTTCTTGCATTCTCTGGCTTTCCCTATTTTTGTGCCTGCTGTTTTCTTATTGGTGTCTCTCATCAAGCCTCAAACCTTAACTCAATTAAGCTTGTCAACCATCTGTCAGATGTGGGCACCACCCCTACAGCTCCAGTGTAACAGGATGGCGTGGAATTGAGATTCTCTTATTATCTGGGGGTTTTCCCACAAGCTCCAAACCAAAGGATACCAGGCAGCCACCATTCACTTGGTTGCTAAAATGAAGACACTGCTAGCGAGCTTGTGCTATGATTATTGCTTTTTGGTCATGTGGGTCTTGGTCCCAGGGCTTTGTACATTTTAGGCAAGTGCTTTACCACTGAGATACTCCCTGACTAACTGACAGTGAGCCAACACTAACTTCCCTGAGCCTGATCATTCCATTACCCTAGCCTGTTCTCTAGAGCCACCTCCATTTCCTAATGATTCAGAAACTAGAGGAGCCAATGCTGTCTCACTAACACCCTTGCAGAAGGGAAAACAGATTCAAAGTATGAATCTACACATGGCTCTCATGGTTCTCAGCAGTGGCCAGTAAGCATATTGAGCATCAACCCTGTTAATAAGTGTCCTTGTCTTTCAAAAATCAACTGTTAGGCTGTTGCTATGGCTGACTGAACTGGAGGTTGTTGTTAGTGGTGGTGGTTTTGTTGGTGTTTTTTGTTGTTCTTTACATAGGTTATCTCACCAACTTCCACACAGAGACAAGAATCCTAGGTAAGGGACCTATATCATGGAAAGAGAAAAATCTCTGTATAAACAAGAGATATTGGGGGCAGGCATGTTGTAAAGAAAGGGAAAGAGGGTTCTCTCCATCTATCTATGTAAAGAAGGCTCTACAGAGTGTTTTGCAGCTTTTTGAATATATTCAGAGGCAAAGACTCTCTGAACAGATACTTCCAAGCTCCAGAAGTTTTTAGCCTTAGAATATTGGTATTTAACAAGAGAGGCCTGGGGAGCACTTGACATTTAGGAGGGATTTATGGGCATACCCTGAAGTTTGACAGTGCTCTTAAAAATAGATACTTGTTTCTGCTGCCCAACTGGAAAATTCAGAGAATCTGGCTAGAGCTGCCTTCCATCACAGGACAAGGAAGAGAAAGCATGGCTGGGGTAGAACTCCCAGCTGCCTGGTTTAAAAGTGAGTCAGGAGTTTCCTTTCATCCAAATCAGCTTGAGATTTATGCTGAGCTTTGTGGGAACATGTTGTAAAAGGGGCTGTGAACACAGAGATCCTAACAGAGAGCATCCCTGTAGACCAGGCCGAAAGGATATCACTCTAGGCCAAACAAAGAGTGTGCCATCCATGACCTGTAATAGTGACGTCACCTGGAAAATTTTCAGTGAACACTGTTTGAGGATGCTGGCTGATGAATCTAAGATATGGGTGGGAGGAAGAGGAAGAGGAAAAAGAATGAAAGAGGGAGGGAAGGAAGGAGGGAGAGGGAGAGGAGGGTAGGGAGGGAAGGAGGGAGGGAGGAAGAACAGAAAGAAGAGGAAGGGGAGGATGGACAGAGTACAGAGCAGCATTCAGAAACTCATCATAATGGTAGACCCACTGCCCACTTACTGATAGTCAAGAGTCAACTATAAAGGCATCAGCTAGAAAAATGCTTAAGGCATAGGGAGGAATTCTCAAAGCTGAAATTATCACCCCCTTCTGTACTGCAGGCTCAGAGCCATGGGTCTGGCCTGAGATGTGATTCACAAAAGAGGAATCCCTAATGGCTGAGAGACACTTGAAGAAGTGCTCAGCATCCTTAATCATCAGAGAAATGCAACTCAAGACAACTCTGAGATTCCATCTCACACCTGTCAGAATGGCTAAGATCAAAAACTCAAATGACAGCACATGCTGGCAAGGTTGTGGAGAAAGGGGAACACTCCTCCATTGCTGGTGGGAGTGTAAACTTGTACAACCACTATGGAAATCAGTCTGGTGATATCTTAGAAAACTTGGAATAGCTCTACCTCAAGACCCAGCCATACCACTTCTGGGTATGCATCCAAAGGACTCCTCACCAAATCACAAGGAAGTTTCCTCATCTATGTTCATAGCAGCCTTATTTGTAATAGCTAGAAACTGGAAACAACCCAGATGTCCTTCAACTGATGGATAAAAAAAAAAACAAAACTGTGGTACATTTACAGAATGGAATACTACTCAGCCATCAGAAACAATGAAATCATGCAATTCTCAGCCAAATGGATGGAACTAGAAAAGCTCATCTTGAGTGAGCTAATCCAGACTCAGAAGATGCACATGGCATATATTCACTTATAATTGGATTTTAGTCATATAGTACAGGATAACTATACTACAGCTAATGCAGCAAAGGTAACAGGAACATAGACTTTGTTTCCTATCAATGAGGCACTTTGCCTTAGTGGTGCTGACATGTAGGCCCCCAGTGCATGAGGAGGCTCTTAGCTCTCATATGACTGCTGAACTGTGGTGGGGGACTGATATGTATGGACACCCCACTATGGAGGAGTAGGCTAGGAGGGAGGGAGGAGGGGGGAGGGGGACTGGGAGGGGTGGAAAGAGGGCACTGTGATGGAGCTATAACTTGAAGTAATGAATAAACACAAAGAATCAAACTAGATGAAACTGGAATTTGAATTTCAGTTTGCCTGAAAATGTGTCTTCCTCTAACTGTTATGTGGTTCTAAGGTTTTCAAAATTTGTAAATTACTTGGAAACTACATTCAACCCAGAAACTTTGAAGGGAATAAAAGTGGGAGGGGGGAGATGACCAGCCATGTCAGAAATGGGAAAAATGTGCATGTTCTCTGCTTGTAACTACTCAATAGCTGGCCATACAGGCCTTCAGATGCACGTTGCTGATACACTTTTCCTACTAACTACTGTTTTGTCAAAACTCTAGTTGCCAGTGACAGAAGCATGACATAAGTACGCTAAATAAAAGAGTCAGCACAGCAGAGAACTGGGAGACATTTCAGATTCATGGATGATCTAGGATTCAAAATAATGTCACCAAGACCTGGCTTTCTCACTTGAAATCCACTTATCTTTACTTGGCTTAATTTAGTGTGACAAACTTTCTCAATTGTAAGCAAAATGCACTGTAGCATTGCACACAGACACACAGACAGACACACACACACACACACACACACACACACACACACACCACAGAATAGTAATACATTTCCATTTGGTTCCCTAACTAGCCATTGGATTTCATCTTAAGGCCAGACCTCACACTGTCCTTCGGTGGTGGGACATGCATTTTTTTACTTTGATCATTGCATTCCTTACTTTTCTCACTGTGACAAAATATATTAAAAAATTTTTTCTTATATGTGACAAAATTCTTGATAAACAACTTGGTAAAGAAAATGTTTAGTTAGGCTCCTAGTTAAGAAGTTACAGTCTATCATGATCGGAAGGTATGGAAGCGGGTATGTGAGGTGGCCAGTCACAATATCCAGTTAGAAAGCAGAGAGGCTCCACCTGCTAAAATTCCACAACTTTCAAAACAGTGAACCCTTGGGGACATTTACATACTAATCACCAAATCCATGGTTGGGAAGGTGAACTAGATGCACATGAACCATGTGAAATGAGAAAATATTAGGGTTGAATATTAGGGGAAATGTCAGGGCCATTGATTTAGCTCAGCGATAGATACCGTCAAGTAGAATACTTGACGAGCATGCACAAAGTCTTGGGTTTAGTTCCCAGCACAAACAGTTGATGAAAGGGGTTGAAAAGAATAACAGAAACCTTTTAGAATCTACACCTGTCCACGTTTACTGTTACGGTGGATATGATTTGAGGAGTAATTCTTAGTCTCAAAGGCTGGAGGTCAGAGTGAAACAATTTTGCCAGTGGCTTCCATCCTATTTCCAGTTACTTCTCATGGTAACAGTTGGAGACTTCTGTGTCCCAAATAACTATTATTATGACCAAACCCTGATTTAAATTAAAGTGAATTTTGTCTTACTTTTTAACCCATCTTTGATGGCAAAAGTCTACATTGATCCAATAGTGGTAGACATTTTAACCTTTTCAATTTGAGTAATTTGGTTGTGATTCTCCTATTGTGACTTTATTTTCATTTATTGATAAAAATTGTTGTAGTCTAATATATGATTGTATTATTAAATGCATATTTAATAAAAATTTTTATGTTTTGTTTATTTTTGGAGATAAAATGTCTATGTATTGTCCCAGCTGTCCTAGAAGCTACTGTGTAGAGCAGACTGGATGCAAACTCACAGAAATCTGCCTTTTTCTTGTCTCCCAAGTGCTGGGATTAAAGGTGTATTCAACTATGAAAAAAAAAAAAAAAGATTCTCATTGTCAGTCTCTTCCAGAATAGCACTATTTTTTTTTTCTTCCACTTTTGTCAAATTTTCATTTGTATATTTTGAAGTTCTCTTACTAGGTTCCAAATACTAACATTTTACTAGTATAAAATGTCTTTGTTTTCTGTGATGACCTTTTCTTGCTTTAAAATACATTTTGCCCAATAACAATATAGCTAAAGAGAACAGGATGAAGAGTTGGTGAAATGATTCATTAGGTAAAAATGTCTTGCCAGGCAAACCTGACAAGCTTGATCCCTGGAATCCATTTAAAAAGATGTTTATGGTTGAGAGTATCTGTAATCCTAAAACTCCTAAGGTAAGATGGAAGGTGGGAATGGAGGAGTCACCTGAAAATTCACAGCATGGGTAGCCTGAAACACACAGCCTTGCAGTAGACACAAGAAGAAAGACCCTGCATCCACAAATCAACAGGTACATGTGGAGAATTAACTACCAAAGTCCTTGGATGTCCTCATGCACACATGCACCTGCACAAACACATATACAAAAACAGTAATTGTTATTAAGTTTTTAAAGGACTAGATTGAGGAGGTCATGACATAGAAACTTGATGATGGACTAGAATTAGAAAAGATTTCTAAGCAAGTTTTATGTCGTGGAGTTTCATTAACCAGACTGGGAAAGGAAAAAAAAAAAAAAACAATATAGGTGAATTGAGAAGTAAAAAGATAGGTTTGTTGTGAAATATTGCAAGCTTAAAGAACTATGGGAGAATCAAGAAATCTTTGGTGTCTGTATTCAAATATATTGTTACTCCCTTCAGTCATTTGATGGGTTATAGATGTTTGTTGTTGTTTAGGGGGATTGTTACAAGTTGTTAAATGGTCTTGTTAAATAGGTTTTGGAGGTTAGACCCAGGGATTTCTCTTTTTGTTTTCTGTATCCTTCTTTCTCTCCTATGTAGGGGGAAAAGACTTGAAAAAATGGGATATAGACATAATATAGGAATGATAAAGAAAAAGGGACAGATCATTGAATATGCTCTTATATCTTTGTATATTGATACAAAATTAAGATTATATTTGTCTACATTGGTTTTGATCTTTGTATATTGATACAAAATTAAGGTTAACTCTTTTTAAAGTATTGTACCTAGGTAACACTTAAAATGCAATGTGAAGTTTTGGCCTTTTGATAGCAACTGTCACAAATTGTTTAGGATAATTAAGAAATGCAAACTAATAGTCATTCAATCATGTCATTTTGTTAGGTACTAACGTAGTTTATTGCAGATGTTTTCTAAGTTAACCAGAAATCAAGTTGCTAAGAGACAAGCAATATTTCCTTATCTGAATATATAGAGATAGATAGGTGGTCTTCAAAAACCTCAAGAGATCTGTAGAATATGGCATTCAAAGATGTTTTCTTAACTTAAAATTTTTTGATATTGGGACATGTGAGCTCCTCAAAAAAAAACCCTATTCTACTCCAAGTAGAGGATAAGCATCAAAGAATCTTCATTTGAAGGTGGTTGCATTAGTGGCAAACTTGTCACTGGGCAAAAGAAATCCCTTGCTTCAACTGCAGACAGAATGTTGTCCGAAGAGGACAAAATCTGGAAGCATGTAAGTCAACAGCCTAACTCTGCCAAGACAGGGTAGGCAAATCCTTCATGATTCCTGCTTTACAATTAATGTCTGTCAGAGATACTGGGCCAAGAGGCTGAATATAGATGCTTCAATGTATTGAGAGAAATTGGGGACTGTCCAGGCAGCCAGTTGTCTGTCATTTCTTAGTATTGGAAGTTGCTGGCTCTGCACTTCCTATATGATCAGATATATTTATCCTTCTCAGGTCTCTGAGGTGGTTGAAGACTAGATAGTTATAGTCTCACAGTTAAATTTTAAGTTGTTTAGGAATTAAAAGGATGTTCTAGGTCTAAGAAGATGTTTTTAAGTTGGTAATGCAAGTTAGGATGGAAACTGAGTTAGGTATAAAACTCTAAATTCATTGAGATAGATAGACAATAGAATATTAATATCAGTTGCCAAATATGTATGGACTTGACATTGAGAATGTATGTTATACTTTATAATTTTCATAATTGTGGCCTAATCTTATTGTTTTGTATTGTATTTATTGTTATAAGAAAAAGAGCCATTCATTGGACTAAAAGGGGGAGATTTGGGGGGGGGGAGACATACCTTAAATTTTAAATTAAATTTAAATTTTAAAAAAGCAGATAGCAGGGAGAGGGGAAGAGGGTAGGAGGGTGGGACTGGGAGGGGAGTAAGGAGGGGACTGTGATTGGGATGTAACTTGAAGAAATAAGTAAACATTGAAAATAAATACATTGTTATCTAGTTATTCGAAATTGTACTCCATTTTGAACTCAACTTAATGAGGCAAAGAAATATTCTACCTGTTTAGCATTCCACAAAGCATAACAATTTAACTCAGGCTAGATACTTACCTATGAAAGGGGCTATAGCCAGCATTTTGGTTATTGTGTGGGTTCTTTTTCTCCTTTCTACCCTTCTCCGCCCTTTTAACCCCGTAATATTAGATATGAGAGGAAAAAAAAGGATAGCGGGAAAACCGGGTAAAGTTATTGTTAGGCTAGTTCCTGCTGATTAGGGGTGTCAAGTTCCTTGGGGCAAGTTTGATCTTCACTATCAGGATATCTAAGTCCTTCTCCTTTCTTTGCACATGACTACTTGACAAACAGCACCCAAAAGCAACCAACCAACAACCAGCCAATAGCAACAACCCTGCTTCTTGGGCCCTAGCATTAATATATCTTCTGAAAAGTCCCCAGAATTCCAAACATCACACACTCACAGAAACTATCTGCAGCTGGCAAAACCATACCCCTGCTAGAGCACGAGGAAAACCAGAGTCACCTGCTGTGACACAGCCTCATATCCCCACACCTGGGATTAAAATGAAAACAGATTTCAATAACATTTCTGTATTTGTTTTAAAGAAACAAAAATTACAAAATTCTCACTACAAGGGATGAGTTAGAAAACTCAATTATTATTGGGTTTTTTTTTCTTTTTTCTTTTCTGGAAAGAAAAGTTCATTTGCCTCTAAAAGATATTCAGTACAATAAATCAAGTAACCTTTGGAAAGAAACAACAGGTGATGCCATTATGTGAATTTCCTGAGTTTAGGGTTCTTACTTTAACATTATAGAATATTTAAATAAATCCAAGGTATTCCAATCTACAGAAAAAGGAAAATAAAATGGTTTGATTATGTTTGACAATAATGGAATGTATTGCTTGGAAGATATACTTTAATTTCAGAGATATTGGAAGGTAAAGAAATATATCTCACCATCTCAATTAATGCTAGCTGAGACACAGTTGTGGCAGGCAGATGCATCTTAGAGACCCCCAGCACCCATACAGTACTCAACACCTTATAAATCAAATGAGGACTGAAGATCTTATATTTTTAGTTGTGAGCCTAGCTTTTAATGGCTGAGTCATCTATCCAGCCTGTGGACTGAAGATCTTAACTACACAGGTGTGCAGCCACAAAAGTCACTCAGCCTAGAAGCCAGCTGGGCTGGTGTATTCCAGTGCTAGTGTTTCATAATTCTATGCACTGATATTAATGTTCAAATAAAGAAACCCAGATACTAAATGGTTGGTATATGTGGTTTTATTTTTTCTTTTTGTTTTTCTTCTGTTACTTGAAAACCCTTCTTTCAATCAAAAACCATGTGTACATTGGATATTCAATACTTCACAGGAAGAATGAATCAACTTTCTTATAAGTGCATCAAATTCTAAAGCCACAATGAGAACTTCAGAATTGATTTTTCTTTGCTAAAATTTAGCTTCTTTGCTACATCATGCTTTCTTTTGTTTTAAAAACTATTTATTCTCCTCCCCGTCTCTTCATTTTCTCCTTCCCTTAGCATTGCAATCAAAAAACTCCCCCTCACCTCCTCCACCATTCAAGTTCCCCTGTCTACCTGGAGCCTCCTGCCCTCCTCTCATTACTTTGATAATAACAAAAGCATCTTCATTTTCTCTGGAACTCATGCAGAAAAAACATTTTAAGCTCAACTAAATAATTATCCACCTACTTCATATTTCTTACGGGGGGGGAGTGTGGGGGGAAGATTCTGATTGACTGAAAAATCACCAGGTTGTGTCACCAGAAACCTTGGCATGAAACTTTCTTTATGCTCTTCTTTCTTTGGCTCTTTGTGTCTGATGTGGGAAATAGCAAAATGAGGGGAATTTGTGGGCTGTCTTAGAAAATGCCACCAGATAAATGAAAGTACATTTAATTGAGCTAGTCATCGCAAATGCATTCAGTGCATATCTGAAATATCGAAGAGAAACACAGAACATGATGGGTGTGTGGTTATGTTCCAGTATGCCCCCAACTCTTCCAGCGGGCCTGTGAGATAACCTGAGAAACTTGCTGGAAACAATGCTCACAGTACAGGAAACACACAAGGATGCTCAGGGGCTGGCAGCTAAGGAGGGACTCGACAGGGCCACACTTCAGTGTTTTCTCATCTTGATTTTCTGGGAAACACACTGCTTACAATGGGAGAGAAGAAACCAAGAGCTTGATTGAAAAATTCTCTGATGAAGCAATTTCATGAAGCCTTTGACCCATACAAGACATTTGACAATGTCCAGAGATACTTTCAGTTGTCACAACTTGGAGACACTACTGGCATCTAGTGGGAAGAGGGTAGGGATGCTGTCAAATGTACTCCTAATGCACAGGGCAACCAAACCCTCATAACAAACTGTCTCATGTAAATGTCATGAGTGTCAAGGTAGCAAAATCAAGATTGTTTGTTTTGTGTGAGTGTGTGTACATTTGTATCAAAGCAATTCTTGTACATATGTGCACCTAGTAGCATAGAATAACATATTAATAATAAACTGGAAACAATAGTTTCCCTTTGACAGAACAAATACATCAACTGTGTAATGATTATCCATGGTAGTATACTTAATGTAATACTCAAAACAAGTGAGACCAGAAAATATCTTATTTTATCACATTTTTAAGTATATGAAGAAAACATTTTTTTAAGTGGGGCAATAATATAGAATTCAAAGTACTGGTTACCTCTTATGCAAGAATGTGGGAAGATATGGAGAGAAAGTGGTAAGTAAATGTGGGGAAGTATTAAAATTATATCCAGATTCTTGGGTGGACGGTGGACACAGTTACTTAGTACAGTATTAACTCTATAACTTACATATAGCCATGCACAGTGTAGATATTCTTTCATACTAAAGGTTATATTAAAATTTAAAATGGGTATTGCTGCAGAGAACCCAGGTGTCTGACTGCCTCCCAGACAAGCAAGAGGGCCTGTGCTTCATCCACAGAACCCACATAAAAAACAAGGTATGGTGTCACGTGGTTGTAATCCCAACTCTAGGGAGACAGAGTCAGGAAGACCTCTGGGGCTCACTGGCCAGCAAGCTAGTCTTTTTCTTTCATAACTAAGGGTTATATTAAAATTTAAGTGAGTAGTACTGCAGAGAACAAAACATATTGGTACAATGGGCCAGTGGGAGACCCTGTCTCAGAAACCAACCAAGGTAAATGGCTTCAAAGGAGTGTCTGGGATTGACTTCTGACCAACACCCTCCCCAACACACACATGTGCACCTAAATACACATATACAAACACACACACACACACACACAACTAAATGAATGCATAAAAAGCATTTAGAGCTTTAAGTTGCTGGAAAGAACTGTAAGGCTGACCACAGAGTAACTTTTTGAGATTAGTGATAAAAACTTCATTTTTACTCCTTTGGAGGAAAAGATGCCACTGCTTTGGCTGAAAATGGACAGGCAGTCACATGATGAGGTCTTTTCTGTCAGACAGATGGAACAGAAACCCACATACCACTACTGTTGGCCCAAGAATCCAAAACCCATACCTTTGACATGTGCTGACAATAAATGTCTGCCGAAATCGTAAAGATACTTTTCTCTGTGTGCAATGAATATATATATACTGGGGAGTGCTTTTTAAGTAGCTACAGTAAGGAATGAATCATGTGCTGGATTTGTTCACCCACTACAGAAAACTCTCAAAATCATGTGCCTTTAACCACAAATTTAAAAAAAAAACTGAGGTATACCAAATGATTCCTAGTAACCTAATCACTCATCACTTCTAAGCAGAAATCTCAAAATTTCTTTCCTTTCTATTTCATTTTGGTTTATTATTATTATTATTATTATTATTATTATTATTATTATTATTACTATTATTATAACCAGGCTTCTTTCCTAGTGCCAACCTGCCCCTTATTCTTATTCTCAGCTGACTTCCCAGTAATCCCTGCTAGACTGTTAATTGAAAATAAGGTATTAACTGATTATAGCCTAGGATGATCCCTCCTAGGGTGATTTTATTTTCACAGGGGACTCATAATGGTTGACTTGGGTATCAGAAAGCAAAGGCTCAGGCATGACCTTCAGAGGGCTCTAGCTAACGTCAACACCTGACGGAACAAATAAAGAATATTTGCTATGCAACCCTGGAAAGGTTGGCAAACTCTTGCTTCAGGTCCTGTTTAAACACGCAGGTCCTGTCTACTGCATTTGGAGCAGAGCTACAGAAAACCTCTTATTTTCCCGCCTCAAGAGGAAATATTTTATAAATAATAGTCTAGAGAATTATTTGGTCACTATTTAGACATGAAATACTACCAAGAGTGAGAAAGTTAAAGGGGTGGAGGGAGGTGCGGAAAAAGTACAAAGACCAAAACCAATCAATAACAGCCTACAGAGTGCAAACAGAAGAACCTTTCCCATGTTCCAAGTACAAATGTCAGGAGGATTTCAGCAAAACTCAAAAGGCTGGATGGAGAAGCAAGTGTGCCAAAGTGGGCAGGGTGCCTGGAGAGGGTTCCCGGGAAGTTTAATTACAAGCATGTGAGAAGGACATCTCTATTTACAAAATAGTTGATCCAGCACATGCATGTTCCCCAGTTTTTGATTGCTTTGCCACATAAGAAACAGTATCAATCTTTATGAGATGAGTACCCAAGCCAGGGAGTTCAAGCAGCCGAAACTGCTCACTGCTGTGTCTCAATCTAAGTAAGTGGTGGATGCTTCCCGAACTTGACTGTGAAGACACATCTAATAATATTTATATAAGATGAAGACTCCAGAACCCCAGCTAGGGTGACTCTAACTCACCAGATCTGGGGCAGTATCCAGGCTTCTGCATTATAAGAGCATGACAGATAATTCTGAGGTGTGAAGCAAGGCACAGTGAAAAGGCCCTGGGAACCTCAGCCAGTGTTTGTGTCCAACATGTGTACCCACCTTCACATCCTCTCAAACTGCCTTTGCAACAGTAATTGTTGGAAAAACTTGTTTTGGTCTAGTAAAACCTACAAGGTCCTCCCTCTGACATACCACTCATGCTTCCTTCCTGTCTAGGTGAGACTTCTGAAACACTGTGTGGGGAAAGGCCTTCTGTTCATCCACGGGAACAGAAATGGAAACACAAGAAAGTCAACAACCACTGAGGGATTTCTTGAGCCACAAAGGCAGGGACCAGTAGGAATAAAAAAAAAAAAAAAGATTCTACATAGAACACTTTATATTTTCCCCCAGAGAACAATAACAGACATAAACCCCAGTTACCTATAGCCTTCCTCACTTGCAAATCTTCAAAGCTGTATTTTCATACACAATTAAGATAGAAAACAATGTCCCACCTTTAGATAAGCTTATTTTACTAAATCACTACAAGAAATAAAAGCACCCTTAGCAGGAGTTATTTCACCAAGGATAATGAGACAGCCAGCAAGCCCTTCACCAGTGTTTTCTTTTTGCCTTCCTACTCTTCCTTGTCCCTGAACTCTATATCCTGGAATCTTATCCAAAACTAAGTGACCTTTCTATGATTCTGAGGAAACCCAAGCCAAAGTGAAGTCATATGAAGAACTGTCAGGAGAACTGAGTCTGGGAATGAAGAAAACAGTGCATGAGGCACATGAGTTTCCATGGGTAACTCACTGCCCATTTGGATTTTCTATAGTATTAGTAGTTTCCTTGATATAGGTTCTTTAAAGCTAGAGTTATGGAACTAGGGGCTGGAGAGATGACTCAGTGGTTAAGAACACTGATTTCTCTTCTAGAAGACCCAGGCTCAAATCCTAGTACCCACATAGCAGCTCACAACTCTCTGTAACTCTAGATCCAGGGAACCTAATGTCCTCTTCTGGTGTCCATGAGCATCAAATGCATATACTACACAGGCACACATGCATAAGAGGCACCCATACACATAAAATAAAATAAAATAAAAATAATAAAAAAACAAAACTTTTCTTACCATACCCCATGATACCCTTGCCACTGGACTCACAATCTTCTGTATCAGGAAAAAGACAACAAAACAAAATCAACACAATAAAACCAAAACAAAGCTACAAGGGTTCAAATACCCTTCTACATATTCAAATCCTTTTTAGTGAGTAAAAGCTCATAAGACTGTAGGAAAATCCTGAATGTACAGCTTGAAGAACTTTTACAAAACAAAGTCTCCTTTGTAACTAACACATGCCACAAATAAGGTAATTACACACACTCCATTAACTTCCCTCCAGCCCTGCTCAGCCATCACTTCCATTCCAAAAGAGAATTCATATCCATTGCTGTCAAGTAGTTCGTTGACTTCTGAAGCTAGTGTTACTGAATTACAATCTGAATGTTTTATTCTTTCATGCAGCCCCCATCCATACCGTCCATTCCAGAAAATGCTCATCTCTAGTGCTGCATACAATATTCACTTGTCTAAATACAAGGAAATTAATTTATTCACATTATTGTATGTCCTTTTTTTGAGTTCTTCCCAGATTTTGCATATTCTAAAGGTAGTCTCAATGAATATTCTTAAATGTTTATGGTGTACTGTGTTTCCCTATTTATGGGAGTGTGTATAAAGTAAGTCTCTGGCTGTATATGTTCACTCTTTCCCAGACTATGTTCCAAAAGTGTTGGCAATTAGCAAGGCAGTTCTGGAGCCAACCACAGTCAAGACAATTGAGGAGGGAAAAGATACTATGTTAAAAATGTTTATATCACATTTAAAACTTAAGGCACTGTGGTGTAATAGTCAAATATACAACTAAATGAATTATGGAGTCCAGAAATATACGTATACATATATTTGATTTATAATGCATATGACACTTGATAACTGTGAATGAGTTAGAGCCTTTTCAGCACATTGTGTAAAGTTAATACTACATCCACATTGAAAAATTAGGTTATATGCCTGTCTCACACCATATGCAAAACCATTGACATGCCCAGCTGTGGATGTCATTCCTTACTGGTTATATAGCTTGTCAGAAATGAACTTCTAAAGTTTAAGCAGTAATAAACTTTAGTTTTCTTTGGACCATGATTTATTTTAGTGCTTCCGATGATCTTTGTTGGGTTGACTAAGTTGTATGTCACTGTGAAAAACAAATTTCCTTCTTTTCCATTGCTTTGCTCATCCTCTGCCCATTCTCCAACCCATTCACCACTGTTCTTACATTTATGTCACAGCACCAATGATCCATTGGGGGTACAAATGAGCCTGCCCTATGGCAGACACGACCTGCAGGAAAAAAAATAGAGATTTAAAAAAATTCTATTATGAACCTGATTTTGAGATTTCACATGAACTCAGCATGGGCTGTCTCTGAAGTTTCTCGAAGATCTGGCCACCAAGGGCAGCAGTCTTTCATGGCAACAGGCTGCAAATTTTGCAAAGCACAAGCCTGTGAAAACCAGGGTAACCCTCTCACACCCACCAGCTCCTCCTGGCCCACTTCCCTGGCATCTCCCTTGCCATTCCCCGTAAGAGTGTTGTTAGCATAAGAGTTTGAGTAGAACTGTTAGATCTAAAAAAAATATGTTCCTAAAATTGTAAATGCATAGATGTCAATATTGTTTTCTATTTATGCACAGTTTTAAGTACTCTACATATGGCAGCTAAAGAGATTTTCTTAGTCTTTAGTTTTTGGGCATAAATCCCTTCTTGTTTTCACAAGAACATTAGTTAAAGTCTGCAGATACTGTATGCTGTAGATAAAATTGTCACATTTAAGAGCAGATGTCATACTGAACTATTCAAGGGGCATCCATCCCTTTCACTTGCAGGCCTTTAAAGACACAGTCTATGCAGTGAATTTGTAGATAAACTGATTTACTGTGAAGGCATACACTAAATTATTCTACCAAATGACTAGGTAGGAAGACATTGGTGTACTATGTTAAATGACAGCTTCTTAAACCTGTATGTCTTCCCTCTGATCCATTAGCTACTGGGATGAGGATATTGACAACAATGAGGTAGGTCACGATATGCCACGTCCTGGCCCCTGCATGATTTGTGCATTTACATTTACTTTTTAGAAAGTATAATAAGGATTTCAATTCACAAAGTGGCTATGAATCATTTAGCATTTTATGGAAATTTTCACTCCACTTCAGGTCATCATTATGTTACGGTTATAGAAAGGCATAAAACTCTATTACTATTTCATGGAGGTAAGAAAGAAATCAACTTGAGTTGTACATAATAAGTAGCTCGTAACCACGGAAGTCCTTCTGGAATAAGATGCATTCCACTACAATTATTCTTCACTCCCAGGTAAATACCTGGGACATTCTCTTCAGACAAGGAAGCACATAATGGAACTGTATGTTTGGTTTTACGAAAATATGACCCTCAGGGGGGCCCTGCTCTCTTCAAAAGCACATCTCAGACAAAAAAAAAATTAAAATGACAAACGAACTAAATTCAGATCTTAACAACAGCAACAACAACAAAAAAATGACTTCAGGATTGGGGATATAACTCAACTGGTAGAGCGTTTACCTAGTATGCACAAAGCTTTGGATTTTGTCCCCAGATCCTGTATAAACCAAGGGTGGAACTGCATGCCTATAAATTCAGTAGTCTGGAGGTAGAGGTAGGAGGAGCAGAAGTTCAAGGTCATCCTCTGCTACTTAAGAAGTTTGAGGCCAACCAGACACACACCAGAAACTGTCTTTAAGGACTAAATGAGGAGCTGGGCAGATGGCTCAGTTGGTAAAAATCTTTGCCTTGCAAATATCAGGAGGCTCTGAGTTTAATCCCTGGAGCCCAGGTAGATAACAGCTGGATGTGGTGGCCTATGCTTACAATCGATTCCCAGTGATGCCAATACGAAGGCCTAATACACACATGCCAGGCCTTTGAGAAGTTCCATCTTGAAAATAAAGTCCATAGCACTTGAGGAATGGCACCTGAGGTTGTCCTCTGGCCTACACATACATATATGTACACACACACACAGGAACACAATCTAAAAATTACTTTCCTCACTGTGTGGCATATATACATACATATTCATTTATTTTCTTCATTCAAATGAGTTTTGTAAAACAGGTAAAATACAAACAGAATGAGAAGCAGCCCATGGTGGTTTGAATGAGAGTGCTCCCCCCATAGGTTCATATATTTGCATGCTGAGGCCTCAGTTGATGAATGGTTTGGAAGGATTAGGAAGTGTGGCCCTGTTGGAGGTTTCAAAACCCAAACCCCAAGCCAGGGGTGGGCAGCAATCTCGCTTTCTCTTTCTCTCTCTGCTCACTGCCTTCAAATCAGGATGTAAAGCTCTTAGCTACCTCTCAGGCATCATGCCTGCCTAAATGTCACCACACTCCCCACCATAATGATGGAGTAACCCTCTGAAACTGTAAGCAAGCCCTAATTACATACTTTTTAAATAAGAATTCCCTTGGTCATGGTGTTGGTTCACAGTAATAGGACAGCAACTAAGACATAGTCACTAAAGTTATCAGTAAAGATTTCCTGGCTAGAACTCAGTACCATTTGGCCAACCAAATTATTGAAAACAGTAACACCAGCAATGGGATATCCTTCATAAAGCATTTACACTCCAAATAAATGAGCAGAATGCTGATCAGTGTAGGACACATATACCTGTACTGAACACAAGCCAGGGTCTAAGTACTGAAACCACACACTACTTCCATACCACAATAATACCCACCCACACCCTCTCATAGAAGAGAGACCTCCCATGCAGCCTCTCATTTGATCCACTCACTGTGCTGCCAACTCCAGCCCACATCTTCTCCCCTGCCCTGGACCAATGATTTATTTTGAACAAGTGCAAAAAATAAACTGTGGCACCTATGCTCTCCTTCCCAAATTCTGCTTCTTCCTTTATCCCAAGGCACAGAATATGAAGGAAGAAAGGAGGTGGTGCTGAAGATACTCAATGTAGTTAGGACATAAAATATGCAAAGAACACACTTTTAATTCTCCCCAAGTCTTTCTGTTCCCTTATATCATACAAATCAACTACTTTTTATTGGCATAAATTTACATGTAGTCATGGCTTCCTAAGGATGGTTTCATCCAAGCATACCATGTACTTTGGCCACGTTCTCTCCCACACTCTCCTTAATCCCCCCTTCCCTCCCACTAGTTCCCCTTATTTGCCCAGTCTCAATTCTACTTTCCTACCAAATATGTATATATAAATGAACATACATAAACATATGTGTGTGTCTCAGGCTCCATCCAAATTTCTAAATTCCCAAAACTGACGTAATTCCATTCTTCTTTGGAGCTGAATAAAATCAGTCAACTTCTTCAAACAGATGGATATTAACCATTTCCTTCTTTCCACATCTCATTCATCTCCCAATATTCCTTTCCACACTCGTATTATCATGAGATCCCACAACTTTTACTGAAGCTTCAAAGTGCATTATCATGAGCCTAGTAGCTGTTTACAGACGGGGATTGCCAGGCTTTTTAAACTTGGTGTCTTAAATTCGATTTATCATCTTTCTTTAGCCAAAACGTTCCCCTCTGATATCTCCCAAGCCTGTTTTAAAACATCACTGAGAATAATCACCATGGGCTCTCTCTTTTTATTCTTCATGTTCAACAAGTACTAAAGAGTCTGAAGCCAGGGATTAAAGCTTGGCTCTCCATGTAGCTGAGATGGCTGTCTAACCACCACACCCTGCTCCTCAGTGGGTCAGAGAAAACAGAGATATGGGCAGGTATGGATGCTTGATTTCTGCTACTTGTATCACCTTAATCAGAAGGAATATCTAAGGGCTGTGGGGTTCCTTTCTAGATGAAACTCATTTGTGCTCAGATCCCCATTTTAGAGAAGAGGAAAGCAGAACCAGTTTCAATTAAAAATCTGAAGACATCTATTCACCTAGCCAGACACTAATTCCTTGTTTTTTCCTTTAAGACCATTACTTCCTAATTAACACACAAGACTACTCATCTCAGTTGGCCTGCTATTAGAAGTTGGGGAAGAAAACAAATTTAAAAGATTTATCAACATTTGGGCTTAGGGAGATGGCTCAGTGGATTAGAGCATGCACTACAGAAGGGATTGATTTCAAACCTCTAGCACCCATGTAAAAACCTGGGTGGCCTGGCTTGCCTATGGTCTTAGTACTGTGAAAGGGCACAGACAGGAAAATCAAGCTTGCTGTCACCCAGCCTAACTCCAGGCTCAGTGGGGACTCTGTCTCAAGGTAATTAGGCTGAGAATGATAGAGAAGTACACCAGACATCCTCTCATACACACACACCTCACTCACCTAATACATGTATACACATATGATTTAATTTTATTAAATCATGACCTCTGGGTAATAAGCTACAGCTATTTCTCCTTGATATTGTTGTTTGAGGTAGGGTCTCAGTCTGTATTCCAGGCTGACTTGAACTTGTGGCAACCCTCCTGCGTTCTTCTTGCCATCTTCATATTTAATATGTTTTGATGTCTCGGGGAGTAAAAGTAGTTGTTGAGCAAACCTGCAGACCTGAGTCCAATCCCTGGAACTCACTGTAAGCAAGGAGAGAATTAACTCCACAAAGCTATCCTCTGACTTTTACAGATGCTTCATGGCATCCATCTTCTAGCCAATTAAAGTCATAGGACCAACTTATCCAAGAATTAGAGAAATAGATACACCCCTTCCTGTCACTCAGTCTTTTATGAGTCACAGCTTACATAAAGAGCTTGGGGACGGATAGCTTTGGGAGTCAGAATCATTTTTACAATTCATGTGTTACATAAGTTTTACCTGTACACAATGGTCATATTTTTGGCAACCAACTAAACTCAAGATATTATAATGCTCTGAAGTCTGCTTTGCTAAGCTTAACTGATCATGACTCACCATGGCATGTGGGCTATGGGAGCCCCTGGGAATCTCATGAATCAACCACCTACATCTGCCAAGGCCAGCCTCTGCCAACTTCATCTCCATTGCCTGTTTTTGTTTTTGTTTTTCTCTGGATATTGCAAAGAAGCCATAGCCTGGGATTAGGCAAGCTCCATATCATGACTCCATCCCTGAACACCTCAGAGGAGACACCTTCTTAACAGTTTGGACCTGTGTCTTGGTAGAATGAGTAGTGCTGACCTTCATTTGCACTGCTTATTTAATTAATTATGTGCTGTACCACATGATCCTTGAGGCCAGATCCATGTCCTTTTCATTTTGCATATTCACTTGGGACCCTTTACATAAGGATTATGGTCTTGTACACATAGAGTATAATAGACATATCAGTACCTACAGAAGCTATTTTTCTAATGAGCAGATGTAAATGCTTTAGTTGTCATTTTAATCAATACTAGCATTCATTATATTCTATACCCAAGAAGTGTTCTTAAAATTTTAAGAATATTAAAGGGCTATTCCAAGTTTTCTAAGATAATGCCAGATTGAAATCAGTCTGACCATATCTTAGAAAACATGGAATAGCTATACCTCAACATACAGCCATACCACTTCTGAGTATCCACCCAAACGATTCCTCACCAAACAACAAGGACATATCCTCATCTATGTGCATAGCAGCCTTATTTGTAATAGCTGGAAACTGGAAACAACCCAGATGTCCCTCAACCAATGAATGGATTTAAAAAAAAAAAACTGTGGTACATTTACACAATGGAATATTACTCAGCTATCAGAAACAAGGAAATCATGCAATTTGCAGCCAAATGGGGGAAACTAGAAAAGCTCATCCTCAGTGAGCTAACTCTGACTCAGCAAGATGCACATGGCATCTACTCACTTATAATTGGATTTTAGCCATATAGTACAGGATAACTATCCTACAACCAACAAACCAAAAGGATTAGGAGCATAGACTTTGTTACCTGTTAATGAGACACTTTGGCCTAGTGGTGCTGCCATGTAGGCCCCAGTGCAAGAGGAAGCTCTTAGCTCTCATTGAACTGAGAGGGCCTGATATGTATGGACACTCCACACCGGAGGAATGGGATGGGTGGGAGAGAGAGGAGAGCATGAGAGGGTGAAACTGGGAGGGGTGGAAAGAGGGCACTGTGATGGAGATGTAACTTGAAGTAATAAACATAAAAAAGAATATTAAAGAAAATTATTAAATGCTCAGCATTGCCTACCTATTTGCTTAAAAACATGACAAACATGCCAACAACACATGCTTTATTGCCTACTCAATGTGAGTAAAGGAGAAATTAGGATTGTGGAGACTGTGATTCAGGTCTCTCACTGTTCCTTCTCAAATGTATTTCTCAAGATTTATCTATAAAATAAAAGTGTACCAATATTTAACTACTAATAAAGTGAGAATATTAAAAGACATAAAATACACAGAAAATATGGCACAGAGTAAGGACTTCTTATAGCCTCATCTAACTTTATTCTTGTGTGTGTGTGTGTGTGTGTGTGTGTGTGTGTGTGTGTATGTGTGTGTGTACAGGTGTGCTTCGGTACTGAATTCTCTAGAGGCCCAGAGTGCACATGATAATTTTACAAGTGTTGTTTGGAGACCCAAAGCTTAAAAGAAAAGGAGAGATTTTGTTTCTCTCTAATTCAGACCTGCTTTCATCTCCCTCTGGGTGTTATTTTAGAGGTCAAGCTTCAAAGCATTGAGGACCACCATGGAACTACCTCACCATCCACAAAGGTAAGTAGACTGCTCCCCCAACACACAATCCAGAGTCCAGAAACAGAACTCTGACAGGGTTTTATAGTCACTTCTTCCCCTTTCGGGCTCCTGATGTCTCCCCTTTGCTGAGAAACACTTGGCTCTTGTCCTTCTGTCACTTCCCATTGTTCTGTGAGTTACACCTTACCTATGTTAAGGATTTTTCAAACTTTTCAAGTTCCCTGCCTCTAAGCCACAGAAGCTCTTGTGGATCTTCAGTTTATCAGTAATGCTCCTTTGGCTGAAGCAAATGTCTGATTTTTTTTCACATATAATCATGGTAAATCTGGAAATGTCTTAAAAGAGAGAAAGCAAAAGTATACTAGATAAGAAGTGGTAATTTTGGGCAGAATAATGACCACTGTTTTCCCCAAAATATTTATATCTTAATTTCTGGGGCATGTTGACCTTCCTGGCAACCTTTTCAGATGAAATCAGCATCCCTGAGATGGATAGATGATTTTGAGTGACTCAAGTGGGCCAATTTAACCATCCCTCCAGGCTGTGGTCAGAGGAAAAAGTGACTATGGGTAAAGGTTAATGAGCTGTTCCGAGTTTTTAAAATTGAGGGAGGCCATTAGCCAAGGCACACACACATTCACTCTGAGCTAGACAATCCAAGGTATAAGATCTTGCCCCACATCCTACAAAAACACATAAAGCCCTGACAGCATCTTCACTTTAGATCTATAAGACACATGCTGGTCTCCTGACCAACAAATGCTATGATAATACGTTTGTGTTGTTCGTAGGACACTAAGCAGCATGGGGACAGATAAAGATGAGTAAGGTGGGGCATTTCCCAAGAGTGTCCAGCTGTCTCCAGATGCTTTCTTTGGACAGCCTCCACCCATACTGGGGAGGACTCTTTGTGGAGCCATGGGATATAAACTATCTCAGAACACCCTTATTTCCTCTCCAAGGCCACAGTCTTCAATAAGGGGTCCTTTCTCCTCCCCCACGATATATCTCTATGCATACCTAAGACTATAAAAGTGTAAAGAGCCACATTATTAAAGACATCACTTACATACCTTTAAGTCTCCATCATAGTCATTGTCTGCTGAGGCTTCCCAGCTGCAGGCTGAATTGATGATATATTGCTATGTATGGAAGATATGAGAAACTGATCACTTATCTTTTGACTCACAGAAATATTTATGTGATGTTTTGATCAGTTTCAGTTTTTTGACTACTTTTTTTTTTTTTAGGATGACTAGTAAATAAAGGACTTCCTCAAAAATAAATATTAAACCTTGTCTACCTCGTGCTTTACAGTGGTGCTTGGCTTTCCTAGTTATGGAGCCTGAAAAGCATAAAACTCCCAAAGTAGACATTGGATAGCAAAGTCCCCATAACATTCTTCCTAGAAACAGCAAAAGGCATCTTACAATCCCTGTGGAAGCACAAAAGTTTCCAGATTGCCAAAGCAACCTTTGGCAAAAAGAACAAGGCTGTAGGGTTTCACATAGCAGATTTAAAGATATGCTTCAGAGTTATAGCAATAAAAACATCAAGGTATTGGCAGAAAAGCATACATGTACACCCAAAAAAGCCCCAAAACAAAACAAAATAAAAAACCCTGTCATAAGTGCACATAATTGCAGCCATCTGATATTTGAGAAAGATGTCAAAAGCACACACAGGAGAAAAGGCAACATCTTCAACAAATGATGCTTGGAAAATTAGATGTCTACATGTAAAAGAATGAAATTAGACCCATATCTATCACCCTGCACAAAAATTAACTACAAATAAATTTTTTTAAAAACCCACAATGTGAAACCTGAAATGCAGAGACTACTATAAGAAAATGTAAATAGTACTCTTCAAGAAATAGGTGTATCTGATTATACAGGAAGTGCAGGGCCAGCAGCTTCCAAAACTAAGAAATGACAGACAACTGGCTGGCTGGACAGTTCCCAATTTCTCTCCATACATTATAGCATCAGTCTTCAGCCATTTGGTCCCATTTCTCTGATAGACATTTATTATAAAGCAGGAATTATGAAGGACTTGCATACCCTTTCTTGGCAGAACTAGGCTGTCAACTTACCTGCTTCCAAGTGTTGTCCTTTTTGGACAGCAATCTGTCTACAGTTGAAGCAAGGGATTTTTCTTGCCAAGGGACAGGCTTACCACTAATTCAACCATCTCTAATTGGAGATTCTTTGATACTCATCATCTTCTTGGAGTAGAATAGGGGGTGCTGTCAAGAGTTGACATGTCTCGATACCAAAAAAAAAAAAAATCTTAAGAAAACATCATTGAATGCCACATTCTACAGATCTCTTGATCTCACCTACCCATCTCCTTATATTTGGATGAGCAAATGTTGCTTGTCTCTTAGTGACTTGATTTCTGATTAACTTAGAAAATAACTGTGAAAGGCTACCCTAGTACCTAACAAAATGACATGCTTGAATGAATATTAGTTTACATTTCTTAATTATCCTAAACAGTTTATGACAGTTGCTAACAAAAGGCCAAAACTTCACATTTCATTTTTAAGCGTTACATAGGTTCAATACCTTAAAAAGAGTTAACCTTAATTTTGTATCAATATACAAAGATATGAGCATATTCAATAATCTGTCCCTTTTTTATCATTCCTATATCCCATTTTTTATCAAGTCTTTTCACCCCTACATAGGAGAGAAGAAGGATACAGAAAATAAAAAGAGAGAAATCCCTGCACTTCCTGTATAATCAGATATATTTATCCTTTTCAGGTCTCTGATGTGGTTGAAGACTAGATAGCTATATATAGTCTCATAGTTAAATTTAAGTTGTTTAGGAATTAAAAGGGTGTTCTGGATCTAAGAAGATGTTTTTAAAATTGTGATGCAAGTTAGGATGGAAGTTAAGTTGGATATAGATCTTTAATCTCATAGAGATGGTTGCATAGTAGAATGTTAAAGTCAGTTGAACATTGGGAATGTATGCTAAGCCTTATAATTCTCATAATTGTGTCCTAATTATTTTTTGTTATTTTGTATTGTATTTGTTGTTATAAAAGAAAGAGTCATTGGTTGGACTGAAACGGGTAGCTGTTGGGGAGGAAAGGTATACCTTAAACTTTAAAAAAGGAAGCAGATGGGGGATCAGGGGGGAGAGGGTGGGAAGGGGAGTAGGTAGCAGATTGTGATTCAGATGTAACTTGAAGAAAAAAAAAAGAAAGAGGTGTAAGAAGGGACTTTCTGAACAAAAAACTATTTGCTCAGAAATTAATACCAGCAGATGACAATTAGGACATTCAATATAGAAAAAGGAAGTATGAAAAGGAAGTCCACAGAGTTAGAATATTATATACATACATATAATATACATATATCATATGTTTTATACATTGTGGATTTGAACAGATAAAGAAGAAATAAAAATGGCTAAGAAATGTCTTTAAAAGCATTCAATAGCCTTAGCAATTACAGAAATGCAAATAAAAACTACCTTGAGATTCCATCTCACCCAGTCAGAGTGGCAAAAATCAAGAAAACAATTGATAACAAATGCTGTTCAGGACATGGTGAAAGCTTACACTTTCCCACTGTTGGTAAGATTCCAAAGTGACTGGGTCCGGAGGCAGAGCTTTCTAAGTTTTCTAAGATATCAGCAGACTGACCTCCATAGTGGTTGCACAAGCCTGCACTCCCACCAGCAATGGAGTAGGGTTCCCCTTTCTCCACAACCTCACCAGCATGTACTGTCATTTGAGCTTTTGATCCTAGCCATTCTGACAGGTGTGAGATGGAATCTCAGAGTTCTCTTGAGTTGCATTTCTCTGATGATTAAGGATGCTGAGCATTTCTTCAAGTGTCTCTCAGCCATTAGGGATTCTTCCTTTGTGAATTTTCTGTTTAGCTCTGTTCCCCATTTTTTTGATTGGATTATTTGGGTTTTTGGCATTTAATTTCTTGAGTTCTTTGTAAATTTTGGATATTAGCCTTCTGTCAGATGTGGAGTTGGTGAAGATTTTCTCCCAGTCTGTTGGTTGTCGTTTTGTTCGAATGACGAATGACAGTGTCTTTTGCCTTACAGAAGATTTTCAGTTTCATGAGGTCCCATTTATTGATTGTTGGTCTTAGATCCTGACCTGTTGTTTTCACCTGTGCCAATGAGTTCAAGGGTTTTCCCCTCTCTATCTTCTAATAGATTTAGTGTGTCTGGCCTTATGTTAAGGTATACATCCAAATGATTCCTTACCAAATCACAAGGAAGTTTTCTAATCTATGTTCATAGCAACCTTATTTGTAATAGCTAGAAACTAGAAACAATCTAGATGTCCCTCAACTGAGGAATGGATTAAAAAACTGTGGTACATCTACACAATGGAATACTACTCAGCCATCAGAAACAATGAAATCCTGCAATTTGCAGCCAAATGGATGGAACTAGAGAAGCTCATCCTGAGTGATCTAACCCAGACTCAGAAGGATGCACATGGCATCTATTCACTTATAATCGGATTTTAGCCATATAGTACAGGATAACTATACTACAACCAATGCACCAAAGGGAACAGGAACATAGACTTTGTTTCCTGTTAATGAGACACTTTGCACTGGTGGTGCTGCCTTGTAGGCCCCCAGTGTATAAGGAAGGTCTTGGCCCTCATGACTGCTGAACTGGGGTGAAGGGGTTGTTATGCAGGGACACTCCACTCCAGAGGAGTGGGATGGAAGGGATGGGGATAGAGGATGGGAGGATGGGACTGGGAGGGGTGGAAAGAGGGCACTGTGGTGGAAATGTAACCTGAAGTAATAACTAAATATTTTTTTAATTGCAAAGTTGTGCATTCTGTGTTTAAAAAGACCCAACAGAAGAAACCCAGGAACCACCATTAGCAGAAGTCAGCAGGAAGGCAGTCTACTGAGTGCTCCTTAGTGAGGGCCATACTATTCAGTGCAATCAATTATACAATTTTATCAATGTGCTGGGGGGTGTAGCTCAGTTAGTAGGGTGCTTACCTACCATGCACAAAAGCCCCGGTTCAAGCCTCAACACATAAAACAAGAACTTTGGTATATTCCTTTAGTCTAGCACTGAGGAGAAAAGAGGAATGTAAGAAGTTCAAAGCCACTCTTGACTACCTAGCTAGTGGGCTACATGAGACTCTGTCAGAAAATAAGGAAACAAACAAGAACAAAACCAAAGCCCTACACATCCATTCCCAAATGTTTGTTATGAGGAGAGAGAGGAAATACATTTTTAATTAAAAACGAGAATACTATTCTGCAGATGATTAGAACTGACCTAAGGGATCAAATGACCTAAGTTAACATTTTGCAGTTTTATGATTTTTGAATGTTCTTTCATTTCGATCTTTAAAACACATTTAGGTTTCTGTGTCAGAATTATGGTCAGGATTAGACAATACACATAAAAAGACCCAATGGTGTGTTTGGCATACACACCAGCAAAAGATCTTTGATTCAATCTCTCGTTTGTTCAAAACCCACTTGGCCTTTGCAAATGCAATGGCACAATCCATGAGCTTAATGATTCTATACATCCAGGAAATGCTGATTTTCAAATCCTGACAATTGCAAACGGAGTTGCCAAAATGCTTCAACAGAGCAATTACAAGCTAGCTCTCTTTTGTCTCTTGCATGATTTTTAGATGTTTCATAACTAACTCCGAGGAAAAGAAAAAGACAATCTAGCCTTATCAGCATTTTCAGGCACATTAGGATTTGAGCAGCTGAATGACAGTCCCTCCTAGAGGAGAGATTCCCACTTGCAGAACCTGACCTGAAGACCGACCATTGGCCTTAGTTCTGCAAATTACAAACAAGTCTCCAGTGCCTTTTCTTTCAACATTTGCTGATGTTGGAGTTTTAATGACACATTCAAGTCCAATGCAGTTTCACCATCAATCTTGTTTTTTAAAGATGTTGCTACTGTTGGTTTTATGTGCATGGGTGCTTTGTCTCAATGTATGTCTGTGCATCCATTCCATGGCTGACGTCTGCAGAGGTTAGAAGTCCCCTGGAAGAACAGTATGGGCTCATAACTGCTGTGCCTTCTCCCCAGCCTCTTACCATCAGATCTTGAAGAACTGTGTCTTTTTATTTCTGTCTTCCAATCCACGATAAAGGAGTGTGTGTGTGTGTGTGTGTGTGTGTTTGCATGTGTGTGTGTGTGTGTGTGTGTGTGCATGCTTTGCAAGCACACACATGTGTTACCGCGTACTTATGTGACGTTGCTTCCAAAGAACCAAAAAAACAAAACAAAACACCTGTTTAGACAGATGAGAATAACTATGCGAATTTAAAAACCTTTACCAGTGATTCTCAAATGAGGACAAAATATAGAATTTAGGTGCTTTTGAACAAATACCTATATACTGAACTTTCCCACCCAGGTTTGATTGGTTTAGGATAGGACACATATTATATTGGGATTTTAAAAGTTTCCTAGGTGATTTAAATGAGTTGTAAAAGTTGCAGAATCATGCCCTGCACCCGAGATCAGTTACTCACAGTCTTGGTCATATATCAGCTTTCAGAGTGCTAAACTCCTTTGTATGTACAGGATCTATTAAATAAGGAGGGAGGTGAAAGTCAAGCTTCAACATGTTTTAAAACTCCCCAGTGTGTGCTACCCAGGTTGAAAACCACTGTCCGGTTCACACTAGCACTGCCTCACTGCAGTGATGGTGTTGTACATTAAGCATCAAATGATCCATCGTGTGGCTTCAGCCTCTACAGCTGGGACTCATATTAGAATGCTCATCAAACTTTTCACGTATGGAATTAACAAAATTAAATTCATGTTCCTCACAC
This sequence comes from Lophiomys imhausi, assembly GCA_907164525.1. Lineage (NCBI taxonomy): Eukaryota > Metazoa > Chordata > Mammalia > Rodentia > Muridae > Lophiomys > Lophiomys imhausi. The sequence goes on from CAJQZJ010004381.1 coordinate 9,515,176, forward strand.
CAGTTTTACTAAGACGATATAGTGTCTAATCAGAGAACCGCCTCTTCTCCTTCTCACATGTTTTCTCTTACTGTATCTGGGGAACCAACAGTGTACTGTGAGCAAAAAGTTAACACCATTCCATAGGAATAAACTCTATGCAGGAATCGGCTCTGAGCAATTCACAATTTTATGAACATTGGGGTTATTCTTCTCTTTGTGCTTGAGATTTAGGATTACTGACATGGTATAGTATGTTAAAGGGATTTGGAGCTAGCAGGTGTTTTATGTAAACCTGGTCCCTTCTTGCTCACTGCTCTTCAATATCTGCTAATCCCTGGAGAGCTTTGCAATATTATAGCAAAGTACGTGGTCCACGTCACTTGTATTAAGATCATCTGTCCTAAAGCTCAGTTGCAATTAGAGACATTTCTATGATCTGTAATCTTATACTGTAACTTTTGTATTAGTTGTTCATTAAGTAGAAAGGACATTACTTTGCTCAATATGTCTTGCTGAATAGCAAAGGCAGCATTGGTCTGGATGCACCGAGTGGTTTGACTAGATAACAAACAATTGGTCTTTATTGGTCCTCGTGTAAATCCATTTCAGAATAAGATCCTCACTACCTAGTTTTGGAATGAGTCCTCAATGGATATAAAATCAAATCTATATTCTTTGGATGGCTCTCGCATGAGAGCACTGTGTAGAAATAGATCAGCTCTGGCTACCTCAACCTCTGTCCTAGAAATTAGCTTCATCCTCCCCAACATGCTAACACTGTTTCCAAATTCAGTATCATTTTCTTTCATCTTGCTGTTATTCATCTCTCTGTGAGAATCCAACTTTTAAGAAAGTAAAAACAGTGTGGAAATACTTTATGGATGAAGAGATAACATAACTACATTGAATTAGCGATGGTTGCTCATACCAATAACTGCCATTCTTAGCAAGCTGAGATGGGAGGATCAAAATTTCAAGATCATATTCAGTGAATTTGTAGACCAGAATGGGCTCTAGGAGACTGTCACAACATAAAACAAAACATCACAATAATTAAGTGATGCTTAAATTATTTTTTTCTAATTTCACTTCTGCTTATGGCTATGAAGGGCTTATATTATTTTCTGACATTGTCTGAAAGTTCAGTGAAACCCTTGCATTTCTCTTTATGCTAGCATTTTATTATCAGGAATTGATTCTCTGCAACTCTCAACATATTTACCAAATAAGGTCTTTTTAAATTAGAAAGTTCTGTGTAGAATAAATGGTTTATATTGTGGATATGAAAGAGAGTGAAAAAATTAGTCTTTACGTAATCTGTGCACACATGTGTCTGTGAGCGTGCACATACTTCAGTTATCTCAATATATCTACGATTTAGATGGCTACTGCAGAATGGACAATAAAGAGACAGTTCACTGTTACTTCCTTTTCTTTGCATAGGGACCATCAGAAATGGCAGCCCTGGCCTGCAGGCATTGTTCTTCAGCCTCTGTTTAAATGGCCATAGAATGGTAAAGACTCCTGTCTGGATCTCATTTGTATCATTCTAATTAGGGACACAATTATGAAAGTAGGATGTGCAAGACCCACAGAGTCAATCACCCTGGTTAGTGTTCATTGTGGAAAACGTACATGGTTACAAAAGAGACATGCTTTCCTTCATGCCTCCCTTTTTTCTAATCTTGGATAGATTTTTTTATATATATACAATGTTCAACTGGAAGAGCATGCTGCTAAAATCTTTAGACTTCTCCAATCATAAAAGACTATTCAGTCATACATTTTTTTTTTGTCGGTGCTAGAGATTGAAGCTAGCAAGGGTCTCATTGATATATGTCAGGCAAGTGCTTTACACCTGAACTATATTCTTAGCCCTTGAAAGCCTAACTGTAAAATGTTATTCACTGTCAGAGGGAATGGAAGCCAGGTAGTAAATCCAAAGCTACAATCCCTGAATAACTCTGCTCACAGATCTTGGGCTGTCATTTAAAAGAGTAATCCTAAAAGCTTGGACTCCTGGATCTCATAAGAGTTAATGTCCCTGACTGTCATCTCAGGTACTTGTCAAGTGGAAACTCTGAGACTCTATATTTCTGATTCAGATGTGGGCTCAGGTTTGGGACAGGATGGCATATTAGTTTCCTTTTCACTGCAACAAAGTACTTGACAAGAAAAAGTGTAAGAGTTTGTTTTGGCTTGAAATTTGAGGGTTCATTATGGTGGGAAGTTTTAGTGGAGTGTGGTATGAGTTTATTAAAATAACTAATTATGAGAATGTTTTTGTTTAATCCCAGGTGTGAGGCTGCTTGAGACACAGGTGTACAGGATTAACTGTCTTGTGAGCTAGCAGGGGCGTGACTTAGCCAGATGAGCAAGTTTTACTCTGAGGACTTGGGAGATAGGAACAAAAAGTCAGAGCCTGGAGGGGAAGGGGGCTCTACAAAGAAGTAGGAGAAAAAGCTCTACAAAGAAGAGAAAAGGGGGCTCTACAAAGAATTAGGAGAGAGGGCTACAAAGAAGAAAGAGGTTGCTGCTCTCCCAGCTGCTGGTGCTCCCCCAAACTGCTGCTTGTTCTTCCTGCTGCTGTCTCCTGGCTTGCTGGATTTCTACTGAGACTGGTATCACCCCAAAAGAATCCAACCACCCTAATCAGCAGGAAGTAATCTAAAGAGAACTTTCACCTCTAACCTTCACCTCCTGCATAGGGTTGGGGGGTTGGGAGGAACAAGGGGTGGAAGGGAGATAAAGGTATTAAATACCTCCCTTTATTTTAATAATAGTAAAATAAATCAGAATGTATAATTAATATAATATAAATTACTAAAACCACCTTGCTACAGTGGAGAGAGTTGCTCTTGTCTATGACAATGGAAATATAAACCAATGGGTTTTAACCATCCTAAAGCTGTGACCATTTAATACAGTTCTTCTTGTTGTGGTGACCCCCCCCAACCATAAAATTATTTCTGTTGCTACTTCATAACTGTAAATTTAAAAAAGCCTGTCCTGAATCTTTGTGACATTTCTTTATCCTATTCTAAAACTTGTATATAAATGTTAAACTTAAAAGAATATCCTATATGATCTTGAAAAAGATGACACAGGACTAGACTTTTCGTTGCAGGACTTATTATAAAGTTATAATGACTCAGATGGAGTTGTATGACAAGGTTGTCAAAACAGATTGACATAATCAAATAAAAATTAATGGAAAAGAACAAAGGAGTGACTCACAGATAATTTCCCTTAGATAAATTCCATTAGAACTGAACAATTGCCATCGTAGGAACGCATCCAACAGAAAGTATTTGAGAGTTCATATTTGTTCATAAAATCAAGTTAAATTGTTTATAGCATCACTCTCTTAAGTAGTCTAAAACTCAAAAATTGAAGTGCCACTCAATGGCAGACCTGATTAATAAATTGTGGTATATCCCTGTGATTGCATAGCTTACATTTCATATTATAATAAGAATAAACAAATCTGTCTGATTATATAGGAATTGCAGGGCCTGCAGCTTCCAAAACTAAGAAATGACATACCAGTGGCTGCCTGGACAGTTCCCATTTTCTCTCCATACATTACAGCATCAATCTTCAGCCATTTGGCCCCATTTCTCTGACAGACATTGATTGTAGAGCAGGAATTATGAAGGACTTACCTACCCTGTCTTGGCAGAGCTAGGCTGTCGACTTATCTGCTTCCAAGTTTTGTCCTTTTTGGACAGAAGTCTGTCTACAGTTGAAGCAAGGGGTTTTTCTTGCCAAGAGAACGGCTTACCACCAATTCAATCATCTCCCACTGGAGATTCTTCGATGCTCATCTTCTACTTGGAGTAGAGTAGGGGGTGCTGTCAGGAGCTGACATTTCTCGATATCAAAAAATCTTAAGTTAAGAAAACATCTTTGAATTCCATATTCTGCAGATCTCTTGAGGTTTTTGAAGATGCCCTATCTATCTCTTATATTTAGATAAGCAAATATTGCTTGTCTCTTAGCAACTTGATTTCTGAGTAGCTTAGAAGATAACTGTGATAGACTGTCATAGTAACTAACAAAATGACACGTTTTCATGACTATTAGTTTCCGTTTCTTAATTATCCTAAACAGTTTATGTCGGTTGGTAGCGAGAGGTCAAAACTTGACATTTCATTTTTAAGTATTACTACGAACAATACCTTTAAGAAGCGTTAACCTTAATTTTGTATCAATATACAAAGATCAATACCAATGTGGCCAAATATAATCTTAATTTATCCCTCTCAGGTCTCTGAGGTGGTTGAAGAATAGATAGCTAGAGTCTCATAGTTAAATTTTGAGTTGTTTAGGAATCAAGAGGGTGTTCTGGATCTAAGAAGATATTTTTAAAATTATGAGGCAAGTTAGTATGAAAGCTGAGTTAGATATAGAACTTTAAACACATGGAGATGGTTAGATAGTAGAATGTTAAAGTCAGGTGCCAAATACATATGGACTGGACATTGGGAATGTATGCTAAGCCATATAACTCTTATAATTGTGGCCTATTTATTTCTGTTGTTTTGTATTGTATTTATAGCTATAAGAAAAAGAACCATTTTTTTTTTTGGACTGAAAGGGAGAGCTGTTGGGGGGAAAAATAAATACCTTAAACTAAAAAAAAAAAAAGAAGGGAAGAGGATGGGGGGTTGAGGGGGAGGAGGGTGGCAGGGTGGGACTGGAGGGGGGAGTAGGGAGGGGATTGTGATTGAGATGTAACTTGAAGAAGTAAAAAATAAATTATTAAAAAAAGAATAAACAAATCATTACTATAGGCAAAAAATAAAATAATGGAGATTTTTATAGTTGAGTAATATAAAATAGACACTTTCTCTCTTCACTAATACCCAGTTCAAAACCAGGAAAGAGCAAGGGACATGCACAGAAGTCCTGTAAGGGGGTATCTGTGGAAGGAAGCATGGAAGGGGTCTGCAGCATGCTCTTTTCTTGTGGAATAGTTATGCCAGGGAGCTTGCTTTCTGAAGATTCACTGAGCTCTGTGTAAGCCTGTGTACATCTTAATAGAAAAACTATGGCATAACAGAAAGTCAACAGTGTCCCAGTAATTAAACCACAATGCAGGATACCTGCCTCTGGCTTCAGAGGCTTTTTCTAGACTTACATTAAAAAGAAACCTTTTTCTTGCTGGACTTTGTTTCTCCTTCAATAGTTTTCAATAACAAATATTGAAGTGGTTTGCCTTGAAAGAGAGAGATTATACTACAGAGCAGGAGATAAATGATATGGGTATAATTGTTTGGAAAGAGAGACAAAAAGGCCAGCTAGAAGTAATGGCCCAGAGATAGAAATCACAGGAACTGAAGTTTAATTATCTATAGGATGAGGAAAAGGGAAGATAAGAGTGATTCCAAGGTTTCTAGCCTGATACATTTGGATGATTATATGGGAGTCACATTGAGTCATTTTGGGAGAAAGTTTTGTTTGAGTTACTAGATCATTGTTTGTTTATATGCTATCTAAAATACGGATCTGGAACATGATAAAATTTTTTCATTAAAAGCATGAGTTTGAGTCCCTTCAAATACAAGATTAAATCCCCAAGAATACATGAAATTCTCACCTCCTACCCAAGGGAAATGTACGTGATGAAGATATTAGAATTACAGACGGACTCCATGGGCATGGGTTAGGAAGAGTCTAGACAAACACACACGCAATTTATCTCAACTGCCTTTAATGTATTTGAATACTTACTGCATTAGCATAAGTAATTTTCATGCTTTCTGTCTTTTGGTATCTATCTCCTACATATGAAAATTATTGTTAGAAGTATTATAAACTGTGTTTCCCAAACCAAATTTGTCATTCATATCTGAACCAGAAAAGAATAATATATGGAATCTCTTACAATGGAAATCCTATTAGAGATCTTTTACAGTGTAAGAAAAATTATGTTAACTTGTCATATTTATAACTTCACATGGAATATCAGGAGTGTAAACCAGATATAATTATCTCCTAGAAAATAAATATTTTGAGGCAAAACATGATTATTAATGAAACATTTACAAATTTGTATAAGATGGTTAATAAATATTTGAACAATTTTCTTTGTTGGTAAAATATAGTATTTTTGTTTTTACCCAAATTCTCATTGTCCATTCTCATTACCTGTCAGACCACGATGTGAACCTTTGACTCTCAGAACAATGTCCAGTACAGAAAAGAAACACATTGTTTCCTCTGGTATGAACTCATTGTCTTGACTATTATTTATCAAAATATCCCAAATCTAGTGAGGTACTACAAGCCTTATTTTATATCTCTGTTTGGGGACAGTGAGAGCTAGTGAGCCTTTTCTGGGCAGCCATTTTGTCCACATGGTATTGGTTGAGGTCCACCAGGGGTGTGTGCATCTGGCAGTCAGACACAGCAGAGAACAGGAAAGACAGAAGATTTCACCAACATTTGTGACTTTATCAGGGAGGCTGGAAGTCTGGGTCCAACTGGGACTGTCAACTAGAGCCTCTAAGAGGAACCTTGCAACCATGGTGGCTTTAGAATAATCAAAAGTTCACCTGGTGGTCCAGGTCGCTGGAGACTGGAGGCAGGAGGTAGACATAGTTCCTTCATTAGGGCCTGAACCTAGAAACAAGACAGAACTGATTTCGGAATAATTATTTTGTCTGTTTTGCAAACTTCTCAGATTCAAGGGAAAGAATATCGAAGAATTTGGAGATCCACTTAATCCATTTCATATGCAAATAAAAGCCAGCTGTAATCTCACCTGTTAAATGTTTGAATATGCCAGTCAAGATTCCAGAAACTAAAATGAAAGCAAATCTGAAACTGATCAAGTTTCATAAAACAAATTCATCTAAAGGTAGATAGTTGTATCGAAGTCAAGACCTACCAATGCGCAAAATGAAAAGTTGAGACTAAGAAATAGATGATTTTGGATTCTTATAAATGGTATTAAATAAGTAGAAACAAAAAAAACTAGTCATTGTTTTTGATGCTTTGGTTTATTGAATATAAATTAGACACCTGTACTTAGAACAGTGCTATCATGGGAGTGAGGAGACAACGCAACGATTAAAGCATGTCTCATGAAGTAAGAAGTTCAGACACTTCAGAACCCATGTGAATGCCAGGTGGCCATGGAACCCTGCCTGTAATCCAACCTCAGAAGTTAGAGACAGATGATCCCAGGAGAAAGCAGGCTACTAGACTACTGGCTACTACTACCTGCCAGAATACTAGCTACTACTAGCTACTAGACTACAATTGTCAGTGAGCTCTGGATTTGATTAGGAAACCATGCCTCAAAGAATACAGTAAAAGATCAAGAAGTCCAAAATAAACCTTGGGTCTTCATAGAAAGGCACACATATGTGTATCCACACATTTAAAAATATGCATACAGTACACAGATATATTCTGGGTATTTTTCTCTCTAATAAGCATTGAAAGTAATACTCAAAAATTTCCACATGATTTCCATGTATTTGTTTTGATGCTTAAGTGTTAGGGAAAAGAAACTCATGACAAATATGTTCCTTGTGGATGCCATCCCTTACTATAGAAACTCTATTGATTTAATCAATTAATCCTCAGAAAGAATCTTTGAAATTGATATTTGCATTCTCATTTTATAGATAAGGAGATGCAGGTTCAAAAGTGTCATAAACGTATGGTACAATGTATACAATCTATATAATAGATTGTATATATACATATGCATATGCTAAGATATTCAGAAGCTATTTATAAACTTATGTGTATTTATATAATACATTTGCATAATATGTATCATTATAAACTATAAATAAGTATTTATTTATAATTTATAATTATAATCACTATTAACTATAAATAAGTATTCATAGTTTATAGACAAATTCTACTTTCTTACATATAGAGTATACTTACCTGTTATATGTTTAACAGTAATACAATGTGTATTCTTGTATATTTGGCAATACATATATCATATCCCTTGTTATTTGTCTGCTTCTTATATTAGGACAAAGGCACTTTGCTGACTTCTTGGATGTATTCCTACTCAATACAGTACAAAACACTAAAACACTTTTCCAATTAAGCTGTATTTTTGTGCTCATGTTAGGTAAGCCAGCTGGCGATGTATTTAAGAACAACTCATACTGAATGAATAGTAATTATGATCGGCAGTTTTGCTGTAGATAGAACAGACAATGCATTTCAAATCTGGGGTTTCAAAGGAAGTCTATGCCATATTCATCCTGTGATTTTTCAGTACTCATTTTCTTCACAGGATCAACCATGTTGACTTGTCAGCTGACAAAAGCTAAGAGGAGCACCATGATGTGAGTTGGAGAATGAAGATCAAAGCTGGTTTAAGGCACAGGTCTGGTTTTTAGTTTTCTTCACAACACCCCATCAAGCCAGGGTACAATGAGCTTGACTGGTGTTTATCAGATACTGATAGAGATATTCATGCAAGACCTTCATTCACATAGTTCTTGAGAAGAAATCATCCATTCAGGGGTACGGATCCAGAATTAAGAAATGTCTCTATACATTATAAAATTATATCATGCTATGCATAATTCATTTCATTGGGTTCATTAGTTAAGTCCAAACTACTTCATTGGCATTTTTAGCACTCTATCTGGACCCTGACTACCTCTCTAGTTCAGCTGAACCCCTTAGCCACATTATATGGGATGCTTCCACTTGTTTTTCTCTCCAATATTCACATTTGTTGAAGAATCAAAGACATTTTTGGGGGAAGCCCAAAATAGTAAGTAGGCAAAAAGCTGCCCCAAGCTAGTATTTTAATTGTATGCAATATGTAGACAGGATCAACCCCAAGGGATGGAAATGGTTACTATCTACAGTAAAGCTGCTGAGAGAATCCAGGAGACATATGAGCTCAGTCGAGAGAAGCCTGGAAAATGGCATCCCAAATAGAACTCAGAGAACCAGCAAAGCCTTTGGGGGATGGTGTTGGGTATAAAACTGGTATCGAGGTTAGTCTGGCACCATAGGAACTAGAAGCTAATCTCTATTTTCCTTCAATTCTAGTCCCAAGACACTATTTGATCCTACAAAACACCTCCTAGAAGTGTCAGAGAAGGAGGTAGTAAGGGTGGACCATCTGCTTATGCTTTCCTTGTAGTAGTGTAAACATCGTAAAAAAATCCACTTTGTTTCATGTGTTTGTGTTTGGTGAATCAGATAGAACTATATACATAGCCTTATATGAAGATCTGGCAACACTCAATTCAAAATAATTTAATCACAACTTGTACCTCAGACACACTTACCAGATTTAGAGAAAAACAATAAAATGCCAAATCTATTTCATGTTCATTGATCAGGACTGGGGAGAGGGAGAAGACTTCCAGTGGTAGCAGCATCTTCCATCACTACGTGATCCAATGCATCTGTCTCTGATTAAAAATGACTGTTCTTGTGAGCTCATTTTGTCTTATGAGTGACTAATTTAAACTATCAGAGTATGTCACTCAAAAAGGGGCTCAGGAGTGAACTGAAAGTGATGGGCTCACACTGATCTGCACTCAGTAGTCCCAAGTGATCTAACAGTGGGAATCTGATATGCATTTAACTGAGCAACATTTGTCAAGTCTCTCTCTCTCTCTCTCTCTCTCTCTCTCTCTCTCTCTCTCTCTGTATGTGTGTGTGTGTGTGTATAGTATCGTGTAGTGTCATGTATGTATATGTTCACGTACACATGCTTATACCCATGAGGTGGGAAGGCCAAAAGTTGTCATTGGGTGTCTTCTTCTATAGCTATCCATCTTATTTATTGACACAGGGTCTCACATTGAACCTGGAGTCCACTGATCAGCTAGACTCTGACCAGTGAGCCCCGAAGATCTTCCTGTCTGCCCTATAAGAGTTTGAAATACCACTTTGCCCAGCTTTTGTGGGGATGTTGGGTATTGAAGCTGAGGTGCTCATGGTTGGGTGACAAGTATCTAACCAAGTATTATATCTTCCTGGCCTTGGTGGCTGGAATCTTTTAAGAGCTACAAGAAATCCAAAAGCCAGCTTCTTCTGAAGCATAAGGAAGAAGCTCCTGGAGGCAGCTCCCTTGGTAAAGTTTCCAAGGAGAAGAACTATATCAGGCATGTATAGTTCAATTGAGGGTTGGCAAATCTGGAAGATTTTAGCAGGCACTGGGATAGAGGTACTGTCTCTAGTTGGTCGTCTAGTACCCAGACCTAAGCTACTTAGTGTACATGGATAGATGCCCTGAGTGTGACGGCCAAATAGAAAGGGAAATGTGTGTGTGTACATGCATACCATTGTGGGTCAAGAAGGGGAATCAATTTGTATGCCAGACTTCAATCCCAGTTCCAGGAAAGGTCTTCGTTTGGATGTTGTTGGTTGGCTGGTTTTTTGTTACTTTTTGTGTGCTTTTGTCTTACATTTTGAAAGATCTGGGTATTGGGCCCAGGGCCTCGTACTAGGCAAGCGCTCTACTCAGTCCTATTTTTAGTTTTTATATTTAGTTTATTTTATTTGGTATATATCTAATATTTTTTCCTATCTATTTTGAAATAGGATCTCACTAAAATACATATACTAGATTTGTCTTCACTAGAGCCCTGGTAAGCTTAACTCATGTTCTTCCTGTCTCATCATCACAAGTAGCTTGAATAACAGGTTTGTATCAAATACTACTTGAAGCCACACTCTTCAGTCAAATGATTCAACTGAATGAAATATACCAGATAAATGTCTAGACAGCATGTACTCAATGCTATCAAACTTTCAGCTATTCCTAACTTGACTTCAGTGCTTCCTCAATCAAAACCCCAGCAACCTGTCACATGGACATTAACAAATTAGTTCTAATTTTTATGAGTAAATAAACAAACAAACACAGTACAGTCCTGGAGAATAAAATTGGATGACTAATATTACTCAATTTCAAAAGTTACCACAAAGCTATAGTAATCCATCCAGAATGACATTACCAACGGAGTAGACCATTGCCATAGACAAGAGAGAGAGAAACAGACCCACTTAAGTACAGTCACCTGGTCTTTGGCAAAAGAGTAAAGGTCATACTGCAGTGGAGAATAGATAGTCTTTTCAACTGCATTGAGAGAGGTGGAGGGTGGGACTAGACACAGACTCTACCCTTTTAGAAATGTTAACTTCAAATAGATCCTTAAAATAGACCATAGATGTAAAATGCAGAAGTATAAAACCCTAAGAAGATAATATAGAAGAAAATGTGATAGCCTTGGATTTTATGATGTCCTTTTAGACATGACAACACAGGCATAATCCCTGAAAGACACAACTGGTAATTGGGAGCTGGCTCATACTGAGGAGTTCTGCTCTGCAAAGGGTACCACCAAAAAGAGGTTCCCAAGACCTTAACGGGCATCCCAACAAAGGAGACCCACAGATGGCAAACAAAGTGTAGGAAGAGGCTCGGCATCACAGGTCATAGGGAGATGCAAATAAAGATGGTGATGAGATGCTGCTCCCACACTGTTAGATTGTCCTAAGCCCAAAACAATGAACACCTCAGAGCTAGCAAAGCTGTGGAGAAACGAGACTGCTGCTCATTGCTGGTGGCAATGTGAAATGGGATTGTCATTTTGCATGACATGGTAGTGGTTTTCTGTACAACTTATTTTATGATACAGCAATTGCACCCCTTGGTACCTGCACAAAGGAACTGAAAACCTCTTTCTCTACAAAAGAATCTACATGTGAACATTTATAGTAGCCTCCTTCATAACTGCTAAAACAAGGAAGCCACTAGGATATCTCTAAATAGATCACTGGGTAAATAATTATGACACATCTGGACAATGTAATATTATTCAACACTGAAGGAAATGGGCTACTAAGTCACAAAAAGACCCAGAGGAAATGTAAATATCCTAAGGGGCAGAAGTCAAAATGAAAGGGTCACATTACAAACTCACTACTCCTTCTTATTAGAAAAAGAAAAACGGTGAAGACAATAAAAACATCCACTTGCCAGGATTTAGGGAAAGGGGAGAATTAATAGGTAGAGCAAAAAGGAGTTAGGGGACAATGAAAGAAGTCTGTAAGAAACTGACTGAGCTACATCAGTCAAAATTTATAGACTATATAACCCCAAGAACGAGCCCAAATATAAACTATAAAGGATGTACAGTAATGCTGTCGATGTGTGCACCTCATTCATACAGATGTAGCATTCTGCTAGGGAAAGTTGACAATGAAGGAGGATGTGCATGTGTGCAGGCAGAGTTATCAGGTGTCTCTACTCTTTCTTCCAATGTTGCTACAAACCTTAAACTTAGCACTCTCTAAAAGGAAACCAAAAAATTATGACAGGCAAGGAGATGTGGGTAAGATATCAAGAAAGTTCACTCCAAGTGAATCCCATTTTGGCAAAATACGGCAAAAATAAAGCTAAATATCTATTACTAAGTATAAACCCTTCCAACTATTCATTAAAAATCCCTTCAGGACCTAAAATAAGTGTTCAATATTATTCCTCTTTGTACTTTACCCTTTAATCAAAATATGTATAAAAAATACTTATTAATGTATTGGCGTATTCAAGTCTACACATTTGTGCCAGAGACTAGATTCTCAGTATGTGACGAATAAAAGTCACAGAATATCATTTCCCTGTAGATTCTACATTCTTCATCATTAGGGTGAGTGAGAGATGACAAAGAGTCAATAACAATTTATTATTGATTTAAAGGTCTTCCCTCCCATCTAGAATAACAGTAATGACAAACGGTGTTATGAAAAGCTTATTTCAACATCAAAGAGTGGCAGCACATTTCCCAGGCATCTTTTTACTGCCTGGTGTGGCAGACGCATCTTTTGGGACCTGCCTTTAGAACGCCGTTTGAGCTGTCATCTTCTACAAACCTGCCACACTGGAAAAGGATATGCACTTCACAACACAGAGTGTGGAGGCAACAAAGTCTGCCTGGGATTGTTGCTAAGGGGCTGTTCTCCATAAATTAATTACCAAACATTAACCCCAGTTTTAAAGGGCTTTGGAGGTCCCTCACTTAAAAGGGGGAAAATGACTCCCTGGTGACTGGGAAATGGCCATCCTAGGCCTTTCATACACACCAGTGATACCATGATGTTTAGCAATATCTGGTTTATCTTTTCATTTTTATACTTTCTTCTCTCCAGCCTTATTGTTTTCTCTAGTGATGTTTATTCTTTCTGATATGCCTCCATTTCTTGCATGGGGATACAGGGAGAGGATCAGAGTCATGTAAAAGAAATCTAGGCCATCCCCTCATTTAAGAAGCGTACAAGGAATAGGTATTTCTTTCCCATCACCAGGCAAAGGCTAGAGGCACTGTTCATAGAGGAGTATGATAATGAGTAAAAAGAGAGCCAAAGAATTCTTCAAGCAATTTAGAATCCCAGAAATTTTCCATCAGAGATAGACAGATTAAGAGTTACATCTGAAAATCTATGCGAAGTAGAGTTACATTAAAAGTTAAATGTATCATTTTATTTAGTCTTTAAATATTGCTTTACATAGCTTTTAAAACAACTTTTTTTACATTGTTTTGTTTGTAAATAGTTGGTTTAAAAGAATGTTTGGTTGTCTTATCATGATGTTTAATTTTCATAAAGGGCATAAAAAATATCACATTGTTTCCTGTATGTATGTACCGTTATGTGGCAACTGAAGACCTGATGGCTCAGTGGTTAAGAGTTGTGGGTTTGTGCTGTCTTTGCAGAGAATCCAGGTTTCTTTCCAAGCTCCCACAGCAGGAGGCTCACAACTGCCTGAAACTCCAGTTCAAGGGAGCACTCACACTTCCAGCCTTCTGAGGCACTAGCACTCACATGCATATACTCATACACATATACATAATTAAGAGAAAATCAGTCTTTATAAAATGAACGTAATGAAGAAGGAAGTGAGGTAAAATTCTAAGCCAGAGTTTTAGAAATCTGGATATTAGAGACAAAGGGATCAAGACAGTACATTAATTTATCTGATGACAATTAAATGGATTTCTTAAATAATTATGAAAATGTCCAAACCAGCAAGCTTGTACAACCCAAGCTTGTCAACATCATGAAGCATTGACATTAAAATAAGAGTGAAAGTTATATAACTGTATGTGTCTGTGTGTCTGTGCATGCGTGTCTGCATGAGTCATGTGTGTGTCCCTGTGTGTGTGTGTGTGTATGTATCTGCATGTGTGTGTCTGTGTGTCTAT
>CAJQZJ010004381.1:9529386-9544235 GCA_907164525.1 Lophiomys imhausi
TGTGTGTGTGTGTGTATGTATCTGCATGTGTGTGTCTGTGTGTCTATGTGTATGTGTCTGCAAGTGTGTGTATGTGTGTCTGCATGCATGTGTCTGTGTCTGTGTGTCTGTATGTGTGTCTATGTATCTGTATATGTCTGTGTGTCTATATCTCTCTGTGTGTCTATTTGTATCAGTGTGTTTGTGTAAAGATTATTGAATTATTTGCTTTCTTTTTAGAATTTACTTTTCAAATATATTTCAATTAATAAGGACAATTATATTTTTAATAATAAACATAAAGTATTCTTACTCTAAGTGTACATTTGACACAAACCAACTCAAAACTAAATTGTACTAAGGCGAGACAGTATTTTATTCATTTAATGTCAAGAAGATGTGAATGTTTTTCTTTCTCTTTTAAAACTTTTAATTGATTCTTTTGAGTTTCACATCACGTACCCCAGTCCCATCCAGCTCCTCATCCCTTCACATCTGCCTTCCTCCCTTGCAACCTCCCCCCCAAAAGAAAACTTTAAAAATCACACAAACAAAAACAAATAAACAAAACAAAACAAAGCATAGAAAACATCTCATCATGAAAGCTGTAATATGTCACAGCGTGTCCCACAGTATACCCATCTGTCCACACATCTTCACTTGCAAATATTCATTAGAATGAGTCATTGGTCTAGTTCAAGATCTATGGCTTCTGTCACACCGTCAATATTGGATCGATCGTCACTGGGCCTACTCCTGGTTAGACTATTGCTGTCCTGTGTCGTGGAGATCCTGCAGCTTTGGATCAGCAGGACAGGCCCTTGCACTTGTCACAGCCTTTCACAGGTGATACAGATTTTGCTGTGGGTCAACTCAAAGCCCTGGATCTGAGCCTGGGTGGTAGCTGAGCTGGTCAGCCTGCCAGCCTGCCAGCTCTCCCTATCAGCACCACCAGGGTGAGTGCTCCAGCACTGCTCCTGCTAGCCCACCCAATGCAATCATCAACAGGAGGCAAGGACAGTTCTCCCAATCCCCCTCCCCCTTCAGGCCACCTTATGGCACCCATGCCTCCAGAGTCAGCCTCACTGTGCTGCTCAGCTGAGGATCAGGAGCCACTCTCCCAAGTGCTTTAGCAGACATGGGGCTGCTCCAGCTCTCCTGATCTCACACCCTCAGGGCTGGTTCACCTGTGTGCCTTCATCATCAGAGCCAGCTCCACTGTTGCCTAGGTGAGATACGGGGCCTGCTCTCCCAAGTGCTACAATCAGTGAGGAGCAGGGACAGCTCTCCCACTCTCATGAGCATGGGGTGAGCTCTGCTGACTTCCTGCCTCAGGTGCAGAGTGGTGAGGGTCAGAGGGCATCAACTCACCCTACCCACCCCTCCACAACACACCTAAGCCACCTCCCAGCAGGTAAGTGGTGGGACCAGTTCCTGCCCTCAGGCCAGCTCATCTTAGCCCCCCACCACCAGGGCCAGCTTTTACTATGCTGCCCAGGCAAGATGCAAGACATGCTTTCCCAACTGCTGCTGCCAATGAGATGTGGGGCCAGCTCTCCAGAGAACCACAGCCAGTGACCGGGCAGGGCCAGTTCTACACCACCTTTGGACATCTATGTGGTCTCAGGTGGCTATCCAGACCAGGAACATCCTAATTGTATTATGAGCCACTGGCATCAACACCTACCCCTGCCACTGCATGGCCATGGACCCAGACATGGCCCTCAGCAGCAGAAGGCTCTGGGACTTCATCATGGCCTCAGGTGGTAGGACTGGCTACTCACAACAGTCTATTCTTGTCCACCCTCATGTCTCCAGTTCCATCTCTCTTCATAATCTCAAACTATTCCACTTCTCTTTCTCTCCCATCTGTCCACCACACATTTGCACATTGTAGTGGCTCCTGTGGCCCTCTGGGTGACTTCCTCTCCCTGAACCACCTGTCCTGGTGGCAAACAGGCCTCTAGTCTACAGCCCACCAGTGTGGCATGGCAGCAGGCACGGTTCTCTGTGTCCTCTACCCTCATGCAGAGAGGCATGGTAGCCTGTGCATGTCTACAGCCTACCCCATTTCTGCTGTTTTGTTTTGTTTTTAAACTTTCAATGAGATGGAGAAGAAGGAGAAACTCTTGTCTGTTGAGTGTAGTTCAGGATATTTGGTCATAAGTTAAGACTTGTGAACTCCACACTTAAATAAGCTTCATATTTTAGATAAGATCTTTTTAAAAACGAAATATGAGAACGCACTATCTTTTTTATTTAATTTTTTGAGACTTTCATACATGAGTACTAGATCTCCATCATGTCCCTCTAACCCCTCCAACTCCTACCAAGTCCCCCAACTCTGTCTTAAGTTCATGAACTCTTCTTATTATTGTTACATTATCTATACATGCATACATACATTCATGTATGCATGTATGTATGTACATATGTAAACACACACACACACACACACACACACACACACACACTGCTAAGTCCATTTAGCCTTACTCTTATGTACAAGTGCTCAGGGCTGATAACCTGTCAGTTGATTTGTTGCTGGAGAAGACCAAAGCTCTCTCTATAGGAAGTCATTCATTGTCTGTAGTGCTTCATCTAGCGGTGGGGACCTTGTAGGACTTACCCCTCATTCACTGTGGCATGCTGGCTGGTACTGTTATTATGCAGGGCATGTTTAGGCAGCCATACTGTTGAGATTTCATGGGTGCAGCTTCCCTGTTATATATAGAAGACACTATCTTGCTGCATATATCCTAGTCCTCCGGCTTCTACAATCTTTCCACCCCCTCTTCCATGATGTTCCCTGAGCCTTAGGTATAGGAGTGGTGCTGTATATATGCTATCAGAACTGGGCACCTCATGATCAGTTGTTCACTACACTTTGGACAGTTGTGGATTTGGACACCATTACAGAAATCTACCGTCTTTATTACTTCCTATTCATTTTTTCTGTGAGATTTGTTCTCACTTTACTCATGCACGTAGTCCTTGGCTGGTTTTCAAAGAGGCAGAAGGTCCTATGAGATCCTGATAGCACCATAACAGAAACAAACTGCTTCACTTCCCTGTGGGAACAGTGGGAACATGCAAGTCATCATAAAAGAAATGGAAGAAGCTGACATCTAAGAGATGTTCTTTTCTCTAAAATCTGAATGCCTGGACCCTGCTATTTGAGATTGGGATTTCAATTGCAAATTGAAGATAAATAGCCTTGTATATACATTCTTACAGGTGGGAGGTTAGACTTTCACTCCATGAAGATGTAAAAGTGGTATACCACTGTGCACAATAGTATTCTGAAAGAAGATAACATAGTTTTTTTTTTAACCTGTTCAGTGCTAGGTCGGAACTTATAGAATAGTGAGAAAAATAAGCACATATAAGCAGTTTGTGAATTAAGGAATCATTACAGGATTTTCCTACCATATCTAGTACCTTCCTCCAGCTCTGGCAGAACTTTAAAAATTCCATACTAGACTTTTGGTTGCTGCTTTTCAGTTTATTTACCTCAACTCCAGCATCTCCATAACTTCAAAATAAGAAATGAACATGTTAAGAACCAAGCCAAGAAGTCAGAGAGAAGTCCAAAGTAAGCAGGTTCTCCCAGCACTGTCCTCTACACCTGACCTGGCCTGGTACCAAGGACTGTGGCTGCTGTTCTCATATGAGGAAGGAAGATGCTTTCTTCCCTGAACCCTTGGAATCTTTTCTCTGACTTGATTTGAGCTGCAAGGTGCACAAACATACAGAGAGAGTGCTGGTTTCTAAACTGATATCTAGGGGGTTGAAAAAAAATGATCCAAGGAACACAGAACTGGGCCATAATACCCACAGAAGGACAAATTTCTCTTTCAGTGGCCGTCCATGTTCAGATTTTCTCATTAAAATGGAGGTGCTTGCTCCTTACCACCTTACTTTCTGGTTTGCCTGACTTCTTTCTCCAAGAAATCTTTAGAGGCAGAAAATAGGTATACAAAATGGAGAGAACATCTCGTATTATTAAATGATATTAAGTCATTTAAAAGTTCAACTAATGACTAACTGATTATTAGTAAAATTAACCAGAAATGAGACAGACATTTTCACTGCAAAATGGGATGTTTGCTGACTTGTGTTTGTTAGACAGGGAAAACCTCTGTTAGCCAAGATCCAAAATCACGAGACGTGGTCTCCTACATATCTTTTAGCTTCAAAGTCTAGAAAGTCTTCAATTGTCTATCAGGAAGTTGCCCACGACACAGGAGGCCCGAGATGCCAATTTATGAAATGCCTACGCCTCCCCATAACCTTTTTCTGGCCGCTGCCCTAACTGTGCTCAGCAAGGACCAGCTTGGCAGCCCTGAGAAGATCCTCAGAGGCTGACGGCCGATGGGCTCCCCCTAGAGGCCGATGATGCTTCGCAGAGAGAAGGCACAGTGGCTCGTTGCCAGGAAACCAACTCCTTGGAGCCACTGAGAAAAACATGGGTTTCCTGTCAGCTCATTGTTTGGTTAGGGGATGTCACCTCTCTGGAGCGTACAGTTGAGTGCAGATCCCATCTAAAACCAAGAAGCTGGACTCCGTGAATCTCAGTGGGGGACCTCCTTTTATTTTCTTCTTTTCTTCTTCTTCTTCTTCTTATTATTATTATTATTATTATTATTATTATTATTATTATTATCAGTTTCTGCTTCTCGAGGGCCATCTCCCTCCTTTGCTTTGCTTACAGTCCTGGTATTTATTTTCCATAGCAGCTCTTGCAAAGGCAAGGCAGAGCTGGAGGGAAGCCCTGTGTTCAGGAAAAGTATATGGCTGAGCTCCAGCAGGCAGCAGAGCAATGTGCCTTAAAGAGGGCATTTCATTCCTACAGCTTCGTGCCTACAGAACCCCTTTCCTTTGAAAAGCTGAAAGAACAACCCTGGCCTTGAATTTTTTTCCTCAGCAAGGTGCCATAAAATTTTAGAAAATGCAACTTATAAACGAAGGCTCTAAAGAAAATCACCCAGCATTTTCTGTGATTATTGTATCATTATAAGATATGTAGTTATTAGTGTTGTTGGAACGAAATCTTTCATAATTCTGATTATTCTTTGAATAGCCTTCATGTACTTTAGAATAAATTTCACAAGTGTTTTCTTTACCACCTCAGCTCTGTGTTGCCAAGTCTCCTAGGTGAGAATCCCCTGGGTGTATTATTTAAAGCATCAGCCCCTTCCCATGAGTACTTTCTCTTTCCCTAGTCTGCTTACTTTTCCAGAATGCATACATGTGTCAGGAGTCCTTTGGAACAATGAGGCCACTAAGAATAGAGTGCTGCACATATTATTTATAGAAACAGAGCCACACCCAGAAAAAAGTTGGGGAGTGAGAGGCTGAAGAAGGGCTAGGAGGCACAGAGAAGCCCCCTCATCACCCCTCTGGAAGGAGTGGACAAGTAAGAGCTTGTAGAATGACAGGAAAGAGGTCAGGCACATCCAGCCTGAGATGTGTGTCAGGAAGAGCTGGTACAATCAGCAGGAGAATCTTGCCTCTACCCCTGGTGATCAAGCTGAGGTCACTGCTGGTCAGCAAGAGAATAGGGTCCCCAAGGAGGAGACACAGGGCAAGGAAAGAGAAGGTGAAACAGCCTGTCTTCTCTGTCCGCCTCTCACAGCATCTAACCATGATTGAGCTCCTCACCAGTGTGTTAGATGTTTCACCTCTAACTTCCAAGTGGTACACATGCCACCTCTGGTCAATTCTAACCAGGAGCCATAGAAGGGGAAATAATATGGAGAGCCATTGTCCCAGTGCAGCCAGGTCGATCTGAGACAAAACTACTAGCATTTGACTTTGGACTTACATGCTGCATACCTAATTATAAATTTCCTATTTAGCTGTATGTAAATACCTACAATGAAGTGCAAACTGAATTTACTACCAAGGAACTTGGGAATGATAACCTAGGCATGCCTGGAAGCCTTCTTTTGGGGCCAGAGTTCAGTTTGCTCTGGGCCCCTTGCTACCTGCACACCAGTCAGGATGGTTTTCACCACTAATAAAAGGCAAAGATACAACATTGCATGAGCAATCTAGGATACTTATTAGTTCACATAATTGAAAAACTCAGCCTTAAGGCATGAACTAATCAGAGTTCCAAACACATTTCTTTTGCATTCTTATTCCTCTGGTAGCTTTGCAGGGCACTGGCCCATACCTACTGTGGCTACACACTTCTTTAGCCACACACACACACACACACACACACACACACACACACACACACACGAGAAATAAAGCAGTGTGCTTCTCTGCTAGGAAACAAACTCTACCATGGACTGTGCTCCTGGAGCACTTATGCTATGTCCAGTGAAAACCCATGAGACAAGTGGTTATCCGAGGCAATTCTGGTGGGGCTATGGTATAAATTACTGATAGTTTAGCACAGTGGGTCATGGATGATATATTACTTTACTAAACCTGCCGTTAACAAAATATCACAGACTACAGGTCCGCATGTTGCCTAGCTCTGGAGAAGACAGATTTGAGATGGGGATGTGAGTTCTAGATTTTCCTAAGGTCTTTCTATTTCCCTGGGATTATCAGTGGTTGCCACTTTGCTGTGTCCTCTCATGAGCTTTGCTACTCTGAACATAATCATTCTGGTGTCTGGGGTTTATCTCACAGGGACACCAGCACGGCCAGGTTGGGTCTCCATCCTCATGACTTAATAAAGCAGTAATTTCTTTGTATCTCCAATATAGGCAGGCATACTCTGAAACCACCCTTTCCATTTGCATTTCAGATGAAGATAGAAAAAAGTAGAAGAAGGAGAAGAAGCGAAATCATCCTTAATAGTCCCAGAGTAGTCAGTGGTGGTGTTTAGAAGGCCACATTGGGCAGAAGTTAGACTTCATTATATGAATTTTGGGGTGATAGAGTTTAGTCTAGAGCAAATGGTAACAATGTAGATAATCTTCTCAAAGAACAGGACTTCAATAGTATAAGAAATTGAGAGATATATGCTACAGAATCAACCAAAACATTCAGTGTAATCCACAAAGTCTTCTAAAGTTACTTCCCTTCTCCCAAGATTCTACAAATTACAACATCATTAATCAAGTGTTTGGCTTCCCAGGTCAAGCTACTACTGTATATGTGCCTTCTGGGGCTTAATATTTTGTCTAAGTAAACATTTCCCAACCCATATTCCAAGGGACACTTGTCTTGTGACATATTCCACTCACTTAAAGAAATGTCAGTAAATCCTAAATAATATGCTGATCAAGATTTTGAATTACAAATTAACCTATTATTTAAATGTCTCTAAAATGCTCTAAGAGTCTAAAAAAAAAAAGGTATTTACTATCATGCAACAGGGGACTGGTCAATGCAGGACTTTCCCCAAATCTGACCTATTAAAATATTCCCACAGAATACATTTTAGGAAATGCTATTCTCAGAAAATGCCATACTTTATTCACAGTAGTAAGAGATGAGTTGCATGAGAGAGATGGTTGTGGCCTGAATGATTCCCTGGGTGTAAGTTAGGCAAGGAGGAGGCCTCACTATCCACTGGTTTAATTTATTTTTATTCTGCTTTTTTTCCTGTTGAGGATCAAAGTTTCCTGCTTTGGGAAAGGAAGCTGGTGCATGTCAGCTTCAGTCTTCTCCCACCGAAGGGTTATTCTGGTGCTGCTTGACAGAACCCACTCAAACAGAACACCTGGAAGTGTGTGGTCACCGCCTGGGTGCACCTGTTGTGGCCACAGATTGCAAGAGACTATAACAGCAACAAGGAACACTAAAGTCAGGAATAATGCAGTGTCTGTGCCAAATGATTGTACATTAAGAACTCTGCAAAACAGGAAAGCAAAGAGCCAGTGACCAAAGCCGAAATAAAGTGGCAGCGGCCCAGAGACTAGCGCAGCCCAGAGCTTCAATTTGCAATGACTGGGCCGGATTGTGAGCCAAGATCTCAGCACCGCCCCTCTGCTCTTGGGATGCTCTTTCCAATTTTAAACACTTGGACACCGTAAGGAGTGGATGCTTCCAACGTATAACCCAAGACATCTGTTAAAACGAAGTAAAACAGAAAAACCTGAAGGTAATCTGGAAGCTTCCAAACACCTGTGAGTCCGACAACAGACAAACCTCCCCTTCTTCAAAACACAGATGAGCTTGAACCTTCTGGGCATTCCGGCCGTTTACCATCTGTACCAATAACCCTCGCCTGCCGTACAGAGTCTTCTAGGAGGATGTAAAATCCAGGAACCGAGATAAGAAAGCTGTTTACACCTGTGGCATCTGTTCCAGCATCTCCAGGCTCCTCGCACTGGACTTGTCTGCAGGCATACTCTGAAACCACCCTTTCCATTTGTATATCAGATGAAGACAGAAAAGAAGAGGAGGAGGAGGAGGAGAAAGAGGAAAAACCAACCTTAACAATCCCATAGTAGTCAGTGATGGTGTTTAGAAGGAATACTATCACTAAATTCTCATCACATTCAACAACCACTGCACCTAAGTCATCATTAGTAAACTTCAGTGCAGCTCCAGAAGAAGCCAGGGCAATCACAAAGATGGGAAGGGCAGTCAGTCAGTTCTGCTGGAAAGTAAGACTTTATGCAAGCTAATCACAGAAAAGCAGGAGATAAAAATAATAGGTTTAAAAAGAACACTAGTAATCAAAGACCACCATCCTCCTATCCTCCATGAAGAATGTTAACAATCTCAACTCACCTGCTGTTCCCAGGATGGTCAATCGCTTCCTAGGGGCAATCAAACCCAAGGGACAGTGTGAGTCACACACAGCACTCTAATAGAGTTGGGTCTTTAAATGTGGTCAGTGGTGAAGGAGGATGAGAAGCACAAAAGTACTCAAGGTTCATAAAAGAGCCACAGTGATTTAGATAAGATTCATGCCACAGCCTGCTCTGAGACGGTGGAGGATGGGTTGGGCTGGAGCGACCAAACAGAGTAACAACTTTATTACAACACCGATGACTTTGTAGCCGTTTGGAGCTTCTAAGATATGATATTGAAGGAAAATGAACGATGCCAGCATGACAAGAACTCTTTGTCTATTTAATAATAATAATAATACTCAAATCCATGTTGAGATGTTTGGGGAAACTAGAATCAACAGATGGCATATACACTGATAATGAGCACTATTCTAAGAGTAAATGATTCTGTTGGGATTATTGTCAAGTTCCCTTTTTAAAAAACCTATTCCAAAATGGAATTGACTATAAATTAGAAGGTATCATTGCTAAATCACCTAACACAATCTGTCCACCCTGCTTCCTTGAGTAACACGAGGCACTTAGGATACAGACCACCTAAATGTGTGATCTTGGACATCAGGACATTCAGACAAGGAAGAGCTCTGTCATTAATTCCCACAGTCCTTCAGAGCTCTTTATGGTCCTGGTTAAAAGAGCCTAGCATTTTCTCCCCCACATTCTGAACATACAATTCACAGATCTTTTCTTTGAATATCTTTCCTCCCCTACAATTTCCTTAAATGATTTCCAAGGTTAATTTTTTCTATGTGACCAATGAAGCGTAGACACAATGCCTTAGAATGGGGGCTGGCATCCTGCCTAACAAAACTTTCAGCTTGTTCTTTCTCCACTTTTAAGAAAGGAAGAACATCAAAAAGGAGGGAAAGTGTGATTTGTCTAGTGAAATACAAAAATGAAGAGGCGGTTTATCCAAACTCAGCTTTTGACATATTTATAAATATGTAGCTGAGGTCTGCTTTCTGGAACCCTAGAGCAAAATAATGAAGAAGAAGAAGGAGGAGGAGGAGGAGGAGGAGGAGGAGAGGAAGAAGAAGAAGAAGAAGAAGAAGAAGAAGAAGAAGAAGAAGAAGAAGAAGAAGAAGAAGAAAGCCTGGTGGAAATAGTTCATTTATATTTCCTGTACCAGGAATGTAAACATGTTATGATTATCTGGGAAATGCCTTATATCACAAAACATTGCTGTGGAGTTAGGAAATGGGTTAGCTTCTCAAGAGTTACCCTCGTCACCACTGTGACCAAAGACCTGACAGAAGCAACTAAAGGAAGGGCTCTTTTTGTCCAGTTTCATAGGGTTCAATCTATGAAGACTTGGCCTCAAGGCTTAGGCAGAATAACATGGAAGCAGGAATCTGTGGCAGAGGCTAGGCTTCACTTCTCAACAGACAAAAAGCAGAGGGATGGGTACAATGCCAGTGCTCAGCTCGATTTCTCCTTTGCTTCTTGTATTCAGTCCCCACTCTGTGAGAGGGTATTGTTCTTCCCTGTTCTGTGCCACACCAGATCTCTCTCTCTGTGACTCTAAACCCAGTCAGGTTAACAATGAAGATTAATCACACCTTCTCTGAAGTGATGAAACTAGAAGCCCTGCTATTTTAGGTAATCTCAGATCACTGCAGCTCAAATCTCCCATGTCAGTATTGTAAAATAACTAAACGAATAGGTCCACGATAGAGGTAACATATCAACCTAAGTCACCACCCTCTCAAGCTAGAATCCATTTTGCTCTATGTGGTTTTAAATCAATATAGTTTAGAGGAGGGGCAGAGAAACATCATTTGCTACTGACCACTGATCAGGGACTAGATTTGTTTAAAGTCTTACTGTCTTTAAATCGATTTGTAAAATTGAGGACCATTAAGCCTTGCGAAGCAGCATAGCAAAATGCAATCAGCTCACCTAAAGTGGAAGCTTGGAAGAGAGCACTTTGTGTCTCTAAAGAGTGTTGACAATGCTGTGACAGTGAGACCAAGATTCTACCCACATTTACACAAATTCTATGTCTGATACAAGCACCAACCCTCTGGGATTCAGCTTAGGAACACTTAGGAATGAACACTCTTGATGATGGATGTTCCCTTCCAAGATATGGGTTAAACTAAACAATATGACCTTATCACCCCTACAGAATCTTCTGTTGACTTTGGGATGAAGCACACTGTGTAGCTATTTCCTCCTGGTTGGACAGGAGCATTGCAAACCTGAATCATAGCAGCCGTGATCAACCACATGATACCCTGGGGAGTTGGAGCCTGCTACCATTCCCTTGTAGTAGGGAGTTTACAGAGGCTCATAAGTCTTTATGAGGAGCCTACTTTTTCCGGGGTTATTATTGTAGTGGAAGGATGGCATTTGGGACTCTCCAGTACTGCAGCTGAAGTCACCCAGGCAACTTCCCAGTTCTATGACTTCCTTTGAATAGTCTATGTTTCTATCAGTAACACCAATAACTGCAGGGCTTCATCAAGCTAAAGCTTAAATCATTTCTTTTATCTGTGGGTGTGCTGTCCATCTGGGATGAGCAGACGTTTATAGCTCTCCAGAAAATGTCTCTATAGCTCTCCAGAAAATGTCACATGATAGGCATTTCCCCCAAAAAGCCATTGTAAAAGTGACATAAAGCTCAACAAACTATGATGTCATCATTTGAAACTTTGCTTTGGATATTAAAAAATAAGATTGTCACACCTTACTACAGATGGACTGCCATATCAAGCCCCAGTATAGGAGGAAGTTCTTAGCCTTCACATGACTGATGAACTGAGGGAGTTTGCTATCTGGGGGCTCCCCTCATCCAAGGAGAAGGAGAAGACAAAGATGAGGAAAAGGAAGGAGGGACCAGGAGAGGGAGGAGACTTTGATTGAGATGTAACTTGAAAAAAAAAAAATAATACTTTCTGGGCTCCTGATGCTACTTGGGGCCCCACATCTAACCCTAATTTTCTCTTATTATTGCTGAAGGTCAAGTTTAAGGCCCTTGCAGCTTTAAGATTCTAGCTTTCATCTCTAAAACTTCTAATGCAAATTTTTTCTACTCCAGATCAACATCTTCTCACAGCCCCTGCCTTGAATGCTCATTTTTCTCAACCAATCTCCTGCATTTTGTTTCTGCACAAGTTACTCCTGTCATCTCTACCTTTACCTTTAACTTGACCTCTTCTAGCAACCTGATATCAGGTAACAGCTCTCTCCTCCGAGTCCCTGCGATTTTGGGGATGGTGCATAGGAGAAAATGAACACAATTTGTGTTCTACTGGTCTTTAGTGTTTTTACCTAAACCACCTTTCTTTGGAGCTCCTTTAGGCTTTTTTTTTTTTAATTTCTCATATAAAGTACAAAGCATAAATGTCCAGAGAGTTTTGTTGCCCTGATTATTGGGAGATGCAAGGCTAAAAAAAACATAGTCATCATTAAGCACCTACCATATACAGAGTACTTATTGTGAAACACTAAAGATAAATTGGATCTTTCATGAGTCTTACCCCTCAAGGAATTTATTCACCAGGACAGGAGACAGAAAGGCCCAAGATGTCTCAGGTGGAGATGTGGGGATACATGCCAGGGTCTTTATTTCCCTGTTTATCATGAGAATATTCATATTGCTTGTAATTTTAATCACTGGGGTATCTAACATCTCTAAATGGACTTAGTACCATTGTTGGTAGAGATCAGAGTGTTTTATCATCTAGAAAATCATCTATTTTCAAAGCCTCATTCTTAGTACAATTTGACTGTTGTGTGGGATGTTTACTCTATGTCAGGGGCAGGGAGGATACTCTTGTATTAGGCTGAGCTGACAAAGCACAACTTATCATTTAGGGTACTAGTTTTATTACTTCATAGCAGCCTCATTTGTAACAGCTAGAAACTGGAAACAACCCAAATGTCCCTCAACCGAGGAATGGATTAAAAAAAAAAAAATGTGGTACATCTACACAATGGTACATCTACTCAGCCATCAGAAACAATGAAATCAAGCAATTCTCAGCCAAATGGAT
This sequence comes from Lophiomys imhausi, assembly GCA_907164525.1. Taxonomy (NCBI): domain Eukaryota; kingdom Metazoa; phylum Chordata; class Mammalia; order Rodentia; family Muridae; genus Lophiomys; species Lophiomys imhausi. The sequence continues at coordinate 9,542,135 of CAJQZJ010004381.1, forward strand.
GGAACTAGACAAGCTCATCTTGAGTGAGCTAACCTAGACTCAAAAGGATGCACATGGCATCTGTTCACTTATAATTGGATTTTAGCCATATAGTACAAGATAACTATCCTACAACCAATACATCAAAAGAATCAGGAACATAGACTTTGTTTCCTATTAAGGGGACATTTTGCCCCAGGAGTGCTACCATGTTGGCCCCCAGTGTAAGAGGAAGCTCTTAGCCCTCATGATTGTTGAACTGAGAGGGGCTGATATGTAGGGACACTCCACATCAGAGGAGTGGGAAGAGTGGGAGAGGGAGGAGAGGGTGGGGTGGTGGAACCAGCAGGGGTGGAAAGAGGGCACTGTGATGGAGATGTAACTTGAAGCAATAAATAAACAAACAGACAAAAAGAATATAAATGAAATAGCTCAATCAAAACAAAATTTCTATTGTTCTTCTCCCTCTATTCACACCCAAATCTCAGGGTCAATGTTTCATCAGTAGACAGGAGTTATGGGGAGATTTCTGAGGGATGGGTTCCTCCCAGTCCTCTGTAATTTGGGGGTTACATTATCTACATTCTGTCTACATGTCCTAATGGAGCTTCAAGACAGGGAAAGAGCTAGTCTTTGTCCCAGCCATAAATGTTCCCTGATCTTGATTCTTCAATAGTGAGGATGCTGGTCATTGGTTAGACTAAATAAAATCATCTGCTTTCTACAAAATAATAAAGCCTCATTTAGGGGTAGATCACATGGCAAGTTGAAAATAAAATGTATGGAAATCTTAATGTGCACCCCCTACTGCACACCAAATGTTACTGAACAGTATACAAACAGTCTTTAACCTTCTTTAGTCATTGCTGAACCTTGTTTGGTGTCGTTTCCTAAGAGGTGAAACACAGACAGTAATGGTGCCTCCAAAACTTGGAAGAATAGGAAAAGAATTATCCAAAGTGCCTGGTACAGGGTTGGTATTCAGCGATCACTCAGCACCTATCCTCTTTACCTTTAACTATATCACCCTTTGTATAGTTTAGTTCATCCGTCAATCTGATTGTCTGGGGTGTGCCCATCACCTCTAATCTCCAGCATAAGTGACTTTCAAAGCTTATCTTTTAATCTATGGAGTCTTCCTTTTCCCTTTCTTTTCTCTCTCTCTCTCTCTCTCTCTCTCTTAGCTTTTTCTTTCAAAATATTTTGAGAATTAAATGTGAATAGAACAGATAGGTACAGAATGCACACGACAACACAGAAACACATACCTTCATATGCATACATCTATATAATTATATACACCCTCTAAATCAATCAAGCTGATATTAGCTAACATTAATTGTCTCATTAGGATTCTTGTTAGTGAAAGCTGAAGCTGGGATTCTTGAGAAATAATTGACTTGAGTTAATTGTAATTCTTCCTGGGGGTTTTATTATGGTAACTCCTAAGTTGATTGTAACATCTATGCTATTATGCACAGTACCTCTGGTCTTCAGATGACTTCCTGAGCAGAAGACTCACTACTGAGACAAAGCCTATGGACAAAGCCTCCAGTTTCCTTTCCCATTCTTGCTGTTCGCTTTATCTCTTCTCATCTCACTTCCTATCTTTCTTTGTTCACTGTGTGTCTGTGTTTTCAGTTCATTTGTTCCTTATTACCCCTTTGCCCTTCACATCTATAGAGCAAGGTTCTTGTCCCTTTAAATCATCATGGTGACAAATAAGACAGGTAGAAAAGAGATGTGTAAAAAAAATTCAGAGACATGAGCTCTAGCTTTTCCACCTAGTGTATGACATTGAAAACGACACACACACACACACACACACACACACACACACACATGAACACACACACGAACACACACATGAACACACAGACACACACACATGAACACACACATAAATTGATTCTATTTTTTCAGCTTTAATGTGACAATGACTCAAACACAACACTCAACAGACACACAGTAACATTTAATATGATAACATAAACATATCATTTAGTACCCATATTATTTTAGGATGTATATGTTCATATAATAGACAATATGAGCTTCAGACCCTCCCCCTCTGAGTGTGTGTGTGTGTGTGTGTGTGTGTGTGTGTGTGTGTGTGTGTGTG
>CAJQZJ010004381.1:9544245-9554723 GCA_907164525.1 Lophiomys imhausi
GTGTGTGTGTGTGTGTGTGTGTGTGTGTGTGTGTGTGTGTGTGTGTGAATGCAGGTGCAGATGGTGGTCAGAGAAAAACTCAGTTGCTGGTCCTCAGATACTTCTACCTTTTGTTTGAGACAGTTCCTCATTGGCCTGCAACTTTGCAGCCTAGATGCCTAGCTTCCAAGTATCTACAGAGCCCCAGCTCATCTCACTCTTGCTGTGATTACAGACCTGAGCCACTACATCCAGCTTTTTATGTGGGTTTCGGGGAATCAAATTCAGGCCCTCATGCTTTCAAGTGTTCTACAAACTGAGCATCTCCCCGGACCAACTTCACAGGCTTTTAAAAGGGCTTTTTGTAAGGAATTGTTATTTAAAATTAATTTTTTATTGTGTTGTACCTGGGATTGACCCTACCACTATACATAATAGGCAAGCTCTCTATCACTGAATTATGAATGCTTTCATTATTAAATTATAATGAATTATATTTTATAAATATAAAAATGTAAATTATAAAAATCCTTTAAAATTTATTCTTTTATAAAGTATTGCAAATTAATATCACACTCATTCATTTGTTGTTGGGAAATGCCTCCTTTCTAAGAATGTTCTGCTGTTTCTCCCCTTGCTTACCTGGGCATGAGTGAGCAAATCATTTACCCTCCAGGGTCTGCTGCCTCACTTGTGAAACCAAAGAGTCAAAGAAGTTCATTTCTAAGTTGTTCTAGGCAGGAAAAAAAATGAATTTTTCCTTACTGAGTGAAAAAATTAATTGTTCCCTAATGATAACATGTTCATACAAAACTATGGAATAACTTATCTACAAATTAAACTGGATAGCACATGCTTAGGTGGAAAAAAAAGCACAGCACTGGAACATTTTGTGTTATTTTTTTCTTGATTAACAACAGCTTATTTTGTACTTCAGCTGTCATATGCTTTACACCCACAAGCCGTATGATGTATGCATCATTAGAAGGGTTAGGTGCTAAGCAGCTCCCCAGTGAATGCTATTTCACACACTGACCCAAAGAAGACCCCCATTACTTTTACATTTCACAAAAGTTCTGAAGCCGATGCCTTGTTCACCCATCCTGCTTTGTGGAGGAACCTAAGTCCTATGTTGTTATTTATTCTTTCTTTGACTTAGAACCAAATATGAAGTAGGGGAGACAGAACCGATATACAACTGTATGTTTTCCTTGATATTCGACTCTTGTTGCACAGACCCATAATATTCCATAGTCCTCTGTGCACGGCTTTGCAACACTTCTCCAAAGCTTTAGTATTTGAAATAAATGTATATTTTAGATGGCATTTGGCTAAATGTCTGATGGTAATGATATGTCATATGTTTAATTTTCTTTCCAGATTGAGAGTCATTTAAATATTTATATCTCAGGGCCAACAATGTCCAAAAGTGAGCCTCCTGATTTAGACGGCTATGTTTTATTTGTATCTATCGCTAACAGAAGGAGATGCTGCTTTAAACACTGATCATGAAAGCTTTAAGTACCAGTTTACACGTGTCACTGCTACTTCTCTGAAGGAAATTGCACGCGGTTATATAAATATACATTACACCCACAGCGAACCTACATGGTCTATAGGTTTCTGAAATTTACTATTGGGACAAAGCTAATTATTTCTATCAGCCATCAACATACATTCTGAGGCCTCATGAAAACCAACCAATGAACTGGACAGTGAGGGCAATCACTAACATTTCAAAGGATGGTCTGTCCTTTCCGAAGATGGTGTGAGACAGGAAATGCAGCGGACAAGCCAAACAGACAGTTGAACTTTGTGGATCCCAATTTGTGAAAATTGGAATATTTAAGTAAATTTGAACAATCCCTAACCAAATTAACTACATCTTCACATTCAAAATGTAGGTAACAATGCCTGTTTCTATACAATTGTTGCCAAGTGTGATTTAAAACAAAACAAAAGTACAATGGTCCCATAGCTTCACAAGTAGATTGCTTTGATTAAACTTCAGTTTCCAAAGGAGAGAATTCAAGAATATGTCTTAGGAACTGAGAACCATTCTATGTAATTCATCAGATAACTGATGCCTGATATAAATGTCCAGTCACCAAATAGGAGTTTGAAGTATCAGGTTTCATGAGTTGCTATGCAACCTAGGGACACAAACATGGATGCAGTCGCCTTGGCTTAGGGCCACCAATCAGCTGCAGAGAGACCCTGAACAAGATCTGCAATCTTTTAGTTCCAGATGGATGTATGATCACAGTAGCATAAAGGGAAATTCAGATTATTATTAATTATTAATATTATCATCATTATTATTATACTTCCCATATCCATATTTTATAGGTAATTAGATGATTGAGGTTAAGAGAAATATCACAGGTTCTCATATGTGGAAGCTATATATAAGCACATCCACATATACATACACATACATGTGACATGAAAGCATAGGTAGGGGCTGTATGAAAAAATAAGAGGGCTCTCCAGGAAGGAGGGGGGAACATGAGACTGTAATGGGGTAAAATAACATTATATAGGTACTAGAGTGTCATATGAAACCCATTATTTTATATTCTAACTAAAAGATTAAAATAAAAAAGAACAAGGCTTGAGATAACTTATGCCATGTCGGTTTACCAAAGACAAGTATCCTTCCATAGTGGTGATTTTTTTTTTTCTAGTCTCAGAATTTCAATGTTAAGTACAAAGAGAGCACCACAAGGAAACATTCCAAAATGTTAACATACCTATACGACATTTAGTGGAGATTTAATCTGAAAGCTCAGGGGCCAGGACTTATGTTTTACATATATTCATATCACCGATCTGGAGCAAGATGATGCCTGATAAACATTTCTTAGTTAAAAAATATTTTAACACAAAACATGAGGTCCAGCAAGATGGTTCAGTGGGTAAAGTACTTATAACACAAGATTGCTACCCAAGTTCAATCCCCAGAACCTAAATAAAGGTAGAAAGAATGAAATGACTCTACATGCAAAGATACATAATAATAATAATAATAATAATAATAATAATAATAAATTATTTAAATAATGAGCTTTGCTGACTTTAGATTCAAAAGTAAATGAGCAGTAAATACATTTCTTTTTTTCTCAGTAGGACAGAAGCAATAAAAAAGGGCTATTTTTATAAAATGTTGATCCTTTTTCATCCTCTTTCTTCCTGGGAGTCCTTTGATATCCCTGTCAATGGGGATTGTTTACTCCAAATCACATCCTTGTTGTCTTCCAGAATTGCCAAGTTAGAATGTTTACCACTCAAATCCAGCATAAAAGTGTGTTCTTTTTTAGGTAAGATCAGGACAAGAGGTACAGAGTGAATAACACTTGATTGGGGATGGAAAGAACCATGTAATTAAACTGTAAACACTATGTGTGGTGATTCTAATGTAATTTGAGGACTTGTAAATTACATGGCCATAAAATGGCACTCGGGCTCCTGCTTTACAAAAATCTCCGTGTTTGTATGAGATTAATTAGTATGGTTTGCATAAAGAGAGTGAGAGAACCCTTGCAGAACATGCTTGTTTGTTAAGTTTCCTTGTTCATAAGGCCTTCTTAGTTTTATTTCTTTCATTCTCTCTTCAAGAAATTCTCCCCATTGTCCACATTGTTTTAGGCAAAACTTAACCTAGACTCAGTAAACAGTTGATGGGCTTAAGTTATGGTTATAAATAATCTCTCTCTCTCTCAGGTTGCTAATATGCACATTGGACATGTGGCTAATTTAATTTATTTGATTTAACCAGATGTCTCTACTCTTAGCACATAATTTTATAGACTCCAAAACCCCAGAAAAGTGTCATCACAGAGGTGGATGCTGAGTGTCCTTACCACTTCCTTTCCCACACAGTAGGCACTGGCCAGACAGTATTTTCTTTTAATCCCTGTGATGGGAATTGTAGGAGACCTAAGATGGATCTGTTATCTGAGGGAGTTCTTTACATTTTTCGAATTTCAGAAAACATTCACTTCCCAACTTCTGACTGAAGCTGCTGTGGCATTGCTGGGGATTTACAAAGGCTTTGGTATAATGAAGCCACAATGGTGGTGATGAGGATGGTTGAACAATGATGTGGTGATGAGGTTAATGCAAGGATGATGGTGGTAATAGTAATGGAACAATGATAGTGGTGGTAAAGATGATGGTGATAATGAGGAGGATGGTATGATTATGGTGATGATGAGGAGGATGGTATGATTATGGTGATGAGGAGGAGGATGGTATGATTATGGTGATGAGGAGGAAGATGTTATGACTATGGTGATGATGAGGATGATGGTATGATAATGGTGTTGATGAAGATGATGGTATGATTATGGTGATGATGAGGATGATGGTATGATTATGGTGTTGATGATGAAGATGATGGTGTGATTATGGTGTTTATGATGAGTCTGATAGGATGATTATGGTGATGATGAGGATGATCATATGACTATGGTGGTGAAGGTGATGGTAGAGTGGTGGTGGAGGTGATGAGGGTGATAAAATAATAATGGCAGTGATAAGATGGTGGATTGGGTAGTTTTCATGGGGGTCATTGGCTATACATTGCTAAGCATTTCAAAACCATTAGCTTATCTAATATGTGCAATGCTATTAAGTCCATATACTTGAATTTTTAGTTTATATATGTAGAACCTTAAAGACCAAAAGGTCAAGTCAACTATTGATGGTACTGAATAGCAACCTGCCTTTGTCTAACTCCAGAATCTTTGTACCTAACCTTTATGCTATGTTGCTACAGAAAATTAGTGCTAAGTATCATAGAAGTGTGATAGCCTACTTTTGAGTCATTTTGCTTGGGATGGTTTACATCTTAAGCCAATTTTAAGCAGGAAGTGAGTCAACTAAGGGTCAAGGAGCGAGCTCAGTAGTGGAACACTTGCGTCTCACTGGTGATGCCTTAGGTTCAATTCTCAGTACTACAAAAAAAATTAAAAGGAAATCACTGACTTGAGGTTATATTAATTTAATGGGGCTAGAAACATGGTTCACTTTATAAAGTATCTACCACCCAAAACTGAGAATCTGAATGCACACATAAAATATTCACGGTGGCATGTCTGTAACCCTAGAAATGAGATGCGGAGGGCAGAGACAGGTGGATCTCCAGAATTCATTGGTTATCCAAGCTAGCCAATCTATGAGAACTGGGATAATTTCTTTCCAAATAGTAAGGCAGAGAGATACAGAGGAGGAAACCACCACTGATCTGCATGCCTCCTCATGTATACACACACATGCATGCAACTGCACATACACATGTAAACACATATATACTATACACATATACACAAAGGGACAGGAAAGTGTGGCTATGCAATGTATATAGTCTCACACATGGAGGAGTGAACATTCTTGATTTATAGAAGAGCTGTGACCTGGTCTCTTCATACTTGAATACTGTGTCTACAGTAGAAATATCCTAGGCTGTTGTAGTAAGTCCTATGATTCACTTGGGGTAGAGTTGGGCAGTGTGGTATCTCATAGACCACTCCTCTGGGGTCTTGGACATATGAGAAGATTTTGATGGGAGAGGAAAGACCTGGAATGATGTAATGATGGTTGATAGACCAGAAAATGCTCTCTGGGAAAGTGATCCTTAAAAATAATATGGCTACTGCCACAAAGGACTAAAGAGAAACAGTTATGGCCATGTGTTCAACCTTTTATCATAAAGACGAACTTGCATGTGATCTAAAGCAGGCATTTCTAAACATTTGGTTATTAATTCATGACAAAAATATGACATATAGTTCTAGATTTCCATAGGCCTAGATAATCACCCAGCTCATTAAAGCAAAGAGTTGAAAGTGGACAAGAATATAATAAAAATTAATTAATTAAATTAAAAACCCAGCCAACTTATGACTGTTGAAGGCCTGCATTGTCATTCATCTCTTAGGCGTTTTGAACACCTACTGAAATCAAGTACCAAGTCAGCTGCAGAGCAGACAAAGATGAATAAAACATGAACCCAAGTCTTGTCAATGGAATGCTGTATATTGATTTTGGTTTAGCAGCAGCTATCACTCAGAGAACATATGCAGCGCCATAAATACATATCAACAGACTGGGGACAGTCTGTGCACATCAGGTTTTAGCACAGGTGGAGCTAATTATAGATGGCTACTTTGATTTGGACAGCAACGTTTTCCACCCCCTCCCTCTGATGAAACTTCTGCAGAGGAGTCAACATGTTTTCACTTCCCACGTATTATTAGCCATTAAGTCCAGCTGCCTCCTTCTGCGTGGCACACTTGAAAACACATTTCCCTTTTCAGCCACCCACCTCATCTTTTATCCAGACCCCTTCAGCCACTTTCTATCAAACAGCAACTGATAAAATATTATCTCCGTGTACTTTAATTCCAAGGCTATTCGGCTCCGTACCAGGAGTCTAGGGAAGCACTCTGCTCTCACTCGTGGCTTCCAGTCACCAAATGTGTTGCCTTTTCTCTCCTTTAAATTCTGAAGAAAACTATCACTTTCCAATGTGGTACAAATATTTAGCTTGTGCTCACTGAAGCAAAGTGTTGAAGCATTCAGTTCTTTCTCTGATTATTGTACTACCAGGTAAATGAAATGTCAGAGTGAGGGATAACTTCCCACTTCTGAGACTGTCTTTATTCAATCCAAAGGAGAAAAAATACCATAAAGGACCAGCCAGCACAAGATCATATGTGCATGACCAACAAGACATTTTTATTTTTTAAACACACTCCACATTCCCCCAGGGGTTGGGGGTGGACATGACCTGTCCAATGACAACAATAACAAAAAAAATCTGGAAATGAGCCAGGAACCCCAAAACCACTCATCAGATCTCAGAAACAGGTAAAATCCTACTCACAGGTGCTATATAAGAAACCCCATTCTGTGTGACATCAAGTGAAGTAAGCCATTTATATTTAAATTTTTTATTACATACTAGGCTACATGACATATTTTCTTGGACTTTGAAAAAAAAGGGAAGCAAAAAATTAAAGGACTAGAATTCATGAAGCTAGATGTGATATAGGAAATATATATATACATTGAAAACTTATGTCCTGCCACATTTCCCCATGAAGCTTCTTTCAGATCCATCCTCTCCTCCCTGCTGTCCTCCTTCATCCTCTATCATAAGACCTTCTCTGAGACTGAGTAGATTTCTGTCCTCCCAGGTAGACTAACACTTCACACATTCCACTTCCAATGGACCACTTGACACCAGAGGAAAGGTTAAGGTCCCTGTGTTTGACAGTATCTCGTGTCATCTCCAGGTGAGTGTAAGAGGTTATTAGTCCGTCCATGGGATGTGAGTAGAGCTGCACACCAGAACCTGTAACTCTCCCCCAGACTCCTGTTCCTGGCGTGTGGATGGCCTGGAAAGTACAGCACCTGCAACGTGTTCCAGGCACGTTTTTAAGAAAGTCAGCTCTGCAGTGGAACACAGCCTGCCTTGAGCAAGGTCCTGGGATTAGTCAGAGCCCCAGGCAGCTATGCACAGCAGCAAAGCTGGAGACACAGGGTACCTCATCCAGAGAACAGCTTTGAGCCCAGGTCCCCTGGGAGGCTGCATCCTTCCTGGGTCATTCTAACCTGGTCTCCTTCACAGCTCATTACTTAGGACTTGAGGGTTTAAAACTAGGCGAATTGCAAATAGGCAATGAGCCTCACTTGGAAATCCTTTTAGGGCATAAACAAAGAGCAGTAGATCCTTTTACCAATAGCTCCTTCCTAGACAAACATAAGGGAACACAGAAAACAAGCAAGACTCATCTAAATCCAGCTATACTTTGGACAGGAAACTTTTAATATTTTTTATCAATTACTCTATAGATCCAACAACTAATCTATAGATCGAGAGAGAGAGAGAGAGAGAGAGAGAGAGAGAGAGAAACCTTTGCCCAAGTCAGAATTTCTGAGCATGCAGAACCAACCCATTTTGAAACCTTTAGGGTCTCAGCTTTTCACAGAGGAAGGGGCTATCGAGTGGCAGTAAAGGGACTTATATGTGCAGAAGCCCCCTTTTCTGTGCACATGGGCTTCTGGAACTCTGGTGTGAAGAGGAACTCCAAGATCTGAGAGGAAAGCAGTGTGCTTTGAAGCTGACTTTGTTCAAAATGCTTGGCGTAACCCAATGATCCATGAAGGAGAGCCATATCTGGGAACAGGACCAAGTTCCCCCATCAAACAAACTGGAGATACAATCTGGTCTGTTGACACTGAAGGAATATTCCACTTTTCTCACTGTGAGCAAAATTAGACTCTCAGGCAGCATGATCTAGTCAGAATAGATTCAGATCCTACCAGCTGCTGCTTGCACTATTGCCGTCCCTGGGCCAATAAGAGAGCATACTGCTGAATCTGAAATGCTCCTTGCCTGTCTCCCGACTCCTATTTTGGCCACTCTGAGGATAGACAGCTGATTTTTTAAATGCTTTACATCCAAGTAAATCTCGCATCAGTATGCACTTCGTGTCCCTAACTGTGTTACCCTGAGTAGCTTTTTAATATTTTATTATAATTAGTATATGTAGCTATGTGCCCCATTCAAAACTAAACTTTTATTAACCCCAGCTGTTCTGTGATTTGGTAATGAACCTAATGCATTGGGGGAAATTCATAAAACAATCGATCAACCAATGTTTATTGAGCATCTATTGATGGTCATGTCAGGCCTGAATGGGGTCAGGAATTTCAGTACCTCTGATTTTAAATTCTATTCTATTCTATTCTATTCTATTTATTTGGTTGTTTGTTTATTTATTTATTTAGCAGATGCGTTAGTGAGTTACAAAGGCAGAAAAATGGATGCTGTAAGACCAGATAGTGCTTGTCCTAAATGGTAGGCATACTGCAGTCACTCTGAATATTTGATAAACAATGGAAGGCCTGAACTTTGGCTTCAAATATCCTACTACACGATCTCAGAGATAGACCCACTAAAATGGTATATAGACCTAAAGATTCACTTATTACCCTCTTGCTCAGAATTTCTATTAAAAGCAATTCTTAACTGCAAATAATGAGTTTCCTTGGTGCTCATATTTTCCCTTTTTGGTTCTTCCTTATTACTTAATGGATGAAAAAAGAAAAAATGAATTTCACTGATTTTTACCATATTCTACTCACCCCTTGAAGTGCCTGCATTGGTCCTTGAAGCCTCATTTTGAAATGTGACCATGACGAAACATCTCTCATCTTCCCCTGTAATGATGTGAACTTTAAGGGTCAATCTTTAAGGGTAAAGATCTTGTGCTATCAGCAGGTTTTTAGTCTAGAATCCATAAGTGGATTATAAGGATCACATAAATAGGTTCTAAAGATCACAGAAAACTTGGGGAAGTTTAAGTTTGTTGTTTTTTCTGAGAGAGAAGAGAATGCAACTTTACTGCATTCTCAGGCATGATATTAAAGATCACTTCCTTACAAATGACAGTAGTCCATGTGTCCAAGCTAGAAGAGAGCTGTAACCTGCAGAAGAAAATTCAAGGTGCCATGGCCCTGCTTCTGATGCTTCACAGCTGTCTAGAAAGCTAACAAATTCATAAAAATTAGTGCATTGCATGACTTTAAATCTGATTATAGCTAAACATGTGGCACATGCTTATAAACCCTGCACCCGGGAGGCTGAAGCAAGAGACTGGGGATTTAACCAAGGATAAGCGAGGCTATAAAATATGTTCAAGGCCACTGTGTACTACAAGACTAGTCTCAGTTGAACTTCTTCCAAGTGATTCTAAGGGGCTAAGGGTGTGTGTAGGTCAGTGGTACAGAACTTGCTTTGTTTGGGCAAAGCCCGAGGACTGAGTTTCCAACTCTGAGAAGCCACTGATTGTTCTTTCTTCTAGAAGTCCCCAGCTTCTCTCTGTGTGGTAACCTTATGTCTACATTAGGACACAAATAAATCATAGAGATGATTTTGAGTCCTCTTCTCGGGAAGCTATCTGACACAGGCAGAGATGAAATGGTGTTCATTTCTGTCTCATATATTAGAGTAAATTTTTTTCTAAGATAAAAGGCCAAGTAGTCCAACTGTATATTTTATGGCTGCTTTCAACTTTTACTTTAAAAAACTGAGGGAACATAAAGACCTGAAATTCATTTCCACATTTTCTACAAATATTTAGCATTAAAATAAAGAGTTAATCCTCTGATTCTGACAAATGGAGATTGGGTCACATGATACAAAAGAGCCTCTAAAAGCCACTGTACTGAGTGGCAATATATTGAAGATATGTGGGTGTGGGTGTGGGTGTGCATGTGTGCATGTGTATGCATGTATGTGTATGAGTGTGCATCTATGTGTGCATGTGTGTGTGCATGTATGTGCGTGTGTGTATGTATGTGTGTATATGAGTGTGCATCTGTGTGTACATGTGTGTACATGCGTGTATGTGTGTATGCATGTGTATATGTGTGTGTGAATGTGCATCTGTATGTGCATGTGTGCGTGTGTGTGCATGTATGTGTGT
>CAJQZJ010004381.1:9559726-9589336 GCA_907164525.1 Lophiomys imhausi
ATAAGTGGGGTGTAGTAAAGCATATTCCTTTCCATGGTGTGGGTGGGTTTAAATAAGTGGGGTGTAGTAAAGCATATTCCTTTCCATGGTGTGGTGGGTCTCATAGAATCTGCTGGATAACAAAGACCAAGACTCCTTGGGGAATCCTGCCCCAAACCATCTTCTTCCCAAAGACTTCCAAACTTCCAGAAATGCTTTTCTGTGCTTGTTGTCATTATTTTTTTTCTTCCCGTTCCCACTTCATTCTGTCCCACTATGGCTTTTACTGCTACCACCACCATCCCGCTGAGATTTTCCCGCTAAGACTTCCTTCAGTTCCTCACAGCTGAGGTTGCTGACACATCTCCATCTCCCTTGATACATTCTAGATAGATCACCTATCTCGCCTGTTGCTACCTTTTCTTCTCTTGACTTCTTGAAACCGGCACATTTCTGAACTTACTATTACCTTATGCCCACCCCGATTTAAGAATCCTATGATACAATGTCCTCTATCTTATTGACATCGTAATATAGGGTATCTCCTAGGGTTCAGTTCATGTACTTCACTCTCAGTCATTTTCCATGCCCAAAACATTCAGTTTGGTAGTGTTCACACCAACCGATAGTGTTCACACCAATTTGGCATCCAATACCAAATGGTCAGCACTGAAAAGATACATACAAGTAAAATTGTACATACTGAGTAAGTTGTATTCAGGAATATATGTATATATACACATACACATATGCATGTAACAACAATTTATAAAAAAGGGACCATGAATGTGAAAGAGAGCAAGGAGGGGTATAAGGGAGGTTTGGAGAGAGGAAAGGGAAGGGAGAAATGATGTGATTATATTATAAACCCAAAAGAAATAGAACAAGCAATTTAAACATTAGAATCTATGTGCTGGAAATTCACAAATGTCTGTAAACAGCTCAGATGTCTCCAACTTCCAGATCTATAGCCCAAGTGCCTACAACAGCCCCTTCAGAGTGAGGAGACGGCCACGCAGGTAAAGTGCTTGCTGCACAGAAACCTATCGAACTGAATTAAGATCCTCAGAATGCACATAAAGCCTGGACACAATAACATATAGTTTTCTGAAATCTCAGTGTACACTAGTGGGAAGATAGGATGCTGATACTGGAGAATTACCAGAAGCTGGTGGGCCAGCTAGCCTGGCATACACAGCAGTGAACAGCAAGAAGTGCCCTGGCTCAAATATAGTGTAACACACTCAAACATACTTACATAAACATACCTACAAACACATGCACATCATAGACACATAATGAATTTTAAAAATCACCTTCATTTGGACATAACAAATATCTCAAACACGTGTCGGGGAACACCCAAACTGATGCTCCATCTTCAAAGCAAACTCTATTTGCATCACATCTCATCTCAATTGATAGGAGTTTCTTTCTTCTAGTTGCAAAACACCCTTGTAATCCATGTCCTGTCATTTCCACAGCCTCTACTACCATCACCTCCATTATATGGTCTCCATCGTCTCCTGGCAGATCTCCTTTGCCCTACATATACTAGTCTTGAGGTTTTCATTTACAGAATCTGTCATCTATTTATCTATCCATCTATCCACCTACCTACCTATCTACCTATCTATACAGTGCTAGGGATCAAACCTTGGACATGTTAAGAAACCAGAACACTGCCACTAAGCCATATTTCATCCCTCATAGAGTATTTTTTGAAGCTTTTAAGAACTTCATAGATAGTATAGTGCATTTTAATCATGTCTAACCCTTCCCTCTCCATCTCCAACCCCTCCCATGTCTCCCTCAACATTTTATTCCCTTTCAAATCATGTCTTGTACTATTACTGTTCTCTCTCTCTCTCTCTCTCTTTCACACACACACACACACACACACACACACACACACACAGACACACACGTCTAATAGATTCAATTAGTGTTGCCTGTACCTACATGGGTGCAGGGCTAACTTGAACTACTTGAACACAGGAAATCAATCAGGGGTCTCTTCCCTGAAAAAAACTGACTCTCCTTCCTTTTCTCCTCCTACCCAGAAGGCATCATGGACTGCCTATGGCTCCCCAATAGCTTCTCAACTCAGATGGAGTCTTGGAAGTCCTTTCTCAAGGGACATCTTCTAATAGGCCCAGAAAAGCCAGAAGGCACTGTGTGCCCTCCATAGTTCTCCAACTTTTTCCACTACAGTCCCTCACAATATATCCCAGTTGTCCTTTTCAGATATCATAAGTGCTTCTGCTCAGTGGCTGTCATAACAGATTAGTACAAATGTTATGGCTTACACCAATAATGTGCTTTTAACCTTACTGCTCTCTAGATCAGAGCTCTGCTGGTGACTCTGGGGGAGGACCTGTGCCCTTCTCTTTCCCAGTGTGTAGATGTCACCGCATTCCTTGACATGCACCCTTTCCCTTCATCCACAAAGCCTACAGGTCAGCATCACATCTCTCTGAGCCTTCCTTTTGCACCCATCACCAACCCTTAGACATTGAAGGACTCCTGTGTTACAACCTTACTCCACAAGTGCATCTTGTAACCTAACCCTGTCATGGATACAAGATGAGGACATGAGAGGGACCTATTTTTCCATGTACCGCAGGTCCTTGGCTGTAACTATGCTCACTTCCTGTGATGCTTCTTCACTTGTCTGCCTTCTTGGAGGTTGGCAGTGGGCATGGACCCCATAGCCCAAGTCCATGTGCTGTCACGTGCTAAGTTTTGCCAGAGAGATCTTGATATCAATGAGGATCTGTTCTCTCCACCTCCACCATGTCCAAAGAACATGACATTGAATATTTTACCGAAGAAGAAAACAGGTTAAGGCTTGTGTGGGCCTGATCTCACAGACTTTTAATTGCAGTTTCTAGGGCGGCTGAGGCAGGGGTGGCACAAGTTCAAGGTAAGCCTGTGCTCCAAGGAAAGTTTGAGGCCAGCATACGCAACTTAGTAACACCTAAAATAAAGTCTCAGGGGACTGAGACTTCAGCTCAGTGAGAGCTAGCTTTCCAAAGATGTGGGTTCATATCACAGTGACGGAGGGTGAGAGGGAAAGAGAGAGGGGTGGGGAAGAAAGAGATACGTGTCATATTTTAGTATGTTTAAAGACACCGAACTGTCTCCCCTGCTCTTTGAACAAAGGTGGCTGCATTTTCAGTCTGTGTGAGTACTGGTGGTTGGTGCTGAGTACAATTTCCTTAACTATCCCTGCTTCTTATCCTTATTACCTCAAATCACGGTGATGATTTTGGTTCAGTTGTAACAGAAACTCTGCTTTCAAGTTTCCACGTCTCTTGGATTGCTTCTACCACCGAGGAGTATCAACTGTTGTCACGTTCATTGAAAACAAGAGGCTTACCTTTATGGTCCTCAAAACATGTCTCTGTCATTCCTGTGTGCCTGGGTCATAGCTATTCATGTATGTGACTTCAAACCTCCTCAGCACCTAGCCTGGGCCTTAGCACAGAGTGGATATGTAATAAATGTGGCCAAATATTTAATGGATGATGAGTCTGTTAAGAAAGGATGAAGGGTGGATTGGGGACTGATCTTGGCAGGAAGCCACTTGAGAAGTCTTTCTTCAGTTCAGTACAGCAATGCCAAAATTAAGTAGACTTCTGCTAAAGTTTCAGTCTGTGGTCCCTATGTGGTGGCTTTGTCATCACCAAGCAATTGTCCCCTTGCATCCCTCACCAGCTTCCAGTCAATAGGCATCACTCAGGAATATGCACTGAGCCCACAGAAACTGGGTGCTGGCTCTTCTCAACAAAGCCAGTTCTTGTTCAGGGTGTCAAGCACTTTCATTCTGCATTTGGAAGACAAAGGAGCAAGCAGGAGCTTGTTGGGAGAAGAATAAGGGCTGCCAGAAGTAACAGAGGAGGGCTTCATTCACTTGTCACTTGTAGCCCATCCCCTGTCTGAAGCATCTTTAGCCTCCTAATTGTCTCCCTCCCCTTTCCTGCATCTGTCTCTCACAGGCTGAACACTCCCAGACAGATTTACAAATTGGCTCAGAAATCATGAGGCTGTAAGAATTCCGACTCTATAAAACATGCACTTCCCCTGGCCATGTTTATTAATCAAATGCTATTTCATCTAGTTCATTTCTTTCCTTGTCCACCTCATTAGGCTCCAGGTTGCCCCAGGCAAGACTGAGAAGTAGGTGGAGTTACTGTTATGTCCTGAGCTCCTTCCATCCCTGGGTCTGTATTTTATATGCATCTTCCCTGTTTCTTTCAGGGTTTCTCTTGAGTCGGTATCAGATTTATAATCTCATTTATTTACACCTGGTTATGACTGACATAATGTGGTGCTCTCTCTGGGGGGTACCTGCATTTTAAAAGGCATTGCTTGGGGTGGGCAATGTGCCACCTAGAAGAATCAAAATGCCTGTCATGTGTGATTGTAAATACCAGAGACTGGATGGGTGTGCCATTTCAGAGCAGCGAACTTCTGGCTTCCCTCAAATCATACTTAGAAGGAAGTTGTTCAGTGAAGATATTGACATTGTCCCTGAAGACACTTCTCCTCTTGCCACAAAATTAAGAGAGTTTTGTTTCCATGGGAAATAAATATCAATGCCATGTGTGCATGTGGCAAGCCCAGCCAGCCGAGCCAGCAAGTGAACAGGAGGAATGTGTAGCCTATTTGAAGGAGTCTTTCTGATTTTCCTGGTCTGGCTTCTGTGAATGTTTGCTTGCTTTTGACAGCTTTTCAGAGGAAGAGCCATGGCTTTGAAAGTTAGAACTCATAGACCATATATCCCATCTTGTTCCCTGTGAATACACAGGAAAAGTCATCCTTGCCATCTTGAGCTAAGAACTGTCTTGTGGTTCCACATGGCCTACAAGATGAAACCTAAATGCCTTACATGGAATTACATGGAACACAAGGCTTCCCTACTGACCCCTTCTCCCAGCATGCTCTCCTTCACCCATGCTTCCATCCCTTGGAAGCACGGATGTCATTTTCTGAGGCAGAGACAGGCGACACACTTGAAGATTAATGAATGAATGGGATGTGTTTCCTTGGGACTCTCCACATTTATTGTGCTGTTTTATATTAAAACACCTTTAGTCCAGTAAATCTGCTTAATTTTTTTAAAACTTCCAGAATATTCCATTCTTTTATCTTATGGTCTCTATATCCAGTTATCTATTATAGCACCAAGCATATCACAATGTAGTTGTTGTCTGTCTGTACATCTAACCATAAGACTGTGTGCTCCTTGAATTTTTTATATTCATGCTGTCTGGACCTTGCCCAGAGCCTGATGTATAATACATACTGAAATTTTACCTGATGGGTCATTGGATGAATAAATTAAAGGTATTTGAGAAAACTAAACAGTACCTTGTATTCTGTATTCTGTAAGTGCAATGGAACTCCCTTCTTAGAACAAACACTAAAACAGAGGCCAGTGTACTAACTTTTTAGTCAAATTTGCTCCACCACTTCTTAGTGTAAATAAAATTTTATTGTAACACAGCCATACCTATTCATACTGGTATGGTCAATGGTTATACTTGCATTCCAACAGCAGAGCTGCAACAAAGACCTTATGAGCCACCTAAGCTGAACACCCTCACTTATCATCAGAGCTCAGTGCTTTAAAGTAGCCATCCTCAACCTGTGTGTCTCAACTGTTTACAGGGTTTTCCTCAGAGCATCAGAAAACACAGATATTTATATTACAATTCATAACAGTAGCGAAATTACAGTTATGGAGTAGCAATGAAAATACCTTCACGGTTGGGGGTCCTCACAACACAGGGGGGCTGCATTAAAGGGTCTCAGCATTAGAAAGGTTGAGGACTACCACTTGAAAACAAAATATTTGCCAAGGTCTGCCTTTAGGGGTGAGAGAAAGAAAAAGGTAGAGAATTGTCTGTGCAATGCAAGATGGGGAGAGGGATGCGGCAGAGGGGATAGGTGATAAAGCATGGCCGTGGCTTTCCACTTTCTCTGCTCTAAAGGGAGAGCTGAGTCTCACATGTCCTCTCAGATTGGAATCTTGGGACTCCAGAGGAGAGGGAGGACACATTCATAGCACGAGCCCCAGAACCCAAGGGTGTTGTTGTCAACTGTTTACTAAAGCAGAGAGAAGGGCAAATCTAAAGTTAGTAAAAGGCAGCAATGCCTGATAACTATAGCCAAGAGCTTTGCAGGTGCCCTATTAAAAAGAGAGCTTTGTCCCACTAAACACCAGGCTAACAGTCTGTTCACAGAGCCCCCTTCCTGCACGTTATCCTTAATGAGCCTCCTAATGAGTGTGCAGTATTTATTTCCTTGAGAGACTCATCACTCCCCATTTCAACCCATTATTTACATATACAGCGTAGTGTGAAAAGGTTCAAAAGACATCCAGTGACTCTTCTCAGTTCCTTTCAGATGGCCTCTGTCACTCCTTTAGAACAGAGTGGGTGTGTGAACTGGACTCGCAAAACAGCATGTTTCTCTGCTTTCAACATGGTAGAAAACACAAAAGCTGGAAAGCATTGCTAAACTCAGGCTCTAGGTATATGTATCTGAGAAATTTCATTTGCACAATAATAGCTCTCATGATGTATTATTTAAGCCCTAGGAAAACATCAGATCTTAGCTCCTCAAAACATGGGAAACAAAATCAAAAGTCTCCTCTTAGAACTTAGGCTCTTTTTTTATGTCATAAACTCATTGTTTTATTTCATTCTTTGTTTTCATTTTGTGTTATTCAAGACAGGTGTTGAATTATTCATGACTCTAATAGCACTGAAGCAGCAGAGGCAGGAGGATCACTGATCTCAAGGTCAGTTTACACTGCAGAGTAACATCCAGAAAGAAAGAAAGAGCCGGGCATGGTGGCACATGCCTTTAATCCCAGCACTTGGGAGGCAGAGGCAGGAGGATTTCTATGAGTTCAAGGCCAGCCTGCTCTACAGAGTGAGTTCCAGGACAGCCAGGGCTACACAGAGAAACCCTGTCTCAAAAAACCAAAAAAAAAAAAAGGAAAGAAAGAGAGAGGGGGAAGGGACGGAGGGATGGAAGAATAGGAGATACTACCAGAGAAATAAGAGAGTGGATCCACACCTTTAAAAGTCACATAAGCTTTACCAACTTTTCCATAAAGATATAGATGCTTGTAAGAGGCAGAAAACCAATACAGGGGATGCTGTACCACAAAGTCTCAGCAATGTTCCCACATAATGGCAACACCAGTTGACATTCAGCTGTGGGTTGGGGAATTTCACAAGACTCCATTCTAGATGGCTAGCTACAGTCAACCAGTGGCTGCTGAGGAAGGGGGAATCAGTCTTCTCCAGGGACGACCCCCCCCCCATGGGTTATTTAATCCCAAGTAAACATCCCTAACCACTGGTACATACAAGCAACACTAAATAGACTGAATGTGTGTGTGTGTATTATACACACATACATATAATATTGCATACATATATATGGAACAATAACAATTATAATAGGAGGTCAGGAGTTTGACAGGGAGTAGAAAGATACAGGAGGAGGTAGAGGGGGCAAACAAAGCAGGTAGAACCAATGTACATACAGTGAACTCATATCTGAAATTTAAAAAACTTTAAAAATATAATAAAAACATTATATGAAAAAATGTTTTCAAAGAACAATTACTGCCACAATCATAAAACCATAATCTTACCTACCCTGAAAAAAAAAGCAAGGAACAAAAAAAGAACTTAGAATTCCCATAATATTTCACAGTACCATCAAATATCCACTCTGGTCACAGATGTCTAGTTGCTTCATATTCATTGAGTAGCACAGTGTTTAGTTTCTCTTAACTTGTGGCTTTTTTTTCCTAATGTGGTTTTAATCCAGAATATTTGTTAAAGATAACACACTTTCAATAAAGAATTTCCACATTCTCAATTTTAATGTTTTACTGCTTATCATCCTTTATTTCTGTATTAAGAACTAGAACCATATACATTTTTGAAGATTTGTTTTTATTTATGTGAAGGCATATGTACGAGAGAGCATGCTTCTGTGTGAGCATATGCCAAATGTGTGCGGGTGCCCACGGAGGCCAGAAAAGGGCATCAGATCCCCGGCAATAGAGTTCCAGGCAGTTGTGGGCTGCCCAAGGTGAGAGCTAGGAACCAAATTGAAGTCCCCTGGAACAGCAAGTGCCCTTAAGTTCAGAGCCACCTCCCCAGCCACCCTGTAATATCTATCACTTTAATCCTTATAATTTGTCATGCTGACAAAATGACACCAAGTGCTAAGAGCCTCTTCAAGCTGATGAAGTGAAGAGTCAGGACATAGAGAGAAGACCCAAAGAGGAAGTAAGACTCAACACATTGACAATTATTGAGGCTGAATGATAGGTACGTGGCATTATATTACTTTTTCCACCTCACTTAAAAGTTGTCTATAGTTAGGTTTGGGATGTAGGTCAGTGGTAGAACACCAGCCTAGCATGCATGAGTCCCTGAAGTCAATGTTCATCACCACACAAGGAAAAATTCTTACAGATATCTTTGTCTAGTCATGATGGTGCAGGCCTGTAATCCTAGTACTCATCAGGCTGGGGCAAGAGAACCACAAGTTCAAAGCCAGCTTGGATTACAAAATAAACTCATGGTCTGAGGGGAAACTTAGTGGGATCTTGTGTTAGAGGAGGGATATAGATTATAGCTCAGTGGTAGAGTGCTTGCTTACAGTGCACAATTCTTGAGTCCAGTCCCCACCACACACATACACACACACAAACACAGTGCACATGAAAAACAGAAAGAGAAAATAAAAAAACAGAGTAAACAAGGAAATTAAAGTTTAACTTCATGCTGGGGGTACATGGGAACACACCTTCATGGTTGAGCATATGCTTAGCATTTGGGAAGCCCTGGGTTCAATGCCCAATATCAAAAATATCTGAAAAGGACAATACTTGGAAGCAGATAAGTCGACAGCCTAGCTCTGCCAAGACAGGGTAGGCAAGTTCTTCATAATTCCTGCTCTACAATTAATGTCTGTCAGAGATATTGGGCCAAGAAGCTGAAGATAGATGCTCTAATGTATGGAGAGAAATTGGGGACTGTCCAGGCAGCCAGTTGTCTGCCATTTCATAGTTTTGGAAACTGCTTGCTCTGCACTTCCTGTATAATCAGATATTTTTATCCTTCTCAGTCTCTGTTAAGTTTTAAGTTGTTTAGGAATTAAAAGGATGTTCTAGGTCTAAAAAGATGTTTTTAAGTTGGTAATACAAGTTAGGATGAAAACTGAGTTAGGTATAGAACTTTAAATTCATGGAGATAGATAGATAATAGAATATTAATATCAGTTGTCAAATATGTATGGACTGGGTACTGGAAATGTATGTTATACTTTATAATTTCCAAATTGTGGCTTAATTATTCAAAAAAATAATTATGAGTTCTTGGAGAAGAGGGAGAGGTTGGGAGGGTGGGACCAGGAGGGGTGGAAGGAGGAGACTGTGATAGAGATGTGACTTGAAGCAATAAATAAACATTTAAAAAATGTTAAACATATATTTTACCAGCTTCAGAAAGGTGTTATTCAAATAAGAATCACAATGACTAAGAATCACAGGAGGCTGGTCTGTGAATCCAGTAGAACAGGTAAAGTGGGTACATTTTTTTTTTTCAGCCCAAATTTTACCTGTAAGTTTTTCAGAGCCTGCTTGGTATGTTTTTCGAACAGTATAATGAATTTACACATCAAAGCCTGGTGGGGTGTGAGGCCTACTGGTTGCAGACTTAACTTCACCATACCTTCCTTCTTTTCTTCCCCTTCCCCCTCCTCCTCTTAGCATCACTCAGAAAAGGGAGGAGTTTCACTGTTGAAAAATGGGTAGAAGGATACTTATTTGAAGAGGACAGATGTATATGATTGTATTAACCTGTCCCTGTAGGAAGCCATCAGTGACCTGAGAGGTGTCAATTAGATTTGTAGCCACTGTGTCAGCTGATCAAAGCTATGGACCAGTCATTTTCTGAGTCATGTGATGCCTGCTGCCAGGCTTGGCCACACATTTTGTCTAATAAACCAAGTTTAACATTCATTAACAACTTCTCTAGAATCATGCTGGTCCTCGCTGTCTCATTGGTTGGCAGTATTCTTTCAGATGTCACTGGACTACAGCTCAACTGGGCTGAATATGGTTCCATAGCAGGGATGTTTATGCTTAAACTAAAGCTCTGGTTCTAGAATGAACCTCCCTGTGCAGCCTACCTCTTTAAGGACATGGGTGTGTGTGTGTTTTTAAAATCAATTTCATGCATTTCTAGTATAATTCTCCTGATACAGTCTAGGGATCTTGAAATGATATAGTATTGGTTTCTTCACTGGGTTTGCTTTCTCTGCCAGTGAAAGAATTAAAAGACAGGATGAACATCTGAAGTGTGACAGGTAGCAGCAGAGAAATTTCAAGTACCACAAACAGAGTCAACAGTTGAAGAAAAGCATTTATTTATTGGGGAGTGAGGAAACACACACATATGCAACAGACACATGGAAAAAAGAAGACCCTTTGCAAAACAGAGGGAGAACTTGGGAAGACAAAAGAGTTAGTCTCTTCTTTTAAGGCCTCTGCAGAGGTTTCCTTCCCTACTTTAGGGTTGTTCAGTTGGATGACAGATAGGATGGTTGATTGGTCAGAAACTGCTGTGACATGTCCTGGTCCAGTCTTGAACTCCTTGAGCCTGTCCATCAGTGGAGGCCTACTGATGGGAGAAAAAAAAAAAAGCCTACAAGACCTCTTTTCTTAAGTCATAGGGTTAAGGAAAAAGATGGTCACTGTGGAGATTCACCACATTTCTTACCTAACCATGGCCTCTCTCCCTATTTGTCTGCCTATCAGAGAGTCTGTCTAAAGCCTAGTCTCTCACTACAACCCATTACAAAGATAGCTGAACTAGGTATGGAAAGCTACCAGTAACTAATCCAGCAATTGAGCAATGTCTTCCTTCTTCCATAACTCCTTCAGGTCAGGTTCATCTTCCTGGATCTTTTATGTCCCATGTGTCTGTATTGTCCCAGGGAACCTTACACTCACTTTCCACTTGCAGGGGTTTTCTGCTGGCACCTTCTCTTGCTACTAGCCATACCCTTGACGACTCCTCTGTAGGCGGGCACGAAAGCAAATCTAACATCTGGGTGAACGTGCTCTTGCTGTTTAAGTTATCCTAGGGCGTAAATCCACACATCTATGGACATCTGATTTTTGACTGAAAAGAAAAGCCCGAAATACACACTGGAAAAGAATTCAACATCTTCATCAAATGGTACTGGTCAAACTAGATGTCTTCATGCAGAAAACTGCAAATACATTCATATTTATCACCCTGCACAAAATTCAACATAAAACCAGATACAAGCCTGATAGAAGAAAAGTAGGGAATAGCTTTGAACTCACTGGCCCAGGAAAAGACTTTCTAAATATATCATTAGCATATTCACTAAGAACAATAATTTAAAAATGGGATCTCATGAAACCGAAAAGTTTCTATATGACAAAGGACACTGTCATTCAGGCAAAATGGAAGGCTACAGAATAGGAATTTTTTGCCAACTACCTATCCAATAGAGCACTGATATTTAAAATATATAAAGAACTCAAAAAATTAAACATCAAGAAAACAACCCAATCGGGTACTAAACAGAAAATTCCCAAAAGATGAAACACAATTAGCTGAGGAACACTTAAAGAAATATTCTACATCCTTAATCATCAAGGAAATGTAAAGCAAAAGGACTTCAAGATTGATCCTACTCCAGTCAGAGTGGTCACGATCTCCTGGATGATAGCTCATGCTGGCAAGGACATAGAATAAGGGGAACACTCATTCATTGCTGGTGGGAGTGAAAACTTAAACAGCCATTATGGAAGCCAGTATGGTAGTTCCTCAGGAAACTTGGAATAGATCTCTCTCAAGATCCAGCTGTAGTACTCTTGTGCATATACCCAAAGAACTCTGCATCCTACTCCAGATACATTTCCTCAACCATGTTTATGGAAGATGTGGTACATTTACATAATGGAATATTACTCAGTTGTTTAAAAAAGAATGAAATTTTCAGGCAAATGGATGGAACTAGGAAAAATATCCTGAGTGAGATAACCCAGACCCACAAAAACAAATATAACATGTATTTGCTTATATGTAGATGTTAGCTGTTAAGTCTCAATAGGCAGGTTACAGTGCATATAACCACAGAGGTTAGGTATAGAGTAAGGGACTAGTGGGGAGGAATAGATCTCTCTAGGAAGGGGAAATGGAATACATAGTTTTGGATGGTCAAGGTGTGGGGGGGCAGCTGAAATGAGAAGATCAAACTAGGAGAGGGAGGAAAGAAGCAGGTAAGGGAAGACCCCATGCCTACCAGTAGATAGCTAACACAAAATGAACTCAGTGGCATTTTTGGAGAATCTACATCCCATAATGATTTGCCAGGGAATTTCCCCCACCCCACCCAATCCCCCCCTCCTTCCTTCTTTCTTTCTCTCTTTCTTCTTCACCTTATGGTACTTCTGTGTATATATTATGGTTTCTGGTTTTGTGTTCTCATGGGATGCCTCTGTGTGTGAACATGTATGTCTCTGCATCTACGTGTTTTTCTTGAAAAAACATCTATATGTTTTTGTATTTGGCTTTTTATCTACTGTTTGTTTTGTTCTGTTCAAGTTTATTTTATTATTATTTTTCTGATACCTGTTTGTTTTCTAATGAGAGAAAAGAAAGGCTGTGGACTTGCGTAGACTGGGAGTTGAGGAGAATCTGGGAAGAGTTAGGGGAGATGAAACTGTAATCAAAAAATCAGAATATATTATACAGACATCTATCTTCAACAAAAAATAATAAATTATTTATGGGAACACCTAAGCCATGACTCTTCTGTAACAACAATGACCAACAGATATTTCCATGGTAACAGAAACATCCCATAGAGTGGTCACTCACCACAGGTGGCTACTGAGCACTAGAGCTAAATGTGATGGATAGATTTTGATAGGTTTTGTCCCAACAGACACAAGGTAGAAACCTCTTGAAACCACTTCTGAAAATATATGTCTAATTGCTTTTCTCTGTTTGAGAAATGGACCATATACAACTTCCTCTATAAGCCAAATTAGATTGGTATCCTTTTCCTAATCCATCTCTCCATTATTTCTCCTAAGAACACAGAGAAAACCATAAATAGCAAGCTTCCCTTCCCAAGAACAAATGTAGTTAAAGACAGACTCAATCTCATTAGTGAGACATTCCCCAGTACTTGAATCTGGGTTTGGGAGACATATAAAATGTCCTCAGATGACACTGAAAGCTTCAGGTCAAAAGCTCCAGGAAGTAAAAATCAGTCCATCTAAGACAATAGAACAATGGCTCACATGACCCAATCATAACAAGAAGGTGACTCTTAGAAATTAGAGGCATAGCTCAAGTGTAGAGTGTTTGCCTAGTGCGTGCAAGCCCTGAGTTCAATCTCTAATACTATAAGAAAACTAAAAGAGGATTCCTATGAGACAGCAATGGAAAGCTATCTACAGAAGGGATAATAAAATGAAGAAAAATGTTGTGATGCCATATGCATGCCAGTATCTGTTCCTCCAGTATGTGTGTAAATATATTTAGTTCATAAATTATATTTATAGGAAGAGAAATACTATGGAGGACAAATAATAAAGGTAGTAGGTAGTAAAGCAATAGATAGTTTGTAGTAAAAGTAACCACATGTTTTCACTCTATGAAGAACATATTAAATATATACTAAGCTAGAGAAATTAAGACTGGTGAAGACACATTCCTCTGTTTAAAATTTTATTTGGCACTACAAAGTTATAAAGTTATTATTTATTAATAATTAGTTTCTACATCTAATTTATCTCAGCACTGACCATAGAGAAGCACAAGTCCACCAAGTTACATGTTTCGTAAGGCACACAGACTTATCAAAGCTATGCCTTCCCTGAATGGGAAAAGTCAATGCTATTAACAACTATTATCATCTCATTTATATTGTGTGCTAGCTATTTACTGGGGGATATGCTGAATAATAAACATTCATCAAAATCTCTTGCAGGAAATGGAGGGATGGCTCAGTAGTTAAGAGTTGTTTCTGCTGGGCTGGAGAGATGGCTAAGCCATTAAAGGCTAGGCTCACAAACAAAACATAAGAGTTGTTTCTGCTCTTATGGAGGACCCAGGTTCAATTCTCATATGGTATGTGTGCATGCATACAGACACACACACACACACACACACACACACACACACACACACACATACACACATTTTTTTAAAATAACCTCTTTTGACCCATATTCATATATTAGATGGAGCTCTGAGAATCCTGTAGAAGAGGGAGAGGAAGGGTTATAGGAGCCAGAGGGAGAATGACATCACAAGAAAAACCACAGAATCAACTAACCTGGGCTCACAGAAACTGAACTAACAATCAGGGAGCCTGTATGGGTCTGACCTGGGTCCTCTGCATACATGTTACAATTGTGTAGCTTGGTCTTCTTGTGGGACTCCTAACAGTATGAGCAGTGGCTGTCTCTGACTGTTTTGCCTGTTTTGGGGACCCTTTTCCTCCCGCTGGGTCACCTTGTCCAGCCTTAATATGAGGGGAGGGCCCAGTTTTGTTGTAACTTAATATGCCATGTTTGGTTGATCCCTGGGAGGCCTGCCCTTTTCTCAAGGGAAGTGGAGGAGGAGTGGATGCGGAGGTGGAGAGGAGGGGAGGGAAACTGTAGTCGGGATGTAATATATGAGAGAGAAAAAATAAATGAATAACCTCATTCAATTATCATAACAACCCTTAGTGTGGGAGGAGTCACATCATAGTTTACAGATTAAGAATCTAGACATGAAAGGCTTAATGTTTAACGATAAGAAATCAGCTAAGCACTGCTTGGCACTGAACATGACATGGTAATAAACAATGCTATAATCAATTGAGAAAATTACATGACACATACAGTCAAACATCAATAGTGTAATACTCGGGTGTTCTTTGTTGTCTGCATCTGTGGAGGACAAAGAAATTGTTTAGGACAATCTCTAAACATTTAATATACTTCAAATAGTGGCTTTCCTCCCTTTGTATGGTTTGTGTATATTTAAAAAATAATTTTAAATTAAGTTATACTATGTGAGAAATTAGAAAAATTCATTAGCTTTTTAAGAAGTCTATCTAATTTCCTTCCTACATTTAATTGAACTACTACTTACCAAATTTACTTAGCTATTTCACAAACACCTTTGACAAAGCTTTCCATGGAAAGTGCTGTCTTAGGTTCCCTATGTGCACTGGTGAAGAGCTGTGTTTGAAACATTGGCATTTCAAGTGCCAAAAAATATAAATTAGTTGAATACACAGATAAGATTATTTCAAAATGTAATTTAAAACACTATTAAAAAAAAAAAAACCTCAGTGGAAGTCTCTATCAAAAGACATTTGCACTGGAATCTGAAGTCTGAGAAAGACCCATTTAGTGACACTGAAGGGTGGAGCTGGGAACAAGCCAGTGCAGTATACAGACAAATGCTTGGTGGGTTGCTACATAATGAACATGGTGCAAGAGTCACGGCCAGTTTAAGGGAGGATCCCAGGTGATGTCTATGTAGTCTCTGCTACTGTAATGAAATACCTGATTCAAACAACGTAGAAGAGAACAAGTCTATTTTGACTCACTGTTTCAGGGGTTGAAGTCTATAGATGGGTCAGCTCCATTGCTTGGGACCTAGGGTAAAGGAGAACATTGTGGTGGGAAACATACATTCAAACAAATGTTTATTGCATCCAGGAAGGAAAGAGGGAGAAAGATAGACAGAGAGACAGAGACAGACAGACACATAGTGAGAGACATAAAAGTACCAACTGTTTGAAATTAGCAATTAGGATGTGACATGTAGCACCATCAAGAGTCCAGAATGGCCACTTTTCTGTGGTCTGACTCCAGCTGGATTTCATCATTCTTGGTATCTGTCCATTGTCTACGCATATTTGGTGGGGATGTGCATATGTTTTATTCATGTTGTTTGTAGTCAAGAGGGAGAATCAGAGGCCTTTCCCGGGATCCTTGAAGAAACAACATAATTTCCAAAAAGGCTGGATTGATCTTTCAGATGTTGGCATTTTCATTTTCATACTCAACTTTTAAACATGAAAACAAGTATTAGCATTCAAAAGACTCCAACTCATTTCAAAAGCTTGATCTCTATCTTTTTTGTAAAAGTACATCTAGACTCTCAGCTCTCTGTGAATAGCAGTTCCTACTGCTCTGGCAGTGCATGAAATTGAGGCTTCCAGAGTCATTCGTGTGACTTGCCTGTCATTGTGGGCACTTGAGTTTGTGGCTCCTTTTAGTTTCCTACCTTGGCTGCTCTTTGGACATAAAATTCTACCTCACTCAGTGCCCCAAACACTTTATCATCCTTCATGATATGAATAAATAACCTGTCTTTGAACTGTGCTTTAATTTCCCTGAGCAAAGGTGCCCATCGCATCCCTTCAGTCACAGTTTCAGCCTATGGCCTCTTCTACTTTATCATGATTCCCTGATAAGTTACCTGTCTCAAGCTGGGCGTGGTGGCGCACGCCTATAATCCCAGCACTGGGGAGCCAGAGGCAGGCAGATCTCTGTGAGTTGGAGGCTAGACTGGTCTACAAACAGAGTCCAGGACAGCTAGAGCTCTGTTACACAGAGAAACCCTGTCTTGAAAAACCAAAAAAAAAAAAAAAAGTTACTTGTCTCTTTCTATCTGTGGCTTCACATAAGGAACCCGCTGTGTGTGGGGAGTGTGCATGTATGTACGTGTGTGTGTGCATGTGTGTGTGTGCATGTGTGTGAATGTGTGCATGTGTGTGTGCATACACATGTGTGTCTGTGTGTGTGTGTTCAGGTGTACCTGTGCATGTGCAGTTTCATTCCAAAGTCACAAACACCAACAAATGAAAAACTGTGAAGTTGGTGAGTCTCTTGTCTTTACTTTCTTTCATAAAATATTAGTAACACTTTTTACCTGTCTCACCAGAGTATCTTAAGAATTGATTTATATTTACAAACTACTCAGACATTCTTGGATTTGAGACACTGGGAAAGTAAGAACATTATTAGTATCAACTTGAGGCAAATAAATCAAACAGAGAATACACTGAATTGGGATTGCTTGGTATTTATAATAATATAGGCTTTTCTGGGAATGTTTCCCCCTCCAGAAATATACATCATGAAATGCTTTTTCTTTCCCTAGAAAATAGATTTTAGAGTCAGGCTAGACCTCTGTGCTAGTTAGATGTTGCTTCATTTTCCTTGGGGCAGCATTTTATACGCATGCTCTGAAAGCTTTTGCATACCCGACGATGTTTATATGCCCTAGACAGAAAGAAAAACTAATTTTCTCTTTTTATGAAGCAACTGCATGAAATGCCTTTGCTTTACTCTAAATTACCATTATCAAAGCTATGCTTTCTGGATAGTTAAAGTTAGAAATAAGAATTCATTGCAAAACTATATTTTTAAGCACAAAACACTCTGCAGAGAAGTGTCCTATAGTCTTCTGCTTTTTTGACAGTCTTTCTGACTATTGTACCTCTGAGCCACATGGAAATGCTATGGACTTTCCTCCTCTTCCACCAGATGCTTTCTGATGGCTGACCAGTGTTCCTCAGTCCATTTTACTGTTGATAATCTTCTTCCAGAAATCCACTTGTTCTCTCTGGAAAATTCCTGGCTCCCTTGAGCATTCATCTTCCTATTCCAACTTGAGTCACAGCACAGTTCTCGTGACTTGGCCAAACATCCATTGGGTCTCCACTTTCTGGTTTCTGTAGATAACTCCACCAGTATATTTGTATATTTGGTGTTTTAATTTACTCCTTTTAGTAAAGGAATAACTCCAAGTCTAGATATACGGTCTTAGCACAGCTGCCCTTCTGTACTTATACCAGCTGCTTCTGGGACTCCCTGCAGATACAAAATTCTAAGGATGATTAAGCCCCTTATATAAGAAAGTATATTGTTGCCATCAAACCTGCACATACATTCCTGTAATTGTTGAGCAACTGACAATACCAAATGCAACACAAACACTGTGTACATCTTTGTTCTACCATATTGTTTAAGAAATAAGAACAAGAAAATAATCTGTGTTCAACAGGGACACATATGTTTGGATACCTCTGAGCCATATTTTGGGAACCCATGTTTATGGAACTTATGAATACAAAGTCCATTTGAAAGTGTCTGAGACATAATGGTCACCAGTTTGTAAAAAGAATATTAAATGCCAGGCTAAGAATTGGCAGGAGATTAATATGTCACCTCTACAGGTGCATTTGTTATGAGAATGGACAATGTACAGAAGTCATGATCTTAGGATTTAGTGTTGGGAGGCAGTTTTCACATTGGCTGTTCTTAATCTTCTCCCCTAGACTATTAGCCTAGGTAGTTAATGTTTTCTTAAAAGAGGGCCCCATGATCTAAAATTTAGGGGAACCAGTATACAAAAAGTCAATCCCAAATGTTATTATCCATTTGTGTGTGTGTGCGCGAGCATGTATGTGTGTGTGTGTGTGTGTGTGTGTGTGTGTGTGTGTGTGTGTGTGCGCGCGCATGCTCATTCACACCATGGTGTTCATATGGAGGTCAAATAACAGTTTGATGGAGTCAGCTCTCTCCTTCTACCATATAGGTCTCAGGGATGGAACTCAGGTCATCAGACTTGGCTGCAAATTTCCTTTATTTTCAACTAGAGAATCTCTCTGAGAGCTCTTTCCATCTTCCATTGACAACTAACACAGACATGCAATTATCTTACAAAATTTTTTGAGAGCAGAATAATTTTATTTACTTGGCAACTCAGAAAAATGTGGAAGAGTTATTTTGTTTTTGTTTTGTTTTATAATTTTGCTCTGATGCAAATACTACTCAACTGTTCTACTGACATTTTGTTGTTTTCATTTTAAGACAAAACCTCACCAAGTTGCCCAGACTGGCCTTGAATTTTTGCTCTTCTCTTTTACCCTTCTGAGTAGCTGGGTTTATAAACCTACACCACCAAGCCTAGCTACAAATGATATTTAGGGGGAAAAAAAACAGTGAGATCCATTTCTTTCCATTGACAAATAAAGAAAATAATGATCAGAGAAATCTATGCAATACCTTCCTGCATCAGCACCTGATCTGGCTAATTCTTGCTTACCATTATTTTCATCCAGTGGCAATACGAGGATTCTCAAATCATTGGGCAGCTATGTGCTTGTGTTAGAGACATAAGAAGAGAATTTAAGGAGATCCATAGCTTAACGTGAGAAGACATGAGCAATAGCACAATACATGCTATGCCCTCCTGTTTCCTTCAGAACTTCAAAATGTTATCCCCTTTTCGCCGTGATCCTTCTAGGTTATGAGACACAGTGCAGTGGTGTCATTTTTCCACAGGTCTCTGAAGCAGAGCCTCTTGGAAAAAGGAATCCATCTTCAAACTGTGCTAAATAAATCATTATTTTCTCTACCTCTGGGTCACTTCAAGTGAAACTGCCACAAAGGGCAAGGCATAGATCTGGTACACCTTGAAGTTGCTGAAAATTAAGGGGACATTATGGGGAAAGGCCTACAGAATGAGTGTCTTAGTCACTGTTCTGTTGCTGTGAAGAGACACCATGACCACCACGGCAACTTTTACATAAGGAAAGCATTTCATTGGGGCTTGCTTACAGTTTCAGAGGTTTAGTCTGTTATCATCATGGCACACAGATAGACATGGTGCTGAAGAAGTAGATGAGAACTCTACATCTGGATTCTCAGGCAGCAGGAAGAGAGACACTGGACCTTGGTTGGGCTTTTGAAACCCTTCCTCCAACAAGACCACACCTACTCCAAAAAGACCACACCTCCTAATCCTTCTCAAGTAGTGCCACTCCTTAGTGATGACAAAGCATTCAAATATATGACCCTAAGGGGGTCATTCTTATTAAACCACCATAATGGTCTATATTTACATAATGAATATTTTACACTACCATCCCAAACCTCCCAAATTCTCTTTTTCACTGATGGGAAGTTTGACCAGAAGTGCAATAAAGCATCCATGTAGAATGGCAGGTTCAGAATACAAATGTAACAGGTTTTAAGCTTGATTTTCCCAGTGATGCCTGCAAATCCACTTAGATTTCTTTTTTCTCTCATAGTAAGCCTGGACCTACCTTAGAATCTTTAGGATAAGACCTGTGCTTCCTGCACCAGCTGTTAGCTTTCTTCCTTGGGTTCAATTCAGAAGGAAGCAGAGGGCAGAGTCCAGGTGAAACTAATTTAGGTATTAGCTAGAGGGCACTACTTGTAGATCAATTTTACTCTGACAGATAAATTTACCTTTGAGATCCAATTATATATAATATCAAGACTGGCATGAATCACCTATCACACTTAGAAACAGCTGCTAATTAAAGCACAGAGATACTAGAACATTCTGATAACAAAGCGAAATAGGATTTTTCAGAATTCAAAATGAAGAAAGATTATTATTTATTTCTCAAAGATAATTTCCTCTAGTCATATTTCTAGAAAATTAGTTTTGGGTTCAATGGGCCATGGGGAAAACCATTTAACAGTTTTTGTTTTTCAACTCTTCCTTTTTTAATTCCCAACCTTCCAATATAGTGTTAAAAGTGCAATATTCTAACCAAGAGCTCACAAAAGTATCATCTGCCAAAACCAGAGTGTGTGTAGAAGCTGAAATTAAAGATCATGGAATTACGGTCTGCCTCAAACCCCAGCTGCTCCATTCGTTAGAGGGTGAGTTACCTAAATGATCTTTGTTTTCAGTTAAAAAAAAAAAAACACCTAAAGTGAAAATAAGATGCGCATTATGTCTTGTGACAGAGACTACATGAATTAATGCCTGTTAAAACACTGATTAGTTTGAAGGGATTGCAGACAGTGACATACCAAAGATACAGACTCAGCTTCTGATTCTTTTTGAGTCATCACACTTAGTTACTTGAAAAGATTTTTTTTTGCAATATTATATATTGTATTTTGATTCATTAGTAATTACTCTTTGGGAGCGACAGTAATGCAAGATGGCAGCCACTGCCAGCTCGGGAGTAATAGTCTCTTGAAATTTCCAATTGTTGGAAGAGCTGGAAGAAGGCCAGAAAGGAGTAGGCAATGGTACAGTTAGTTGGGGTCTAGAAGACGATGAAGACATGACACTTACAAGATGGACAGGGATGATAATTGGGTCTCCAAGAACAATTTAAGTAAGCCAAATACACAGCCTTAAAATGGAATGTGGTCCTAAGTACCTAGAAACACCCCAGTGTGTCAGATTTGTAACAAAAGTCAGTATGAGTGGCATGAGTAGCGCAAATGGACTGAGGATCCAAGAGCCACGGCAGTGCTGGCAACGTGGCAGAGTTCCACTGCATCAAAGTCATCCTGCAGGGACGCCTGAACGTGATGACGTCAAAAGAGAACATGAAGCTGCCGCAGCCACCAGAAGGACAATGTTACAGCAATTAGTCACCAGAGCCCTGGCCTCCCTTCCCCATCAACCTAGGGCTCCATTTTCCACAGTAGTGAATTTTCTACATGCATCTGTAGACCTCAAAGCACTGGAGAGGAAGCTACACTCACACTCAGACTTCATCCTGAGACCCTGTTATACTAACTTCTTGTCTGTCTGAAATACCTAAGTTGTGCTGTGTAATATCTTCTATCGAGTGTGACCACTGCTGTCTGCCTGGTTGAACTTCTGGGATCAAGAACGTGTGTTGAAATTGATTTCCTTTGGGAATCATGGACACAGCTAACACAACTGTGAACAGACATGTCACACAGTCACCTGCTGCTGACACAAGGCCTGGGTCAGCTTTGCCTACCCCACCCTCCCACCACTGCTGCCTGGTGGCCCTTAGGATAGATGGGAAGCCTTCAGGTGGCAGCCATGGGATTACTGCTTGGCTTTGGGACAGTTTGGCAACCCTGCTTTCTTAAGTCTTAAGTGATGTCCCATCTGGGCCATTGTCCCCACGCCTCCATTCCCACCCTTGGCCAAATCTTAGATTGTAACCTTGTGAAATTGGCCACAGGTGAGGAATTCAGGGCTTCCCATCTCCTCAGCCTTAACAAGGGGTGCTGGTTGACCCCTCCTCAGCTTCCTTGTTGCCCATCACCCATCACCACCCAACACTTGCTATGGCCAGAACCCATCAGATGAGGTTGGAAGAAGCTGGCCTCTCTCCCTTTGCTCCAGTCCACACTCGTTCACTTGCCACCAACCTGGGAAGGGAGTGCCCAGTCCTGGGCCCCGCTGCCATCTTCAGCCCGTAATCTTGGAGCTCAGGTCTGGAGGTGAACAGAGCAGGCACTGGGCAACAGAGACCGGCCAGAACTCAGGGTCCGTGGTGGTCACCCCTAGAGAAAGGCCGTGCAGGGAGTCCTAAGAGCGCCCAGCTCTGAGCCGGTCCCTCTCCATAATAGCTTTGCTTTCACACACTGAAGAGGTTTGAGCCGGCTTTAATGTCACCCTGGCCCACCCTCTGGGTCTGATGGGGAGCCTGACAGCTGGAACAGGAGGGGCCGACCCTGCGGGCTCAGGTTCCAGTGTTGCTCCTCAGACCCTCGGTAGGGCGCTCGAGGAGCTCTGGGCCACCATGTTTGCAGACCCGTGGGCCTGGCCTCCTGGCTTGTTGCCACATTCCTCATTCTGTTCAGGGCCACCAAATTTCGAAATGTGGGTACATACTGAAATAAAGGCAATTTGTTGTGTTGCAAAAAAAAATTACTCTTTGGTCTCTCTCTCTCTCTCTCTCTGTGTGTGTGTGTGTGTGTGTGTGTGTGTGTGTGTGTAGTAGCTAGAAAACAACCTAGTGTTTCATTCATCAGGTACCTTTGTACCATGCTTTGTTGTCTGTTTTCTTTTTCGTTGGGCCTCGTACTAGACTAGAACTCACAAGGTCGGTGTGAGTGCCCAGAGATGTGGCTGCCTCTGCCTCCCCAGATAAGGGATTACAATCTTGGGTCACCATGTCCAACAGTTGGTTTAGTTGGTATCTGGGGATCAAACTCATGTCCTAGAATTTGCAAGCAAGTACTTCACCCACTGAGTTATCAGTCACTGAGCTCCGTAGTTACTCTTTGTCTAGAGGTATCTTCAGACCATAACGCTTTATGACACAAGTAATAGAGAGTAAAGACATTAAGGAATTAGGATCTATAATGATACATGCTCATCCACACTGGACGATAAAAGCTTACTCTCTCCCCACCCCGTACATGTGACTCTTGGAGGTACTGTTCATTCATGTGTTGACCAGACAGCCTTAAGGTACTTTTCAGGAGTTGCCATTGATATAGGCACCAGGGTCTCACAACAAGTCATACTAACTTTCTTGAAAATCTATGGTTTGTGGTCCATACGTGACTTTCTTTGTCTTCCCCTTTCAAATTCCATCAGAGGCTTTGTGGCTTCTCAGAATTATACCTACACCTCTCCACTCCCTCACAGAAATGAAGTGAACACATTTGCTGCCCTGGTCTCCTAAGAACATGAGGATGCAGGGCATTTGTAGCACATCTTTTTAAACCGAAATCTTGAACTAAATGGGAAACAAAAGGAGATGAGATAACTAGGTACTCGATTCATAGAAACACAGGGTTCCTGGTAAATCACTTAAATGTGTGTATGGTAGTTCTAAGATATAAGGGAAAATGAAGGAATATTAAAAACATTCCATTTCTAGGAAAAGATCAAAAGAGACATTGTTAATAATGTTCAAGTGTATCTGGTGGTGAGTTTGAGTTAAATCACACTGGCATGTGGCTTTAGGACAAATTATATAAATTCATGAAGAGTGTTAAGGTTCATTGTCCTCACTGTCACAAAGCCACCATCTAATCACACCATTTAGACTAAAAGCCTGAGTCCCTAACAAGGTAGGCTCAGCCACCCATCCCAGCATACTAGTTAAGAAATAGGTGATAGTGTGAACCAAGGAAAGAAGACTTATTCAGTGGGGCCATGTCTGGAAAGGGAATTAATAAAGAGACCCCTCACCTGGATGCATCTACTAATTACTGGTGTGAGTTTAGGTACAGATCAAGATCAAGAGGTATTATTATATCTAAGAAGTCCTGGTCAAGGTGTGGCCCTACTCACCATTGTCTCATCTCCAGTCCATACTGCAAGGTTGTCCCATAACTTGCAAGACTGTTAATCTGTTCATTGTTAATGGTACCCCCTTCTCCTCTTGGATAATCATTCTTATCTGGGAGTACGGTCTGGCCTAGGTTTTGGTCTTCCTGGAATTTAAGATGACTAAAGTCAAGGATCAGAACTTATCTCTGTGCCTTTTGCCAAAGTGAAGACTCCGCATGGGGGCAGGGATGTCAGGCTTTTTGACTGATTCAGATACCTCCTGATCCCACTTGATGCTTTTCACCAGAGGCAACATCTAAATGCCTCCTGCAACCAGAGTCATTAAGCTGAAACGCAACCTCAAGCACATGTCCCCATTTTAGCTCCAATGTAACTCCTTTCCTATCTTGAGGCAGGGTACTTCATTCAGGTGGGTAAATCTCCATTAAATAGGGAATAAAACTGAGAAATTGGTGGTTATAGTGCTTTTGATTATTAGCAATAAATCTTATGTGAGGCATCAGGGCATGACAACATATGTTTCTTAAATGTTGGGAGCAAGGGCCTGAAAGATGCTTTTATTTAATCATGATAGATTGTTTTTTATTTCTCATCATTTTTGTGTGTATAAGTGTATGGATGCATGCCAAGGCATGCATGTGAAGGTCAGAGTCCAGGTTGACAGAAGTTTGTTCTCTCCTTCCCTTGTGTGGGTGTTGGGAATCAAACCCAGGTCCTTGGACTTGGCAGCAAGCACATTTACCTGATGAGCAATCTCACTGGCCATGCTGGATGACTTTGAGCCTCTTCAAAGAAGTACATTATCAAAAGTTTTGCTGGTGAGTTTCATGGACTTTTAAGAAACTACATTCAGAGAATCTACAGGAACTCATAGAAGAAAGCTCTGTTTTTGCTTTGCTTGTTTGTTATTATTTCAGTCACTTAGTTTAGCATCTACATTTGTGTTAACATTTTGGTGAGTCTGCTAACTCTTCCCTGTTGGACCTTATGCCTTCCTCTGGTCAACATGCAGATGAAGTTGTAAACTTCCTGTGGGATCTGTCAGAGGCAGCCACTGCTCTGCTGTCCAGCATGACATACAAATAGGTCCCCGATACTGCAGGTAAATGAAAGCAGCTAAAGCCCCATTTAAATGCAAGTAGGAAATGTGCTAAACGTCCAACTAGTGAGTGTTTATTTGAAACTGGCAAGAGAGACTCTCCAGGAAGGAAAATTTGTAAGGGAACCTGCCGCTGGTGCTCAAGAGGAGGAATTTACCAAGAAAGAAACAGAGTGAGAGAAAGACAGTTGACTGTCAAATAGCCTAGCTAATTTAGGTTAATATTTGCTTGCTAGAATATTTGACATTTCTTGGGGGAAATCTATATACTGCCATGCTTCCTCCATCCCAAATCTGTCTGTTTAATCATGCTGTCTCAGCACTCAGGAGATTGAGGAAAGAGGATCACAAGATCACAGTAGAGGGGGACTAGCTGGGAAGGAAAGATTCAGCAGGAGAAGGAGGGGCGAGAGAAGGTAATGATGGTAAATGTGATCAAACCGCACCATGGACATGTATGAAAATGTGCAATAAATTTAACGTGGTCAGCCAAGTTCATGGTGGATGCCATATTAGATAAGAGGGCTAATGCGTTTTTTGCAGCATGATCTTCCCCCACAAAACAAGTGAGGTTTGGTAACAGGCTCTACTGCTCAGTCTCTCCGCCAGCCAAGCAGCATGAACACACAGAGCAAGCCTCTCTAGAGATCCTGGCAAGGGAAGTGCATAGTGCCCTCCGATGCTCAATGAATTTCATCAGCACCAAATACAAGTAGTGGTATTAAAATGGATGAAAAGCAAAGAATCCTCAGAACAACAGTTTCGATTTATGACAACAAACTTCAGAAAACTCATAAAAATCCCATCTGCTCCATGAAGTTTTCCAATAAAAATGACCAGTCAGAGCTCAGTGTTCTGTGCTACTGCGTACACGGTGTTGGTGTAGAGGGCTCTCCCATCCTCCAGTGTGCTTCACATTCAAGGCCCTGCATGGCAGAGTGTTTTATTTTGTTTTCTGAATGGAAGTCCATCCAAGTTGTCAAAAGAACAGACTTGCAGAGTGTACATTTTCTCTGTCCTATCTACCTGCTCACTGTGCTTGCTTCCACTTTCCAGTTACACAGAAATGATTTCTGGCTGCACATCCCAGGACATGGAAAAATAACCTTCTGTGAACTTCTCCATCCTACTACACAACTGTTCCTTTGGTGCAACCAACTGCTCTCTACTCCTGAGGCTAAAGTATAGCATGTAATGGGTTTGTCATCTGTTGGGACAATGTTGCCAGACACTGGTTTTCCCTGAGATGGAAAGTAGGGAATTCAAGGCTACCTGTCAGTTCCCAGTTGTTGCGAACTTCACAAAAATCACTCCACTCAAGCCCTTCCCTAATTTTTTTCTTCTCTACACTATGAAATGACAACTATCTTTTACAATGAAGTAGGATTAGTTGTGTGAGCACTCTACATATTGCTCAGGAGCAGTGCAGGAAATGGAATTCTCTTCAGAGAAGGTCGATGTTTCCAACAATTTAGCTCTTTTCTCTCTAGTGCATGGACAGCGCAGGCTGCTGCCTTGCAATGCACCAGCATGAACAACTACAGGGAACAGAGTTCTCCTTTCCAAATGTGGACAAGACAGAGCTAAACACATCACTGTGTGTCAAGAGAGAGAGGAGGAGATACTAGTTAACAATAGAGAGAAGAAAAATGAGATGGGAAGCAGAGAGTAAAGGAAGGGAGGGAAGAAGACAGAGATGAAGAGAGAGGAAAAAAAGGAGTGAGGAGAGGGAAGGGAGGGGAGGGGAAGAGAGGGGAAAGGAGGGAGTGAAGAGAAGTGGGGAGAGGAAAGGACAGAGGGAAAAAGAGGAGGGAGTGAGGAGAAGAGAGGAGAGGAAAGGAGGGGAGAGGAGGGAAGAGGAGGAGAGGGGAGGGGAGGGAAGGGGAGATTAAAAACTGACTGAACAGCTGTATATAGTGGTCTATATACATTACATGGAATTGGAACTTGGGGTATTAAGGCAGGACAACTGCATGTTCAAGTACACCCTGGGATACATAGTGAGATCTTGTCTCAAAACAACAACAGAACTCCATGGACTGATGTCAAAGAAGATTGAGGAACAGAAAGGATATGCTGCCCATATTTCACCTCGGCTAACTTTGTCCATTAAATCTCAAAACTCTTGAGATACTCAGTTTTTATGTGGAAAACAGGATGTGAGGTATAATCCCCATTTATGCTCATTATTCTATCCATCAGTTGTTTTCTTAAAAGTGGGGAGACATTCGGGGATGGAGTAGGAACAGGGGAGAGGCAGATCTGGGAGGAGTTGAGAATGGGGTGAATGTGATCAAACTCATTGAACAAAATTCTTGAAGAATTTTATAACAAAACCTCTATCTTCCTCAAAACAGAATCTATTCAAGGAGAATCATTTTCAGTAGAGAGCACTATTCCATCCTGCTCCTGCTGCAAAGGTCCTGACCACTCAGAATAGCTGTCTCCTTGCTAAGCCAGCCTGCCTTGTGAATCACAGATACTTCTAGAGTAAAGAAAACAAGTTACCCTCAGAGCTAGCAACTGTAGAATGAGAAAAGGTTTATGATAACTTTTCACAAAGCACTACCTAACAATACTTTGGCATCTGAGTACTATTCCACAGTTTCTACTTTTATATTCAGATGAAAGAGAAGGATGGGAATGAACTCCCACCGGCTTAATAGAGCAGCATTTTGCTTCTTTAAGGTGAAAGTTAGCTATCAGAAGACAGAATGCAAATCTTCTTTTCTTCTACAGAAAAAGAGATCTGCAGAACTGTTGGGGCTTGCGAACTGGTGCTTCTTGAACCTGGTAACAGGCATCAGGTTTTAAACAGTTACCTCAAGATATGAATCACTCTTAGGAAGGAGGGGGACGCCAACCCAACCCTGAAACCCTTGACCCAAAATCTACCCTCCCTACAAGACATGCAGGGATGAGGATGGAGCAGAGATTGAGGAAATAGCCAGTCAAGGACTGGCCCAACTTGAGACCCAGCCTATGAGAGAGAGCCAACCCCTGACACTATTAATGATACTCCAATATGCTTGCAGACAGGAACATAGCATGACTGTCCTCTGAGAGGCTCCACCCAGCAAAGTATCATAACAGATGCTGAGACCCTCAGCCAAATACTGGATAGAGACCTGAAAGTCTTGTAGGAGAGTTGGGGGAAAGGACAGAGGCACAAGAAGGGAACAAGAGCTACACAACAAGACCAACAGAGGCATCTAACCCAGCCCCATGAAGGCTTACAGAACTTGAACCATCCACCAAAGAACATGCATGGACTAAACTCATAGAGCTGAGGGACAGTCTGGTCTTTATGTGGGGCCCTTACCAATTGGAGCAGAGGCTATCCCTGATACCTACTCTGTCATCTACAGCAGGATTCCTTTCCCCTAGCTTAGGCTCCATCGACTGGCTTCAGTGGAAGAGATTGCAGTTATTTCCAATGTGACATAAAGGTGGATTGGTGTGTGGGGGGTTCCTTCTCTGCGAAGAAGGGAAGGGGGGAATGGCGACAGAGGTTGGGAAGGTAGGATTGAGAAGAGAGGAGGGAGGGGCTGTGAACAGGATGCTAAAATGAATAAATAAATAAATAAAATTTAAAAAGAAATGCTTCAGACATTGTAGACTTCGTACATCACATTTACATATTTTAAATAGGATTGTTATGTTTCTGCACAGTAACAATCAGACACAAAGAATTATTGCCAAATTTTTGAACTAATTATAGGAAATTATAGAATTAAAGTGGGTAAATCTCAGTGGGTAAAGTGCTCACTGTGGAGGCCTTGAGGGCCTGTCTTCAGATCCTCAACACATGGCAGCATGTATCTGCAATGCCAGCACTAGGAGATGGAGACAGGAGGATCCCAGTTGCTTATCCAGACAGTCCAACCAAATCAGTGAGCTCTGGGTTTGGTGAGAGAGTACGTTTCCCAAATAATAAAGTAGAGTGAGACAGAGGAAGACCCTTGATGTCAGCCTGTGGTCCCCATGCTCACATGCTTCAGCTTATGTCCCTGCTTCATATGCGCGCACACACACACACACACATGCACACGCACACGCACACACACACGCACGTGCACACACACACACACACGCACACGCATGCATGCACACACACACTACACACACACACACACACGCACACGCACGCACGCACACACACACACTACACACACACACACACACACGCACACACACGCACGCACACACACACACTACACACGCACACACACACGCACACGCACACACACACGCACGTGCACACACACACACACGCACACGCATGCATGCACACACACTACACACACACACACACACACACACGCACACGCACACACACGCACGCACACACACACACTACAC